>CM061116.1:10246486-10846486 GCA_030770115.1 Daphnia galeata
ATATTTAAATTTTTTTTCATTCACCTTACCTATTTCAAACGTCATAAAAAGGGTTTCAAGTGGGTTTTGCCACGCCCGTACTCATTTTACACCCAAAAAACCATCCTAGGGATGGATGTTACAGGACAAGGATCATTTTCTTTGCTTGATTTACGTACCTAAATGGAATTGGATGTGTTTGACCCAAACAAAATTAAATGTCTTATTTTATCATATTGTTACCGATTTATTCGACTTCCTTTAACTTCGATTCGCTTTCCTTCCACTGTCTTCTGCAGCTTGCTGTTTTCCTTCAACAAACGTTTGTTTTCTTTTATCACGTTCGTTTTTTTTACTCCTTCAATATTGGTTTTTGTTCTTTGGTGATTTTAGTATCATGAGTTTCCTTGAGAAGTTGAAGTTCATTTTCATCGGTCAACACTCTTGATGACCCTCTCTTCTTTGCTCTAGGGTTCCTTTGTCCAGTCTGATCGATTTGTGGATTAGGTAGAACTTGTTACATTCAAATAAACGAATACAAAATATATACAATTAATTGTGGGCGTTTATTTGAATTACTCCATGTATGTCACACAATGTCTGTCTTAAATACTTACAACCTGTTCGGTAGATAATATAAGAGAAATGAGAAAAACAGCACTTAGAAATAAGTCGGCATGAAAAACTATTGAAGGTTGCTGCTAAACACTTTAACAGTCAAGAGGGGAAGTTACCCTCTTTACTGCTCGATGGCGTAGTTTCCGGTTATTACAGAACTTCATCTGGGGCACGGAGGATGAGAAGAAGGAGGAACATCGCTCCATAAGCCCCTACAGAAGGAACTGACTCCACCAGTGTCCCTATCTAAAATGTTGCCAGATTTCGGGAACTGGACTTAAGGACCGGCATTGCCAGTTCTAAGAAACTACTTTTCGGTGAAAGTGGCGTAAAATCATGTTTCCATGACTACTGTAGTCTGCACTCAGTAGTCTACACCTGATTGTAAAGATATTTCGCTTGAAGAAAGCGGAACGTTTGTAGATGTGTGAGAAATCTCAGATGCTTCATTGACTGTTGCAATAGCAGGTGGCGTTGCAGTAGTACTTAGTACGATGATTCGAACAAGAGTTGCAGTGCCAGTAGAATGATAGGTCAACAAATATCGAGACACTACATTTCCTTGATAAGATGAAATTGATGGTTGAAATGTATAATGTTCATTTCAATATTTCCTTAACATAATAAAACACACATTACTGTTGTTACCATTAAATATATACATTAATGCGATATTTACCTGTTGCATTCACGAGACGGACAACTGTTTCTGGAATTAATTCGTCTTGTTGAATACTTGTGGTCTGTGGAACATTTTGTTGTGTGTCTGCTGCTGTTGCTTCAACTGGTTGAGGAACAAAGAATGTACAAATGGAAAAACAAGTTTAATTAGATGTAATTCTAATTTGCCAGTAGCCAAATCGGTGACTTGTGCAGGGGCAAAAAAATATTCTGGAATGGCGAATCTGTTGAAAGGGTGAATGCCGCTTTCAGCAAATGCAGCCTTTATACTGCAACGGTAAAACGACGATCGTAGGGATTTTTTTTCAAGCCAGTTACGTCGTAAATGGAAATTCTCTTTCCCGGATGGAGCGTCATCCAACCGCTGTGTGCGTGTTTTAATTCTCCTTTCAAAGGGCCAAATAAACCTCTGCCGAGTGGCGGTGTGATGTGAGTAGTAGGGTAGTAGGGTATGCGGTGGCAATGTGAAAAGTATGATTCCAAGCTCTTTGCAGTACTCGACAACTGGCCAACTGATGTGACTTATGTGATCATCAAGGATTAAAAGAATAGGCTTCTCCTGAGAAACAGTGATTAGACTAACAAAGTGTTTTAAAGAAATCAAGAATAAGTCGGCTGTCATCCAGCCACTCGGTGTTGCTAGTGGTATAAGCCCGTCGGGAAGATTAACCATTTTCTTCAAGTTGACGTTCTTAACCAGATAAATGAATGTACTTGGGATGGCAAGACAAGCGGCGTTTACAAAGGCAAGCATGGCCACATTAGTGCCTTGTTCTTGAGATGAAGTGCTAGACACCTAAAATAACATTGGATAATGAGAAGTTAATTGACAGCAAGAAAAAGTATCTGTTACAGTTTATCACCCAATACACACCTGTCTACTTCCTGTTAAAGCAAGTACTTTAGTTGAGTCCAACACTGTCGGTTCGTTTGTTTCGTCAGTATTATATATATCCCAAGTTGAAAAGTTGTGCTTTGTCAACAATTCTAGATATTTGCCATAGAATTTGTCGATCACAGGATGGTAATCATGCTGCTGCTCTTGCCTAGCTACTCCTTTCTGGTTTACGAATTGAAAGGTTTTGGTTTTGCTTCAGGAAACCAGCAAATTAATCGTGAGTGTATGCTGCTGCTGCAGCATTCAGCGCAGCATTGATTTCTAGAGTGCGATAGAACTGGCCATAGAATAAGACCTAGAATACTGTAGTGATGTTGATTGAGAATCAGTTTGTGGTGGGGTTTTTTACATTCCGCGTCCATGTTGTGTTGTTCTAATGACGGAACGATCATTCTCCTTGGAGGGGAGATGTTACGTTCAGCTCGTTGTGTGTAGACTAATCTTGTTCTGTTATCCTCAATGTGTCTTTCAGGCGACCGCAAGATAGCGTCGGCTGGCTAGTTAAACTAGATTTTTCTCTCTTTATTTTAGAGTTCGCCTGCTGCTGTCCGGTCCGGTCGCAAGTTATTGTGCTCTGTGTTTGTCGCCTACTGAACTACTAGGCCTGCTTTTTTTCCCCATCCCCTTCTTTAAACCTAACTGTCAGAGAGCTCACCTAGCGGTGAGATGCGGCGACTCCATTTCCGTATCATGCGGTGAGCCTAGGAGTTGGTAATATTTAAAGCAGTAGGCTTTGGTAATATTTAGGTTTCTGTCGTTTCATACAAATTTTGCGGTGAATACAAGCGATCTCATTGGCTTCACCCACCAATGGGAGGAGTTCGCTTTCGCTCCCCCCTGGGGGGAGGAAAAGACATAAATAAACCAAACGGCAACCCCGAATAAAATGATTTGGAAATCGTTCCAAATGGGTACCTCATGAGATCGTTCATATCTCGGTCTATTATTCATTTTTTAAAAAATACTTTTGGATTCCAATAGAGGAAGACCTAAGGAATTTTTTCTTACATTTAGTTTTTTTTTTCGGCCTGTGGACCGAGAAAAGCGATGCACTCTGAGGGAACCGGAGGGGTCGAATTCTAAATTTCCCGAATTCTATCACGAATATCTCCCAAACGGTGGGAGATAGAAATCCGGTCTTTGTGCCATTAAATCCGCCGTGAAATTTTGAACAAGAATAATCTGTTCCCGAATTTCTACGGCCCTTTCCAGATTTAGTTTCAAAATCGGCCTCCCCCAAAAATCCGGTTTTTGGACTACTTGAGTGGGAGATCGCTTGTTAAAATAGACTCAAGTTACCCGTGAGTGGACGCAACCGTGAAATGTTGGCAGATCTAGGGGAAACGAAATTTAACAAGATTAAGTTTCTTAAACATTTCAATTAAAGGACATGAAAGACTGAAAAAAAAGAGATATACAAACCGGAGGACATCTAAGAAGTAACAACACTGATTTTTTACACAAGGCACATTGAAAGTTTCCCTTTATGCATTCCACAAAATTCACTGTAATTGGTGGCTTGCTTCCCATAAAGTGGATCCAACTTTTATCTTCGTAATACTGTGGGAGAAATCTGGGGACACAAATAATATTTTTAACTTGCAAAATCCTTTAATAAAAAAACCTTTTCACACGATTTATGCAACCTACTGTACAGTATCCTGCAAAAAAATCCGAACGCGATTTCTATGTTTTTAAACATCTAGTGAGGGAAAAAAAACTATTAGTTAATGTCTAATCCTTTTCCAAGATAATATTGGCGCGATAGACTAAAGGAGGGGAAATTCCCAGACATAGCCTAAGGGGCATTCCTTAGTTATCCTCTTTCTAGTCTATACTACAGTGTTTCAGTTTGCCAATATTATATAACACTGTTTTTCGATTGAAATATGGAATGAAAGGGTGTTATACCTGAGGAAACTATTAAGTATACGAAGGCAATAATGTTTCTGATCGTGTCCCACGTATCAATTTAGTAATCGATATCTCTTGAAGAGTTAAGCTCCAAAAGGTTTATTGTCCGTTTCGTTTAAACCGCTATCTTCTTTTTTCCTAGTTGAAGATAGGAAATTAAATAAAGTATCTATTCATTCAATTTCTGGACAAATTTAAATATAATTTTCTGAATTATGATCAAAAAACCCCTTTTTTTACTATACCCCCGAGAGGCGATGGGCCTCCGATACTAGCGAACCTGGTGGGGAATCTTGGGACCCTTTGCTAAACATCCGCCGTTTGTTCCAAGAGCCAGGGATAGCGCGAGAGTGTACCTTTCCTATTATATCGTGGTTACAATGACAAATCTTTATTGAATCCTGATAGAGACAAATTTTAAACTCTTTTTAGACCAATTAAATAATCTTTGAGGCCAGAAAAAAAAAATATTTTTGGACCGTTAAAAAACCCAGTTTGAAACCAATAAATTAGACCACCAAAAGCCGTCTTTTATCAAGCCTATTCGGACGGTATAGACGACGTCTTTTTTATCCCAAATAAAAAAATGTGCGTCTAAATTAGACCGCCAAAAGCCGACTTTTATCCAGCCTATTCAGACGATCACACAAAGGCGTCTTTTTTCCCAAATTAAAACCAAGCGTGTTGTCTGGGTATTGAGACACAATGAATGAACAATTCGAGTATCAAGTTATTTAGAATCAAATCATTGAAATCGTACAATGTCAAATTTAAAAATCAAATATCCTTCGAAATATACGTTCCACCACTTTTTTCAACACATTGGAGATTAAGGCAAAGTTGCAAATCTCCTACTAGGAACTGAGGTCCTGAGTTTCTAGCAAACATTTGAAAACGGCAGCCAACGAAGGAGGAACATTGGACCATTGTTGTTTTTAAAATGTAGTTTAATCACGCTTGGATAATTTAACTGTTTGGATGGGCGGATTAGATATGAACTCGATAGTACGACTGGCTAGTTGCAATAAAGTGGTTGCATGCACTGTTGCAAAATCCAACAAGATGTTATAGCTTGCTAATAATAAGATTTCTATACGCAAAACAGCTGAAGATTTCAAGGGAACCGCAAATCGTCTACCTAGAATCCTACATGTTGCAGATAATATCTATTATCTTAAGTTAAAACATAAATTCCATTGGTAAAAAAGTATATTTCTTATTTTTACCTTTTTACTATGTCATGTTAGTATAGTGGTTAGCGAGTGAGGCGACCTTTTAATAGTCAGAGGTTCGATTCCCACAGTCGTCAGAAAACATGTTCTCGTAGTTAGTAATGAATAATACGAGAAAGTGAAACAGATGAGGCGTAGTAAATTTAAAAGCATTTTTCGAAGATTTATTTAAAATATCTATCAAAGATGTATAATAGATATATTTAAGATATCTAAGAAAGATATATATTAGATATTCAAGAAAGATATCTTTAAGAGATGACAATAGGTTACTAGATAGTTATCAATAAGATATGTTTCTAGTAGATAACTCTTTGTCTTTAAGATATCTAAAAGATATCTCGTTCTACTAGGGCACGTGGCGAAGGAAAACGTTTCAAGGGTAACCACTCACATCAGGTCAATTTTGAAGCTGGACTTTCAAATTCCAGAGACTAAAACGGGAACGGCGTACAAGCTTCAAGAGGTGGCCAAGGTGAACCACTCGAGGTGCAGGACAAGTTCTCACGACTAAACGCAGATATTATTATGTTTGTCAGTCATTGGAACATTTTGCCAGAAATTTCCCCAATAGAAAGTAACAACGTTTTACTAATTCAATACAATGTGCAATAAGATTTTGTAATGTGAAAACTAAATTGAAATTATTCATCATTGCTCATAAATTATTTCAAACCTTTCAGAGAATCAACTAAGGTTGACCAACCAGATTTGAGACAAATGTCCATGCCAAAGATCACATAGGATAATAATTCCACTGAGCAACACAACACTAACGATGATTACACAGAATTTTCACCTCTCTCAATTAACCAGGAAAAAGTTCAAGAATTCCGGCTGAAATAACTAAAAGCCGGCGACTGTGTTTTGATTGTGCTGAAAGAAGGTCACATCATTCCATTTTCCAAGGCTCCTGCTGCCTACGAAGAACCCAACAATGCTTCAGCCTATAAGGACCCGGTTTTTGTCCACCAAACAGTAACAGACCTTACAACATTGAGAATCATCTAATTAAAAAAGGAAAACCTCATTGCGTTTCTCCACCAACGGTACGTGTCTCATAAAAGAGGAAGAGACGTATCGATATAGAAAAGATTAAGTCTACAAGAACAAACGGTCACACTCTCACATTTCCAAAAGGCTTTGGAACTGACAAGAACAAAAGATTTCTAGGTGACCCATGACCTTAAGTCGGCCAACTGCCAACAACCATATTCAGATCCATCCGTTGAACTATTTAGGAGCAGCCATTCGTAAAACAAATTGCACTACAACATATTTTACTTTCCTTTTTCTTCCGTTCAGATTGTCATCAGCAGTCCATTGCATTACGAAAAAAAGGCATCAGACACTCAATTTTTTTTACACCATAGTGAGCCTAAAAAACAGCACACGTCTATACTCAACAAGTTCTGGAGACGATCACTTATGGGCCAAAACCAGCTCTGGCAAAAGAATTAGCCGGAACTCTGGGAAAAATGGTCGCAAAAGACGGAACCAACACTAGGACCAGCGTAGTCGACATGGCGGCAAGAGCCGCTTACATAGAACTGGATTCGGCCGTACAAGGAAGAGAATGGAGCACCCTTCCAACAATTATCACGGAGTCACTAACCTGACTAAATTTCTTTGTAGGCCACTTTCTGATTTTGACCATTCCGAAAATTGATCAGCTGCAACAGACATATCTGTTTTGCCGATAATTAGACCACCAAGTTCTTTTATGAAATTGAGTTTTTTATCAAACCATGCACGAACGCAATAAGACCTGATTTGGGAAAGTAGAGGTTTTCTTGCAGTGAGAGGAACCATGGAAATCTACCAATGCTCAGGGGCAACCAAGAAAAAGCCACCAACATTTACTGGAGGTTCACTAACAATAAAAATTTAACCACTTTCTCAACGAAAGGGTCGGGAAAGAGTAATATTCAAAAGGAAGTATTCCAGATCCTGGTCCTCTGCAAGAAGTTAAGTTTGAGAATAATACCGATCCACTTTTTACGCCACGATCCACGCATCAAGTTGGCAGATGACAGTTAAAAAAAAAGACATGGATGACTGGGAAATAGACGAGGAAACATTTAAAAAGAGCAATCGGAAATTTATATTTACAATAATTGACATGTTTGCCTCCGATTGCAATACAAAAAGCAAAAAATTTATTTCAAATTTTTACTCTAAGGGAACAATTGGCATTGACGAATTATCGCTTTCATGGGACAGAGAGGTTGCATGGATTTGTTCTCCGATACGAGAGGTTATCAAAGTCATCGGAAAACTGAAAACGTCGAAAACAACCATAAAATTATTTATCCCGGAATGGAAGACCACCGATAACTGGACTAAAATATTCGACAGAGAGGGACGGGTGTTATGGCCTTTCAAAAACGCCGAGACACGTACGGCCTATTTCCTAGAAATTGATTTTGACTCTAACTAAATTACGGTTTAAAATTGAGTTCTGTTTTTTTCAAACAAATAAAAGAGACTTATATCAATTTTCCTAAGACGGTTTATTTCTTACAAAAAGAGTTTTATCCCCGAGTATGATATTCATTCTTATGAATAAACCCAACATGGTCGCAGACCACTCGTCGATCCTTTGTGACGAATCGCACCTGCACTTTTTCTACTTGGTAAAGTCGATTCTTATCGAGTAGTCAGGTGATACTCTCCATTGGGGCAGTTCCCTACCTTATGGAACTGCCCCCTACCCAATCGACTCTTATCGACTAGTCGAGGCTTATGGACTAGTCTTTATTGCTTAATTATAGACTAATTTATATTATGTTAATAATTAATAATTATTGTTAGGTTAGGTTAGGTTAGGTTAGGTTATTAATAAACATATAATATAGGTTATATAATAAACAAACTAGCTAACTAGCTACTAGTGGACTAGTCGATAAGAATCGACTTTCCCTAGTAGAAAAAGCGCCGGTGTGATTCGTCACTAAGAATTGAAGAGACATCTGCGACCAGACTGGAATAAACCGAAGGTTATTAAAATTCTATTCGTCTGTTCTAGGCTTGAAAGCCCTGACTAACTTGCCGTCCTCTCAGTCTTTTGAGTTCGATCAATATTTATGAGTTTGAGTGCGATTAAATTCAATCTTTTGAATTTGAGTGCGATTAAACTCAATCATTTTTTAGTTGAGCGTAACTGAAACGAGTTTTAGTTGCTCGACGAAAAAAAATGGGGGGGGGGGGCGGAATGGACAGAGGGGGGGGGGACAAAAGAAATGGTAATAACTCTGATGTTATTACGGTACGGTTATACGATTATTCATAATTTGAAGTATTTTGACTTTATAAGAGCACAATAATACAATTTTAATAATAATAAAACTCACAAATAATATTAAATGTGTTTGTTTGTTTACAAAAGTTATTTTTTAATATATTTATAGTTACTGTTCTTTAGACAGAAATATCGTTTTCGTTCGATTTTACCCCAAAAAAGATGTCCACTATTACCCACCGCCAGTGTATTGGATTTGAAAAAATCAAATCAAATCCAAAATATTCAAAGATTTGATTTGGATTTGAAAAGTTTTTTAACTCAATGATTTGATTTGGATTTGCCCCGATTTTCGTTAAAAATCCAAATCAAACCAAATCAAATAAAAAAAAGGTCTGGCAACGTGCTGTTTGTAAGTCTTTCCTCTCGAAAGTCGGAAATTCCTCACAAAAACAGCCGACTTTTGGGATTGATATTGCGAAATAGTCTTAAGTATCGATGTTTGAGTGTATCGAATCGTCGCCAACAGTGGATATCTTCTAACAGACTAACACTGCGTAAAATTTTTCTATTTCCATAGCGAAAATTAGTAGAACAATTGTATTAGAGACAACTTTTTTGCACCTTCGTATGGTCTAGGATTTTTTTTTTTTTTTTTTGGGGGGGGGGAGATTATTGGACTTTCTTAAACCATAATCCTTTTATTCTTCAACTTTCCTTCATCTTCCTAAAAAATTTAAAACTCGATCACCACGTTGAAATAATGAAATAAAGCGAGCGAGAGAGAGAGACCGAAACAAATAAAGCTCCCAAGCGAAGAAAACATTCCCGTCCCATGTTGTCAACGCTGTTACAACCATGACCGAAATGTACAGGAGCTGATGCTAACAAGGTTTTAGATGAACTTGATGTTTATCTAAAGGAACCGCTTGCAACAAATGAAGAAGGGGAGTTTGATTTGTCATTCAGTCCATTACAGTACTGGAAATTGAATGAACACAGATTTCCAGCACTTTGCACCCATAGCAAGGGACGTTATGGGGGTAAAAGCTTCGTCAGCTAATATCGAGCGTACTTTTACCACAGTTAAAGAAATGAAGTCAGCTAAAAGGAATAAAATCAAGGCAGCCTTGTTCCAAATGCCCCTTTTCATTAAAAAAAATTTCCATCTTCTTTCTCTTAAACTTAAATGATTAACTCATTATGTCCAATTTCATCTTTATTTAATTCTGTAACTGTCTTCCTTATTTTATTTTGTTTTATTTGAACTGTTATCTAGCTATCATTAATAGATAGACTATCAGACAGTTATCGTTTCTCACTCAGAAAATGTGTAAACTACAAAATTTGGAATAAACATTTTTCTTTATTTTTCGGATTTGATTTGATTGGATTTGGATTTGATTTGGATTTGGTTTGAAATACTTTTTATTTTTCATGATTTGGCCACAGACCAAGAATAGAAAGACTGTTATCGGCCTATACGTCCCCATAAATGATGCTCGTGCCTGCCGCAAGTTGGCGCTGCCTCTGCAAGCCGTACTTTTTGGCGGATTTTTCCGTTTCCCTATTGATTAGATGCTTCACACAGCCGGGATTTGTGAATAAACTAAGACAGCCAATTTTTTTATCTATATTTCTTAATTATAAGCATCGTCATTATAAGGGAAAAAACGTCGACTGCTGGACTTTGTATAGAGTGAGCCATCTCCTTATCTCTGGGTACAGACGTGTATGTATGTGTAATTGTGTATTGGTGTGTTTGTGCTGTGCCCTGACAGCCCGTGCAGAGGTTTCCGACGGAGGGCGTCAATAGGGAGTAGAGTCATCGGAATGGCGTTCATGTTTTGTGTAAATAATTTAATGAACTAACTGTTTTATTATTTTCTTCTGATGCGTATGGATTCTGTTTTAAACAGCTCCATGACACAAAAAATTAACGAGAATAATCGTTCAAATTCCGTGATTTTGGATTTTAACGTTAACTTACGCTTTATTAAAAACGGACTGCTATCAATAATATTTTCTTTAAAAGGGAGTGATCGGGAGCAATGGAGAATCATAAAAAAGCCATATTTCGTAAATATTTTTATTTTCCTCAAAACCAATTGTTAAGCGTGATTTTGACTGGGAAACAATTAACTAATCGTTAATTAGCATTCAGATTTCGTGAAATTTTCTTATTCCTTAAAACATCACCATATTTTCTAATAAAAAAAGGAGGATTAGACCATCGTCAGTTAGACCCAGACTTGTTGTTTGATCACTAAAAACAGATCAATCGCTCGTTCATTGATCATTCCAAAAAAGTGATCAATCGCTCGTTCATTGATCACTGAAATAGAAGTGATCAATCGATCGCTCAATTCGATCACTTTTCGATCACAGCATTTTGAAAATTTCAGTTTATTTCTGTATTACTGTCCTTCAAAGTTGGAATGTTTAAAAAACCCAGGGAATTGCAGTGAACTATTTTTTGCGGGACTAACGGTCCAACAGCGGCAGCATTCCCCGTTTAATTAAAAAAAACTAGCATTTCAAAGTTGAGATCCGATCATAGAGTTCTTTTTGCTGTGAAAATAGAGCCAGCAGTGCTGAAGACACTTTCGCATGCAGCCGAAGATGGCAATAATGCACTATTATATTCCCTACCCTTATAAGAAAAATATATAGTACATTTGTAAAAATTAAAAAAATAAGCAAAAGAAAGTTACATGAAGATTTTCTTTATTGTGGGGAACCGTTTTAATGAACTTAATTTCGTACTTCCGTCGTTAAGGTAGCTCTCCACTTCATCAGCCTTTAAAGAATCCCTTTTTTTATATCCATCTAGAAACCTTGCTTTTTTCTTTGGTGAAAAATAACAATTACAGCTAGGCACCAGCATCGTGTGTTTCACTTTCAGCATTATTATCGACTTCAACTATATCAGCCATTGATTCAGAAATCAAATTGACCTACAAAGCCTTTTAAAAATCAAGTAGTAAGCACTGAGACAAGATCTGAGTCTGCAGTCTGACTAGAATTCTCGAAAAATCGTTTCACTCTGGTTACACTAGAGCAAATTTGAAGAAGTTATATTTTTCGTTCACAGATGGCGCTGCAATCAGTGATCAAAATTGATCACACCCTTTCGATCTCGATCTCGATCTCGATCTGGGTCTTGGATCAATCGCTCGCTCACCATCAGCAAAAAGTGAAAACGATCAAATCGATCTCGATCAGCAATCGATCACCACAAGTCTGGTTAGACCTCAACTTAAAAATAAATAAAAATAAAATGAATTAAAACCTAATGAAAAAAAATCTCGAAGGAGCCACAAAGGGGCTTTATTTATGTTCAAGAGACCCATTCACTCCATTTCGACCAATAACTAATCGAGAAATAGGTGTGGGGGAGGGAGATTTCGACCAATAATATAAGAAAATGGAAGGACCCCCCCCCCCCCCCCCCCCTCTCCCCTGAGAAGATAGAGTAGAGTAGCCCGGGTAGTACGGATACCGCTAGACCGAAATATTTTGTCAAGTCCACGATTCCACGCTCATGTCCACGTTTTACTGGCCGCTTGGCAACGAACGGTGCAACCGGTCCGGGAAAACGAGATTACGAAAATCTCAAGATCAGTATTAACTTCGTACCTTCACTTGGATAGACGCTAAACTAGTAATTGGCTGTGAAGTTAACAATACATTAATTTTAATAATATTGTAACCTCCACAATACATCTGTATCTTACAAAAATGATTGACCCAGAAGCTTTCCTGGATCTTGCCAATCAGGTTAGATAAAATTTCAATGTATCTGGATCAAGCAGAAGAGGGAATTTTGGATGTGTTATTTAAATTGAATTTGTTTAATTATTTCTATTTAATTACAGGTCACTAAATTAAAGATGTGGCCATATTTTGATGTTGCTCATTGTATTATGGCCTGTTTAGCTGTTAGAGAAGATTTAGGAACTGGTAAATATGAATTTGGCTCTATTCTATCTTATCATTTTTATACTTTCAAATATATGGTAGTATTTTCAAATATATGATACTTGTAAGTTCTAAGGGGCATTGTTTAACTATGGCTGCTGTTTCAGCCTTTATTTTCAGCTAGTTCACAGCACAAGATAGAAAAGTTATTTTTAACCTCAGCCCAAATTCTATAACTTTTTTTCTTGCATAAGATATTTTTGTGTTCTTATCAGTTAAATCAAAATAATGTTAGTTTATGGAATTTAAGTGTAATTTTTCATGCTAAAATTCCATTTCATGCTAAAATATACAGATAATTAACAGCCATTTTCCTCTTTTCTCACTAAGAAATTTACAGTTAGAAGTGTTTATTTTTTTTGTGTTACTCCTTGCAGGATCCATCCCATTTTCTCGAAAACACCCAATAGCCTGCTGGTTGTCCACTATGATGGTGACTTTTGCTGGAGGTTTTCTTGCAGCACTTTTTCTTGGTGAACCACTCCTGGAACCATTCAGAAATACACAATCTGTTTTGTTAGCTACTGCAGTCTGGTATGCTATGTTCTACTCACCCTTTGACGTTGTGTACAAATTGTCAAAGTTTCTCCCTATTAAAATAGTGATTGCAGCCATGAAAGAAGTGTACAGGTAGTCTATTATCTTAACTTTTTAGTTAATTTAAGTGAAACTTAACATTTCTTTTTTATATATCTATACAGATGTAAAAAAGTATATGATCAATGATATCTTGCACCTTTCGTCCAACCATAACATGCCAGGCCGGGCTCGAGCATACGCAGACGATATAACGGCCACAGAACAACACAAGGACTTGGCAATCGCAGTAAGCTTACTGCAAAGTCTAATCAACTGCATCAAATCCAAGCTAGAAGAACTAAAACTAAAAGTGAATGCAGCAAAAACCGTTCTCATCATTTTTAGCCGAAAGCGGTCGACAACGGACAATCTCCACCTAATAGTTGACGGCCTCCAAATCCATCCGGTATTTCATACAAAACTATTAGGCCTAACACTAGACTCCAAACTCAACTGGACGGCCCACCTGAACGATAAAGAGCGCCAGGTCAGAAAAATTTTCTTCTCTCTTCGATCATACACGGGAAAAACTTGGGGCCTCTCTGGCTCCCGCCTGAGGGCAATGTACTCAGCCTTGGTAGAGCCGAGCCTGTTATATTGTTGCTCCGTTTGGGCGTCCGTTATCAGGACAAAGCAAGGCCGGAAAAAATTAAGATCGATTGAACGTCAGTTCAATATTCTCATCTTAAGATCCTTCCAATCGGCTGACACCGAAGCTCTCTCCGTCTTAGCCGGAACCAAACCGGCCGACCTAAGAGTTGCAGAAATCACTGCGAGACGGCACCTCTTATCCAAACTACATCATTTTTCACCAAGCGCCCTGCAATCCATCGCGCCTCATATCCAGACAGTCAAGATCAAACTAGCCTCAATTGAGCCACCAAAAAATAAACATCCGTCGCGCATAAAACACGCTATTAGAAGATCGCTAGAACAAGCATGGAGGAGAGAGTGGAGCGAATCTTTTCAAGGCGACACAACCCGCTCTTTTTTCCCCTATCCGGAATGCTTCATACAACTTAAAGTCCATAACCTCCCGCGCCAAGTCATACAAATTCTAACTGGTCACAGTCTCTTAAATGCCCACCAATATCATCTTAAAAATACAACCACACCAGCCTGTAAATGTTCATTTCCCTCAGAGTCCATCCAGCATTTTTTAATCGATTGTCCTTTACATGCTTTTACTCGCACCACTCTGATCTCTCTGTGTACCTCAGAACTCGGCCATTGGCCTCCCCCACTCCCTACGTTCCATAAATCCAAAAAAGTCTTTAATGCACTGTGTACTTTCATCATCCGATCGAAACGTTTATCCCCACCTCCAAAATAATATGTACATAAAAGTAACTTGTAAGTGTAACATGTAATCCGAGTCATCTGGGGCATAACTCCATTGCTTGAGCAGCCCCTCAAATAAATTAAAAAAAAAAAAAAAAAAATGGCATATTATTACCTTATTTAGAATATTTTTGCATTAATAATCTCGAAATAAAATAGTTTCTAAAGTTCATTTGACAAATAGATGATATATAATGGAATTGTTTTGGTAAAACTATATTTTGGTCTGAGGACTAATTGATACAATTCATTCTAGCAACTGATTTTGTTGCCAGAAACGAAGCAAAAAAACGTACGTTACCTAGCAAATAAAAGCAACAAGACTCACTATTCGGCAACCAACCAGATGACGACTCGTTATCTAGTTGTAAGATTCTTATCTAGGGTCTTATCTGGTTAAAACTTAAAAGATTCTTATCTATTACCTTGCCCCGATTTTATTAATTGGAACCCTTGTTTTAATACATTGTTCTTTATTTATTAAATCCCCTTAATTAACTATATAACACTACGAATTTGAATTATGCTTCAATAGACATCATTTTCTTCTTAAATCTTAAATCTTAATGCCTGACATATTATTTATTGCATCAATACAATATACAATATCAATTGATAACATACTAACTTTTATTCATGATTGTCATGAGTAAGAGGCAATCTAAAATTGAAAAGTTGTAACACTACATATATAGTTTTCTTATTGGAAAATATTGCTTACGAAAGTAGAGCATTTCGTTCGTTTTTTAAGATAACCTATTTTTAACGTATTCAGAATATTTTGCATTAATTATCTCGAAATAAACTAGTTTATAAAGTTCATTTCTCAAAAAAATTATATTGTGTAGTTGTTTTGGTAAAACTATATTTTGGTCTAAGAACTAATTGATATCATTCATTCTGGCAACTAATTTTGTTGACAGAAACGAGGGTATGCAAATAAAAGCAACAAGAATTTCACTTACTAGGATTCGGCAACTAATTAGATAACCAGTAAGCAAATAAAATAAAATAACTAATAAAAACGAACTGAAAATACGACGTTGCACTCCGCAAAATTATGATAGAAATCCGATCCCTTGTTGCACGCGCGAGTTTACCGATAGGATTGGTCGAACGATTTGGAAATTAGTTTTCCACCAGTCTAAATTAAGCAAATTTTCAGATTTTCCCTTTATGGTAACATCCTTTGCACTACGGAGCGCATTGCATTCTGGGGTCCTCTAGCGTCTATTGTGGCTATTGCAAGCCACTTCTCTCGACTGGTGGCCGGGGAATTCAAACGTGACGCGATCCCAAAGTCGGCGGGAACTGGAAATAAATCAGCTTTGTTTAGCAAGCCCAAAATATCTCAAGAAAGGAGAACCAGTATAAAGTTGATCAATAATCCCTTCACGACAGACGTCAAATTACGGGACTTAAACACCAACAGATTATCTTAAAAATTAATAAAACTGTAAAATTTTCAACTTTGTTTGGCAGATCTAATTTTTACATTTAAAAATATAAAAATATTTGCCTTATTTGAATTCCAGTCGACAGACGTCGGTGTGTAACGGAATTTCCTGCTTAGGGGATAGCGGCAACGCTGTAACCAAGGCGCTTAATTTAAAATACATGTATGTATGGTATTTAGTATCTGACTTGAAAATTATTTATGCTGTCACGTTTCTTAACAATATTATACGTTACACGATTTAGGGCCTGCTTTGAAAGTGTTTTTCATTGATTATGCATTATTTAAAAATGAAAATCGTCATATTTTAAAGTTAGTTTGGTCAATTTCGGCTAATTTTTTATTATATCTTGCACGCTTTGTAGCCAAATTTGTTCCCTCCCCTATAAATTAATCAATTTTTAAAAATGAAATAATAAGATTTCATTTTTATGGTATTTATTGGCTCTCATTCGTGGACCCGTGGAGATTCGGCCCTAATGCGTCTTGGCTCATGTGCCATGTCTGCGAATGTCACGATCATGCAAATGCTATCCTTGACGCCTTGCCGAACAAGAGAGAACCAAGTCGAGAATGTAGGGCTCCATGGACGTCGACCTAAGATCGTTGGAAGCGGCAACAAACAGATGGCGTGAATGTGATCGATTCTGAACTTCATTTGCGTCAGGAAACGTTGAATTTTTCAGTTTTGCACATATTCCTTTTTGATAACGAAGTGCATACAGTCGCATACAGTAGGCGGTCACGGAGTTCTTTTAATTGTTTACTTGGAACCTTTTGATTAAATCGTCTTCGTGGACGCACTTAAAGAATCTTTCCACTGAAAGGCCCGGATGTAGTTGATCATCCGTTGGTAAGGGTACTCTTTACCGCTTCCAGCCGCACCCATCAAGAGCAAGATTTTTTTTATCACGATGATCGTACGGAGGTGGAGATAAATCAATCCGGATTTGTCGACCCATCATGTCGACCCACCAGAAATCCTCGTCAGTTGAATCTTCCTTAGCGTTTAACAAATAGACGTCTGGGTTACCTTGATTGATGAGTTGACCGGAGTTGACTGTGTTTGCCACAATCTTGAGCGAATATTTAAGCGATTCTTGGATTATTCGACGAAATTGTTGTTGATGTTGCCGCTTAGGACTTGAGAAAAAAAGATGAGCGTGTGGCAAATGATTTGACCAAACACAACTGAGGATGTTGTCCACGACCACGATCCTTATTCGCGTCAATTACGAATTCCGTGTCGATGAATAAGTCGCTAAATTTACAGCGTCCAGTGCCAGTCTCTGCTGCCATTCAAATTTATTCCATAGCACTTTGGAAGCTGATGGTCGTCTTCCGTTACATCCACGACTCATCAGTACTTCCTTTCGGGCGAAACTCACTACAAAATGACAAGGATAGCCAGGATCTTTGTATTTCCATTCGATACGAATTAATGACGGCTTTTGAGTTGTCTTGGCGTTGCCGGGTGTTAGGATGAGCTCGCAGATCGGTAGGTGGACAGGGCAACTGACTAATGAGTAGATTGTCGGCTTGGTAGACGGAATAGCGACACCCACCTTTATAGGGTTCTTCGGAAGTGATTTACAACTGTACCTGACTCTCCAAGTGTTTGTTGTTCTATACGTGATTGACGAACTATCCCGGATATTGTCCATCACCTGCTTCCGTTTCATTGAATCATATACCATCACGCGCCATTACGGAAGTCCGACTTCTTCTAACCAATCACTTTCTTCTTCTTCATCCGTGTCTTCGTCGTCGTGACCACCAGGCATCAGTTTCTTACTATTTTCCAGATAGTATCGCATATTAGCTTCCAGGATCGTGTTTGTTTTTTTCATCCAGCCGCGGAACTCTCATGACCAGAGTGAAATTCGTGTCAAAGCAATCATGCAGCCATTTCTCTCTCCAGTTGATTTTTGTTTGCAAAAAAGGCTACTCCCTTGACGTTGGCCATCTTTTCAAGAATCTCCGACTTGGACTGTTTATAACGAAGTCATCGTTCAAGTCGAGAAGGTTAAAAGAGCGGATGACTTTGAGCAATTCTCACGACTCTTTCTATCTCTTCATCGCAACCGTCTATTCATATAATTCCGTCCATTCAACATTTTCTCAAGAGGTCTTGGTATTAAAGGGCAGCCTCACGAAAATGACGCAACGATGGCGCCCGGTGGACTCTTTTGTTCATCGTGCCAATCAATTTCCGCTATTTCTGCAGGTTAAAATAGTTTTGAATCGCATGAAAAATTTATAGTTTTTGTCGCTGAGCTCCCAGAAGTTCAGAACCCAGCCTAAAATTGTTCATATGTTAATCTTTCTTTTCTTTACACCTGGCGATCGTTCAATGTAATCTATGCTATGACCCATCATCTCGAACATTCGCCATTGTCTTGTATGAAAAAAAAATATTACAACGATTCATAGGGTTACCGACTCTTTATTATTACATTTTTCAGTAAAACATACAAGTGGTATGACAAGGAGGAACACTGGCGTTTATAAGGCAAGTTTAAAATCTGTGCTAGAGAATTCGAGATTCATTTTTTACTATAGACAATGCAGTTGACCAGCAAGCATTCATTTAATAAACAAAATATTTTGAAATATGCCAATTACTAAATGAACCAGTCTACAAATTAAATCCACAATATACCTGTCAGCCATATCCTGTAAAACATTCTTCAGGTCACACGTGACTTGAATTGATTCTAACGTTCAAAATCAGCGCGCAAATTTTCATTAGGGCATCCAATTTTATCTCGACTAGCCTAGTATTTTCAATGTTAGTTAATACTACGACAAACTAGTACTGGTTGCTGTTACGGTTGCTAGTAGCCAGGCATACTAGCGTACTTTATAAACCACGGTCGGAATGCAGCTTCTGGTGGCATGGAGACTCCCGCTACCTTCGACACCCGCTACCTGGGGGTCGACAGAGGCTACCCCGACAGTGGCTACCCGACACTGGCTAACTATAAGGCCGACACTGGCTACCCGACACTGGCTACCCATACTCTGGCTACCTCCCATTTGCTACCCATCCCAAATAGCATTAACTAAACAGCTGACAGACTCAATACCTACCTAACCTAACCTGACCTAACCTAACCTAACCTAACCTAACCTAACCTAACCTAACCTAATCTAACCAAACCTAACCTAACCTAACCTTACCTAACCTAACCTAACCTAACGTAACCTTACCTAACCTAACCTAACCTAACCTTGTTGCCTGGTGAATTAAGGCTATTTAAAATGGGTAGCAAACGGGAGGTAGCCAGTGTCGGGGTAGCCAGTGTCGGGTAGCCAGTGTCGACCTTATAGGTAGCCAGTGTCGGGTAGCCACTGTCGGGGTAGCCACTGTCGACCCCCCAGGTAGCGGGTGTCGAAGGTGTCGATTTCCCCTTCTGGTTATAATAAAAAATACTCACCTCTACTTGTTGAGCCAGAGCACTAGCACCGGTCTCTAGCTGTTGCATTCGTTGCTGTTGAACTTGCTCAGGCCTTTTCCACATATTCATACCAAACATCAAAGGATGTTGACCAAACATCCTGATGATTTAAGCGCTGACAAAAAAACTTTGTAGATACTGACTAAACGGAATGATGAAGATCACAATGGCTTTTCCGTGGATGTGCAACCGAAGAGAAACGAAGCAAAGGCACGCAACACAATAGCTCGGATGAACACGCGCGTTTGGTTAGGCTGTCGGAGAAGGATCACCATCGCTGGCTGTGTATTTGTGAATTTACCTCTTTCACATAGTATATAATCCGAGGGGTTTGCAACTCGGCAGCGAGGTGTGAGAGACGCCAGAATCGGATCTGATTCTGGCGTCAATTTTGAAGATTCTGGCGTCAATATCAAAGATTCTGGCGTCAATTTTAAAGATTCTTGTGTCTATTTTTAAAACCATATGACCAGTTGATACTGGCGTAATAATTTAATTGTAATGTTTTTTTTTTCTAGTTTACGCTAGTATATTTGAACGTTGAAGTAGTTAAAGACGATTTCAGTAAAGCGGTAAACAGTTTTTTATTGAACAAACTTCCTGATAAATGGTTCGAGTTCAGTTAGGACGGCAGGAGAGAGACTGACAAGATTTTTAGCACAGTTGTAGTTTGGGGGAGGAACGCTACATACATATAAGATTCGATGAAGAGAAAATTTCACGAACTTAATCTGTATTATCGACATTTGGAAAATACTTATTTTGACTTGAAAGATTCTGATTCTTGAATCATTTTTGAATTCTGGCGTCATTTTCAATGATTCTTGATTCTGATTTGGGATTCCAGAATCGATTTTCGGGCAAGTGTACGCGCGAGATTCTTTTGAGTTGCGAACCCCTCGATATAATCCTTTTTTAGCGTATATAATCAGTTACTCACCACTAGAGCTAATAACGTACAAACCAAAGTTCGCGTGCTCAAATTCTTGAACTAGGCCTCCAGTCATTGAAGCGGTTGTGAATTTTTGAAAAGGTAGTCCAACCAAATACCCGAGCTAGGATTCAGAACGTAGTTAAATATTTACAATCAAATCAAATCGTTCACTGAAAATATAAATTCCAGACACAGCTAAGATCTTATCATCGATATTTAAATTGCCCTAAAAATTAGGTGCCCAGTATGCATGACAAAGCCCACGATATTTAAACGGAAAACAACGTAGACAGGACCTGGAAAATAACGAATGTAAACAGTAAGAAGATTTTAATAGAAAATTGTTTATCCATGATACGTGCTGAAATTGGCCAAGAAAAGGATCATATGTAATAACCAAATGTGGCAACATGCAATAGCTATTATACCCAATTTTATTAGCCTCTTAAAATGAAATGTCAATCTTGCTTTTTGAATTTTCAATACAGTAACTTTTAAAGAGTTACACAAAATAAACTGGAACAATTTATAGATATATGCTTGAAATTGGGAAGCACTCAGAACCAAAATGCTGCTTTCAGGTTTTTCTATCTATAAAAATAAACGAATGTTTAATTAAAGACCTCTTTCATTTACAAATCAAGATATTTTACATGAAGCATAGAGTCGCCTGAGAAGCAAATTCCTGTCAGAAAACCCGTGGTACTGGAAATGAATGTGATCCACTATAAAAAGTCAAATATTAAATAAAAGTAAAAAGGCTAAAATAGTGGCAGAGCTATACCATTTTCCAGAGTTGTTTAGTAATTTCCCTCCTTCATTGCTTCTAATTGAGTACAAACACCTGTAAGAAGAAGCAACATTTAGACATAAAATAATTGGGAAATATTTAAATCAATGTTACTTTTATACTCGCAAGTGCATAGACAACATCAGTGGAAAATCACTGAGATTCTTTGAAAAAGAATTGTGTCCTGAGAAGCATAATAGTTTCAGGATCAAACAAATGGGCCAAAAAAGAAAGAAGGTACTCAAACCAAGCAAACAAAGGATGGTAATCCATCGTCCATTGAGAAGTATCATCGACATACCATTGGTTTAGTGGTAGGCTGTGTGTTACGGCAAACCAATTCCGATGAACTTCAGCAAAATCAGTCGATCGGCTTTAAGTAAAGAAACTTGAACTATAAACAGATCAAATATAGCATTTGAGTATTCCTTACTAAGACTAAATAAAATAACCAAACCTAACCTAACCTAACCTAACCTGACCTAGAGTAGCTATAGTAACCTATAGTATGTATAGTCAGGTTGTAACATCCGAAGTTTTGCCATGAAGAGTAGCTTTCCAAAAGTAATTGAGGCAAATATTTTGCCATAGCATATTCAGTATGTGAAATCCCATCAAATAGATTACAAAAATCTAGCACTTAGTTGCCGGCAGAGAAAATAATTTTTAGTATCTCAGCAATCTCATTCTGGAAAGTCTTGTCAAGTATCAACCTAAATAAAAGGGAATGATTAATTATCAAGACAAATTCATACCATAGACTTATATGAGATACATGACATAAGTGTCAAATTCTTTTAAATTTTGATTTGCAATTATTCTTACATGTTATAATTCCTGTTCAGCCTTTAATCTTGTGCCAATTCCATAAATTGTATAACTAGTTTCTGAAATAAGACAGTATTTTTCTCACAATTCCTTTCTCATTCAGCCTTTAATCTTGTGTTCATTCCAAATTGTGTGACTAGCTTCTGAAAGACAAAAGTAGAAAAATACTTAAACAAATGCAAGTAATTAACTTAAAACAGCAAACAGTTTAAGTTTTACACATTTCTTAAAAAACTACAACTATAAAAAACTTTCAGAGGGACCCAATTTTTTTGCATCAACAATAATTCACAAGTGAAATGAAGAACCAAATATTTGGAAAAAACGCTTATAATGTGAGAATCTGAAAAACTAATGTGAGAATTTGGTTTAGCAAACCATCCGTTGGCAATCAAATCCATCCATTGGCAATCACAGAAATGACGAACTGAACTGTCTAATCAAAAATTTCAAAACTAAACGTAAATAGTAGACCGATATTGCCTAGATAATAGGCTATGTTTATATAGCACGGTCGTATAGCAATGCGTCAGAACCATCTAACGGCAATTTAATAAAACACGAAAACACAAATTTTTAGTTTTTAATCATGATTTCGTCGACGAATAAAAATCTAAATACGACGGCTCCATGTAAAACATTTTCTTGCACAAGATGATCAAAATTTCCTAATTGTTTAACTATCAGACAAAAAACGTATAAGATATTAATGAAATGAACACCTTTCCTATCTCACTGAGAGGAACAACGCCATCTGTTGGTGTGGGTTGGGTTGGGTCGGGTCGGAAAAGGGTCGTTTGGCGATAGAATCCCTATCGGGAAATTTCGAAAAAATTTTTTGTAAAGATTGGTCAAGCAGGAAAAAAACGTATATTGAAAAACATATTGGACTTTTTGTTCATAATTAACCCTCTGAAGTCTACACTAATACCCTATACCCTACCCCCTATATATATTCTTTAAGGACCTTCGTATATATATACCAAATATATATATATATACCCTCAGGGATAATTTTGTAAAATGCGATGTCTAATTCCGTCAATTGTAGAAAAAACGATAGAATAGGATTTATTCAGTCAGGTAAGACGAATTGTCAAAGAAAATAACGCGCAGAACACTATTTACATCTGCACCTAGCAATAAAATCATGGACGACAAAACAGCTATCCACCCTCAAACCGCAGTCTCCAAAAACGGAATGAGTTTTTTCCTACCATCTTAACAGCCTAAGCAACCTCTCAACGGATCGGGGAAAATGGAGAGCTACTATAACGCTGGTAACCCACAACCCCATGACCATCGAGCTGAGGCTGGCACTGTCCGAAGCAGACTGCAAGAGTTCGGACCTGCGGGAATTTTACGACCGACACCTGGAGAAAGTGGGAACGGTCGTTTTTCGGCCCGGGAAGCAGTTCAAAGGTGCTCTGGCACTTCAACCAAAAGACGAAACGAACGGGGTGTGGTACAGTATCCTGCAAAAAAATCCGAACGCGATTTCTTTTTTTTTAACATCTAGTGAGGGAAAAAATTAGTTATTAGTTAATGTCTAATCCTTTTCCTAGGTAATATTGGCGCGATAGACTAAAGGCAGGGAAATTTCCAGACATAGCCTTTGGGGCTTTCTCTTTTTTATGACACTTTAAACTATGGAATGGTGGGTATTAGACTTTTAGGATCTTATATAGATAGGGGGTTGAAAATCACGTTTTGAAAACTCATCAGCTTAATCATTTTAAACATTCAGTAACAAATTCAGATAAATGTAACAAATTCAAATAACACTATTTTAGTTAGTCGAATTTCATGTAAAGATTCAATATTTCCTATCATAAATCATTCAAATTCATTAATGTATCAGACCATATTGCCAGATTGAAGATTCGAACCATCACACTCAATGTTGCCACTCGGACACTGTAACCATTATACCAAAGGCTTATATTAGTATTGGACGTTCAATATAATATAAATGGTGAACTTTTAACTAGTCTCTGAATCCTCCGATAGTATATTTTTCGTCAATATTTCTTAATCAGTACTGATCCTTTGAATCACGATATAATAGGAAAGGTACACTCTCGCGCTATCCCAGTCTCTTGGAAGAAACGGCACGTTTTTAGTACAGAGTCCTAAGATTCCCCGCCAGTTTCGCTAGTATCGGAGGCCCATCGCCTCTCGGGGGTATAGTAAAAAAAGGGGTTTTTCGTTCGTAATTCAGAAAATTACCGACCAATTCGTCCAGAAATGGAATGAATTTAAACTTTATTTAATTCCCTATCCTAAGATACCCAATTTATCTAGTTTAGGAAACTTTTTCATTGTTAAATTAAGTAGCCAATAATCGTGCGTTTTTTTTGCGTTTTTTACATCAGTTTTTGCGAAAACTAGAGCTTTAAAAAAAACTAATTTTACAGGATGAAAGTTTAAGTCCTGAACTACGGGCTATTTTCACCGTTTTATTATTTTTCGGCTTATTGGCCGAGTTATTAATGATTGAAATATGAAAAATATTTCAAGCCAATTTTTTGTTGTTTTTGGCCTTCATCCCCCTTAGGCAACACTCAAGTCTGAGTAAGCCTAGTAATAAAAAAAAACCCCCTTGGACACCTAGCGGAGAAAAAATACAGCATATTGTGATAGGGCAAATTTTTGTCCTTTGAATTGTTGTTTCAATAATTGTAACCATGCAATTAATCTTCAATTATTTTTTAATAAACAACTTAGACAAGATTAGACAAATCTTTGATAACATGCTGTGTTGGTTCCCCGCTAGGTGGCCGGAGGGATGAAGCCCCAAAATGACAGAAAATGGCCTGAAAAATTTTTCAGATTTCATTCGTTAATAACTCGGCCAATAAGCCGAAGATAATTGATAATAAACGGTGAAAATAGCCCATAGTTTTGGACTTGGAGCCCTAGTTTTGGACGCAAAAAAACGCACCATTTTTGGCTAACCACCCATGGTTTTTTACATATTTCTTAAAAACTACACTAGCTAGGAAATCGCCGTTGGTTTCATTGAATTTTCCGAAAAATTCTGAACAAACTGATGCTAATTGTTATTTAATATGATGCCTAGTTTCTATTTCCGAAAAAAATGAGACCCCCAAAAAACCCGGGTTTTGGGAGTCGCGTATTCGGTGTTAAAAATCTGAGATTTTACAGAATGCATGTTCAATGCATTGCTAACACACTGTAAAAAAATCAGAATATTCTATTTTTTTAATGTAACCTTATTTTTTTCTCCACCGAAATTTGGCAATGGCGCAACGGAAACAAAGGGAAAATTTCCTTAGAAATTAGAAACTTTGAATTTTCAATTCAAAATTGAAGTGATTTTTCATATGGCATGAGGAGACGTCCCATGGGCTGTGCTGGTCCTATTTCACCTACGTCATATTTAAATTTTTTTCATTCACCTTACCTATTTCAAACGTCATAAAAAGGGTTTCAAGTGGGTTTGCCACGCCGTACTCATTTTACACCCAAAAACCATCCTAGGGATGGATGTTACAGGACAAGGATCATTTTCTTTGCTTGATTTACGTACCTAAATGGAATTGGATGTGTTTGACCCAAACAAAATTAAATGTCTTATTTTATCATATTGTTACCGATTTATTCGACTTCCTTTAACTTCGATTCGCTTTCCTTCCACTGTCTTCTGCAGCTTGCTGTTTTCCTTCAACAAACGTTTGTTTTCTTTTATCACGTTCGTTTTTTTACTCCTTCAATATTGGTTTTTGTTCTTTGGTGATTTTAGTATCATGAGTTTCCTTGAGAAGTTGAAGTTCATTTTCATCGGTCAACACTCTTGATGACCCTCTCTTCTTTGCTCTAGGGGTTCCTTTGTCCAGTCTGATCGATTTGTGGATTAGGTAGAACTTGTTACATTCAAATAAACGAATACAAAATATATACAATTAATTGTGGGCGTTTATTTGAATTACTCCATGTATGTCACACAATGTCTGTCTTAAATACTTACAACCTGTTCGGTAGATAATATAAGAGAAATGAGAAAAACAGCACTTAGAAATAAGTCGGCATGAAAAACTATTGAAGGTTGCTGCTAAACACTTTAACAGTCAAGAGGGGAAGTTACCCTCTTTACTGCTCGATGGCGTAGTTTCCGGTTATTACAGAACTTCATCTGGGGCACGGAGGATGAGAAGAAGGAGGAACATCGCTCCATAAGCCCCTACAGAAGGAACTGACTTCACCAGTGTCCCTATCTAAAATGTTGCCAGATTTCGGGAACTGGACTTAAGGACCGGCATTGCCAGTTCTAAGAAACTACTTTTCGGTGAAAGTGGCGTAAAATCATGTTTCCATGACTACTGTAGTCTGCACTCAGTAGTCTACACCTGATTGTAAAGATATTTCGCTTGAAGAAAGCGGAACGTTTGTAGATGTGTGAGAAATCTCAGATGCTTCATTGACTGTTGCAATAGCAGGTGGCGTTGCAGTAGTACTTAGTACGATGATTCGAACAAGAGTTGCAGTGCCAGTAGAATGATAGGTCAACAAATATCGAGACACTACATTTCCTTGATAAGATGAAATTGATGGTTGAAATGTATAATGTTCATTTCAATATTTCCTTAACATAATAAAACACACATTACTGTTGTTACCATTAAATATATACATTTATGCGATATTTACCTGTTGCATTCACGAGACGGACAACTGTTTCTGGAATTAATTCGTCTTGTTGAATACTTGTGGTCTGTGGAACATTTTGTTGTGTGTCTGCTGCTGTTGCTTCAACTGGTTGAGGAACAAAGAATGTACAAATGGAAAAACAAGTTTAATTAGATGTAATTCTAATTTGCCAGTAGCCAAATCGGTGACTTGTGCAGGGGCAAAAAAAATATTCTGGAATGGCGAATCTGTTGAAAGGGTGAATGCCGCTTTCAGCAAATGCAGCCTTTATACTGCAACGGTAAAACGACGATCGTAGGGATTTTTTTCAAGCCAGTTACGTCGTAAATGGAAATTCTCTTTCCCGGATGGAGCGTCATCCAACCGCTGTGTGCGTGTTTTAATTCTCCTTTCAAAGGGCCAAATAAACCTCTGCCGAGTGGCGGTGTGATGTGAGTAGTAGGGTAGTAGGGTATGCGGTGGCAATGTGAAAAGTATGATTCCAAGCTCTTTGCAGTACTCGACAACTGGCCAACTGATGTGACTTATGTGATCATCAAGGATTAAAAGAATAGGCTTCTCCTGAGAAACAGTGATTAGACTAACAAAGTGTTTTAAAGAAATCAAGAATAAGTCGGCTGTCATCCAGCCACTCGGTGTTGCTAGTGGTATAAGCCCGTCGGGAAGATTAACCATTTTCTTCAAGTTGACGTTCTTAACCAGATAAATGAATGTACTTGGGATGGCAAGACAAGCGGCGTTTACAAAGGCAAGCATGGCCACATTAGTGCCTTGTTCTTGAGATGAAGTGCTAGACACCTAAAATAACATTGGATAATGAGAAGTTAATTGACAGCAAGAAAAAGTATCTGTTACAGTTTATCACCCAATACACACCTGTCTACTTCCTGTTTAAAGCAAGTACTTTAGTTGAGTCCAACACTGTCGGTTCGTTTGTTTCGTCAGTATTATATATATCCCAAGTTGAAAAGTTGTGCTTTGTCAACAATTCTAGATATTTGCCATAGAATTTGTCGATCACAGGATGGTAATCATGCTGCTGCTCTTGCCTAGCTACTCCTTTCTGGTTTACGAATTGAAAGGTTTTGGTTTTGCTTCAGGAAACCAGCAAATTAATCGTGAGTGTATGCTGCTGCTGCAGCATTCAGCGCAGCATTGATTTCTAGAGTGCGATAGAACTGGCCATAGAATAAGACCTAGAATACTGTAGTGATGTTGATTGAGAATCAGTTTGTGGTGGGGTTTTTTACATTCCGCGTCCATGTTGTGTTGTTCTAATGACGGAACGATCATTCTCCTTGGAGGGGAGATGTTACGTTCAGCTCGTTGTGTGTAGACTAATCTTGTTCTGTTATCCTCAATGTGTCTTTCAGGCGACCGCAAGATAGCGTCGGCTGGCTAGTTAAACTAGATTTTTCTCTCTTTATTTTAGAGTTCGCCTGCTGCTGTCCGGTCCGGTCGCAAGTTATTGTGCTCTGTGTTTGTCGCCTACTGAACTACTAGGCCTGCTTTTTTTCCCCATCCCCTTCTTTAAACCTAACTGTCAGAGAGCTCACCTAGCGGTGAGATGCGGCGACTCCATTTCCGTATCATGCGGTGAGCCTAGGAGTTGGTAATATTTAAAGCAGTAGGCTTTGGTAATATTTAGGTTTCTGTCGTTTCATACAAATTTTGCGGTGAATACAAGCGATCTCATTGGCTTCACCCACCAATGGGAGGAGTTCGCTTTCGCTCCCCCCTGGGGGGAGGAAAAGACATAAATAAACCAAACGGCAACCCCGAATAAAATGATTTGGAAATCGTTCCAAATGGGTACCTCATGAGATCGTTCATATCTCGGTCTATTATTCATTTTTTAAAAAATACTTTTGGATTCCAATAGAGGAAGACCTAAGGAATTTTTTCTTACATTTAGTTTTTTTTTCGGCCTGTTGGACCGAGAAAAGCGATGCACTCTGAGGGAACCGGAGGGGTCGAATTCTAAATTTCCCGAATTCTATCACGAATATCTCCCAAACGGTGGGAGATAGAAATCCGGTCTTTGTGCCATTAAATCCGCCGTGAAATTTGAACAAGAATAATCTGTTCCCGAATTTCTACGGCCCTTTCCAGATTTAGTTTCAAAATCGGCCTCCCCCAAAAATCCGGTTTTTGGACTACTTGAGTGGGAGATCGCTTGTTAAAATAGACTCAAGTTACCCGTGAGTGGACGCAACCGTGAAATGTTGGCAGATCTAGGGGAAACGAAATTTAACAAGATTAAGTTTCTTAAACATTTCAATTAAAGGACATGAAAGACTGAAAAAAAAGAGATATACAAACCGGAGGACATCTAAGAAGTAACAACACTGATTTTTTACACAAGGCACATTGAAAGTTTCCCTTTATGCATTCCACAAAATTCACTGTAATTGGTGGCTTGCTTCCCATAAAGTGGATCCAACTTTTATCTTCGTAATACTGTGGGAGAAATCTGGGGACACAAATAATATTTTTAACTTGCAAAATCCTTTAATAAAAAAACCTTTTCACACGATTTATGCAACCTACTGTACAGTATCCTGCAAAAAAAATCCGAACGCGATTTCTATGTTTTTAAACATCTAGTGAGGGAAAAAAAAACTATTAGTTAATGTCTAATCCTTTTCCAAGATAATATTGGCGCGATAGACTAAAGGAGGGGAAATTCCCAGACATAGCCTAAGGGGCATTCCTTAGTTATCCTCTTTCTAGTCTATACTACAGTGTTTCAGTTTGCCAATATTATATAACACTGTTTTTCGATTGAAATATGGAATGAAAGGGTGTTATACCTGAGGAAACTATTAAGTATACGAAGGCAATAATGTTTCTGATCGTGTCCCACGTATCAATTTAGTAATCGATATCTCTTGAAGAGTTAAGCTCCAAAAGGTTTATTGTCCGTTTCGTTTAAACCGCTATCTTCTTTTTTCCTAGTTGAAGATAGGAAATTAAATAAAGTATCTATTCATTCAATTTCTGGACAAATTTAAATATAATTTTCTGAATTATGATCGAAAAACCCCTTTTTTTACTATACCCCCGAGAGGCGATGGGCCTCCGATACTAGCGAACCTGGTGGGGAATCTTGGGACCCTTTGCTAAACATCCGCCGTTTGTTCCAAGAGCCAGGGATAGCGCGAGAGTGTACCTTTTCCTATTATATCGTGGTTACAATGACAAATCTTTATTGAATCCTGATAGAGACAAATTTTAAACTCTTTTTAGACCAATTAAATAATCTTTGAGGCCAGAAAAAAAAATATTTTTGGACCGTTAAAAAACCCAGTTTGAAACCAATAAATTAGACCACCAAAAGCCGTCTTTTATCAAGCCTATTCGGACGGTATAGACGACGTCTTTTTTTATCCCAAATAAAAAAATGTGCGTCTAAATTAGACCGCCAAAAGCCGACTTTTATCCAGCCTATTCAGACGATCACACAAAGGCGTCTTTTTTCCCAAATTAAAACCAAGCGTGTTGTCTGGGTATTGAGACACAATGAATGAACAATTCGAGTATCAAGTTATTTAGAATCAAATCATTGAAATCGTACAATGTCAAATTTAAAAATCAAATATCCTTCGAAATATACGTTCCACCACTTTTTTTCAACACATTGGAGATTAAGGCAAAGTTGCAAATCTCCTACTAGGAACTGAGGTCCTGAGTTTCTAGCAAACATTTGAAAACGGCAGCCAACGAAGGAGGAACATTGGACCATTGTTGTTTTTAAAATGTAGTTTAATCACGCTTGGATAATTTAACTGTTTGGATGGGCGGATTAGATATGAACTCGATAGTACGACTGGCTAGTTGCAATAAAGTGGTTGCATGCACTGTTGCAAAATCCAACAAGATGTTATAGCTTGCTAATAATAAGATTTCTATACGCAAAACAGCTGAAGATTTCAAGGGAACCGCAAATCGTCCTACCTAGAATCCTACATGTTGCAGATAATATCTATTATCTTAAGTTAAAACATAAATTCCATTGGTAAAAAAGTATATTTCTTATTTTTACCTTTTTACTATGTCATGTTAGTATAGTGGTTAGCGAGTGAGGCGACCTTTTAATAGTCAGAGGTTCGATTCCCACAGTCGTCAGAAAACATGTTCTCGTAGTTAGTAATTGAATAATACGAGAAAGTGAAACAGATGAGGCGTAGTAAATTTAAAAGCATTTTTCGAAGATTTATTTAAAATATCTATCAAAGATGTATAATAGATATATTTAAGATATCTAAGAAAGATATATATTAGATATTCAAGAAAGATATCTTTAAGAGATGACAATAGGTTACTAGATAGTTATCAATAAGATATGTTTCTAGTAGATAACTCTTTGTCTTTAAGATATCTAAAAGATATCTCGTTCTACTAGGGCACGTGGCGAAGGAAAACGTTTCAAGGGTAACCACTCACATCAGGTCAATTTTGAAGCTGGACTTTCAAATTCCAGAGACTAAAACGGGAACGGCGTACAAGCTTCAAGAGGTGGCCAAGGTGAACCACTCGAGGTGCAGGACAAGTTCTCACGACTAAACGCAGATATTATTATGTTTGTCAGTCATTGGAACATTTTGCCAGAAATTTCCCCAATAGAAAGTAACAACGTTTTACTAATTCAATACAATGTGCAATAAGATTTTGTAATGTGAAAACTAAATTGAAATTATTCGTCATTGCTCATAAATTATTTCAAACCTTTCAGAGAATCAACTAAGGTTGACCAACCAGATTTGAGACAAATGTCCATGCCAAAGATCACATAGGATAATAATTCCACTGAGCAACACAACACTAACGATGATTACACAGAATTTTCACCTCTCTCAATTAACCAGGAAAAAGTTCAAGAATTCCGGCTGAAATAACTAAAAGCCGGCGACTGTGTTTTGATTGTGCTGAAAGAAGGTCACATCATTCCATTTTCCAAGGCTCCTGCTGCCTACGAAGAACCCAACAATGCTTCAGCCTATAAGGACCCGGTTTTTGTCCACCAAACAGTAACAGACCTTACAACATTGAGAATCATCTAATTAAAAAAGGAAAACCTCATTGCGTTTTCTCCCACCAACGGTACGTGTCTCATAAAAGAGGAAGAGACGTATCGATATAGAAAAGATTAAGTCTACAAGAACAAACGGTCACACTCTCACATTTCCAAAAGGCTTTGGAACTGACAAGAACAAAAGATTTCTAGGTGACCCATGACCTTAAGTCGGCCAACTGCCAACAACCATATTCAGATCCATCCGTTGAACTATTTAGGAGCAGCCATTCGTAAAACAAATTGCACTACAACATATTTTACTTTCCTTTTTCTTCCGTTCAGATTGTCATCAGCAGTCCATTGCATTACGAAAAAAAGGCATCAGACACTCAATTTTTTTTACACCATAGTGAGCCTAAAAAACAGCACACGTCTATACTCAACAAGTTCTGGAGACGATCACTTATGGGCCAAAACCAGCTCTGGCAAAAGAATTAGCCGGAACTCTGGGAAAAATGGTCGCAAAAGACGGAACCAACACTAGGACCAGCGTAGTCGACATGGCGGCAAGAGCCGCTTACATAGAACTGGATTCGGCCGTACAAGGAAGAGAATGGAGCACCCTTCCAACAATTATCACGGAGTCACTAACCTGAGTACCTGACTAAATTTCTTTGTAGGCCCACTTTCTGATTTTGACCATTCCGAAAATTGATCAGCTGCAACAGACATATCTGTTTTGCCGATAATTAGACCACCAAGTTCTTTTATGAAATTGAGTTTTTTATCAAACCATGCACGAACGCAATAAGACCTGATTTGGGAAAGTAGAGATTTTCTTGCAGTGAGAGGAACCATGGAAATCTACCAATGCTCAGGGGCAACCAAGAAAAAGCCACCAACATTTACTGGAGGTTCACTAACAATAAAAATTTAACCACTTTCTCAACGAAAGGGTCGGGAAAGAGTAATATTCAAAAGGAAGTATTCCAGATCCTGGTCCTCTGCAAGAAGTTAAGTTTGAGAATAATACCGATCCACTTTTTACGCCACGATCCACGCATCAAGTTGGCAGATGACAGTTTAAAAAAAAGACATGGATGACTGGGAAATAGACGAGGAAACATTTAAAAAGAGCAATCGGAAATTTATATTTACAATAATTGACATGTTTGCCTCCGATTGCAATACAAAAAGCAAAAAATTTATTTCAAATTTTTACTCTAAGGGAACAATTGGCATTGACGAATTATCGCTTTCATGGGACAGAGAGGTTGCATGGATTTGTTCTCCGATACGAGAGGTTATCAAAGTCATCGGAAAACTGAAAACGTCGAAAACAACCATAAAATTATTTATCCCGGAATGGAAGACCACCGATAACTGGACTAAAATATTCGACAGAGAGGGACGGGTGTTATGGCCTTTCAAAAACGCCGAGACACGTACGGCCTATTTCCTAGAAATTGATTTTGACTCTAACTAAATTACGGTTTAAAATTGAGTTCTGTTTTTTTCAAACAAATAAAAGAGACTTATATCAATTTTCCTAAGACGGTTTATTTCTTACAAAAGAGTTTTATCCCCGAGTATGATATTCATTCTTATGAATAAACCCAACATGGTCGCAGACCACTCGTCGATCCTTTGTGACGAATCGCACCTGCACTTTTTCTACTTGGTAAAGTCGATTCTTATCGAGTAGTCAGGTGATACTCTCCATTGGGGCAGTTCCCTACCTTATGGAACTGCCCCCTACCCAATCGACTCTTATCGACTAGTCGAGGGCTTATGGACTAGTCTTTATTGCTTAATTATAGACTAATTTATATTATGTTAATAATTAATAATTATTGTTAGGTTAGGTTAGGTTAGGTTAGGTTAGGTTATTAATAAACATATAATATAGGTTATATAATAAACAAACTAGCTAACTAGCTACTAGTGGACTAGTCGATAAGAATCGACTTTCCCTAGTAGAAAAAGCGCCGGTGTGATTCGTCACTAAGAATTGAAGAGACATCTGCGACCAGACTGGAATAAACCGAAGGTTATTAAAATTCTATTCGTCTGTTCTAGGCTTGAAAGCCCTGACTAACTTGCCGTCCTCTCAGTCTTTTGAGTTCGATCAATATTTATGAGTTTGAGTGCGATTAAATTCAATCTTTTGAATTTGAGTGCGATTAAACTCAATCATTTTTTAGTTGAGCGTAACTGAAACGAGTTTTAGTTGCTCGACGAAAAAAAATGGGGGGGGGGGGGGCGGAATGGACAGAGGGGGGGGGACAAAAGAAATGGTAATAACTCTGATGTTATTACGGTACGGTTATACGATTATTCATAATTTGAAGTATTTTGGACTTTATAAGAGCACAATAATACAATTTTAATAATAATAAAACTCACAAATAATATTAAATGTGTTTGTTTGTTTACAAAAGTTATTTTTTAATATATTTATAGTTACTGTTCTTTAGACAGAAATATCGTTTTCGTTCGATTTTACCCAAAAAAGATGTCCACTATTACCCACCGCCAGTGTATTGGATTTGAAAAAATCAAATCAAATCCAAAATATTCAAAGATTTGATTTGGATTTGAAAAGTTTTTTAACTCAATGATTTGATTTGGATTTGCCCCGATTTTCGTTAAAAATCCAAATCAAACCAAATCAAATAAAAAAAAGGTCTGGCAACGTGCTGTTTGTAAGTCTTTCCTCTCGAAAGTCGGAAATTCCTCACAAAAACAGCCGACTTTTGGGATTGATATTGCGAAATAGTCTTAAGTATCGATGTTTGAGTGTATCGAATCGTCGCCAACAGTGGATATCTTCTAACAGACTAACACTGCGTAAAATTTTTCTATTTCCATAGCGAAAATTAGTAGAACAATTGTATTAGAGACAACTTTTTTGCACCTTCGTATGGTCTAGGATTTTTTTTTTTTTTTTTTTTTGGGGGGGGGGGGGGGATTATTGGACTTTCTTAAACCATAATCCTTTTATTCTTCAACTTTCCTTCATCTTCCTAAAAAATTTAAAACTCGATCACCACGTTGAAATAATGAAATAAAGCGAGCGAGAGAGAGAGACCGAAACAAATAAAGCTCCCAAGCGAAGAAAACATTCCCGTCCCATGTTGTCAACGCTGTTACAACCATGACCGAAATGTACAGGAGCTGATGCTAACAAGGTTTTAGATGAACTTGATGTTTATCTAAAGGAACCGCTTGCAACAAATGAAGAAGGGGAGTTTGATTTGTCATTCAGTCCATTACAGTACTGGAAATTGAATGAACACAGATTTCCAGCACTTTGCACCCATAGCAAGGGACGTTATGGGGGTAAAAGCTTCGTCAGCTAATATCGAGCGTACTTTTACCACAGTTAAAGAAATGAAGTCAGCTAAAAGGAATAAAATCAAGGCAAGCCTTGTTCCAAATGCCCCTTTTCATTAAAAAAATTTCCCATCTTCTTTCTCTTAAACTTAAATGATTAACTCATTATGTCCAATTCATCTTTATTTAATTCTGTAACTGTCTTCCTTATTTTATTTTGTTTTATTTGAACTGTTATCTATCATTAATAGATAGACTATCAGACAGTTATCGTTTCTCACTCAGAAAATGTGTAAACTACAAAATTTGGAATAAACATTTTTCTTTATTTTTCGGATTTGATTTGATTGGATTTGGATTTGATTTGGATTTGGTTTGAAATACTTTTTATTTTTCATGATTTGGCCACAGACCAAGAATAGAAAGACTGTTATCGGCCTATACGTCCCCATAAATGATGCTCGTGCCTGCCGCAAGTTGGCGCTGCCTCTGCAAGCCGTACTTTTTGGCGGATTTTTCCGTTTCCCTATTGATTAGATGCTTCACACAGCCGGGATTTGTGAATAAACTAAGACAGCCAATTTTTTTATCTATATTTCTTAATTATAAGCATCGTCATTATAAGGGAAAAAACGTCGACTGCTGGACTTTGTATAGAGTGAGCCATCTCCTTATCTCTGGGTACAGACGTGTATGTATGTGTAATTGTGTATTGGTGTGTTTGTGCTGTGCCCTGACAGCCCGTGCAGAGGTTTCCGACGGAGGGCGTCAATAGGGAGTAGAGTCATCGGAATGGCGTTCATGTTTTGTGTAAATAATTTAATGAACTAACTGTTTTATTATTTTCTTCTGATGCGTATGGATTCTGTTTTAAACAGCTCCATGACACAAAAAATTAACGAGAATAATCGTTCAAATTCCGTGATTTTGGATTTTAACGTTAACTTACGCTTTATTAAAAACGGACTGCTATCAATAATATTTTCTTTAAAAGGGAGTGATCGGGAGCAATGGAGAATCATAAAAAAGCCATATTTCGTAAATATTTTTATTTTCCTCAAAACCAATTGTTAAGCGTGATTTTGACTGGGAAACAATTAACTAATCGTTAATTAGCATTCAGATTTCGTGAAATTTTCTTATTCCTTAAAACATCACCATATTTTCTAATAAAAAAAGGAGGATTAGACCATCGTCAGTTAGACCCAGACTTGTTGTTTGATCACTAAAAAACAGATCAATCGCTCGTTCATTGATCATTCCAAAAAAGTGATCAATCGCTCGTTCATTGATCACTGAAATAGAAGTGATCAATCGATCGCTCAATTCGATCACTTTTCGATCACAGCATTTTGAAAATTTCAGTTTATTTCTGTATTACTGTCCTTCAAAGTTGGAATGTTTAAAAAACCCAGGGAATTGCAGTGAACTATTTTTTTGCGGGACTAACGGTCCAACAGCGGCAGCATTCCCCGTTTAATTAAAAAAAACTAGCATTTCAAAGTTGAGATCCGATCATAGAGTTCTTTTTGCTGTGAAAATAGAGCCAGCAGTGCTGAAGACACTTTCGCATGCAGCCGAAGATGGCAATAATGCACTATTATATTCCCTACCCTTATAAGAAAAATATATAGTACATTTGTAAAAATTAAAAAAATAAGCAAAAGAAAGTTACATGAAGATTTTCTTTATTGTGGGGAACCGTTTTAATGAACTTAATTTCGTACTTCCGTCGTTAAGGTAGCTCTCCACTTCATCAGCCTTTAAAGAATCCCTTTTTTTATATCCATCTAGAAACCTTGCTTTTTTCTTTGGTGAAAAATAACAATTACAGCTAGGCACCAGCATCGTGTGTTTCACTTTCAGCATTATTATCGACTTCAACTATATCAGCCATTGATTCAGAAATCAAATTGACCTACAAAGCCTTTTAAAAATCAAGTAGTAAGCACTGAGACAAGATCTGAGTCTGCAGTCTGACTAGAATTCTCGAAAAAATCGTTTTCACTCTGGTTACACTAGAGCAAATTTGAAGAAATTATATTTTTCGTTCACAGATGGCGCTGCAATCAGTGATCAAAATTGATCACACCCTTTCGATCTCGATCTCGATCTCGATCTGGGTCTTGGATCAATCGCTCGCTCACCATCAGCAAAAAGTGAAAACGATCAAATCGATCTCGATCAGCAATCGATCACCACAAGTCTGGTTAGACCTCAACTTAAAAATAAATAAAAATAAAATGAATTAAAACCTAATGAAAAAAATCTCGAAGGAGCCACAAAGGGGCTTTATTTATGTTCAAGAGACCCATTCACTCCATTTCGACCAATAACTAATCGAGAAATAGGTGTGGGGGCGGGAGATTTCGACCAATAATATAAGAAAATGGAAGGACCCCCCCCCCCCTCTCCCCTGAGAAGATAGAGTAGAGTAGCCCGGGTAGTACGGATACCGCTAGACCGAAATATTTTGTCAAGTCCACGATTCCACGCTCATGTCCACGTTTTACTGGCCGCTTGGCAACGAACGGTGCAACCGGTCCGGGAAAACGAGATTACGAAAATCTCAAGATCAGTATTAACTTCGTACCTTCACTTGGATAGACGCTAAACTAGTAATTGGCTGTGAAGTTAACAATACATTAATTTTAATAATATTGTAACCTCCACAATACATCTGTATCTTACAAAAATGATTGACCCAGAAGCTTTCCTGGATCTTGCCAATCAGGTTAGATAAAATTTCAATGTATCTGGATCAAGCAGAAGAGGGAATTTTGGATGTGTTATTTAAATTGAATTTGTTTAATTATTTCTATTTAATTACAGGTCACTAAATTAAAGATGTGGCCATATTTTGATGTTGCTCATTGTATTATGGCCTGTTTAGCTGTTAGAGAAGATTTAGGAACTGGTAAATATGAATTTGGCTCTATTCTATCTTATCATTTTTATACTTTCAAATATATGGTAGTATTTTCAAATATATGATACTTGTAAGTTCTAAGGGGCATTGTTTAACTATGGCTGCTGTTTCAGCCTTTATTTTCAGCTAGTTCACAGCACAAGATAGAAAGTTATTTTTAACCTCAGCCCAAATTCTATAACTTTTTTTTCTTGCATAAGATATTTTTGTGTTCTTATCAGTTAAATCAAAATAATGTTAGTTTATGGAATTTAAGTGTAATTTTTTAAATTCCATTTCATGCTAAAATATACAGATAATTAACAGCCATTTTCCTCTTTTCTCACTAAGAAATTTACAGTTAGAAGTGTTTATTTTTTTTGTGTTACTCCTTGCAGGATCCATCCCATTTTCTCGAAAACACCCAATAGCCTGCTGGTTGTCCACTATGATGGTGACTTTTGCTGGAGGTTTTCTTGCAGCACTTTTTCTTGGTGAACCACTCCTGGAACCATTCAGAAATACACAATCTGTTTTGTTAGCTACTGCAGTCTGGTATGCTATGTTCTACTCACCCTTTGACGTTGTGTACAAATTGTCAAAGTTTCTCCCTATTAAAATAGTGATTGCAGCCATGAAAGAAGTGTACAGGTAGTCTATTATCTTAACTTTTTAGTTAATTTAAGTGAAACTTAACATTTCTTTTTTATATATCTATACAGATGTAAAAAAGTATATGATGGAGTAAATCATGCTGCCAAACTATTCCCAAATGCTTGGATGATTTTGTTCATTACTGGTTTAGTCAAAGGTATGTTTCACCTTTTTAAAATTTAATAAGATTATTTCTTCAAATTTCTTTCCCCTTGTTTAATAAATCAAACTAAAAGGCAATGGTGGAAGTTTCATAAAAATTTTGGAGCGTCTCATTCGGGGTGTTTGGACTCCGACTGCTTTCGAATTCCTGCAGCCAAGTTTGTGAGTGGATTACAATTTTTACACAGTGAAAGTAGTCAACAAAAATCACATATATTTTTATTTTAAGCCCAACTAAGGCATGTATAGTAGCCTCAATTATCTTCGTTTTGGACAAGAAAACCGAACTGATCTCAGCTCCCCATGCTTTGGTTTATTTCGGAATCGTTATTTTCTTCGTTTACTTTAAGGTATTCGTATTTTATCCTGCTAAAATGTTTCTCTGTTTATATTTCATTAACATATTTAATTTATGATGAATAGCTGTCCTCTCTTCTGCTGGGAATTCATGATCCATTCATTCCCTTCGAAAACCTGTGTTGTGCCGTGTTTTTCGGAGGCATATGGGATTCTATGCAGCGTGCCATGGGTGGTGGAAACAAAAGTACTGACTCTACCGCCAAGAATGAAGTCAGAGCTAGTAAGACTGATGACGGCCAAACGCATGCCCACAAGAAGAACGATTAATGTAGCTTTGTACTAGGCGTATTCTACTCAAATGTTTTAAATCTGCAGTATATTGTTGGGGACATGAATTAATATGTAAGTTAAGCAGTGTAAAGTAGTGCCTTACTGTAGTTATGACCGGCATGAAAAAGTACCCAAAAAAGAATTGTGTGCATCGTATTTTTTAAAATATTATGTTTGTACATTACGCACAGACAAATAATGCCGCTTTATCCTGTAGGTTGACGCATGAACCGATTGATGTATGTTTTAACAGGCAATTGAATCCTAGAGACTTGGTTACAAAACTAGATTATAATCAATTTTGAGCGCATTTTTCTGCAAGTACTGCGTTGGGTTAGATTCGTGCGTTCTGAAAATTAACTGGTAACAACCGAAATTACTCTTTTAAGATGTTGTCTGATTATTAATTATTTTTATTTAATTTTCCAGCCGTCTCACACTGACAAGGATCAAATCGAGTTGCCAAACCGTCTTCACTGTTTTGTTGGTTTTTTCCCCACTTCAAATCTGTTAAATCAAATTATTATTGGATTGATAATAATGCTCTTTATTTAATGTTTTGTTAATTTACACATACGTACTTTGCACTAATTTCATTGTGCACTTTGACATTTTCTTTAATTGATTATTACTTTTTGTTTATTTTTTATTCTTTTTTATGCATGATTATATTAGGAATAATTTTCTTTTAGTTTAGCTAATCCCAATTATTAGTAACGGGCATTTGTATTTTTTTTTATTCGACTCTTTTGCGAGAGGACTGGTTAATAGTAACATAGCCACATTTGAAACCTGTTGTAAAAGTGAATTAATAAGAATGCATCCAATAAAGCTACAAACCTAAAAGGCTAAAACTGTTGTAACTGTTAGGTCTGTAAAGTGTTGTTTTCAACCATTGTTAAAGAAAAGGGCCGTCAACCGAGATCTCTGAATCACTTTTCTTCTCTTGTTAAGCTAATTTTCGTAACATTTCTAACTTTTCTATTTTAAAAATTAACGCATTCGAAAAGCCATTGAGTCCTTTAGAAATTCATATATTACTACTGTATAATTAACAAATTTTAATTCTGTTTAAAATCTTTATTATAGCGTACCATGTAGTACAACAGTACATTTCATAAACCAACGCGCACACAGCACTAGCAGTTAGCAAAAATAAGGAAAAGAGTTAATAGAATATGGCGCAGAAAAAAAATAAGACGCAAACCAACTAGGATGCATGAACTGGAGAAGCAGGAGACATATTAGGACTGGAAAACGGAGGAGAATCTGCCGACGCCGAAACTAATGTGTGTGACGCAGTTGAGAGAATGTGATCAAAATGACCTTCATAGTCATTCAAGAGATTAATCCTACCACTGACTGTAGGAATATCTTCGTTGCGTGTCAGACAGTTTCGTAGAGCTTCGTCCATCGAAGCACCGACCAACTCACGATCCACCTAAGGTTTCCGTCATGTAATTGACATTGAAATCTGAAAACTAAAAATGAAATATTACCTCATTAATGAAACCGTAATGAACCAATTCCTCAGCAAGAGCTAGGGCCTGGTCACTTTTGTGTACTGTACTCGACAACTGACGATTCATTTTGTCATCCATTCGAAGTAATAAGGTCATCTAGAATGGCAAATTTAAATAACCATAATACAATCAAATTAATTAATATAAATAAAATTATATACTTGATAACCGGCACCATCATCCTTCGGTTTGACATCACATATCATATTGGAAACTCTGCGGGCTTCAACGTCAACCGGCTCAGGTGTCTCGGCAGCAACCGAAACTGATGTATCCGGTGAAACAGGTCTTTGACCACAAGCATCTGCCGGAACAGGCGCAAAAACCGTCAGGGGGTAGATGCCATACCTGGTTGGTCGGTTCAAAAATGTAAACAGAAGATCGGTTAAGTAATACAACGTCGATATTAAGATTTTATTTTATAAATCCGAAATTGGGTGACGTACTTGACGTCTTCAACAAATTTTTCAAGTTTCTCAGTAACAGGAATGTCAGCCATGGTAAACTGAACAGTTGGAGAGTTGGTATAATTTACTTCGGCAACGATGATACCTGGTCCAAAGTGGCGTTGAACAACCTTGTCGCATATGGTCTCGGATATGTTGGCTTTACAGAAAGTATTGACTAAAATGTCCCAAAAATCGACAAAAAATCAAGTAAAAGTGGGTTTGGTGGGAAGGAGGGAGGTATTACATGACATAGTCAAACCCGTACGTAAGACAGTGGGCATTTTGGAGATGAGAGGAAAAGGAACGGGCTAAATTAACAGCAATACCTGAACAACGGACGACGGTATGGGCAGCTAAAAGTCTCAAAGGAGAAACTTCAAATAGTGCTCGATGAAAGAGTAGACCGCGAGCTGTAGGTCGCAGCTCCGGCTCGGTCTTAAGGCAAGCCCGGATAAAGTCACTCTGGATGAGTACCTCCAATCCCTCAATGGTGCGCTGTACCTGCTCTTCAGTAACCAGACTACCAGTTTCTCCATTCGCGCCCTGAATTTCTAGTGTGGCCATTTCAAGAGCACACATTCCAAATGAATAAATATCCACAGCCGGCGTCATTCCAGCAACTAATTAAAAAGCAAGAGGGAAAAAGGAAGTTTTTAAATAAGAAACGTAGTTCTTATCACAGATGTTTCGCATCTCACTTCCAAACTCTGGTGCGATAAAATGGGTGTTTTTCATGCCTTCGCGACATGTTTTGACGTGTTGATGAATGGCATCCGGGGCCACTGTAAAGATTATATTAATTCTGAACTTAATTATTCAAATATTAGTCTATTTTACCAGATCCAATTTTAATTAGTCCGTTGTGCTGAATGAAAATAGTGTCACACGTTAAGTTTCCATGAACGATTGGAGGAGAACAAGAATGCAAGAAACTGGTAGAAACAAAACGATGATTCGGCAAACATTGACAAGGAATATAATTTTCAATGTCAAAGTCACCTTAAAGCCGACAATATCTGTGTGCACCATCTCTTCCAGGCTTGAAGTGGAGGCTTTTTAACATTGCGCTTTGTCCGCTTCAGAAACTGTTTCAAAGATCCAGACGACATGTACTCGGTGATGAATATCACCTGATATACGTTTTATATTTAATTGGTTATTCCGAAAAGGCAAGATCAACCATTTTCCCATGTATACTCGAGGTTTGTCGTCACGACTGTCGATCCAATATTTGTGGAACTTGACAATGTTTGGATGTTCTAGTTTAATGAGGTTGTCAAAAACCTGGGAAATCTTTTCTTCTTGGGCCTTGAAGTTTTTTCCGCTCGGAAAAACGAACTTCATTCCACACCACTTCAACTCCTTCCTCTGTGTCCATGGCTAAATAGGCAGCATCGATCCCCGGAACATCACGCTGTTGGACCTAAATTAAGAATTTAATACAATGGAGTTAATTATTTCAACAATTCAATACTGCATTCACAAAAAATATTTGAAATATTTGATATTTTCCCTTAAATAAGAATTTTAATCTTAAAGACAATTTAGTATTATCAACACAAATTAAGACATAATGAGTATATATTTAAACTTTAGGTAGGTTTCAAGTTTTCAACACACATAAACACATAATAATTGTATGGATAATTATTTAACATATTATTTTAAGTAAATTTGAAATTTTTAAGGTTACCACTTCACGACGTTTAAGCCATCTACCACAAGGACTCTCTTCTAAAATTTCACTCTCATCCTCTGAGTCTTCAGTGCCACTTTTCAGCTTTTTCTGTTCTTCTTCTGAACTGCCAAACATTTTCTGTCTCAAAACAAGCAAAATAAAAAAAAAAATCAAAGTATCTATTATAATTGTCATCAAATTTAAATAAATTCAGCAGGATGTAAAGGGCCAGCAATATTCCGGCAGGCAGTACTTGATAAAAATAGTCAATATCACACGAATCCACACATCTTGCACAACAAAATCCCGAGTATTTTTACCTGCAAGTTCACGAAATGTGCTCAAATGGTGAAATTTGCATTGAATCACACTTATAAAGAAATAAAATATTAACTTAAGTACGCACAAAGAAGTACAAGCTAAAACCACAGACCAAGATTAGAAAGACTACGACCGGCCTATACGTCCCAATAAATGATGCTCGTGCTTGCCGCAAGTTGGCGCTGCCTCTGCAAGACATGCAAATTTGCGTGTTTTTCCGTTTCCGTACTGATTTGATGCTTCACACACCCAGGATTTGTGAATAAACTAAGATAGCCAATTTTTTTATTTTTATCTCTTAATTATAAGCAAAAATTATTGATATCCCCTTATTCATTTAAGCTGTATTGTTCGAGACTTATAGCATAGATAAAGACCACTGGTTGAAGCTCTTCATAAGAAAATTAACATGGCCAACTGTCGCCAACATTCTTGCTACCCTTCCTCCGATTTCTCCGTTCTTGGACTACTTGTCCTGCCCTCTGGTGTGCGTTTTGTTATCAACATACTGCGTTCGGCCAACCGTCCCTAGAAAAAATAATACCATGAATTATTTTCATATAATTTCAACAATTGGTGGAATAGTGGTTATAGAGTCTAGCTCCCAATCTCGGGTAACGTGGTTCAAGTCCTAGAACAGGCAGCTTTTTGTTTTTTATTTATTTGCTTCATTTACTTCCTACCAACTTCCAAACTTAACGACAATATAATAATTACATACAAAAAATTTTTAATCAGATGTTCTAACAAAAAAATTCTTTGTGACGATTTTAAAACATCAACAAAGAACTTAGACAGAAAAAAAGAAAAACAAAATTCGTCTGCAACCCCCCTTCGTGCCCATTGCGTAGTACACCACCTTATCCGCTAGGGGCAGGACAAGCACTCCAAGAACTCGGCGTCAGTAGGGATAGGGCTAAAAGGATAGCACAGCATCAACCAGTGGTCTTTATCTATGCTTATAGATCAATAGAGAAAGTGGAGAACGCGTACCCCCCTAGTTTTATGAACGCGCCTTGCGGGTGGTCGCCATCTTTACCGCAAGTTTTCTGGTGGCTCTGTGTAATTGTAATGGGTTTGAAAAGTGATCTTAGTTTTTCGTTTGTAATAAATCATCCATAGATACTAAAATTTTTTGAATAATTTTGTTGTAAAGGTAAGTGAACTGGCTTTCTTTTGACGTGATTTTCATTATCTTTTTTTGTAAGGAAAAGCAAAATTAAAATGAAAAGTGTAATGTTGACTAAATTTCTCGACCTAGCCATGGAAAGAACTGCCCGAGGGAAGAATGGACGGAAAAGAAAGGGGTGGTCCCCCTCTTTTTCTTTCAACTTCTTCTTCGTCTCTTCTTCCCTCGGGCGAATTGTGCTAGGCTTGGTCGAGAAATTTAGACAACTTACACTTTTCATTTTAATTTTACTTTATCCTACAACAAGAAGATATTGAATTTCACATCAAAAGAAAGCCAGTTCACTTACCTTTACAACAAAATTATTCAAAAAATTTTAGTATCTATGGATGATTTATTACAAACGAAAAACTAAGATCACTTTTCAAACCCATTACAATTACACAGAGCCATCAGAAAACTTGCGGTAAAGATGGCGACCACCCGCAAGGCGCGTTCATAAAACTAGGGGGGTACGCGTTCTCCACTTTCTCTATATTAATTTTTCTCAAGTCAATAGACCAGTTTCGGATGCTGCGTTGCAAAATTTACAAAAATCCAGGAGGGTTTCGATTGCAGCGGGAGATAGGAAAAAAGGGGGTTTTTGATTTATTTACCCTAGTAATACTTTTCCAATTAAGGAAATGTTCTAGAATACTACACTTTAAGACATGCTGCGTCTTCTCCAGTTATTTTAAATAATTAATCATCCCTAGTTTATCTATGAAAATTAATTCAAGTCCAAGGAAAGGAATCATAGGATGCTGTTTAGTATTTTATTCGTTTCTAGTGATAATAATATAGCTGTCAAAACTCAAAAGTCAAGTGAATTATACTAAACAGCATCCCTAGCGCCCTACCATTTGACTTGAATTAATCAACTCAATCAACTCAAAATATTCGTACACCCCCATATTTTTAATGAAAAATATTCCATTAGAGGTATAGGGAAAATCAAAAAATATATTTAAAATATGAAAAAATATGAAAAAATATGGAATTTTCGTACACCCTGGCAAAGAGTTGACTACCCCTCGCTGGAAAGTGAAAACCATATCATTCCACGGTTCACACATACAATCATTCTGACCTTCTCCCTTCACCGTCGAAGTAACTCTGTTATTGAAAATTAGAACGTTATTCATATTCGACATTATAAAAAGAGCAAGGTTTACATAAATAAAGCACTATTTTACAGTGCCATTCACGCTCTTGCGCTAAATTTCCATGCAACAACAAAGTTTCATCAGGGTATTTTTTATGCTAGCATCAATTTCACGTAAACGATTCACGGTTGTTATAGTTCGATTGTTGCGCTCTAAAACAGCAAGATCGACCAATTTAGAGTTGGCGTACCGGAAGCATTTTCTCCGGAGTTGCATCTTGCACCCTTCTAATTAAAAGAATAGACAACTACTGACTTACTCAAGATACTCACTTAAGGAGTAATCCGGAGCAATCATTATTACTGTATCTCACAATTTGGGTTTCCAAGAAGCTCAAATTATGTTGCATTACAAAAAATGGAACCGGTGGAGCTTTATTTACTTTCTTAACCAAGAAACACTCGACTACTTTTAGACCATGCTGAATAACGGTTTCGTGAGGAAAATAAATAGGTCGATTGAAAGTCTATAGAGAAGCGTCTATCGAAACCATACGATTACAGACATCTTCATCCTTTAAAAATTGTGAGGAACCTTAGGACAAAACAAAATGACGGAAATGATTTTATTCCAATTTTGAGGATACATTTCACAAATCAAAGTATTGAAAGCTTTTCGTGTTTCGCACAAGCAAACGGTTGGGTTCTCAAAGTTGATCGGAATAACGTCGGTGGGGTATTTGCGCTTTAATTCTTTCTCCAACAGCTAAAGAAGGATGAAAAATATCTAAAATAATAATAGTCAAGTTAAACTAATGATAATTGAACTACTCATATCTTCCAAAGTAGTTTCTAAATCTTGGCTAACATCCCACTCAAAGGTTTTGCAAGTCTCGATCAATGAATTTAGCTGTAGGCCTATTTGCCATCTCCGGCAAAGCATGAGCCAGTAAAGTTTTGATTTCCCCAATTGAACTTTAAATTGCATTACAAGAAATTAAATCATTTTTATTCATTACGTATGGGTCATCGGTTACATCTAAGATACCAAAAACAATGCGACATATATACTAAGCGGAATACATTCAATTAGAAAAGAAATACCCTTTTTATTTTCTGGATGATGCATTAATCGAGCAAGTCTACGGTGTCTAATCATCAAGGTGCCCACAAAATGCAGAAGAAGTATCACAATGTTCGCTATGGCAATAACTCAATAAGTGCCAAACGAGCAAAACGCATTGTAAAGGCAGCTGCAAGATACTCTGGAAAATGTCTAGAGAAAAATTAATGTATATTAAAATTCCCGCACAAACAAGAAACAAAACAGTATTACATTGATGTAATAAACCAATTCAAATGGTAAAAAAAAACGCAAACCATATTTGACGAAACTCCCGGTTGTAAAGGGGGTTTTTCGTGTACAAGCCTGGATATTCTAAGTTATGGCTTTGCATCAGTAGAAAGACCCCATGAAGAGCAAGAATGCTTACAACTTCGCCTGCTGTCAAATAGAAATAGATATAAAAACTTATCCCACCAAATACTTCATTAACCAGTTTTTCAATCTCACCAATTCAGTGTGATTCCATTGGAAAGTCTGTGAGTAACAAGGGCTTACCCAGACAATATATCTAAATGCGGAAGAACTTCGTCGGTCAGAATTGCAAGCACTCTTTTGACTGGGAGTCAGAGGATGCTTTAAATATTGCTGCCAAATAGAACTGAAGTATTTCTTGGCTTGTCCATAATTCCACTTGAAGCTCTTTTTATCGAAAAAAGAAAAATTTTAATGAATCAATACAATATAATTTAATGTTTATTGGAAATTAATGTGTTACTTGAAAACAAAAGTTTTGTCTTTTCTTCTTCTTTGGGTGGGGAACTGTGTAGTGTAATGTGTTCCAAAATATAAATGAGGTTCTTTAGAAATTGTCATCAACATTGCTTTTGTCTTTTCTTTCAAATCCCTAGGACAGGAAGAAGATCTAAGAATATGTTGATACTTCATGAATTCTTGGAAACGAGTGAAAACTGGAGTAGCTTCCTTTCCAAGGCTTAGCATGTGCAACATCACCCAGCTTCTGTAATGTATAACAGAATTTGCATAACTGAATGTTTGTGTAAAACTTCTTCACAATTAATTTGTCAAACAAACCTCTATATAAGTCAAGTGGGAATGTGTTCTTTTCCTTGAGGTAATTTTGAAAGAGGACGCTGGCCTTCTGCTTGAAAAAGGTGCATTAGATGAACAAGAGAACATTAATAATTAGGAAACAATAAGTTACTTTTTGTAGTTCCACTTCTGTAACATTGGGAAGTTTCAGGAGGCACAACAATGTCACTTAAAACAGCCACACATGAATCAGGTACATCAAGAGTCTTATTAAATCAGATCTTGATCTCTAGAAATCTTCGAAGCTTGCTCAGACTGTGCTACAGTAATTGGTGATGCTTTAGTTGGCACCTTATGTCCCATCTTCAAATGCCTAGTACACATAGAAACTTTTCTTTTTGCTTGGGTTAGGAAATGGTTTAAACAACCAACACAAAAAAATAAATATACAAATCACATGCCAATACGGTTAAAAACAACTTACGATGGCTTCATTTTCGCGACTGTTTGGTTTAATTATTTCGAACTCCTGTCAAAGGTTTAAATGAAACGGAGATTTCAAAATGAAAACCGATTATGTCAATGGAAATTCAAAATAAAAACCGATTATGTCAATGGAAAATTTATGGCCGTTGCAGGTTGCAGATTAATTCAATAATTCAATCAGCCTAATAAGATACATTAGGGTGTTTCATTTTACACGAATATTTTTTTATTCACGCGACATTTAGGATAGAGGTGCGTTATACGGGGGAAAAAATATTCCCCAAAGATGGGATTTTTAAAAAAATGTTTGACTCCCGCGCGGGACAAAAAATCGTGAAAATGGGTCAAATTTGGCATTAAATAATTCATATGAGCAGAACGGCTTGGAATATCACATTTACAGGGATTGTAGATCAACATACAAGGAATACACTCTCTAAAAATGAACTTAATCGGAGTCGTTTTAGATACCGCGAAAAAATAAATTAATGAGCCTTCCTTTTGTTTTGATTGTCAGGCCTCAATGCATTGTATACAAGGCAGAACATTTTTTTTTTCAAAATACTATATTAATTAATTAATTCGACTAGCTGAAAGACAAGAGTAAAATACTAAAACAAAAAAATACAAGTAATTAATTTCAAACATTTAAAGTCTTACACATTTCTTACCAAATCATAACATTTATAAAAAGCTTTCAAGAGGGACCAAATTTTTTGCATCAACAATAATAATTCACAAATGAAATGAAGGAGAAAATATTTGGAAAACGCTAATAATGTGAGAATCTGAAAATGTGAATATCCAGCAATTCATCCATTGATTGATTGCAATCTCAGAACTGACGAACCGAACTCTCTATTTGTCTAATCAAAAATTCAAAACTAATAAACGTAAACAGTAGACCGAGATTGCCTAGATAATCTGGCTATGTTTATATAGCACGGAGTTATAGCAATGCGTCAGAATCATCTTGCGGCAGTTTAATAAAACACGAAAACACAAATTTTAGTTTTTAATTAGGATTTCTTCGACGAATAAAAATCTAAATATGACGGCTCCATGTAACACATTTTCTTGCACAAGATGATCAAAATTTCCTAATTGTTTAACTATCAGACAAAAAACGTATAAGACATTAATGAAATGAACACCTTTCCTATCTCACTGAGAGGAACAACGCCATCTGTTGGTGTGGGTTGGGTTGGGTCGGGAGAAATCGAGAGACGAGAGAATCGAGAGACGGGACGGAACAGGTCGTTTGGTGATAGAATCCCTATCGGGAAATTATAGGTTTAAAAAGAGCATATCGTACAGACATGCTAATTCGTGGGATTTGCAAGTGAGTGTGAATGTTTTTATATGTATTGTGGAACTTTACAGATGTATTTACTAAGTATTGCAGGAAGATGATGTCTCTCCATCTCCTCCTACATGGAAAAATCCGTACTGCCTTTCAAATTTATAGCTGTCTGGGAAATCGAAAACAGGGAGAACAGAACTAGGATGCGAAAAATGTACAACTACATGGAAAATACCTGGATCGACAGCTTTCTTTGGCCTCCCAAAGTTTGGTCGGTCTTCATGCAAGAGGTATTAAAAGGTAAATATAATGTAAAACACTCAAATGATTACATTCACTCTAACATGCTGTAGGTGAGAACTACTAATGACGTTCAAGGCTGACACACACATCTCGCAAATCACGCTGGACTTAGCATTAGCAGTAAAGGGCTCAACCTGTATATCCTCCTCAAATTTCTCTACGAGGAGGCTATACAGGTTGATATATACACAAAGATGCTTGAACAGTTGGTGCCGAAAAAGACACAATTGGTGCCGAAACGGAGAATATTAGTACCCAAACGGAAAGATTTTTTAAGAAACGAGAAGATTTTAAATACAAAGGGGGACCAAGCGTTTTATTTGGGTGCCGAAAACGCCAAAATGGAAAGTGCCGAAAAAAGTGCCGAAACGGGTGGACACCATTGGATTTGGTACTTATTTAAACTTAAAATCAATCCGTGAAAAAAGAATCCCGTCAAATCAGTTCCAAATCAAATCACGTTCAAAATCAGAATTTTCAAATCAAATCATTGAAAAAATCGTTAAAATCCAAATCCATCAAATTATTTTTAAATTCAAAATCAAATCCAAATCAAATCCAATTTTTTTTGTGTTTTTGCCTTCAGGCAGAGACGGTGAGATGTAAACAACCTCAGAAAAAAATTAAATTAAAATATATACCATAGTTTTTCAGGTATAAAAAAAACAAGCTCCTAGCCAGAATGATGACTTATTGGAATGAAAAATAAAAAATGGAAAAGAGTACAGTGCTGGTCCATTTAGAGAACCGCCCGATTATAGAACAATTCCGGTTATAGAATCGAAATGGCTCTGCCGTGTTTCAGCGCCACCCACGGCGCATTGAATAACTTGATGAACGTTTCATAGCATTTCAAGTTATAGGATTTTGTCTATAGACAGAATCAACGGCAGGTAGCGCTGGGATCAAGGACTCGATTATGGAACCACCCGGTTATAGAACCACGCACAGGTCGGTTCTATAAAAGGACCAGCACTGTAGTTATTTCACACTCAATTATTTATTTTAAAAAGGGTCTCCATAAGAAGTCTTTGTTAATTTTAGGCTGCTTTACCACAAGTGAGATTTTCGACCTTTTCCAGACCTGGCAACTCAGCATCCGTTCGTGGTCTATTAGGGGATTTTTAATTTTGACACGAGACTTAGAAAAAAAAACGTAGGAAAACCAACGTTCACCACACACCAACAGGAGGCAGCAGTGTCGTCGTAGAAATCTGTGCCGTTGCCTTATGAACTCCGTCCTTAAAGAGTTGAGAAACCTCACCTTTCATGGCTTTGGTTAAGAAATGAATTATTTTTTCTACTGATCCAGTCATCAAGTCACCGACCTAGTCTTCAGACACCGTTTATCACAAAATATTATGTAACATTAACGTTTTACCAATGCTTTACTTTATAAACCAAGTTTTAAATTGCCCCCTGTTGAATTAAATGTTGTTTATCGGGGATTCCAAAAATACTTTACAGACACTCGTTTTCCAGAGCTCTTTTTCCCTTTGAAATTGTAAGTGATTCAAGTTGAACAATTGATTAAACTTGGCATAAGAATGGGAAATAGCATGGAAAATGTCTGAAAATAAAATAGTTTTGAATGCCATAATTAATGTACTAGACAAAGCCTGGAAGGCCTACTTCCCTATCTCTCCCGTATTGCCCGTGCATTTATTTTACCGTGTGATTCGACCGTGTGGTATACGCCTTCGGGTTCAGGCTAAAGACATTTTTTTTAAATGAAATATGTTCGGCGATTTTGGTGCACTTGGAGCTCACTAAACTACACAACAAAAATCCTTTATCTTAGTCTGTAAATTAAGATTAAAATTTCCCTGTTGAATTAATTATTTCAGAATTTGGAATGCTTTCTTTCCTATCCGGCATTTTACACGATTTCCAGCTTTTTCTATTCTTAGGCCAAGTTTAGTAATTGTGAAATGGGATATGGCTTGTATTTTCACAAGAAAAACTGGAAAACGAGTCTAACTATTTTTGAAATGCCTCCGCCTGCCGGATAGAAAACATTAAAAATTCTGAAATAATTAATTAATTCGCTTTTATCGCCACTCTTCGGCCAACATATGCACAGTTGCCGAATTTGACTTTGGCCGAATCGTTATATTGCGGTAATCGGTATAGCGAACAACAAACAGAGCATTTTGTCAAAGGGCAAATTTTTATCTTTGAATTGTTGTTTCATAAATTGAAATCAAGCAATTAATCTTCAATTATATTTTAATAAACAACTTAATAGTAATTGAACAAATACAAAGACAACAAGGTCCTTGGGTATACGCCTTCGGGTTCAGGTTAAAAATTTTTTTTAAAGATATATGCTGTGCGACTTTGGTGCGGTGGGTTTCGCCCACCACCCCACGTCGCCTGATTTTTACATGAATTAAGAGATACAAATAAATTGTGAGAATAAAAACCCTCACTATCACTCACTCCTTTCAGAAAGCAAAAATCAAAATTCAACTTTTGAACGAATTGCCTTCGGTACAGAAAGTACACCCTCAGGGATAAATGCACACCAAACATGCAGTTGCCCTAAGACTAGAAAATCTACACATGGGGATTACGGAAAAAATACATAAAAAAACTTTAACAGATACGAACGAAAATATTCGTTGGACCTGTAAGAAATTAAGTTAAGAAGGTTGCCGAAATTTGGAATAAATCGGTCAAGTAGGAAAAAAGAAGATAGCAAATAACGAAACTGACAATAAACCTTTGAAGCCCAACTCCAAAAAAGGTATCGATTACTAAATTCGATACATGATCAGAAACTTAAGAGCCTTCGGTATACTAGAAGTATAACCCCAGAGATAAACAGAGACTGGCTTCCCCTCTCTGTAGCAGACGAACGATGGCAAACATGAAGGGGAGGTAAAAAGCAGACTAAATCTACTCTGCGCAACCGACGGGCATGCTCAGAACTACAATTTTAGTCTGCTAGTTTAGGAGGCCAAGAAATTATCGGTCTGCTAGTTTTGGAGGCCAATTCGCGCTAGACCATGGTAAAAGAGAGATGGTAGCGTCACCCCGTTGGATTTGGCCGTAAGGGCTTGTCACAGCTTTTTGAGGGGTTTTTCAAAGTGAGATCACCCGGGTGGGTAGGAGGGGGGAAAGTGCGGATGTTCCAGAAAACAGTTACATATTGCTCGCCCGCCCCCGCCCACCACGGGGGGGGGGGGACGAATCTTTGATAACATGCAGTGTTTGTTCCTCGCTAGGTGGCTGGGGGAATGAAGGCCAAAAATGACAAAAAATGGCCTGAGAAATTTTTCATTTTTCAATCGTTAATAACACAACCAATAAGCCGAATATAATAAAACGTTGAAAAATATCTGTAGTCCAAGACTAAACCTTTAACCCTGTACAATTAGTTTTTTTTTTATGGTCTGGTTTTCTCTAAAACTGACGTCAAAAACGCAAGAAAACGCACGATTTTTGATTTTTTGGCTACCACCCTACGGTTTTTACATTTTTCTAAAAAACTACACTAGCTAGAAAATCGTTGTTTGTTTCATTGAATTTTCCGAAAAATTTTGAACAAACTGGCGCAAATTGTTAGTTAATCCGATGCCTAGTTGCTATTTCCGAAAAATCAAAACCCCGAAATTTGATGGCCTCATTGAGTCGCGTATTGGGTGAAATAACTCTATATCAGGTAAAGCGATAATCCTTGTTTTTTAACCTATGAATGTTGATGAAATCTATTGCCACGATAGAAGTACATAGGTTAGGTTGGGTTAGCATACATTGCCGTGGCAATATTCTACCGTCGATCACTATGACGCTTCGAAGAAAGAAAAAAAACTCGGCGCTGAAATGACAATAAAAGTTAGAGTTCAACAGAAAGAGGGGGCTTTCTGTTTGAAAACAATAACAACACCTTTAAGATTGAAAATTCTGTAATTTCATTTCAATACTGAGTGAAATGTTTTACCTATAAGTCGGTAATTCCTAAGTTAGGTATTGAGTATCGGCACTTACTTGACCAGACACATCATGAACGAACTTTTGATGGAAATACGTGTATTTTTAAATATTTCTTTTCCGAGACAATACCATACAGTTAACGTGGACGAAAAGCTTGGAAAATGGAAAAATGACGCCCATCAATATACTCAGCGATTAATTAATTTGAACTCTGTGACATAAAGTGTACTCGACTGACAGGGTTGGGTTGTAGGTGATGTAAAATAAAATGCTTAAATCAGGGGAATAAGGGGAGGCAGAAGTCAGCTATTTTTGAGAATTTTTTTTTTTTTTGTTTTCTTTTGTGATTTTCTAGGACATATATTGTGATGCATTTCTTTAACAAAACAATGAACGAAAAAACCTGGAAAAAGGTGGATAAGGGAGCTATAAAAATAAAGAAGGCAATGAAGTGAAAAGTAAAAATTCTAAATTCGGCTACATCATGACGGAATGTTAGTGAACCAGACATAAAGGTGGTAGGAACAATCTATTTTTGTTTTATCTGTTCGGTTGCCACTTCTGTCTCAGCATTCTGCATGGAACATGTAGTATACTGCGGGCCCTTGACTCAAGAACTCAAAGAATCAAGAGATTATGCAAAGACAGGCAAAACAAATCGATGGGAGCCGGCAATTTCTAGAAACATATAAAATGCTTGACAACAACCCTTCCTTATCTTGTTCTTAAATTTTTGGTGGAATTTCGTTTGTCATTTTTGTTGAGCAAAAACATTCAGCCGTTGAAAGAAGTAAAAAGATGGGAGTTTCTGTTTAAAGATATCAACACTGAGCTTCATTTGTAAAAGAAAAATATAAATCATGTATAAAAATATTCCATCAAACAGTAAGAAACTGTCGATGAGAACTCGATCCATGTGTTATCTGCTGTTCAATTGCGTCAAATTCGCGCTGAAGCTCCCTGATAAGTCAAAACTACCGTAAATATCCGGTCAGACAGAAGAAATTGTTATTGATTCACCTGATAAAACGGAATGGTCAGCTGGACAAGATCCTCTTCGTTGAGTCCTCCCATGTCCTATCAAATGGCAGTAGTCTTCGAGGGCTGAGCACGGGATTCCATCTGACGAAGAAGACGAGTCCAACGATAGGCGTTGACGATGAGGTTCTAATTAAAAGAGAATACAAACATAGAAAATTTGTGATGACAATTTAAACCTTTACGATTGGCCGATTCCTCACTTAAAAGATAATCATCTGATTCAAAACTGGAGCGTTCAGATCGATCCCGATTTTGGCACCAAAGTCCAGCCAAAAGTTCAAGTGCTCCAGAACCACGTCTTCCCAGCAAAAGCCAGTCACGACTACAATCTGCGGATCCTACCATAGGTTTGCTACTTTCGGGTGGTGACAATGACGATGTCCTCTGCTTAGCAATAATAAATTTAAAATGAATCAAAGCAAATCATAACTCAAAACAACAACAAAATAACAAAATATATCAGAAGACCGCAAAATTAATGTCAAACCTTTAATTTGGCATGAGTACACGTGGTACTTTGAGGTAAAGGAGGTAGGTGTGCCGAAGTAAAATTGCTACCACGGCGGACAACCGAAGCAAAGAGTTCTGGACCTCCCGAACGACGTCGTCGAAGTGAGCGTCTTCGACATTCACGTACAGCAAAACCACATCCGTTGTCACTCATTAATCCAGTCCCGGTACTCAAAACAATTTCTTTACCCTGAAATATTTTATTAAGAAAGCTCATGTTTTAGAGGAAAAAACTCGAAAGAAACAACAAATCATGAAACCAATATTTAAAAAAAAGAAAAATGATCGAAAAACCTTCATTTTGACTCGATCACGAAACTGGATCCAGCAACTGGCGATGGAGGCACCAGTGTTACGTAATAAATCTGACGGGGCAGAACCACGTCGTACTCCTATGTCAAATTTAACGTCGGAAGAGCCAGGAATAAGTCGACCAACGGCAGATTCGTGACCAGAGAGTTTTCGCCCAAGTTCATATGGCAAAGATCCACGCCGCCGAAGACCCGGCTCATTTTGATCAAAATACTTAGCTAAGCGAAGCGAACCTTGACGGCCGAAATGGGTCACCGGAGAATTGCGTTTGCTGCGTGGAATATCGAACCAATTTAATGGATGCAAAGCCGTTGGAGCGGATCCTCTTCTGAGAGTTATCCGAGACGTATCCTATCAAATCACACAATTAGAAAGATCTTTTCTACAACTGACGAACTATTTGTATTTACAGTTTTGAGATAGGCAGTGGAAACGATATTTTCTTTTTCATCCACGCATCCAAAACTGTTACCGGAAGAAGTGGATGGAATAGAGGTAGTTGGTTGAACGCAAATGGGCTGACTAATCCTCTTCTCCTTTTTCATAGGCAGAGGCGTCATTGAGGTGATATTCAATTCTGGAAGAACGTCGCAAGCATTAAAACTTTTTGAACAATCGCTTGGTAAGCTCTCCCGCCGTCCCTGTCTCTGGATATATTCGATTCGAGAACTTTCAGGAAAGTTAAAGGGAAGACTCTCGCGCCGATGAGGTAGGCGTGCTGGAAGAGCAAAAATAATTCCAGGAGTATCTGTTGAGTGTGAGTCGCCAAATGTAGGTTCGGGTATGTTTGAATCATCATGGCTTTCAACTGGTATCAGAGATCGAAGCGGATGAGATTCACCAGCTATAAACTCTATATCTGATGGGTCCATCACGGCGCTGTAGCCGTCTTCCTTCTTTGAGCGTTCAACTTGCGACACTCGAGAAGAGTTGGCAACATTAGAGGTCCACAAGCCAGAGCGCCCAGCCGGAAGTGAAGATCTCCTCAGATGAATTTTATCGATGCCCATTTCCAAAACGCCAAGTTCTGACCAGACAGGGTCACGCAGCTGATACTCTGCCAAGTTAATATCACCCGACTCTTCGTCATTCAAGATGGAATCCCATTTCAGCTATAATAAAAGATCGTTAAAACCGCTATGCAAACTTGAATGCAATAAAAATAAAATTAATAATCATTAGAATAAGTTTTGAAAAATCACTTTGTTGGAGCGGAGGTAGTTAAGCATGTTCCAGGAAAGCGGTGTAGACTGAAAGCGGTGCCACTCCTCGAAGAGGGGAGCGGCAATAAAACGGAAGAAACCAGTTTGAATCTTGGAGACAGAGGAAGTGAAGCGGTCGCAGAGTGGTGTGACAGGTAATCCTAGTCGTCTCTCTAGGTCACCTTGTCGATAGAACTCCTCACTAACTTGCAAACTCCAGGCACGGCTTACTTCCCAAGGGCGGCAGGGATTACAGATATCAGCGCACTTGAGTGCTATTTGCAACATGAAGTGGCGGTGATCTCCTGTCTTCATATCTAGCGAGTTATTGTTCAAAAATCCCTGTGATGAGACATAAAATTAATTTAAAAAGTGTAATAAGTAAAAAATATTCCCAAAAAAGAACGATTTCAGAATGTGATTCTGCTAAAATAAGTGTATATAGAAAAACAGACAAGTACTTGGAAAGCGCTGAGAAATTCTTGTTGCCGAGCGATATCAGTAGCCAAAATTAGAGATTGAATTTGACGTTGCAGCTCGTGAGCAGATGTGCGTTCAAGATTGTCCATCATTCCACTTTCCATTAAACAAGCCATAGCCGATCGCCAATGATGATTTTCTAGAACCGAAGCATTCTACAAGAGTGCAACTTTATTGTAATATTTATGAATTTAAAATGAATAAAAAGATTATAATAAATCACCTTGTAAAGAGACGCTAAATGGTTAGACGTAGCCACCAAGAAAGGCTGATTGACGCCTGGATGGTCTAAGTCATGAGCCATGGCAGCAATCAGTGAGGCGGCAATTTCAAGTGGGGTTAAATGGTGGTGCATCTGTAATCACCCAAGATCAAATAAAAAGGTAACAACCTGAAATGTTTTGCTAAGAACTTCAATCACCTTTTCTTCTTGAAGAAAACAGTGCATTGCTTGAGTAACATCAGCAGCATGAACGGCGTTATGATAAGGGTTGCTACTGTGATAGCCCTCTTCTACTAAACCTATGATGGATTAAGAAAACATATCATATCATTATAAGTCAGCGAGTAATTTAATTTATTATTGGTTAGAAAAGAATGCTTACTGAAAAACTTCCAGACTTTAACAGGATCAAGATGAAAGTGCGCCATGAGTCCGTATTGATGGAAAAGGTGGAAGCAGAGGGTTGGTAGAGGCCGTCCTGATGAGGAAAAAAAATTATACCAAAGTGTCCACTTTCCGGACATAATAAAAGAGCATTACCCCCAGTGGCTCTGTCCAGGGCAAATGCATTAAAAGGCCATTCACTAACTCTGGCCAAAAGTACCTAAAATAACACAACAAAAGCCATAAGTTGAGCCATGAATATTTAGTCATGAATAATTGAGTTCAGAATAACTGAATTTATTCAATAGGTAATTATTAAGCATTTTAATCCACGAGATCATTTCCTCTTTCAAATTTAATAAGCAACTTACGTGAGTGGGGCCATGATAGAGGTCATCAAGGAGGGCCTGATCCGACGTCATAGCCCGAGTAGGTGGCCTTTTTTTCCTACGTTTATGCAGCGTGAGAAACCGACTGCTGTGAGACCAACATGGGCGTAACTGTCTCTCGAGCTGCACTTGGCATCCAGTTGTTAGGGAAGTAGGATGATGACATCGAATCAATAGCCAATCGAGAAAATGAAGTGATGAAAACACAAATAAACTTTAAAAAGTATACCGGCTTAGATTTGGATTCTTCGGCTAGATCTGGCATTAGCGGAAGCTTTTTCTTGCAAGTGCTACTGGATTGAGAATCTGAAAAAAACGATAATAAGAGTCAAGATTATTAAGAGAAGTGTTAAAAATTGTAAAATAAGCCGATCAAAATTCATAGATAAAGCCCATCAAGAACAAGAAATTTTTTACCTATCAACTGCAAGCTGTTCCATGCAGGTCCTTCAGTAAAGGTAAATGAAGCTTTGCTCTGTAAGAAAAGTCATTTAAAAAATAAAAGAAAATAAATGCGAAGTTAACTCGATGGAGATGATAAGATTCTAAAGAGAAAGGTTAAAAGCAAATAGAAAGAAGCCAATGTTGCCACGGAAACAATGATTCAATCGACTTCTTTCAGGCAAACGTCGTAAAGCAGCTGAAACACTAGTAGCCAGAAAGGCATTATCGAATCTACATGTCATATTTATCAGTCTCTTCCACATCCGTGAATCAAACACTCGCCATACAGGCAACCAGGAAACTTAAGGGGAAAATTCGAATTCGAGTTCATGGAGGAAAGCGTTTAAGGTACGGGAATTTCACATTAATCAATGTATCCTGTCATTTTTATTGGTTTTCAGTATTACCGATGCTTTCTGCAGAAAAACAAATTGCGTGATATTCGTTAAGTTTCTAGCTTCTTGACTGATTTAATTTGATCTTCTTGGTATTTTATCAAACACCTTACAATGAAAAAAAAACCCTTTAAAATACGCTAGTCCCAAGCCGATAAGCCTAGCAATTTAAGTTTGTTAAAGTTAATATATTAAAGTTGCAATAAAACAACTTTTAGTGATCACACCGTTACCTACTTGAAAAATGTTTACTAAACCATTGCGGTTAGTTGGAGACGGACAAATCAATCTCCGAAAGATGACCGATGAAAATAAGGAGACAAAATCACGTTACGGTGGTGTGTAACAGTTCATTGCACTAGAGGTAAGAACGAATTTATGCTTTAAAAAAGTATGGAAGCATGAAAAACTAAGAAAAAGAAAATCTTGACTTCCAATCATGGACACGAGGGAACAATAGAATTCAATGAACAAGGCACTTGATAAAATATTAATTTGGCTTCAATTCGGCTGATAATCCATAACACTTCATCAGTTGAGCAACAAGCGTACAATGTAGAAAAGCGAAAGACAGGCACTAGGTAGATATCGACGCAAATAAAGTAGGAAAGATAACAATCAACAATCGATGCGATTCCCCGTGAATATTTGATAACAAGTATTTTTTTAAAAAGGTAGAAACGGGCACAAGTACGTGCCTTGGCATTACAGTGGGTGTACGCTGAAAGAAGGGCGACGTACGTATGTATCCTCTCTCATTGATGGCCACATGACCCAGATAGATCAAAGCTACCAACAAGTAGTTTTGTTTGTTTTCGCCAAGACTCGGAACTTCGTCGAATTGTAGCATGCTCTAAAGAGCTGCTAACCTTTTGTCCGTGCGCCATCGCTTTAAAACACAGTAATGGTTTCGGTAAAAGACCAAATTTAACAGATAAAACCCTAAAGGAAAATACATATCCTTTCTGTCATTTGAAATCTGATCCATCATATCATATACGTATGATAAAGATCGTATGAACACGGAATCATCGAATATTTTTCAGGTTATGCGACAGATAGGTGGTCCAACCGACAAAAATGAGTGTTTAAGTTTAACTTTTAAAACATAAATAACAGTAAATCTTAAAATTTTATTAATCTGTAAAATTTATTTTACCATGTAAGGTTAAAGTGTGTAACTGTGTATATGTGTTTGGACTTGCTCAGGTGAATAACATTGATAGTAATTTATCAAGAAAAAGAAAGCCATTCAAGGAATGATTCTCTAATTTTGTGTATGTGAATATTGATGTTTATTGCCCGTGCAATGGGAGTCGGAAGAAATGATTTGTGGTGTACCGCACTGGAGCTTCATCGAAAACCGAAACCTGCAATTCAGGAACTATTTCCAGAGTGCACTGTTAGTAGTTTCTAGAAGCTGTTATTCACTTTCTGTTACAAGAAATTGTCACCTTAGAATGAAGAAAAAAAATGTCTGAACACTTGAACTGAACAGATTGAAATTTATCCGTCACTTTACCGCCCATCGAATCCAACAAACACAGCGTAGAGGTAATAAAACTTGAAAGCAGCCAGCAAATGACACGAAGTTAAGCTAGAAACCTGGCAAGGTTTTTTTAAAACAGGGATACTCCGAGAGTGTTAAATAAACCGATGCTTGTATGGTGTGTGTCGGGTAACTCGGGTTGAAAAAAATTTCAGTTATTTGGCAACTACTCTATCTACCCGAATTTCACCCTGCTATACGGGTAGTAATCGATTTCACCCGGGTACTCCGGGTATCGAGTAGTGTCGGCGGTAGTACTCAACATCACTACAATTGACATCACAAAATTGACTGCAGCACGGAATCCAACCAACCACTGACCAGCATCGGGGACGCAGATGGAAAAGAAAGAGTGAAAAGAAAATAATGAAAGAAAAGGTGTAGAAGAATGACGAAGAAAAAGAGATCAGAAGTAAAAAGAAGAGGAAAAATTGAGGAGAAAGAAAAAAGTTAGAAAAGTTTACAAGCCATAACAAGACTCGGTTAATACGGATGTAAAGTAAACCAGTCTTTGGTACTACTAAAAGTACGTACTTCGAAGTAAGAATCTTACTTACAATTAAATTCGTATCTTTTCCTCTTTTCTACTCGTTTTTGTACAATTGATTCATTATTTGTACTTGAATGGGAAAAGATAAAGGAGTCGTTTGTTAAAGCAACTAAAGAGAATCTCCAATAAACTGATCAGCTAACATCCATTGGAAAGGTTGCCGAACCCTATTTTAGAAAGGAATGCAAGTAACTTACTCGGGGCGATGTTTCTTTTTGTGCGTACGTAACTACGTACAGTATTCCTTCACGAATCGAGAAAATCCGAACGCAATTTAAAATTTTTTAAACATCTAGTGAGAGAAAGATAAACTATTAGTAAATGTTTAATCTTTTTCCAAGGATAATATTGGCGCGATAGATTAAAGGCAGGAAAAATCACAGACAGCCTGCAGGGCATTCCTTCGCTATTCATTTTTATCTTCTTTCTTTACACGAAAGTACTACATATAATCCTTAAACAAAACAAAATCATTTTGATGAAATAATTGAAATAGATTATAGGAAAAAAGGACAGTACAAAAAAAAATTTTAATTCAAATCAAGAAAGATTGTCTTGTTCTATGTTATTCCTGACAAAAGCTGCAAGTTTTGCTTGTCGACACTCGACAGCTATAATTTCGGTCATCGGGTATGTGCCAGAAGACTTCGTGTGGCGCCGTTCAGTCGGCAAATCGTACGACCCTTCTCAATGTAACCATTTTCCCCTTTCCAACCCACGTCTCTAGAAGAAGTTGGATTTTCTTTCGGCTCTATCTCCCGATCATTATTATGGCAATACAATATGCTGGCTTTGCCCAGTGGCGACGCCATTCATCGGCTGCGCCGAGCAAGTTTCATCTGATTAGATTGATTAGTCAGCGTCTTGTAAAAGCGATAAATATCATTCTCAAAAGTCATTCAGCAACGTTCTGTCTCGAGGCGACTTTATTCTGTTTCTTCTTCGTGAATAACACGACTGGCGGCTTGTACGTAGTGCCAACTATTTCACCAGTCGAGGGCATACGGCTTACTTGTGCAAACACTTCTTAAACGAGATGAGATGTTTTAGCTTGCCATTTCTTCTTGGTATACGTTCACCAAAGATATGGCGATAATGTTGAATGAGACAGAGGCCAAAGATTTAGTCAGTTTTCTCTTTCCCCAAAGAAGAGGTGTGACGATCATCAACGACAGCTGCCTCGAGATCGGAAATCGATAAGGGTGAGTCTGAGTTCCCGAGGTGTGCGTGTAGCAGCCCCTTTGTAACGACACCGCCAATACTGAAAGAGTGAGAGGGGTATCGTAATAAAGGATGGGCTAAAATCGAGAAGAAAGAGATGGAGGGGAGAGAAAGGACCCGCCATTGGATGACTGGTGCGCAAATGAAAAACAAGCCTAACAGGAAATGGCCGATATACTCCATCTATTTAACCATTTCCTTTTGTTTTAGCTCATACAAACCAATCCATGAGTCCCCAAATAAAAGCAATAACAGGAAAAGAAAAACAGAATTCAAGAAGTGAAAAATTTGCTTGTTAGTCTGACCGTTCTTGGATTCGTCCAAGTCGCCAAGAAACCATTAACGGCATGGAACGTTCATCACTAATATGGTACGTGTAATTGATATGCATTTATTTTAAATAAAGTTTCCCTATGGATGTCGACGAGTCTACAATGAATTTAAGTGGGTGGGTGTGATGACATATGACGACATTCTAACTATACATACTTTAAACCCTTATTCTTCTTGTGCCAATTTCTTTGCATCAAGCAGTTGAAAATAGTGGGCAAAATTTAGCTGGCAATGGAAGCTGTCACGAATGCTTGTTCCCACCTTTTTTTGCTAATGCATCTTTATGGTTTGATCAAGTAAAATTAAAGAATCGGACAGCTGACTGGATAAAGGGGAATGGCAACGACAGGCCAAGCAAAGAACAATGTAGATATTTAGGAAAAGGAAGGGAAACAAGTTGTATTTTTTGTTGATGTTGTTTTGTTCTTTAACTCTGTAACCTATTGGAAGGTGCCAAACACCCACTGGCATGGCTGTACAGCTTTCTATTTTCCCATTTTCTCTATTATTGGAAATTCCTTTTACTTTGACATCATTTGGACAATCAACACACCTTCAAACCGGAAATTTTCATATATTATGCCGAACGCCGCTTGGTTCCGAAGCATGCTGAGCTGCTTACAAGTCTGTTTGCATTCATCATCGAGCGGCCTACCACCACTATTTTGGCATTACCGATTCCCAACAAACGAAAATGGAATCGGCAAGCGGATAGAAAACCAAACAGCCAAGCAAACAACATTAGAAACATCAATCAACAAACCAGTTTCAACACTATGTTTTTTACAATACGATCAACCAGCATCACCATCCAATCGATATTTTTAAAATAAAACATTTGCATATTTGCTTGTTATTTCAATTTGGCGATGGTGTAATAATCACACCCACAATACATAGATAACATCGATCACACAGTTTCCTTTCACTTTTATGTTTAACCATTTTTCTCGCGACAGAAGTTAAATAAAAATGATACTAATTGATGTGGTCGTAAGAATTCTTATTTCACAAATGTGTAAGGCAAGATTTCGTTCGGCTGAAGAATTCACAAAACTTCGTATCATTGAAGTCATAAATATGGGTTGAAAATTGGATCGCTACCTTGACCACTCATGTCGGTACAACTTATAGAAGTTTGACCAAGTACAAATTTAAGAATAAAGATTTCTATTAAGAGTAGTTTCGCATACTACTTTACAGTACCAATAGTTAGTAAAAGTATTGCGTGAATACAAAATTAATGGGTGCTACAGACGTCAAGCTACTCCCTGTTTAAACATAGTACTATATAAACTCACCATGAAAATTGAAGATTACGGTTCTTCATTCAAAGAGGGTATCAGGTAATTGTTGTATTTGTTGCGAAACAGATTTTCAATTCACCAAGCGAATGCTTTTGTCATTGTCGAATATTTCTCCTATAAATCTTAAGTATGCCTTCTATTGATTAAATTTTCAAAGAACAATTATATTCAATTTCTTTAACGACTGAATAACCGAAACCATAGTTGCCTCGCGAGAATTGTCAATTGTCATTTTCAAAATACCTCTGACTTTCATTCAGACCTGCTGCAGATCCATAGATTCATAAATGAACGACAGCATACCTCAACACGATTTATGCACGAACCTAGTAAATTTAAACTTGTGTAATAAATCTAAAAAAAATTTTGAATCCAAGAATATAACCAATCGATAATCAAGAGAGCGTCCCCGTCTATCGATCGTTTAACCACGTTTCCTATTAAAAGAAAGGCGAGTCGTCACGTGATAGACATTATAACATAGAGTTAGGTTGGATTGTTAATTATCTATGTTAAAAAGAAATGTACGAATTACTTCAACGGATGAATGATGTAAATCCGTAGCTTTAGATTAAGATGAAACGGGGCACCCACCAAAGCACCAACCATTCGGCGCAAGTTTGGATTATGATCCTTATAAAAACCGATTGTAGAAATGTACACTCAGTTTCTCACTAGACATAAATGCTCATTGATAGCTACCGATTACTTTTTTACCTACTTTAATTCCCCAAAATATTTATGTCGACATTTTTTTTTTCCAAATGCCAGTTTTTCTTTAGATGCCAGTTCGGAAACTTAAAACAACCCATAAAAAAAAAATGCCCATTATAAATGGAATATTGGACAGGCGAGAAGCTGTGAGTCAACTTATGATACCTTGTGGCGTAGGCTAAGTACGCTGCCTACAGTTAAATAGTGAAAAGGCGAGAAGCTATGAGTCTATCTAGCATAGCGCATAGCCTCTGTTTCTTACTGGAAAAGTTCACGGTTCCTGTTACTACATAGAGATGGAGCGAGTGATCATAAGATCCGAGTGCGCATCCGCTGCAATTTTCGACACTCCTCCTCACCCTTTCCAAAAATATCTCTGGAGAACGATTGGAAGAAAGGTTCGTGACTTCGTGTACCGATATTACCTTCACAACAGATCAATGGCGTTCAACAGCCGACTCTTTTTTGGCCGGCTCTGGTCTCCTTTACTATACATTATTGTACATATGAGTCGTATGAAGTAAAAAGCGTATTCCGAATGTCTAACTATGAAGGCAAGCTACACATTCTCATTGGAAATAAGTCTCTCCATACTTGTATTTTTGTTAAATATTGAACCTTTTAAGAGATCGTGAGACTTGACGGGAGTTCAGCCGAATGGAGCTATAACAATAATCACCCGACAGCCGTTTTAGGGCCTCTGGGTTTCCACCTTGAAATATACCGACTTCCTTTTCGAAGCATTTGCTATGTCTCCCTCGATCCGTTTGTCTGTCGAACCGAATCGATCAATACACTGTACAGCAAAGACCCGTGTGTTCAACGTTTTCTTTAGAGTTCTGTATATGATCATTTTCTAGTTGCCAGTTATACTTATAAAACGTTTAAAGTCGACAAAGATATCAAATGAATTTTGATTTTGCCGGCTACTTCATAAGCTTTTTCCTCAACTCCAGAAAGAAAGTGCAAAATAACCAATGAAGATGTTCCCCATACAACCTAGCATGCTCATTCATCTCTTCAGTAATCCGTCTTCTTATACTAACGAAGGCAATTGATATCAGATCGTTTCAAGTGCGCCGTCGCAGAAATGTGAGGGATGGCAAGGACATAGAAAACAATTCGCATCTCGAAGCAAAAGACGCAGCCAGATCTCTTCGAAAATTTCTTTGGACACAGCGTACGCAGAAGGTGTTTGCTCATTTAGCTAGCTTAATGAAAAACTATCTACACTCATCAGTATTTAAGAAAAAGAGGATTTTTCTGACATGCAATGGCAAAAAGAAGGCTTTGAAAAACCATGGCCATCAATACGACATATACGTTGCTAACACTTTTTTAACTACCTGGTTATCTGTGGAGACAGAAACGGCCATTTCGGTGAGCAATACGAAATTCCTTTCTCCGCTTCCACTCAGGAAGCACGTCGTGAAGGGCAGCATTTTCTATCGTATCACCTTGCCAAACAGATGGTCCGCTCTATCCGAAAAGTAAAGGTTTCCACAAGACTAGGCACCAGCATCTATCCGTCAAAGGGTTATTATCAATAACTGAAATCATAACCATTTGCTATTGATCTTTTTGTTTACAAAAGTATCACTACAGCAAACATACATGAAATTTAAAGGGGTTTTTTTTCAAAATCTATTGCATTATTTTCAATACCCTGTGGACATAAGAAGAACAAAAAAAAAAGGCTAAACTAACAGCCATGTCAAACTGTACGAAAAATATGGACCAACATTATCGTGAAAATCACCATTGTTTGTTGGTGATGGTAAATATCTCAATTGAAGCCAGTCTTGGGAACAAATTTGATGATATTAGTATGTAATAAAGTCAAAGAAGTCTTCGTAATTTTTTTGTCTCGGGAAAGAAACATGGCAGCCTGTTCTGTATTTCGTCGAAAAAAGGCAACATCACAAACTCTTGGTGTTACTATCAGACTAGTCTTCATGCTTGTCATATCAGGAATAGCAAATCATCAAAAGGAATTTCAAATGACACGTTTAAACTTACCTCGTTAAGTAAGGCTTCGATGTAATCAAAACGGGTCTTAACCATTCAAGCTGTCAGAAAAACGAAGTGGAAGTTGCAAGCAGTGTACACCTCTACACATGTAATTTAAGGGAAAGAAACGCGAATTTGCTTTCAATCTTCAACTACAGTTCAATCCACAAACAGATAAAATAATGAAATCAGCGCAATTTAAAGGAATTTCGCCATAAAACAAGAGGTACGAACAAACACAAGAACACATACTCTAACTTACACCTTATTCAACCGCCCTCTCGCAACCGAACTAGAAATACCGTTTGGCCTACATATCTATAGATTCTTTATTCATACTTTGGTGCTCTTCCCCCATCTAGCTGTCAATATTAAAACTAAATTTTAGTCAAGGCCTTTCATGTTTAAGGGGGCCACCCTAAAAATCGTTATCACATAGGCCTACCATTATCAAAAGCTAAAACCAAACTGTAGGCAGCGTACTACGTACGACACAGTACATTTCAGGAAAATGTGTCCGGTGTCCCTTTTGTCCATTTAACTCCGTTGGCGGGCAGGAAACATTTTCTTTCCTTTTTTTACTGTGCGACGCACGTTACCCGTAGTGGCTCATTAAGGAAATAGGAGGGAGACGAAAGAAAACCAGTGGAAAGTACCGTACACTATTTTAGAAACAACCAGCACAGAATGATTTTTCAATTTATTACAGTTTATTCAACATCATATTTTTATGCATATTATTATATTATTATTATGTTATTATTGTTATGCCAAAAACTTCAATAAATCGACCAACAGTTGAGTTGAGTATACATTCCCGTCATTCCCCATCCTTTCTGTTGAAGCGTAATCGACGGCAGTCATTTGATTAAAACCCTGTGCGTAAAAATTTCTATCCATGCATACGCAAAGCCCGAGGCTTTTGCTGGTCTCAAAATATGCAGCGTATGACAGAAAGCCGTCGATACCTTTGAATATATAAATAAATGATAAACAAAATAAATGAAATTGCAACAAAAAATAAAAACAGATTTACATGGTAAATGATGGTATCAAAAACTTGTTCGGGCGCTTTTAACTCAAGGAACAGCATGATAAGGATACGATGATAAGCCAATCGTTGGAATTCTGCTCCACAGATTTCGTGGTCTTGTAACAGTACTCCCACAACGCTTCCTAAAACCTAAGCAATTTGACAATTTTTAGATTTTTAGCTGAAAAGTTGAAAATTATTAACGTACTTTGTTGAGTAGAATTACTTACGTTTTTATGTAAATTACAGAGCGTGTTAATTAAAGTTAACTGTTAACTTAACTAAACTGTGTTATAGACCTAATTGCGTTCTATAGGTATGAGTCAAGCCAACCCCTCTAGCGGCGAATTGCAGTGTGAAGGGGTGCCGTGAACAGCCGCTTCTTTTTTTGTTTGTCGGATGTGGTTACTCGCCAGGCTTTCAACGGTAGCAGACGACTACCACAGTTTTTCAACATTATTTTCAAATTTTTTTACATTTTTTTCACATTTATTCTTTCTTACTACAGTTAATTGTACAAACATCCTTAAATAACAAAGAATAAATGTGAAAAAAATGATCAATTTAGCAGACGACTCGCCTACTTTTCAACAAAAATATGTGATCACTTTCGTCGATCATAAACATATCGATAATCGATAATGTTGCAGACTGCCCGTCTCAATACCCCTTTGTTATGTCCCTCTCCTCACCCCATCTGTGTGTCGGTATGTGTGTGCCCTGAGGGCCTGTGTAGTTGTAGTTGCCGTGTGAGGGCGTGACGGTCTGTAAGCTGGCCAGCGAACGAACAGGTGTCAGTCAGTTGACGGTTGTCCCTCGTCACCTCGTCTCTTGTCGTCACTTGTCCTGTCTCCTGTCGGAGGCGTATGTATTTGTGTGTGTAGCACACTGTAAGACTCTAACTTTCGTTTGAGTCGTCTAAAGAAGGGTTGCGGTGTTTGCCTGGCCACTTCCGCGTAAGTGTTAATATATGTGTGTAACTCCCTAACTCTTGTGTCTTCTTTTTATTGTTTAATCATTTGGTGCAAGTGTTTGGCTGAATCCGCTCGCCATCCGAACACCTTGCAAGAATTAGAGTATTAGTTTGCAACTTTTAGTGTCCTAACAGGCACTGATTGCAACATTTGGTGTCAGAAGTCGGGCACGGGCCATTGAATAGTGTAAAGGTTGACCCAACGGGTTCATTGTGTCAAACCAATACGGAGAAAATAAACTTAACTATATGAGGCGAATTTACTCACAATGCATGTATAAAGTTAAGACCAAAAAACAAATGCGGGTATAAACTATTCAGTGTATTTATTACGACAGTAGACAGATCTCATAACAAAATAAACACTTCTTTAAAAATACTAGACAATAAAATAAAGAAACATTTACTTTAAAAGAAAGGTGGATAAAAACGGGTAGCGGGTAGTGGCTCGAGCGTCAGGCAAATTCGGAGAATTTGGGGAAAAGCTCGAGTAAAGATGAGCGGAACTCGTTCAACTTTTGGAGGAGTTTTTAAAACATAAAAATATTTACGGCAAAGGGAAATAAAAATGAGGAACAAGACTTGAATAAACGTGAGTGAGTTGACGGGGTGAGAGTGCGTACAGAATAGCTTTTGCGTCGGGGTTTTATACTTTTTGATTTTGCACGCGCAACATAGGGAGAAATACGCAGAAAAACGGGTCTAGTCTCGTTCAGTCCCTTTGGGAATAAAGTAGGCAAAAGCAGATATTTTCGGGAGGTAAACTATAAATGGATAATATCTGCTGACAATTAAATGAATAACATATAAGTGGAAAAATATTGGCGGGTGATTCAAACACGGAGTCTGAATGCGCCATCTAGTATTAAAAGGGAAATAGTAAACACAAAATAAAAGAGTCATTGCGTTAAAATAAGAAAAGGAAATAAGAGTGAAGCAAGAGTAAAAGAGTAGAATAAAGATCATAAAAGAGTCGGGAAAAGCGGACGTTCCGTTACATCGCTCCCGGCCCCATGAGATTACGTCACGGAATCTAAACAGTAGTCATCTCGCACTCTGAATCATCAGAGTTATTTGATTCGTCGTTACGTTTGGGGATTAATGTAATACAGTATTTAATTGAGCGAGGTATTCCGAAACAATCAGTAGCAATCAAAAGAGTTATTGCTACGGCTAAAATAGGAATCGATACGAGAAATACGAGAATGTTGCGCCAATTGGAAAAAGATGACGCAGATTTTTCTACTGCAGCTACTATGACGTTTGATGCGCCTACGGCTACATCCTGTGGAGAACCTTTTGCCGTGTGCTCATTGATTGATGAGGTGAGATCGGCAATGATGTCCATTGGGCTGGTCATTGAGTCTGCGTAGGCTGGGTTTGCCTTTTGTTGATAATCGAAGAATTTAACATCCGAATAACGAAAAGCGTTGGCCAGATCTCGTTGAGGCCAGACTATAGATGTCTCCACTAGTTGCCAAGTAAAATTTCGATATGAGTGTGGACGGTCATTGAAGTTAACCGTTCCACTGGTCCAGTAGCAATCTTTATAAGCTGCCAGCTCCCATCCAGTACGACTAACTGTAAAATTTTTGTAGCGAGGCTGAGCACCACATGATGTGATCTCTGTAGTAAATGTTACGTTGATGGGAGCACATTCGATTGCTGAAACTGTATTGCCAGTGGCTGCTAGTTTAACACATTTACGTAGACCAAGTTGTGAAGCTGCTAGCCATCCATTATATTGAGCTGTAGAAACAGCTTGAGCATGTTTGATGCGTCGCTGCTCACACTGAACACTTTGAATGAGTCGGATAATATCATTTTCATGACGGACTGCTTGATCGGCTAAATATTGAATAGCATAATTTTGGTGGGTATTCATTAGTTCGATATTTTCCCAGTAATTTACGGAACGTGGTATTTGTGGGGGTTTAAACTGTTGTTTGGCATCCAATTGAATCACTTTTCTTTTGACAAATAGATGATGGTTGTTGACTACTGTCCACTCACTTTGATTTTTATCACATTTCACATTTTGACATCTCGGCAACCATTGCACATGGAAGTCAACCTGATTTGCTTTGTCCAGTAAAATCATATTGTCTTTGGTTGAAGACTCATACCACAAGCCTTCACCACTTTCAAGTTCACGTAAGACAATTTCGGTAGGTTTTGCGTAGGTGTCGATCCAAAACAATGTCATATGGTTATGGGAAATCGAGCGATGAGTAATGTTAGCTTTACCGAGAGGTGTATGAATAAAATCACTTTCGTCTTCGTGTGCCAGACTGATTTCTTCGAATACGCAGTTTATTTTTTCGACTGTCACCGAACGGAGCCAATAACCGACGGTTTCAGGTTCGTCGTTGAAAACCCATTTGTTGTCGGAATTTGTCATGGCATTGTCACCGCAGCGTAATGATTGACGCATGATGTCACATTGGATAGCTGATGTGTCGATGGCGATGCGTTCTGGAACTACAATTAATTGGCCAAGAAAGTTTTCAGTTATATGTTTCGTATTTCTCCAACGAGAACATATAAATCCAGGGAAATTATAAGCTGCTTTTTTGTCAGTCATGATGCGATACTCGACACGAGTTTTCCCGATTTTTGCGGCTGGTTCACAATCACCATCAGAAAAGGTTAGCAACCCTATTCCAGTGTGTTTGGTGCAGTCGCACAGCGTTGCTTCAAAAGCGGACGTGGATACGATCAGGCTGAGGAAAAATAACGACAGCATGATCTGAAAAAGGTAGTCGAAAGATGCATATAATTGACAGGGGTAAATAAAAGTAAACATGAGTGGGAAAAGACGATATTAATTTGTGAACATGGAAAAATATGCGTACAAGAAGGAAGTTATTAATAATGGACTTATTTAATATTTTGCCGCGCGCAACATATAGAGGGCGTTGGGGACACATAAACATTAAAAGGGAGAAGTACGAATAGCGCGCCGATTGTTGGTTGACATCGATCGCCAAGCATATCGATTGCGAAAAGGTACGAGACGATATGAGAAAAATAAAAGTAGGTCAACGGAAAAAGGAGAAGGTCGAAGAATGGTAAATATATACGGAGAGAAGGAAAACATTGATAAAGAATACGGAAGAGAAGGGATAAGATGGGTAGGTGTGAGCAATGAAAACGTAGGTGAAAGTAATTCTCGGAAATGCAACATGGCTTTCGCACTGTCGCTCAACAAAAATAGCGTCAGTTGAGCCCGAGCAGCGAAAGAAGGAGGGTATATATGAAAAAACATAAGCGAGAGAGGAAAAAAAAAAGTGTATAGTTAAAAGTGAAGAAAACAAGACGAATGGAAGGATGAAGAGCTGGGGAGACAGCTGAAAAAGATCTAACAGCGTTGTTCATTAATATTTTGGTTTTGTTTATTTTTATTGTGGGTTTTTTTTTTGTTGTTGTTGGTTTGTTTGTTTTTTGTTTGCTGCCGCGTAAAATTCATCATCAAGAATTTATACACATTACCAAAACCAATTGATTGACCTTTTTTATTTTTTGTTTTTGTTTTTGTTTGTTTTTGTTTTGTTTTTTATTTTAATTAATTATCAATTGCCTTTTTTGTAACTAATTTTTATATTTTTTTTTATTGAAGGTAAAATAGGGTAAAAGGGAAAAGGTGAAACAGCACATTAGAAAATACACAGTAACATTTGTTTTCTTTTGTTTTCTTTCTTCTTTCTTCTTTCTTTCTAGTTGTAGTGGCGCCGGATTTCGTTTAGGAGGTCTTGGTACTTCTGATTGAGAAGCATCTGTTGGTTTATGTACCAACGGTCTGCTACAATCTCCGCGTTTTCCTCTTCTGTTACCATTTTCAGGACTTCCTCCTGACGGGTCACGATCCTCCGTGCATAAGGCTGTACCCTCACCGTTGGTTTGGTTGGGACGATCCTAGATGAGGTAGATGAGGTGGATGAGGTGGATGAGGTGGCCGGCAAATCGTCTGCTTCTGGTCGGGCGTTTTCTTCGCTAACTAAGACAGGCGAAGACAAAAGAGTCAATAGATACCCCCTTCCACGACGGGTTGTCGGACGTGTTGTTTTTGCCGGTTGAACGACAGAAGTTGCAGGTGGTGGTGCTGGTGGTGGTGTTGGTGGCGTTGACCATGCCCGGTACGTCCTGTCAGCTTCTGCCAGGCATTCTTGTATATAGTTGGCCGGTTGGTCTTCGTCCGGCTCGCCTTCCAGTTCGCTTTCAAGATCGCTTTCCGGTTCAGAGTAAGACATTACAGCTTAAAGGTGGAAATGGTAATAAATTGAGAATATGGAGGAAGGTTACATTTAAATCAAAGTTGGGAAGTGGGAGGAGTAAATATAGGACGTTTGGGACACGATTGGAACATGTAGGTGATGAGAAGACAAGAGAGAAAAAAAAGGAGAGGAGAGAACGATTAAAGGGATCATTCACCTTTTAAAGACAATAAATTGGTAAAGTAAAAAGTTAAGAAATAATTTGAAGAAAAATAAGAGACGAGAAAAAAAAGGTGTCATCTTTGTCTTTGGTTTCATTTTTCATTTGAAATAAAGAAAGCAAAGAGACGTGAATAGTGCAATGCATAGTATTTTTACTATGCCTTGCGTTATTTCCAAAACTAACTCCAACGAGGAATTCGCTGGTGTTAGTTGAAGTTCTTGGCCAAAAGGAGTCCAGGTTCTTCCATCAACTCCACCAGGCTTTTGCAGATCCTGGATGAAGCGTGATATTTTCACAGTGTTGCCCCAATTGACTTGGTCCATTGGATCCCTTGTCAATTCGGGATGGCTGTCAAGGTTTTTGTACAGCTCGTCGAGAGTGGTATCGTCCAATGAGTTTAGGTCTACGGTCGAATGTTCCGAGTCGGGGTAGTCGTCGTAGTCCGACTCGCTGATTGATAAATCAGCGTCTAGAGTTGGACGTGAAGCCACAGCTTCGATGATCCTCTCTAACTCTTCCCATTCGGCCAGAGTCAATAGGGCGGAAATAGGCTCTGAATCTATGTCTGTGTGTATGGATTTTCTTTTACTGAATGGTTGATTTCTGCCCGTTTCACGGTCGTTTTATAATAAATTTTTATTTGAAATTTCTTTTGTGTTCTATCCGCGTACAATTGTCTTTCGGAGTATTTATTGTTGAATTTCTCCTTAAATATTCAATGGTTTCACTCGAAATTAACTGGAAATATCCCAGATAGGAATTCTCGTCCCAATCGGGCCCCAAAGACGTACCAATGGGACGTCTGGGACAGGCTCAAGTATAAAACATCTAAAAGCAGTCCCTTTTAAAACAAAAAAAGCACCGAAGCGCGGCAATTTTCACAGTCCCATGTGAACGTACCTTATCCGTACCATTGATTACATTTTGGCTCCAACAAAACACTTAGAAAATTTTATAACTATCGTGTTTTTACGCGGGAACAACGACTCATCTTTAATAAACAGGATAGCTCAGTGGCTCAGATAGCTCAGTGGGTAGCTGCCTGGAATTCGACATTAATTGTCTATGGTTCGAGTCCAGTAGACTCCATTTTATTCTTCATTGATGTTCTTCACTGAATAAAATATATCATGAGTCATCGTTATCTTGCCAAGAAAATTGAAATCCGATTCATAATTGGTGATATCAGAGTCATCCTTATGATGACTTTGGATGACTCTGGTGATATTACACAAATGGTATTATACAATATAACAATCTACATAAGAAGTGAATAGCTCAGTGGTTAGAAGACTAGTTAGCATTGCCAAAGGTCTATGGTTCGAGCCCACAGTCGGACACTTAAGGCATAGCTGAAGATTTTATTGTTGATAAATGGCGGTGTAAAGTACGTACTTAGCACGTTCTAGAGACGTCCCATGGGCTGTGCTGGGAACAGCAATGGGATGATGACAAGGCGGACATTGCCACATCCAAAACCAGTCCCAAAGACGAGAACCCCAAAATATGGGGAGTCCTTGGGACGTTGCAACCGTCCCAACACGACATCTAAGGGACGTCATTGGCTCAGGTGTGTGTTATCTGGTATAATATTGGTGTGTTATAAAGTTCACTTGGATATCATATCCTCTTTGATAAAAAGGCCGACTTTCGGTACACTCGACGTTTTTCGTTCGTTTGTCGATTTGGAAAACGGCTTCGTTTGACACCACTATTCACTTGAGAGTTGGCCGGTTTGGGACAGGTGCACATATAATTGTTTTTGATTTTCAGAACCGATTTTCTCGATTTCACCAGGTGGTGACAACACAGTTTACATAAATAAATTTGTTTTCGATTCCATTTCTTTCTCATTCTCTTTTTTATGTTTTTATGCTTCTCTGTATCATGTGACACATGTCTGGATATGATTTTTCTTACTTATTTAGAATTTGGGGTGGCTTTTTTTTCTTTTACTAGATTTCCATAATCAATCGCGATCTAGGCTTGAATGCAGATCGTGATCGAAGACGTGGAAGTTCAGGAGGGATCAAATTATTTTCGTTTTCGTTTACAATTGTTATAACAGGTGACAATGGGGGAGGGTGTTGAATAATTACGGGAGAAATGGTTCGTTCAAGAATTTCGGGATCAATTGAAGAAGTGTTATCAAAATCGGGATTTTCTACTGAAATGTCATTCAAATCATCATCAACTATAGATAAAGAGGAGGAAGAAAGAGAACTTGAATCTGAGCGTTCAGAATCTGAAGATTCGTCTGAACGATCATTTTCATCACTACTCTCTACGTCAAAATTTGTTTGAGTAGAGATATGTTTACGTGAACGTTCTCTTGGATCAGCAGCAGGAATAATATTAGGCATTGGTTCATCAGTCCATAACATTGTTTCATATAAGGGTTTAAGACGATTACAATGAACAAGCCCACATAGCACAGTTCAGCCGTCGGATGTCCGAATGAGAGCCGATCAGCCAAGGCACAGCCTATCCATCTGCGGCTCTCAAAAGGACGTCCAACGGATGAACTAAACGAACGTCTTTTAGAGGGCCCTATAAGTACAGCCCGTTCATGTTATACAGAAATCCGTAATAGGACTTTACATTTATCAAGCAACCAAATATGTCGTTTTAACATTTAGATGAGAATGAATGAAAAATACACCGAAAAATATTGATTACAAAACACTTTTTGAACAAAAACATGGTTTATTTACGGAAAATGTATGTTGTACAAATAGAAATTAGACTTGGTTCACGGTGGTTCACGGTATTTGTAGAGAAACAGTGCAAACCATGAGGGAGGAATGAAGTAGGCGTAACTATGTCTGAGGAAAAACTGACATCGTTCCAAGCATTTCTTCAAGTGGTTCCTCCTTCGATCGCGAACCACTCTATGGGAATGTGATGAAGAAATCAAACATAATTTGGGCGTAAAAAACGCCAGTAAATGATGCTCTTATTCGGTTAGGGAAGCACATACACTCTATAGCAATGACAAATGTAGCAATATTTGGAAATTTGTAGTACTTAAGTTAAAATCTACTGATAGAGTTTTTAATGGCACCAAAATAAAGTTAAATTTATTCGAGAGAACCAGTGAACATCAGAACTCTTTTCGACCTTCAGCGAGTCAGTCAGTCTCCTCAATATTAACAGTGCTATCCCAGACAATACGCCTGGTTTTTTTGGGACAAAAGACGTTGTTTGCGTGACCGTCCGATAAAAGACTGTTTTTGTCAGTCTAATTTATGAGTCCCAATCTGGGTTTTTAAGGGTCCGAAAATAACTTTTTTGTTGTGCAATTATGTTTATTTATGCAATGATTATATAATTGGGTAAAAAAAAGTTTCAAACTTTTCTCTATCGGGATTTTACAATTATTTATCATTTACCGTAGCTTGGGAAAAAAGTTTAAAGTCTGATAGATATAATGTCAATATATAATTTGTTCATTCACAGCAACGTCGAGTAGCTTAATGGTTAGCAAGCTGGCTTGGCAACATAAAGGTTCGGTGTTCGAAACTGGTAGTGGACATGTGTAACAAAGTAGTATGCTGAGGGAAATGATGAATTAAACATTACCCTCAACATGTTGTAATTTTATCCGGAATATGTCTGTTTCGGATGTTGGTAGAACATCCTGTGGCGCTGGCTAGGGCGGACAAAAATTAAAAAAAGGACATCCTTTGGATCTCCGTTTCGGCTGTTGGGATGTTCCTAGGCTCTCCAACTGACATCCAAAGGATAGGGCCAATGTCCGAAATTGACATCTTTTGGACATCCACCGGACTGACTTGTGTTATGTGCTAGCTGTGGTTTAAAAGAACTATCAGCAATTTCGACAGTGTGATTGTCTCTAATTTTTATTACTCTATATGGACCTTTAAATTTGGAAGTAAATTTCCTATTATCTCCTTTTTTTACTTGTCTAATATCTAAAAGAACTCGATCACCCGGTTTATAATTAAAAATTTTGGCTCTTTTATCATACTGCTTTTTCTGATTTAATCGAGCCTTTACATTATATTCATTTGCTCTTTGGAAGCTATAGCGCAACCTTTCTAAAAGGGTGTCGACATAATTAGAAGAAGGAACTGGGTCTGGAACAGCCCCCAAAATTTTATTTATTGGAAAATTAACATCTCTCCCAAAACACATATAATAAGGAGACTCATTAGTGGAAGAATGAATGGATGAGCGATATGCAAAGCATACTTCTCCCAAAACATCCTCCCAATCATCATGATGGCCATCCACCAGCTCTTTACGCAACATTGTAGTCATTGTACGGTTAAATCGCTCAGTTTCTCCATTACTGGCTGGATTATAAGCCGAAGTAAAACGTTGCTCAATATTTAACTTTTTACAAAAATAACGCATCAATTTTGATGTGAAATTTGTACCTCTATCAGACACCATTGCCAAAGGCGGGCCATGCATTAAAACAACTTCTTTGTAAATACATTCGGCCGTTGTTTGAGCTGTCTGATCAGGTAGAGCAACAGCAATTACGAATTTAGTAAAATAATCAGTTATTACACAAATACAATTATTTCCCTTAGGAGAAACAGGACTAATTGGCCCAAGAAAGTCAATACCAATTACTTGAAAGGGAGCTTTTGCTAAATCATGAGGAAATAAATAGGCCCGTAAATTTGATTTTGTGTTAGCAGTACATACTACACAAGCTTTACAATATTCTTTTATGTCTGCTAACATTGTAGGCCAATAATAGTTATTCTTTACTTTCAAATATGTACGTAAGAATGCTAAATGGCCGCCTGATAAAGGACTATCATGAAATTCTTTTAATACAATAGGTCTAAGAGTAAGAGGGAGAACAACTTGTTGGCTAGGAATATTTCTTCTACTTTTTACCGTCGGCAAATCGACGCGATATAGTACTTTATTTAGTAGCTGATATAGCTCAATTTCTTTTGCCCAAATCGGCATCTTTTTCGCACATTCTACAGGTAAAAATCCATTATCTAGATAATAAATAATCGATTGACAAAGGGGATCAGCCGCTTGGCTGGCTAAAATATCGATATCTGAATTTTCAATTTGAATAGAAGAAACGTGAAGGCGTGAAAGACAATCAGCGTTTTGGTGTATACGACCAGGCCTATATCTTATTTTGTAGTTTGTACCTGCGAGTAAAATAGCCCATCTTCCTAATCTCCCATTGTTATCTTTTTGATTCTCTAGCCACTGTAATGGACGGTGGTCACTAATGACAGTAAAAGGTTTGTCGAGCAGGTAGTGACGAAAATGTTTAATTGAAAATATGACGGCTAATGCTTCTTTCTCTACAGTGGCGTATTTTCTTTCCGCCGGTTTTAGCTGTCTACTCGCATAAGCAATTGGTTTTTCTACGCCATCTTGCATTTGTGATAAAACAGAGCCTATTCCGTAATCACAAGCATCAGTAAATAATAAAAATTCAAGGTTGAAATCTGGATAAGCCAACAGTGGAGGTGTACACAAGTACGGAGAAAATCAAATGCTTTTCTGGTCAACATCTGTCCAAATAAATTTATTTTTTACTACATCTTTATGAGTTTTTGCCGTCAAAGGCTGTGCTATAGACCCAAAATTTGGAATAAAGCGCCTATAGTAACCAGCTAGACCTAAAAATGACCGTACTTCATCAGCAGAAATCGGTGTTTTATAATTAGCAATTTTTTCTATTGTTTTTGGATCTGGTCCTATTCCATCTCTCGAAATAATATAACCAAGATATTGTACAGACTTTTTCATAAATTGGCATTTCTTTAATTTTAATTTCAAACCCGCATTTTGAATCAATGTAAAAACTTCTTTAATATCTCTAAGGTGATCTTCAAAAGTTTCGGAAAAAATAATAACGTCATCCAAATAGACTAAAGCTTTAATTCCCGAGACGTCTCTCAGAATATAATTCATTACTCTTTGAAAAGTAGCTGGCGCATTACATAACCCGAAAGGCATTCGAATAAATTCATAAAGGTTATTTTCTACTATAAAGGCGGTTTTTTCTTTTGAAGGGTCATCCAACTCGATCTGCCAATAGCCTGAAGCGAGGTCGAGTGTGGTGAAAAATTTCTTTCCATAAAGTCTGTCTAACGTACTGTCTATGCGGGGGAGGGGAAAAGAATCTTTTTTTGTTAAACTATTTAATTTACGATAATCAATGCAAAATCTAAGCTCTCCACTTTTCTTTTCTACTAATATAACAGGCGCTGCCCACGGAGAAGTGGAATGTTGAATAACATTTGTAGCCATCATTTGAAGCCATCTGCGGAAGAAAGTTGGGTGGAGTAAAATTTGGAATTTGGTTTTGGAAAGGTTGACCGCCTTGACCAGCCCCACATAACACAAGTCAGTCCGGTGGATGTTCAAAAGATGTCAATTTCGGACATTGGTCCTATCCTTTGGATGTCAGTTGGAGATCCTAGGAACATCCCAACAGCCGAAACGGAGATCCAATGGATGTCCTTTTTTTAATTTTTGTCCGCCCTAGCCAGCGCCACAAGATGTTCTACCAACATCCGAAACAGACATATTCCGGATAAAATTACAACATGTTGAGGGTAATGTTTAATACGTAATTTCCCTCAACACTCTACTTTGTTGTACATGGCTACTACCGGATTCGAACAATGAACCTTTGTGTTGCTAAGCCAGCTTGCTAACCACTAAGCAACTAGACGTTGTTATGGTAGAATAAATTATATATTGACATTATATTTATCAGACTTTAAACTTTTTTCCCAAGCTACGGTAAATGATAAATCATTGTAAAATCCCGATAGAGAAAAGTTTGAAACTCTTTTTTTACCCAATTAAATAATTATTGCATAAATAAACATAATTGCACAACAAAAAAAGTTATTTTCGAACCCTTAAAAACCCAGATTGAGACTTATTAATTAGACTGACAAAAACAGTCTTTTATCGGACAGTCAGGCAAACAACGTCTTTTGTCTTAAATAAAACCAGGCGTGTTGTCTGGGATAGCACTGTTATAATGTTGAGGAGACTGACTGACTCATTGAAGGTCGCAAAGAGTTGATAGAGAAAAGACCTGGTGTTCACTGGTTCTCTCGAATAAATTTAACTTTATTTTGTTGCCATTAAAAACTCTATCAGTAGATTTTAACTTAAGTATTACAAATTTCCAAATATTACTACATTTGTCATTGCTATAGAGTGTTTGTGCTTCCCTAACCGAATAGGAGCATCATTTACTGGCGTTTTTTACGCCCAAATTATGTTTGATTTCTTCATCACATTCCCATAGAGTGGCTCGCGATCGAAGGAGGAACAACTCGAAGAAATGCTTGGGACGATGTCAGTTTTGCCTCAGACATAGTTACGCCTACTTCATTCCTCCCTCATGGTTTGCACTGTTTCTCAACAAATACCGTGAACCACTCTAAAGTCTAATTTCTATTTGTACAACATAAATTTTCGGTAATTTATTTACGGAAAATTTATGTTGTTATTTTTGTTGTTATAAACCATGTTTTGGTTCAAAAAGTGTTTTGTAATCAATATTTTTCGGTGTATTTTTCATTCATTCTCATCTAAGTGTTAAAACGAAATATTTGGTTGCTTGATAAATGTAAAGTCCTATTAAGGATTTCTGTATAACATGAAAGGGCTGTACTTATAGGGCCCTCTAAAGGACGTTCGTTTAGCTCATCCGTTGGACGTCCTTTTGAGAGCCGCAAATGGATAGGCTGTGCCTTGGCTGATCGGCTCTCATTCGGACATCCGACGGCTGAACTGTGCTATGTGGGGCTGATACTGCAGGTGGTTGCTGAACTGCCTGTGTAGCTGGTTGCTGAAACTTATTGCCGGGACGTGACTTAAAATTATTACTGTCCTGTGATGGGTACGGGAAATTTGTTTGACGAGGCTGATTACGGTGATTTGCTTGTACATTTTTTTGTTGATTGCGAATAATATCATTTTGAATGTTAGATTGAAGTAAACCACCAAGACTTAGCATTGATTCCGTTAAACGATCCATTTGTTGATGAAAGTCCATATTTGTTGAAGGCTTTTGATATGTTGTAGTTTCTGTAGGTTTGTTTCCAAATTTCAGACTTGTTGCTATAGCATTAATTGATTCGTTCTGTTTTTCAATCGCTTGAATCAATAATGAGTCAGTTTGAGTATTTGTTACAGCATTCACGAATAATTTTTTATCTTTATCATTTTGTTCCAGTTGAACTCTTTTTGCGTATTTTTGGGTAACTGCAACAAGTTCTTCGAAAGTGGAAACTTTTTTGTAACGCACTATGTGTTGTAGCTCCGATTCCAATCCTTGTAAAAATTTTTGCCTTAAAAATTGTAATTGAGAAGCCAATTCCTCTTGAGTCTCCAACTTATTAGACGGATAGGCCCGTTGATAAATAGTTTTCAGCCGAAAAGCGTAATTTAAAATATTCTCTTTCGGTTTCCTTTGAATTTCATCAAACTTGTCTCTGTAGAAGTCGGCATCTTCATCACCGTGGAAATTTTTCTTGGAATAGAGCTTTTATTTTAATATAGTCTTGAGTATCACTTTCCAAAATGTTTTGTAAGAAGTCGTATGCTTCTCCAGTCATTTTGGTAGATAGCATACTAATTATGTCTGAATTATTCCAGTTTGACATGGCAACAACATTGTCGAAGAGTTTAATCCAGCGATCGAAACGAACTGCTTGACCGCCTGTATAATTTTGAATATGGTTTAACATTGTGATTGCTCCTCTTCCTTTATTTGAATCTGAGAATGCATTTATTTTCTGTGAGTAGTCTTCTTTCTTTTGCGCCGGACGTTTTACGGGAGAAATATGATAATCGTTGCCTGCGGGTTTGAAGCTCTTAGTTGGGTCACCAGACGGCAAATATTCATCGTAGAATTCATAGTCGTCGCTCTCTGATGTGTCTGATGATCGTGGCTTTCGTGAACGCCCTCTGGTTGTTGACCATCCGCTTGCCTCGTTTTTGTAGTCTCTTCTTCTGCCGTCTCTGTCGCTGCGGTCTCTAGAGGTAGATCTCCCTGTTGGTCGGTAGTCTTCGGGTGTGTGGGTTCCAGCCATGTTTTTTTCTTTATTTCTTCTCTCCTCCCTTTCGTCTCTTCTTTTTCTGTCTTTTCTAGTTTCGCTTTCGTTTCTGTTTTCAGCTCCTCCTCTTGATTCTTCCTCTCTGCCTCGTCTGTGCTGTTGTCTGTCACCTTCACTTTGTCCCGTTGCTCCGCCTCTTTTGTCTTTTTTTTTAGCATCAACGGTGATAATTGGTACGGAAAACGTGTCTGGCCGCGTGAAGCATTGGCCTATCAATATGGAATTGATTTTGTTTTTCTGCTGCAATGTTAACCTGTGGATAATAACACTTTGGTTGTCCCGCCGGATGATTTCCTCCGTATATTTTGTCCGATAAATATTCCTCGTTATTGGGTTGGTTTGCAGTTCTTCCTGAATGGTGAACGCCCGTAGCGTGATAATTTCTTTCGCTGGTGAAATGTACTCTTGGTGTACAATTATTAGCACCAGAAGGCGCAGCAGTCTCGCCCCTAATTGTGGTGGAAGGATTGAGTAGTGGTCGATGTCGATCTCGCTCGTTAATTGGTGGAACCGTGTAAAGAATTCTCTTATCGCTGAGTGATGGTTGCAGCTCAGGATAGATTGCAGGTCGTGAATTGGCTGATATAATGAGAGAATCCCTCGGCTTTTCTTGTTCAAGGCAGCTCCTTTTGTTTCGAGCTTCTCCTGAAATATCTTCGAAATTTTTCGAAACTCTCCCGTTACCGCAATGTATTTGATTGTCGAAATCAATTCGTCCACTGCACCTATCGCATGTGCAGATAAAAGGGCTATCGACTCGCTCGACGTCGTTCGCCTCTCGTACAATTGATTCGTTAGCAAGATAATTTGCGGAAGAAATCGGAAAGTTGGAAATTTGATCGGAAAGTGTGAATATCGGTTGAATGGCCACCTGTAGGCTTTCTTGATCACCTCCCGGATTGTTTGAATATCCGTTAAAGTTGGCCCCGCCTTGATGAGGTGAGTGAGCAATTTGATCGATTTGGCTGGTGTTTTGTAATTTGGGCGTGGCTTCCACAGTTCCACTTTCGCAAGATAGTTGCATTGGGCGTGGATCGATTGTAACGTTGCGTTGATCGTCGCTATGCTGGAATCCATGAAAAAAATTTCTTTCTTCTTCTAACAAAATGTCTAAATTATCTGTAATGTTATCTTCTGCCCCGTTACTGACGATATTTTGTTCTCCTAATTGATTCAAAACGTTTTGAAAATCAATATAAGGTGTGAAAGAAACGGGATGATTGACTGCCTCTAGCGTAGAGCTCTCTTGTTCAGTCGGTATAGGCAAAGATGACGGTTTCGCCGGGCGAGGGTTATTTAATAAATCAGCAACACGATTAAGTACAGTAAAAAAAGAATCAGTGATTTCAGCAGAATTTCTATCGTTAGCTACAAAAATCTCAGCGTTATTCTGAATAAAAGTATTATTATTTTCGATTACGCGCTCTTGGGTTTCCAAATTGCCGTCGGCAATCAGAACTTCGTCAGGTATATTAATAACAGTATCAATTAAATGAGTGGGCCTGACAGCATTTTCTACAGCGCTTGTTGAAGGCTGATTTGTCAAAACAGGTGATTCAGCTGTAGGGCACACCAAGTTTTCTATCTGAACGTCTTCCGGAAATGTAACGGGTTCAAAAATAGGCTTGTCAATAGGAGAAAAAGTACGCTCAGGTATAGACTTTTTTTGCGATGGAGAAAAGAAATCAATAAATTTAGCGGTCAAAGATTTGGGTGTTTTGTTTTTTTTAAATAGGGTTTCAGGATCAGAAAAACGTGCGAGAGGAACGTAATTTTTATTAGATCTAGTAGGCCTGTCAACAGCAAGATCGTTGAGCAATCGGCGTTTTGGACTTAAAGATGTACGTGGGGTGGATGAATTAATAGGAGCAGCAATATTTGAAATGACAGGCACAGTTTTATCAATACATATATTTTCAGTTTCATTAATTATTTTATTTGATAAAATACTCCTCGTCTTTGGTCTAGCACCAGTATACAATGACATTGTAAGTGAGTTCGAAAAACGCTGCCACCAGATGTAAAGGTTGACCCAACGGGTTCATTGTGTCAAACCAATACGGAGAAAATAAACTTAACTATATGAGGCGAATTTACTCACAATGCATCTATAAAGTTAAGACCAAAAAACAAATGCGGGTATAAACTATTCAGTGTATTTATTACGACAGTAGACAGATCTCATAACAAAATAAACACTTCTTTAAAAATACTAGACAATAAAATAAAGAAACATTTACTTTAAAAGAAAGGTGGATAAAAACGGGTAGCGGGTAGTGGCTCGAGCGTCAGGCAAATTCGGAGAATTTGGGGAAAAGCTCGAGTAAAGATGAGCGGAACTCGTTCAACTTTTGGAGGAGTTTTTAAAACATAAAAATATTTACGGCAAAGGGAAATAAAAATGAGGAACAAGACTTGAATAAACGTGAGTGAGTTGACGGGGTGAGAGTGCGTACAGAATAGCTTTTGCGTCGGGGTTTTATACTTTTTGATTTTGCACGCGCAACATAGGGAGAAATACGCAGAAAAACGGGTCTAGTCTCGTTCAGTCCCTTTGGGAATAAAGTAGGCAAAAGCAGATATTTTCGGGAGGTAAACTATAAATGGATAATATCTGCTGACAATTAAATGAATAACATATAAGTGGAAAAATATTGGCGGGTGATTCAAACACGGAGTCTGAATGCGCCATCTAGTATTAAAAGGGAAATAGTAAACACAAAATAAAAGAGTCATTGCGTTAAAATAAGAAAAGGAAATAAGAGTGAAGCAAGAGTAAAAGAGTAGAATAAAGATCATAAAAGAGTCGGGAAAAGCGGACGTTCCGTTACAATAGTTCTCTTTTTTTCTTAAATCTATTATTTTTGGTGAGAACTGCCCGTGCAATATTCACGTCATTTTTCCTTTTTTTTTCTTTTGTGTGAGAGAATAAACGCCCCCCCCCCCCCACCCTTCTCTCTTTTCGCGCGTAAAAACCTCGTGGTCGGACGAAAGTTTTTGTTATTCGTAATTTCTTTGGGTGGTGTGATAAACCATTACTGGTAGCTGCTTCTTGCAGCGTGTTCAAAACTGATAGGGAAAAGGTGTGTTTCAACGGCTAAAGAGCTGTAGAAGCATCAAGTTTTAATTTGTTTGTTTCAACGGCTATAAAGCTGTAGAAGCATCAAGTTTTAATTTGTTTGTTTCAACGGCTATAAAGCTGTAGAAGCATCAAGTTTTTGTGCTGACGGTGGTTCAGCCTTTGTCTGTTGGTTTTCCCTTTTAGCTGTTACTTGCAGCCGTTTCGGTAAAATCTGCTTCTTGCAGGTGTATGAGTTTTGCGGATCTACTGCTTATGGCAGTATTTGAAGTATTGGGTGGAGACGTTTTGTTTTTTTCTCCCCGCGGTTTTTTTACGTAAGTGGTTTTCAAGTTTGTTTTTTGAGTACATGGCCGTTATATGCGGCGTAGAGGAGCAACAACCGTCCCGTTTCAGACAACGACGCGTTCCGTCGCGAGAAGCATAATAACACCTGCAAGAGGAAGAGGAAATACCGGTTCGAGTGATCCAGCTGCACGAATCGCTACACCTTCTCCACGTTTATCGACACGTGGTTCAAGCAGAATCACCTATCAGTTTCCCGAAGGTGCAACAGCTTTCGCAAGAGTAAGAGACGAAGAAACGGAGATGGCGGACGATCTAGTTGATGCTCTAACGCGCCTGGCGACTGCGATGGCCAATGATAGACAAACGGCACAGAATCAAGCACAACAGCTCGTGACAGCTATGAACCAACAAACGACGCAGGCAGCAGCACTCGTCACGGCATTGAACGCACGAGCAGCAGCAGTCCCTGGTGCAGCAGTCCCTGGTGCAGCAGTTCCTGGTGCAGTTGCACCAGCTGTAGCCGTCATACCTCGTATTTCAGCCACGGCAGTCGAGTCGATTCCACGTTTTGAGGGCGGATTGAAGGATTTTCCGCGAGATTTTGTGGAAATGGTAGAGAGAGTTGCTGTTGCGGAAGGTTGGACGGATGCTCAACACATCCAAGTAGCAGCCAGAAGACTCTCAAAGACTGCATGGGAGTGGCATATTCACGCAGGGCATGCGTTTGCTGATTGGAATGCGTGGTCTGTTGCTTTCATCGCTAATTTTTCACCACGTTTAAATTTTAGTGAATGGCATCGTCTTGTAGAAGAAAGACGACAGAAAATTGGTGAATCTGGTATTGAGTATGCCTTAGATAAGCATAAGTTACTACGTGTTTCCCCTATCCCCCTTAACGATCAGCAGATGGTATCTTTTTTAATCGAAGGCCTGGCAAATTGGCAACATGTAGCAGCCATGATGTCCGATATTCCAGGAGACGTCACAGAATTCATCCAGCGTATCCGAGCATTAGAAACTCTTGGTGTTGCGTCAAGAGCTAACACTGTTCCACCACCCCCTGGTCCGGCAGTCCCGCCGACTATACCCGCTACTCCACCAACACAAGATCTTGCTGCTGCCCTGTCCAGTTTTGGGGATAAGCTTGTTAATCAACTCACAGCACAATTCAACAAACTAGCAGTCGGAAACCGTGGTGCTGGACGTGGCGGAAGTAGCAGCGACGCCAGTGGTGTAGCTGGACATGATCGTGGTGTAGGAGGCCATGGAAGAGGTGGAGGTGGATGGGTTGAACCAAGTGCAAGGAAATGTTACGGCTGTGGACTAGTTGGACACATTTCTCGTCATTGTCCATCGAAAACGGGAAAAGATTCAACCGGAAGTTAGGAGCAAGGCCTATGCTCACCGGTTATGCATACCTCCCTTGCCGTCCCCCGCTCCCGTTTGTTAAAGTATTTATAGAAAATGTAGGCGAAGTAGTCGGACTGGTTGACACAGGTGCAAGTGTGTCCGCCATAAGACTTAGTGTTGTAAGAAAAATTCTCAATCCTAATCGTGTAAAATCTTTATTGAAATTAACTGGTGTAGATGGTAAAAAAGTAATCGTAGACTCTTATTGTTCATTAAACATAAAGTGGGAAAATCAAATTGTGGATTTAGAAAATGTAGCCGTAGTAAGATCTTGTCCTTTTGCGTTGATCCTTGGAGTAGATTGGATCGTAAAAAGTAAAACTAGTTTGATTGTTGAGAATGATACAATTGTTGCGAAATCGACAGAACCGAGCAAACCAAAATTGAAGAAAGTCCGTTTTGCCGGTATTGAGGATGAAATTGTTAATAGTGAGGTATGTGATGAGTGTCCTTTGGTAGTAAAAGATGAATTGATTGAGGCACTCGAAAAAGATGTAACAAGGAGACGTAATTTTAATCATGGTATGGAAGTTAAAGTAGTAGAGTCGGCCATTATACCAGCCGAATCTCTGTGTTTCGTTAAAGCTAAAATGTCTAAAAAATTTTCTGGTAATGTAGTGGTGAGACCAAACATGTGTTCTCATCCGGGTTTAGAGTGGATTATTCCATCGTGTATAGTAAAGGTGAAGACAGGAAGACTAAAAATTCCGGTGTTGAATATGAAGAAATCTGTACTTAATTTACGTCGTAAAGACTTGTTAGCTTTTGTAGAACCTAATTTTGATCCGAGCGTAGTCATCGTGGATCAAGAGGACCAACCAGTTAACCCAGCCTGCCCGCTCATCAGTAACAGTGAACAACCGAGCTGGAACGCGCTGAAAGACGCTCGGATTGGGGAAAATTTATCGACAGAAGAGAGGAACGCAGTGCTGGCCCTGTTAACGAGACGTCTACGATGTTTTCCGACAGCAGACGGAAATTTGGGATACACGAATATGGCTGAACATGCCATTGACACGGAAAATGCACATCCAATCAGCTGCGTCCCATATCGAGTATCTGCTCCCGAAAGAAGAATGATTATAGAGAAAGTCACTGAAATGTTGCGACAAGGCATCATACGTCCGTCATTTAGCCCTTGGGCTTCACCGGTAGTATTAGTTAAGAAAAAATCTGGTGATTACCGTTTTTGCATTGATTACAGGCGGCTGAATGCCGTAACGAAAAGAGATGTGTATCCGTTGCCCCGCATGGATGATGTTTTTGATCGTCTTGCTGGCGCAAAATTCTTTTCAAGCCTGGATTTAATGAGTGGATACTGGCAAGTACCCGTTGCCGAAGCTGATAGGAGCAAGGCAGCTTTTATCACACCCGACGGTTTGTATGAATTTATGAGATTGCCTTTTGGTTTAAATAACGCACCGTCTACGTTTCAAAGACTCATGGACAGAGTTCTTGCTCGTCTCAAGTGGCAAATGTGTTTAGTTTATCTGGATGACGTGCTTGTTTTTGGAAAGACATTTGAGGAGCATCAAAAGAGACTTGAATGTGTGTTGATTGCTTTGGAGAAGGCCGGTTTAACACTGAATGTATCTAAATGTATTTTTGCGACCAATAGAATTTTTCATCTAGGTCACATTATCGATGAGAATGGAATCCGACCCGATCCAGAAAAGATTAGCGCCCTTGTTAACTTTAAGGTTAAAAATGTCAAATCTCTAAGGGGCTTTCTTGGACTTGCTTCCTTTTATCGTCGTTTCGTCCCAGAGTTTGCCGCAATAGCTCATCCATTACATGTCTTGTTAAAAAAGAATTCCGCATGGAGTTGGAAAGAACAACAAGAATTAGCCAAAACTGAACTAGTAAACCTCTTGGTGTCGTCTCCAGTGCTGGCTCATTTCGATGAAAATATTGATGTATGTGTACAAACAGACGCTAGCCTAGTAGGCCTTGGAGCTGTTTTAACTCAAGATTCTGGTGATGGACGACGTCCAATTGCGTACATCAGCCGAAGGTTAACTAAAGCAGAGAGTAAGTACCATGCAAATGAGTTAGAGTGTTTAGCAATTGTGTGGGCCTTAAAAAAGCTACGACACTATGTGTATGGTAGACGATTTTCAATTTGTACAGACAGTTCAGCAGTCAGATGGCTGTGGTCAAAGAAAGAAGTAAATGGCAAATTTGCCAGATGGATTTTGTCTCTTCAAGAGTTTGATTTTGAAATTCGCCACGTTAAAGGTGTAAATAATTGTGTGGCTGATGCCCTATCGCGTAACCCTGATGAATCCTGTATTGGAACCAGTGCCCTAGTAGAACGAGATATCTTTTAGATATCTTTTAGATATCTACATATCGTTCTGGTGTCTTTTTTTTGTAGTTATCTTACAGATATCTTTTAAATATATACAAAAACATCACCCGTTTATCATATCTATAAAACATCTAGAAAATATCCTTATAAAAACATTTTACGTAAGATATCTAAAATAAAAATAAAAGAACCAAAATGGATTCGAACCCTGATCTTTCATGTTCACTTGCCATCTCGCTAACCACTACACTATCACGCACTTTAATAATCATTGAAATTATATATTACCACTGTATCAAACGGACTTAAACTTTTTCCCTTAAGTTACAATGACAAATCTTTAGTAAATCCTGATAGAGACAAATTTTAAACTCTTTTTAGACCAATTAAATAATCTTTGCGGCCAGAAAAAAAATTATTTTTGGACCGTTAAAAAACCCAGTTTGAAACCCATTAATTAGACCACCAAAAGCCGTCTTTTATCAATCCTATTTGGACGGTATAGACGACGTCTTTTTTATCCCAAATAAAAAAATGTGCGTCTAAATTAGACCACCAAAAGCCGACTTTTATCCAGCCTATTCAGACGATCACACAAAGACGTCTTTTTTCCCAAATTAAAACCAAGCGTGTTGTCTGGGTATTGAGACACAATGAATGAACAATTCGAGTATCAAGTTATTTAGAATCAAATTATTGAAATCGTACAATGTCAAATTTAAAAAAAAATCCTTCAAAATATACTTTCCACCACTTTTTTCAACACATTGGAGATTAAGGTAAAGTTGCAAATCTCCTACTAGGAACTGAGGTCCTGAGTTTTTAGCAAACATTCGAAAACGGCAGCCAACAAAGGAGGAACATTGGACCATTGTTGTTTTTAAAATGTAGTTTAATCACGCTTGGATAATTTTACTGTTTAGATGGGCGGATTAGATATGAACTCGATAGTATGACTGGCTAGTTGCAATAAAGTGGTTGCATGCACTCTTGCAAAATCCAACAAGATTTTATAGCTTGCTAAAAATACGATTTCTATACGCAAAACAGCTGAAGATTTCAAGGGAACCGCAAATCGTCTACCTAGAATCCTACATGTTGCAGATAATATGTATTATCTTTCTTAAAACATAAATCCAATTGGTAAAAAAGTATATTTCTTATTTATGTTCTTTTAGAATGTAATGTTGGTATAATGGTTAGCGAGTGAGGCTACCATTCTAATAGTCAGAGGTTCGATCCCCACAATCGACATAAAACAAGTTCTTGTAGTTGGGGATGAATAATATGAGAAAGTGAAACAGAAGTGGTGTAGTATAATTAAAAGCATTTTTCAAAGATTTAGTTAAAATATCTATGAGAGATGTATAATAGATATATTTAAGATATCTAAGAAAGATATATATTAGATATTCAAGAAAGATATCTTTAAGAGATGACAATAGGTTACTAGATAGTTATCAATAAGATATGTTTCTGGTAGATAACTCTATGTCTATAAGATATCTAAAAGATATCTCGTTCTACTAGGGTGGTTCCGCGATCGGTCATGTAGTTTGTGTTTTTGACAGTAGAAGGCCAGTTGGCATGAGTAACGCAGAGTTGGCGTTTCAACAACAGTTGGATAGCCAATTGCGACCCATTATTACCTCTTTGAATGCCAAAGAACCGGGAAAATTTTGGGAACAATGTAAAATTAATGGGAAAGTGTTGTATAGAAGGAATCCCTCCCAGGGTCGTAAATTTGTGTTGTGTATCCCATCAATTTTGAGAAGGAAAGTAATTGAGTTTTGTCATGATGATCCGTCCTCCAGTCAAATGGGAATAGATAAAACAGTATCACGGGTCTCTGAACGTTATTGGTGGCCAAAGTTTCGGGCCAGTGTTCGAAAATATGTATCCTCTTGTAGCTATTGTCAATTTCATAAATGTATCCCTGGTTTCCCCGCTGGTCAACTTCAACCAATTCCACCCCCTGATCGTCCGTTTCACACTATTGGTATGGATCATCTTGGCCCGTTTAAAGCAACATCCGATGGAAAGAAGCACATCTTGATGGCGATTGATTACTTGACAAAGTATGTCGAAGCAGTGGTGGTGGCAGACACTTCAACCGCGTTAGTAGCTGAGTTCGTCAAGGACCAAATCAACTTCCGTCATGGTGGTACGACTAGAATCATCAGTGACCAAGGTACGGCGTTTTCATCTCATCTGATGGAAGAAAAAGTCAACGAGTGGCGAACCGACCATGTATTCGCGACGGCAGAGCATCCACAGACGTCTGGACTTGTGGAACGTGTAAACAGAACGATGACACTGGCGTTGGCAGCCTACGTAAACGTGGATCATGACGACTGGGATCGTCATCTACCAGCAGCCATCTTTGCTATCAACACTGCAAGACAGAGTACAACCGAAATTTCTCCGTTCCAGTTGGTTTATGGCCGTCTACCGTTCACCACGCTTGAAAATGAGTTCCCGTGGCCAAAAGAACGACCAGAACCAGTCAACGTGTTCCTGTCTCGTCGAGTTGAAGAAATGAGAAATGCTGCTCGGTTAAACATCATTGAAAAACAAGAGAAAGTAAAACGACTAGTGGATTTGAGGCGTCGTATTGTCAAAGACCTCTACCCTGGTGAATTAGTTCTCGTCCGACGTAAGCTGGAGAAGAAGGGTAAAACGAAAAAACTCCTTCCGAAGTATGTTGGTCCGTTCCAAGTTGTCAAGAAAGTTTGTCCAACAACTTATCTGGTGGAAGATTTGCCTGCCCAGCGAAAGAAAAAGAGGTTCCGCCGTTTCAACGCGCATGTTGTGCAGATCCGTAAATTTCATCCGCGAGAAGACGCTGAATGGGATGATTGGCCGGATGAACCAGAAGAATCGATTGAGATCCAGCCGTCATCAGGCCAACCGGCTGAAAAAGAAGCGTCAGTTGAATCTGCAGTACCTGATCAACCCACTCCTGTACAAATCAACCCTCCGGAAGTAATCGAACCTCCCCTCCAGCCCACAACAACGAGAGCCGGAAGAAAAGTAGTTCGTCCGAATTGGATGAAGAATTTCGTTGCATGATTTGTGTATATACCCCCCTCCTCCCCTTCTGAAAGACTATTCTTCGCTATTTTGTGTGTTTGGTCCAGTTTCCTTTATTTACCTTTTATCCCGTCCCGTAAGTTTTTTTGGGTTGGATAAAGTCAGGGAAAGGAAAGGATTAGTTAAGTTCCCCTCTTGTAGTTATTGTTTGTTCCTGTTGAAGTGTGATTTCGATTTGACAAGTTTCAAAGTTGGCGCTTGTCATGTGTATATAGTTTCCGTTGGTTTGTTTATCTTTTGTGTATATATGTGTCAAATCGAGTCAGGAAGGGCCGAATGTTGCAGACTGCCCGTCTCAATACCCCTTTGTTATGTCCCTCTCCTCACCCCATCTGTGTGTCGGTATGTGTGTGCCCTGAGGGCCTGTGTAGTTGTAGTTGCCGTGTGAGGGCGTGACGGTCTGTAAGCTGGCCAGCGAACGAACAGGTGTCAGTCAGTTGACGGTTGTCCCTCGTCACCTCGTCTCTTGTCGTCACTTGTCCTGTCTCCTGTCGGAGGCGTATGTATTTGTGTGTGTAGCACACTGTAAGACTCTAACTTTCGTTTGAGTCGTCTAAGGAAGGGTTGTGGTGTTTGCCTGGCCACTTCCGCGTAAGTGTTAATATATGTGTGTAACTCCCTAACTCTTGTGTCTTCTTTTTATTGTTTAATCATTTAGTGCAAGTGTTTGGCTGAATCCGCTCGCCATCCGAACACCTTGCAAGAATTAGAGTATTAGTTTGCAACTTTTAGTGTCCTAAAAGGCACCGATTGCAACAATAATAAACACAAGACGAAAGTGATCACATTTTTGTTGAAAAGTAGGCGAGTCGTCTGCTAAATTGATCACATTTTAAGGACCTCCCACTAAATATGGCGGGGGGTCCGTTTTAGAATGGGAGGGGCCTATTCAAACTTTAAACCCTGATAACGTACCGATAAATTAATTTTAAAATTAAAAAAAAAATACCGTCAGAATCGGCGTGAAAAACTACGTCGAACCATGTATTTTTCAGCCGATTCTGAATTTCATGCCACAACCCTATTGGGAAAGATTATTCTTTTTATTTTATACATCTATCTATATTGTAGTGGTGTATTGGTTAGCGAGTAAAGCTAGTAACTCAAAGTTCAAAGGTTCAAACTTTGGGAAAGGCACATTAGAAAAATATGTCGGAAATGTCTGGGTATACAGAGAGGGTGAGCGACGGGGATTTTATAATTTCAATATATCTTGGAAAGATATCTGGTAGACATGACATTTCGCCACTGCAAAGACTGCTCAAAGATATCTATAGATATCTTTCTAATAGATGTTAAGATATCACATAGATAGCTTAAAGATATCATGTTCTACTATAGAAGCAGTAAACTTGAACATTGAAATTGTCAAAGTTGCTCCCATCAAACTTATCTCTTATGCAACGTCAAATTCTTTATCTTCTAGTACTTCATCACCCTCTTTTAAAATTGTTTTTCTAACCCTTATGGACTGCCAAAAATTGAACTAAAATAAAAAAACTGGCAATGAATTCACGATTTTAATTTCGCTCATTTTTTCTCCTCATTATTCTCATTTCATTGTTCACTGTTCCTGAGTAATTATAATGCGATTACCTCGGTATTTCTGTTAAGTCTACCCCCAGGGTACAAAAATGTATAGATATTGTATAGATATACGATGGTTCTTAAAGAATATATAGGTTTTGTGTCCAAAATTGTCCAATATGTTATTCGAATACATTTCTTCTCTCTTTTACCAATCGTCCAAAAATTTGGTACGAAATTCTATTATAATTTAACGGAGTGCACCACCATATTTTCCGTTCGTTTTTATTACAGATTTTACAGTTATTTTATTTCATTTGTGTACTCGTTATCTAGTTTGTTTCCGAATCCTAGTTAGTGAAATTCTTGTCTCTTATATTTGCATAACCTCGTTTCTGTCAACAAAATCAGTTGCTAGAATGAATAATATCAATTAGTCCCCTGAGGAGTCACTTTTTGGATGTGATAAGAGTAAGACGTACTAAATTGTGCGCCAAAAATCTGCCTCAAGCTAAGTGCCCCCACCTCGTGCATCCCACCCCCACTCATACCGAACACGCAACAGCCCCACGACGAATCAATCAAACACACTAAGTGAATCAGCCACATCTAGTGCCATCCACCACAATTTCTCCATGGATTACGAAGAGCAATCCACCAAACGCAAAACAGAAAAGGATACCCACAGCCCACGACCCGGCCACCCCAGCTTCTCAGCCCTGTTTGATCAGCAGTGTAGCGGAGCACCAGTATTAATAATCCACCTCACGAGCGAGCCAAAATCCTTCCACAGGCTTGGCATCACCGAGAAACTCCACTTCATGAACGCCCTGACAGACAAGATCGGCCAAGTGAAACCAGGGATGAAATGGACACACAAAGGAAGCCTCAATATCTACCAACATCAATGACTCAAAAAAGGAAGTTGCTGGACTTAAAGGTAGTTAAAGGTAGGTAGGTAAAATTTTCATATCGTTTGTTCACTCGCCATGTCAGAAGCCTCCCTAAGAGACATTATCCGCAACGTCCCCACCAACGACTCAGAAGAGGACCTGCTCATGCTACTAACGGACCAAGGAGTGACCCAGGTCAAAAGATTCACCACTCTCCAACCTGACGACAGCAGAACACCACTCAGAACAGTAACCCTCTTCTTCAATACGCAACAATTACCCCGAGAAGTTACCATGGCTCACGAAATATTCCACGTGAAACAATTTATACCCAGGCCAACCCTATGTCGTGCTGGACTTTCGGCCACCCAGAAGAAACATGTACTACGACCCCTATTTGTAAGCAATGCTCGCAAGAACATCAGCCACTCACCATTTGTCTTAATCCACCAAAATGCCCCACCTGCGAAAAACCTGGCCATGCGGCAGGAACATTGGAATGCCCCAGGTTCGCTAACAAACAACAGATGGGCCAGCAAACTACTAAACAACCCATCTCCGGTCAGACCCCCACAACTCCCAAGAATACAACCACCCTCCAAAGACACCGACAAAGAACTGGAAGCCATGAGGAAAGAAATTGAAAGCCTTAAATAACAGGTCAGTGCCCTGGCCTCCCCAACAGCAAGAATTACAGCCCTGGAGACAACCGTTGAGGGGATACAAGAGGATCTAGCCCCACTGATGAACCTCCCCCAGACCATTGATACAATCAAGAGAGACATGGCGTCAGGCTTTGAAGAAAACAGCAGTCAACTAGCAGCTATCACAGCTCTCCTCCAAGGCAACCGCCCAGCAGCTAAACCCCCATCATTCCAAACCCCCACCACCAACACTACAGACAAACAACGCAAATGACGAATCCAATCAGAATAATCCAATGGAACGCCCGAAGTCTCTACAAAAGTAAATTACAGGAATTGAAATACAAAATAAGGATCTATAGACCCATACATTGTATTAATCAGCAAAACCTTAGGGAGAAACGAATACATACCAAAATTTGCAGCGTTTAACACTTTCTACTTAAATAGAAGAACCCATGGTGGAGGGGTAGCAATCCTCGTGAAAAAATCCTTCCAGACAGCCTCTTTACTACTCCCGCAAACCCAAAACGTAGAGGCCATAGTAATCACCCTAAAATTAAAAAAATAATAAATCATTAGATGTAGTATCATTGTACAACCCGGATGGAAATCTAAATATTTAACATGACCTGTTAGAAATCCTCAATATGCCACCAACAACAACACCGTAATAGGAGATCTGAATGCACATTCCGAAATCTGGGAAGAAGTCCACTTATCAAATCGAAGCGGAAAAGACGTAGTAAATATGCTCCTAAATCAAGAAAAAATTGTATTATACACACCGAGAAACCTAGGAATCAGACCAATCCCAAACAGGACACAGAGCTCTACCATTGCCCACATAGCACAGTTCAGCCGTCGGATGTCCGAATGAGAGCCGATCAGCCAAGGCACAGCCTATCCATTTGCGGCTCTCAAAAGGACGTCCAACGGATGAGCTAAACGAACGTCCTTTAGAGGGCCCTATAAGTACAGCCCTTTCATGTTATACAGAAATCCTTAATAGGACTTTACATTTATCAAGCAACCAAATATTTCGTTTTAACACTTAGATGAGAATGAATGAAAAATACACCGAAAAATATTGATTACAAAACACTTTTTGAACCAAAACATGGTTTATAACAACAAAAATAACAACATAAATTTTCCGTAAATAAATTACGGAAAATTTATGTTGTACAAATAGAAATTAGACTTTAGAGTGGTTCACGGTATTTGTTGAGAAACAGTGCAAACCATGAGGGAGGAATGAAGTAGGCGTAACTATGTCTGAGGCAAAACTGACATCGTCCCAAGCATTTCTTCGAGTTGTTCCTCCTTCGATCGCGAGCCACTCTATGGGAATGTGATGAAGAAATCAAACATAATTTGGGCGTAAAAAACGCCAGTAAATGATGCTCCTATTCGGTTAGGGAAGCACAAACACTCTATAGCAATGACAAATGTAGTAATATTTGGAAATTTGTAATACTTAAGTTAAAATCTACTGATAGAGTTTTTAATGGCAACAAAATAAAGTTAAATTTATTCGAGAGAACCAGTGAACACCAGGTCTTTTCTCTATCAACTCTTTGCGACCTTCAATGAGTCAGTCAGTCTCCTCAACATTATAACAGTGCTATCCCAGACAACACGCCTGGTTTTATTTAAAACAAAAGACGTTGTTTGCCTGACTGTCCGATAAAAGACTGTTTTTGTCAGTCTAATTAATAAGTCTCAATCTGGGTTTTTAAGGGTTCGAAAATAACTTTTTTTGTTGTGCAATTATGTTTATTTATGCAATGATTATTTAATTGGGTAAAAAAAGAGTTTCAAACTTTTCTCTATCGGGATTTTACAATGATTTATCATTTACCGTAGCTTGGGAAAAAAGTTTAAAGTCTGATAAATATAATGTCAATATATAATTTATTCTACCATAACAACGTCTAGTTGCTTAGTGGTTAGCAAGCTGGCTTAGCAACACAAAAGTTCATTGTTCGAATCCGGTAGTAGCCATGTACAACAAAGTAGAGTGTTGAGGGAAATTACGTATTAAACGTTACCCTCAACATGTTGTAATTTTATCCGGAATATGTCTGTTTCGGATGTTGGTAGAACATCTTGTGGCGCTGGCTAGGGCGGACAAAAATTAAAAAAAGGACATCCATTGGATCTCCGTTTCGGCTGTTGGGATGTTTCTAGGATCTCCAACTGACATCCAAAGGATAGGACCAATGTCCGAAATTGACATCTTTTGAACATCCACCGGACTGACTTGTGTTATGTGGGTGACCTCATTTTCAGTTCCCCAGATCTAGCAAACCTAACAACCATAAACACTGACCCATACTGGGGCAGCGACCACCTACCTATTATTATCCAAGTAAACATCGAGTCAAGTCCATTACCCATACCAAACGAACACTGGAAATTCAACCATCTCAAATGGGATGACTGGAATAGATAAATAGAGAGCGCTGTCACCACTGAGGCCATTATACTAGCCGAGACATCCAATCAACACCCCCATATCACTCTTCGAACTAGAAATCAACTTATCTAGTCTACCTAATAAAGCTATGGGCAGAAACAAGATTCATAACGAAATGTTGAGAAACTTGAACAAAAAGCACCGCAACACACTACTGGTACTACTAACCCACATAGCACAGTTCAGCCGTCGGATGTCCGAATGAGAGCCGATCAGCCAAGGCACAGCCTATCCATCTGCGGCTCTCAAAAGGACGTCCAACGGATGAACTAAACGAACGTCCTTTACAGGGCCCTTTAAGTACAGCCCGTTCATGTTATACAGAAATCCGTAATAGGACTTTACATTTATCAAGCAACCAAATATGTCGTTTTAACACTTAGATGAGAATGAATGAAAATTACACCGAAAAATATTGATTACAAAACACTTTTTGAACCTAAACATGGTTTATTTACGGAAAATGTATGTTGTACAAATAGAAATTAGACTTTAGAGTGGTTCACGGTATTTGTAGAGAAACAGTGCAAACCATGAGGGAGGAATGAAGTAGGCGTAACTATATCTGAGGCAAAACTGACATCGTCCCAAGCATTTCCTCGAGTTGTTCCTCCTTCGATCGCGAACCACTCTATGGGAATGTGATAAAGAAATCAAACATAATTTGGGCGTGAAAAACGCCAGTAAATGATGCTCCTATTCGGTTAGGGAAGCACATACACTCTATAGCAATGACAAATGTAGCAATATTTGGAAATTTGTAATAGTTAAGTTAAAATCTACTGATAGAGTTTTTAAAGGCACCAAAATAAAGTTAAATTTATTCGAGAGAACAAGTGAACATCAGCTCTTTTCTCTCTCAACTCTTTTCGGCCTTCAGTGAGTCATTCAGTCTCCTCAACATTCCTAGGCTCTCCAACTGACATCCAAAGGATAGGACCAATGTCCGAAATTGACATCCACCGGACTGACTTGCGTTATGTGGGAAACGTCTCATTAGAAACCGGGTTCATACCCCCGGACTGGAAAAACGCAGCAGTGATACCCATCCTGAACCCAAACAAACCCCAAATTCCCTGGATTCATGCAGGTCAATATCATTAACGTCTCTAGAAACTCCTGGAAAGAATAATAAACAATAGATTAAAGTGGTACATTGAAAAAAATAGACTCCTACCGAAATTCTAGACAGGCTTTAGGAACGGCTGCACCACGTACGACAATCTCATCCGCCTAGAAACGGCAATAAATGCGGTTTAATGACAAGAAAACAACGACAGCAGTATTCCTCGACTTAGAAAAAGCATATGACAATACCTGGATCACGGGTCTACTTTACAAAATTTCCAAACTAAAAATATCAGGAGCCATATTAAGATGGATCAAAAACTTCCTAACAGACAGAAGCATCGCAATTCGAGTTGACCATAGCCTATCACCAGACAAGAAATTGTAAAGAGGAGTACCCCAAGGCTGCGTTCTTAACCCAATACTATTTAACATCATGATGGCAGACTTCCGTGCAAACTGCATCAAAACAGTGACGTACGGAAAGTCAACATTACAGCTAAAACTCTTAGTCAGAATCTACATGGCCATGATCAGAAGTAAAATTAATTACGGGTCCATAATCCTATAGCAACAATACCGAAATAAAAACTAAATAAACTAGAAACTACACAGAACCAAATTCTTAGATTCATCCTCGGTTGCTTTAAATCCACCCCGAACCCACTAATTCAAATCGAAACGGGAATTCCTATAATCAGAGATAGATGGAACACGCTAGCAGCAACACCCCATGTAGCACAGTGATGTCATATAGACATTCATTTTACCTTGCTTTTATATACAGTTTTTAATATCAAATTAATGTTGTTCCGATGCAGTGGTTGTCGCCACTTCTAAGGTTGTTTTATATCATTTTGACATAAAATTATTACATCATTTTGACATCATAAACCAATGTTTATCCCATGAAAAACGAAATGATCATAAATCAAAATATACTGAAAAAAGGCATCTGTGTTTGCCGAGGCTAGAACTTTGAAGCCGAGCTTCCGAGCTGCCGAGCTCGAATTTTGAGTTGCTAGTTTAACTCGCTAACCAATATACCATATCTATTTGAATAAATTAAGATTATAAAAGAAGGTTATCCCCGGTGAAAATAGTTTATGGATTTGCATGTATTATTACATATGTAAAACTATATCATACTACATGTAAAAAAGGTTTTTTTCTTCGTGAGGCAAGGGTTGATATGTATTGATAGTTTTGATACATGTAAACATATAGTGTACTTTATGTTATTACATGTAGTTTGCATTTGACACATAGTGTACTTCATATAATGACATGTAGTGAAACATGTAACATACATTTACTTCATGTATGACATGTTTTGAAACATGTAAAACATAGTGTATGCTATGTAACGACATGTAGTACTACATGTAGTATACATGTCTGCAGGAAATCATAAATCTGTAAACATTACCCATAGAAAGATACTATTTCCCTTCTGCAATTTGTTGTTCAGTCATTTCATCCTTATAAAATTTATGTTTTATTATGAAAAAAAAACATGTCGCTAAAAAAGTTTGCGTAATTTTATATTAGAAATTTTGACGATTTAAACAAATTAAAATTATTTTTTGTATGTATAATTTACTATCGTGCTGAATTGTCAATTGCTAATATCTTATTATTAATTTACCTTGCATAGTACCTCATTTACCTCAATGAGATATCAAATAATAATACCACTTTAGTATAATGTGTATATAAGAGATAACGAAGTGCAGCAGATGTCGGTGAAGGTAGTGAACGGATGGGTGACGAGTATTTAGTTGATTTTTATTTTATTATTTAATATAGATGAATATATATATTGCTTTATGTCACTGTACATGTAATACTACATGTAGTGCTACATACAAATGAAAAATCTATGCAGTAATACATGTAAAAAACTACATAAAATTACATGTAATTTTTTTACCGATTTTTCAATTGTTCTTTGTACTTTGATTTTTATTTTCATTCCATTTTTTTAGGATTTGACTAAAGGTGATTATGCAGAGAATGATCAATTCACAAAATTGCATTTTTTTCATATTGCATTATTTCCCTTTTTCCGAGCAGACTCTGATTAATTAATAACAGAAATAATAAGAAAAGTCCAATGGTCACAGGTGAAAAATTGAAAAAAGTGAATAATTGAGGATTAGACACTTTTTCAATTTGTATGACTTAATCCATAGTGATCAAAAAGAATTTTGATTTATGAATAACAATATCTATAAATATATTTCCCGCGCTTATATTTGACTTTCCTTGACAATCGTATTATATTTCCGGTAATAAAATCTTGTGAGGAGAATTTTATAAAAATTCACATCTCGAGATGTGAATACCATATATCTTCAACATATCTTTAAGATACAAATCGCACAAATTTTATAGATATGCAATTTGATATATCTTAGTGATAAACTGATAACCTGTAGTTATCTTAGAGATTTAAAACAACAGTTAGACATGTAATCATGCATAAGATATCTATAGGATATAATTTCTACTTGGGCTTTTTTTTAATATCAACCAACCATACATAAAATATCTAAAATCAGAAATATGTCTAAAATTATCTTATAACGATATCAATTAAACGTAAAACTGGTGTGTTTAAAATGTCAATTTTACCCATTAAATGAAGGACAAGAAAATGTCGCAAAAATGTTGCGGAATCAACACAAAATTGCAATTAAAAAAATGAAATATATTAATTCGATATCATTATGATGTCAAGAATGGTTAGTGATTAGACCTTTTATACATTGTTGAATGACCCTAAAACCACTTAGCTATAAATCCATGTATATTCCCTACTGAAAATATACTGTATTTAACCATAGTTTACTATGCTAAAATGAATATAGTTTATCATAGTGATACTACAGTAAACTATAGTGAATTCGGACAGTTTACTATAGTTATGAGTATAGTTCCTTACAGTCGAACTATGCTTAACTATGGTAATTTTTAAATTGGCATGGGATGCTGTCATTTTCCCAATTATTGTATAATTTTACCCAAAAAAAATTATACGAACCCATGCTCTTCTAAAATAGGTAAACCATAACAGAAATACGTTAATTGTCATCATAACCACAGAAAAAAGTCCGTCCCCGATGAGATTTGATAACCAGACCTTTGTATTGAAAGTCTCTCGCCTTGACTACTAGACCACATGTTCGATAATAACTTAAGAAATATTATACAACAATATAGAAGATACAGACTAACTTTTCCAAGAGACTTTAATATTTTTTAGTATTCACTTCTTTTAGTCCATTACTTTTTATTGGCACCCATACGCCTTAACCACTACAACATTTTCTTATACTTTAGCTTGAAATATCATACAAGTTAGACGATATAGATTATAGACTAATTTTTCAAAGGAACTTTGAATATTTTTATTATTCACTGGACATTATAACTGTTTTGCATTTCATTAATCCGTGTGTGAACCATAAGTTGACAATATGCCACTGTAAAACACTGTTACGGTGAATAATATGAAATCAAAATTTTGTATTATTTCATCGTTTATTACTAATTTCTCTTTCAACAGAATGGGCAAGACATACTGAACTATTAGTGAATGTAGTAGGTTGCATTCAAAGGAATTCACATATAAATGTAGATTTACTTTGAAACGTTAGTATCATATTTAACTATGGTAAACTATAGTTTACTGTAGTAGTTGACTACTATAATCAATTACAGTTCATCAAAACGATAGTTTACTACTGTTAACCATAATCAACTATAGTCGCCAACTATATTTAACTTTTGAACGTATTGTTCATTACCCTTCACTATAGTATATCATACGTAGCTATAATTAACTATAATAGTTTTTCAGTAGGGTTATTATTAGACCGTTATAAGTCATTCAAATGTATATACAAAATATTTAATGTTGTTAATTGATAAAGAAGAGACATCATAGCAATATCAACAATTTTACATTCTTACTTGGACTATGGACTTGTGATTATTACTTTTTTATTTTTAGTTAATTTCAATATTTTAAGGATAACAAATTAACAATGCCATAATTAATGAATTTCGACATTACAAATGAAATGTTTTATAGCACTAGAACTTTGACATCACTATTACATTTATTACACGTATCAGAAATACGAATATCACAAAAATGATATAAAAACAATATATATGCGTACACGGAAATGAATGAAATGATAAATAATAAAAAATATTAAGGTTATTCAGCATACGAGTTACAAGTAATAACAATGATTTTTCTCAACTTGTATGAAATGTTATTTTGACATCAATGTGATATCAATTGAACATCAACCTTCGAATATCATTGAAATGTTGCAAATATGATACAGTGCCGGTCCACTTATCGGACCACCTGGTGCGGTGGTCCCATACGCGAGTTGTCCTATAAGCAAGACCCCTATCTCAACGCCACCTTGTTACCGGAATTTAAAGTTTATTGAAAGCGGTTAACCATAGACCGAGCAAAATAAAGGGACACAAAAACAGAATTATGTCACAGTCAAATATAACGTTAACAAAATGAAAACAAATGCAATAAAAAATTTAGGATAAATGAGAACGAATTCCTTCGGATAAAGCTAAAGTAATTGGATCCTTAACGCCAGATCGAATGGCAACACAAGCATATTTTAACAAGATACGTTTGATTGTTTCTTCAGAAAGTGTGAGTTCAGAAGTCGGGCTTGAGATATCAGGTACAGGAAAGTCAACATCCATCGTTTCCGTGCAAGAATTTCCGACAAAGAAGGGAGCAGCTTGGCGCAGACAAAACTTGAGATTCGAACTAAGTACTTACTGGTGAGGGCAAGATCTCGCGGTGGCTCTCACTTCACGATTTCCACGATTTGTTTTTCTGTATTTCCAATTGGAATTTGGTCGTGGCATTAAACTAGCAATTTGTGTTGTGACACCCGAAACTTTTTTTTTTAAATTTATTCCTGCAAACGTGCTATAGTGGCAACAATTCAGATTAACATTATTAACAGTCAGCTATTTTAAACCGACCTGTTTCACCCACACCATCCAAGAGCGATCAAGAGCGTCAAGCGTGTATCGAAAAAGCCACAACAATTCATCCCGAAATCTTGGCAAACCAGAAGTCAGCTGCTCAACCCGAAACAATTCAAGAGTAGCTGTCCATACGTCAATATCATTTCATTATTTTTGTTGTAGTATCCCTTGCATATCGAAAGTCCGCCATTTTGGCTGCGTCTTTCTTTCTCGTTAATGCATACCTCAAATACATCTCTGGTTTCGTCTTTGTTTTTCAAGTCCGCCATTGCTGGCTGAGTCTCTTTCGTTTAGTTGAAAGTCCGCCATATTTGGTTGTGTTTCTTTCGTTGTATAAAGTCCGCCATTTTGGCTGCGTTTTTCTTTCGGAAAGTCCACCTCGTTGTGGTTGTGTCTTTCTTTCGTTATTTGAAAGTCCGTCATCTTGGCTGCGTCTTTCTTTCGGAAAGTCTACCTATTTTGGTTGCGTCTTTCTTTCGTCTTTCGGAAAGTCCGCCATTGTTGGTTGTGTCTTTCTCTCGTCTTCCAGAAAGTCCGTCATTGCTGGTCGTGTCTTTCTTTCGTCTGTGTGAAAGTCCGCCATCTTGGCTGCGCCTTTCTTTCTGAAAGTCCACCACATCCTGGTTGTAACTTTCTTTCATCTTATCTGTGTGCTCACTTGATCAACGACGTCGACGCTACGCCAGCGTTGACAACAACTCACTACCCATTGCATCATGGCTCAAGCACAAGCCGCGGTTCTCCCTTCTATCGAAGAAGAAGAAGAGGTTTGTCATCTCTGTGTTGGATCAGATCACCGACCCTGGACGTCTTAAGAGACTTCGATTTGGCGGAAGAACGACACACCATATCCATACATCCATATCTTACCAAGCCGGCTTCATTATTCATGAATCCTCAAACTACGTACGCAGCTACACAAGCACCAAATACAATGGCAGTTCCTATGTCGCGCGTCATCACATCCGCATATCCTGTGACGTCTTCTATCATGACGACGCCATTAGTGGGTTCTATCAACAAGGTATTAACACCCTTGAGGCTCTTCGCAACACCCACCTCGGATACGACAGCAGCTCCACCTAAAACAGTAGCTCCATCTACGACAACGAAATCTGGACTCATTACGCAAATGCGCGGATTGACCGTCAGAGTCTTCCCGTTACACTTACGACACTTACACACATCGAGAACGTACTCAACAGCCGGAAGCTTACTCCACCAAGCGAGTATCCAGCCGATCCAGAAGTGCTGACACCAAATCACCTTCTAATTGGCCGGGCGAATCCGAATGCTCCGCCTGACATCTTCGACAAAGATTACTTGACCGCACGAGAAAGATGGCGCGTCGTACTAGCCATCAGCGACCAGTTTTGGCAACGCTAGATGCGTAAAGTGGTCCCGAGTCTAACTGAACGTGAGAAGTGGTATCAAAATCAACCAAATTTGGAAATAGGCGATATTGTCATCATCATTGCCCCAGCCAACCCTCGCGGGAACCTGGCCAACCGGGCAGGTGATTCAAGTCATTGCTGGACCAGACAAGATTTTCCGTTCAGCAGTCGTCCAAAGTAATGGAACCGAACATCATCGACCAGCGCACAAACTCCTCCTCCTCGAGTCTGTCCGTATCCGAAATGCGCCTGCATCCGCGGTCCGCATGATGGCGCTGTTCCCATTTTCTATCGTTTCTCTACTATTTCTGTCTTTTATTATCTCTTTTAATTGTTTCTCATTTTTCCCACCGCCCACGCTTAGCGCTTTATTAGTTCTAATTATTTAGTCTGCTCACTTGTCAATCATTTTCTTCCTGTCACGTCTCGTGAAACTTGATCTCACATTTGTGAGTTTAAATTGTGCTTATTATTTCTGGTGAGTTAATTGATATCGTGTTATAATTTGTCCTCTCTAATTTGTCTTTATATGATTGATCGGTTTATAGTCTGAGAGTGATTCAACACTCGTCAGACATTGTATGGTCCTATCTCAACTCACGCTTTCGTTCTTTCTCGCATTGGGTAAATTATATTTCTTATCGTGTATGTGATTTTCTCTCTCTCATGTAATGTTTTTTTCCCTGTATAGTTTCTCCCAAACTGCCCACTTTGTGGATTGCCATTTTCTACATTCTGTGGGTAGCCTGTCTCTTGTCAGGTAAAGCACAGTGACACATTTCTGTTTTCTTACTCGTGTTTTAATCCCTGCCTTATTCTATAGGAACCACCTTTCATTCACACTTATCACACTCGTGTCATATTTTTCATATTCGCTTTCATCTCACCTTCATCCATCCATCTGTAACATCAACTTCACTCGCTCTCAAATACAAGTTGTTGAGATTGCATCTTGAGTCTTCTGGTTCCATCAACGGGAACAGCGCCTGCATCCGCAGAGCGCACGGCCGGCGATGTTGGAGAGTCAGAGACTTCCAAGAAAACCGTCACATTTAAAGAACCTTTATCGCCAAGTCTGGCAACACCGGACCAGGGGTAAGGGAATTGGCAAAGAAAGGAGGAGCTTGGCGCAGACGAAAATTGAGATTCGAACTAAGTACTTACTGGTGAGGGCAAGATCTCGCGCTGGCTCTCACTTTACGATTTTCGAGTGTTTTTCTGTATTTCCGATCGGAATTTGGTCGCGACATTAAACTGGCAATTTGTGTTGTGACACCCGAAATTTTGTTTGTTAAATTTATTCCGGCAAACGTGCTAGTGGCAACAATTCAGATTAAAATTATTAATAGTCAGCTATTTTAAACAATAGCTTGACGAAGCTTCGCGAAACGCAGCAGCTCATGTATTTTGTCGTCTGCTACGAGGGACTTGTTTTTTTCTGCGAAATATGAATTTTTTTAAACAATTTGATATAAATTTGGGTTATTTTAAAGTTTTTATAGGTTTTATTTAGATATTAGTTGGTTTTGATGTATTTTTAAGCTATTTCACTGTCTGGTTATGCCAGTGGACTGAATAGTGAGGCAATAACACGTTATTTTGATAAGTTAAATGCTGTTTAATAGTGATTGTCTATATTCTATTCCAAATTCAATTTGGAAACATGGGACAGACTGTCTTATGGTTCCAAAAATTTCTCGTTGGAATTAAAATTCTAAAATCATGTATTCAAAATTTGTTAACCTTGTTTTAGTTGAGGTGGTTTGTGAAACCATGTAGCTGGGTTGCTACAAATCTGCATGGTTTCGTAAAATAGATTAATGAAAAACAAGAATGATTTATTAAGGATAATTAAAGAAATTTAATAAACACATGATTAACTAACTCGCATGTTTCCACAGTGAATTCGCAATAGTATGGACAATCATTATTTAAAATTTATAACTTACATCAAAATAACGTGTTTTTTGCCTCATTATTCCGTCCACCGGCATAACCAGACAGTGAAATAGCTTAAAAATACATTATAACCAACTAATATATAAATAAAACCTATAAAAACTTTAAAATAACCCAAATTTCTATCAAATTGTTTTAAAAATTCATATTTCGCAGAACAAAACAAGTCCCTCGTAGCAGACGACAAAATACATGAGCTGCTGCGTTTCACGATTTCAACAAATGTTAAAAAAGATGTCGAACAGCCCTATAATAGTTGTAGAATGAAATTGAAAATGCGACCGTTATTTATAAAATACTATTTTGAGAATAAATGAGAGAAAGAAATGAACCGTGTTAAATCAATTTTCGATAAATTTTCGTTAGGTTAATTGATTATTGTAAATGCTAAAATAAAAATCTTTAGAACATAAAAAACATCAACGAATAGTTAGAATCGACGCGATTCACATTGTTCAAATATATGTAGGCTTGTTATCAAAACCAACCCCGTTCTTTTTCTAGTATTATATTCTTGTTGAAAATTCATTTGTTGATGCTGATTGAGTTGAAAAGAAGGAATCTTCCTAATATTTTTTAGAAATATATTCAGATAAAAATTTTTAATAGCCAGCTATTGTTTAAAAGCTTCCCTTCGTAGCTTCGCCCGTTCTAAATATAGCACTAGCTATAACACTAGAGAAATTAATCTTTAACTTAAGTCTTTAATCTTTAATTTTTAACACCGAATACGCGACTCAATGAGGCCAAAACCCGGGGTTTTTCGGGGTGTCATTTTTTTCGGAAATCTAAACTAGGCATTAGATTAAAAAACAATTTACACCAGTTTGTTGAGAATTTTTCGGAAAATTCAATGAAACAAACGGCGATTTTCTAGCTAGTGTAGTTTTTTAGAAAAATGAAAAAAAACCGTAGGGGGGTAGCCAAACATCGGTTTTAGAGAAAACCAGAATATTAAAAAAAAAACTAATTTTACAGGATGAAAGGTTTAGTCCTGGACTACAGACATTTTTCACCGTTTTATTATATTCGGCTTATTGGCCCAGTTATTAATGATTGAAAAATGGAAAATATTTCAAGCCATTTTCTGTCATTTTTGGCCTTCATCCCCCCCGGCCACCTAGCGGGGAACCGCTCCGCTAGGTGGCTATATGTGATGAGAGTGATTACGTGAGTGGATTCAATTAAATTGTACCTTTCTCTTTTATTTTTAAAATTTAAATTTATTTATTTTATTTTTTTATGAAAATGGAAATGTAATATTTATAGTCGGCCGAGTTGGGTTGCAATAAGGTCCATATATCACCAAATACATCATTATAAGCATTGCGTGTGAGTTCAAAAATCGCTGCCACCATTATGTAAAGATCCATCCTCTCGGATGAATTAACTTTACAAAAAACACAAATTAAAAATAATTGTACTGTATAAAAAAATGTGTAATAGTTTATTGAATCAATACCACTTGAACATGATTTACGCACTGGCTTGTTTTTTGAAATTTAGGATTAACAAGAAGGAATTTCATCTGTTGTTTTAGAGTTAGTTTTCAAATATTAAGATTACTAAGCGGGCCATCACTAGGGCTATGAACATTTGTTCACTGTCAAAGTTCTTAAAATGGGGTCCGCGAAGTTCCTTATTCTCCTCAAGTGGTTACTTGCTGTTTCAAATACAACATTTGAATTTTTTAAAAAGAAATGTAAATTTACAGTACCCACACAAAGTTTGGAAACACGGCGAGTGTTTTTCCCGGTTTTAACACGGCGGCTTACGGGCCAACGTGTCTTCAGTTTTTTCGCGATAACTCTTGTTAGAGTTATCGCAAAGGAAAACTAAAAATATGCTCTAGTAGAGGACAAAATTGGCTTTCACTATGTTAAATGTGAAATTCCGGGGATGATTTGTAGTCATCGATTTTGCATAGGTTTTAAGTTTGGAAACAAACGGCGTTTCCGCCATATGTTTCCATGTTAATCTGTATGTCACTAAAAAAATCGAAAAAAATTCAAAAATGCAAATTTCTTCTTGAAACTTGCACAAACAGTAGATGACGTCGTCATCTACAATTGGGCAAAGTTTCAACTTATTTTAACGAAATGCTGATTTTTTGCGATTTTTTAAAGCCAAAACGACGATTCATTTTCAGTTTTTTCCCCCTTTTCCCTCCTTTTCCTTTGTTCACTCTTCGCGCGGCAACGATCTCGTTGATTCACCCGCTAAAATTTTGTTTTTTTGGCTTTAAAAAAATCGCCAAAAATCAGCATTTCATTAAAATTTTTTTAAACTTTGCCCAATTGTAGATGACGACGTCATCTACTGTTTGTGCAAGTTTCAAGAAGAAATTTGCATTTTTGAATTTTTTGCGATTTTTTTAGTGACATACAGATTAACATGGAAACATATGGCGGAAACGCCGTTTGTTTCCAAACTTAAAACCTATGCAAAATCGATGACTACAAATCATCCCCGGGATTTCAAATTCAACGTAGTGAAAGCCAATTTTGTCCTCTACTAGAGTATATTTTTAGTTTTCCTTTGCGATAACTCTAACAAGAGTTATCGCGAAAAAACTGAAGACACGTTGGCCCGTAAGCCGCCGTGTTAAAACCGGGAAAAAACACTCGCCGTGTTTCCAAACTTTGTGTGGGTACTGTACAAGAAAAAGTAATTGCTCGCGATTTGTGAAGTTATAGTATATTTAAGAATGAAGCAAAAATAAACAATTTGATGACAAGAATAAAAAAGCTAAGCAAAGTAGAAAAAGTGAAATTGTTGCAAAATAAAAAAGTGTAAGACCAATCAATTGATTTCTTTTTAGACAAAAGTAATATTTATATCTAGTTTCATTTAATCGTTTCAGAGATTGCTATTGAATTTGAGAAAAGTTAACAGTTTAAACCATGATATCTTAATTTTAAATATTATAGAACAATAATTATTTTTACGTTTCAAATTATTTATAAGTTAGATAAAAATAATGTTAAGTTTGTTAGGGCAGCAATTACTAAATCCTTTAATCAAGGTTTTTTAAAGTGACGGATTAACTTTTTCAAAATTTAAAAAAAAATTATGTCTCAATTAAACAACACTCATGGTGCAGTAATTTTCTTTGATCATTGGAATTCATGAGAAGATTGGCTGGCAATTATTGATTAGTATGATAAAGTACTTTTTAAAACTTGATAAAAGTAAATATCTTTAAATGCAGTACTAGAGAATTATCAGAAAATAATCATCAAATTGATGAATACTAGAAAAAAATAAGAAGGAACGAATACAATTCTTTCCACGAAAGTTGACAATGATATAGGGTGAAAAACGTGAGTAATTAGCTTCATCGTGCTTTCTTTAATAGACCATTTTCACCTTGCGAAAAGCAGTATTAATGTACTCCGGCAATGCTGCAATCCGCCATTTGTAGTCCAAATTTTAATTTTTTTTAAGTTAAAATAGGTAAAAAACTTTGAGAGACGATTTCTCTCACTATTTGATCTAAGATAAATTAAATTCGTGTAGAACGTCGTACGTTTTAGCCTATTTTAACTCAAAACAAAATGAAAAGTTAGACTACAAATGGCGGATTGCAGCATTGCCGGAGTACATTAATACTGCTTTTCGCAAGGTGAAAATGGTCTATTTTTAACCAAGAGTACGAGATTATCCATTTGGCCATGTCACACAAGCGGAGACTCTGCAGAGTCTTCAATGTCTTCTAGATTGGCCAGCGATTCATTGCTATCGCATACATCGGATTCAGTGTAAGACGAGTCCGTAGAACTTATTTCTTTTAAATTTATTCCTCCCTCTGGGGTTAAACAAGTTCTTTTTAGTCCTCTGGAGTTTCGAAGTATAGATGGCATGTCACGGCGCTTAGAGATACTGTCGTGCTTTCTCTTTTCAGGAAATCGGAATGCACTAAAAAAATTTAATAAATAATTATTGAGGAGGATGGCTAAAATTTAAAATTGTAACAAATTTGTACAGCTTTACGTACGAGTTTTGGCGAGTTCTTACTGGTAATTTAAACGCCCTTAATTCTATTGAAGCAGCACCCGAAAAAGCTTCATTTTCTTGTTTCTCCTCACCCACCTGATAAACATATTATGTTTTTTTGATTTTATAACTGGCAATTTCTTTTAGGCATATACCTCACTTTGCAATTCATCTAACGATGAAGCAGCCTGCAAAAATAATTTGTTCAAAACTTAAATAGAACGATATCTAACATTGGGACGAGGATATTTAAATTAATACTTGAATAGTTAAAATGACATCGCAGATAGGTGACGATCCGCGTCGTAAATTAATAATTTGAGGACTCTTTTTGTGCCTAGGCCGTTTACTAAATGAGCTAAGACTTTCGTTAGAGGAAGAAGAAGCACAAAAGTCGATGTTACTTTGGGCACGAACACGAGACTTGCGTTTTGCACTGACTAGCCGCCCAACTCCCCGGTCGCATGGATCTAGGAATGATCGTTTGATCGCTCCGCCGTCTTTATTTTTAAAAGCATAAGTTTTCATTTTAAAAAAAAATTAATATTGAAATGTTCTTGAATTGTCTTTTTCCAGTTGATTACCTAATAATTCCCGATTGGAATCGATTCGACTGCTCTTGAAACTAGTTTTTCTTTCTCGGCGCCTGTCACACTTATGTCGCATGTGACGACGGTGTATGCTAGTCGGTGGTAAAAATTGTTTCCGAGCTTGGATAATCATAGAGGCCGTCTGAATCGGTATAAGGGATGTCGTTTCTATACATACCGTAGAACTCTGTGGTAAATTGAAGTTAATGCGATGCTTTTATTACAATATTTATTATATAATACTGGTAGAAAAACGTCCTAGACTAGCTCCTTTTACGTCGCTTAATGGTGATTCACTTCTTGATGACACTGGACTCGCTTTCATTTTGATGTCATCGCTATTAATACCATTTCCTACACAAGTCCACGATGATAACAGTTCTGGTAATTGGAGAGACTGTAAATGGAAGGAAGATGTTCCTCCCGGGTACAGGGAGGGAAGTTTGGTGTCCAAACTGTCACCCTAAATCGTGTAAGATAAACAACAAAACAAAATTTGTAGTTTTCAGTGAACGAATGATTACGCCATTCATTCATTCTAGAATTCTGGGGATGGTTTAATTGTTCAAAACAGTAATTGGCATCCAAAATGTCTTCAAAGTTCACTTACTTTTAAATTATGTCTGCGCTGCCCCATCAGTTTCGAATCTAAACTAGTGCTTTTATGAACTCGAGCTAGATTGATCAATTTTGAATCAATCTCTCGATGATCATGTCTATCGACCACGTTACTGTATACGTGAAACACATCAATTCCTTCATCGTGAGACTCCTCTGCAGTGGTAGATTTGTGCCCATCGACCGACTTCATAAGTAAATTTTTCGATTGATCTTTGGTTCCAGATTCAGGAAAATTAATAAATCGGTTGTTGTTGCTATGATGTAAATGACTTAAATCAGAAGATGGATTTTCGGGCGGGGAATCCAAAGGAGGTGAACTCGACTCAAGACTCGGGGACAAAACAGCCCGATGAAAAACTCTTCGATCTTTCCTTCTAACATGTGTTCGATGAAATGTTGTCGTATCTTCTTCTTCGATCCAAATACAAAGTGTTTTTGATGAGCAAGCGGGACTTACTCCAGGACTAGCCATTGAACTGTATCCTGATGAGCTAAGGTTGGATTCTGAGTTAGCTATATCTGACCGACTTGCGCCATAACAAACAAATGGACTCAAGTAACACATTTTCTGATTGTTGGTTCCACTCCGGCCTAAATAGAAAAGTGGCCAATATTAGACCATAAGTATTTAAACAAAAGTTCTGTCAAATTTTAATAAAGTGCTAATTAAAATCAAGTGCTACTTTCCTAAGACTCCAGCGTCTGAATCTGATTCGACTTCTGAAAAATTTGTTGTGATGGTTATTATTGGAGGTGGATGAGGTAGTTCCAAAGAACTCGATTTGTCCAAAGTATCTTTAAAGACACGGCGCATGCTGTTAGTTGTATCATTGATCAAATTTTCGGCAACATTCACTGTAGCATCTTCAGGAGTATGCTTCCGAAGAGGTGGCGAGCCTAAACTGACATGTTCCCATTCGAGTTTAGGCATACTGAATTCAGATTTTCTATCTGCTTCACTAAATTCACATCCTGTTTGTAAATTTTTAAAGTCCGTGGTTTCAGGAGAAGCTTTTGATACACATAAGTGTGGCACCGTCATTGGAGACGTTGATTTAAATTCATTAGTCTCGGTGGTACTAGACTCAAACGTCTGGAAGCGTGCAAAGTTGGAATTAAGAATATTAATTGGGGGAGGTTTTATCTTAGCTGGTGAGGGCAAAGGTGAGTTAGCAGTAGATGAAACGGGCGATGGTTGTGCAGAATCAGACTCAATGAGTATTTGAATAGTCGACGGTACCACTATTGAAATGCTCTGACGTTCCAAATTTTCAGGATTGCTGACAACATTTTCTACTATAATTGAAGGTGCTGATGTACCACACCTGTGATATTCTTCCAAGCCACTATAATTCCATCTCTGTTGCTGTAACAGTGACCTCTTTCGGTCAAGAAGCGTCGAACTCCCGGATGAGAGGGACGAGTCCGAGGATCCACGATCAGCTTTTCTCGTGCTTGGAATAGGAGTATGAGCTGGGCTAGGCAATGGCGTTGGTACTTCGTGGATAGGAGAAAGAAATTGTCCATAGTTGGTTGTTGGAATTTCTAACGTAATATGAGGTGTAGAGAAGTTCGTCGTAATCAACCGATTGCTTCGATGTGTCATATTAGAAGGATCTATAACCGCCACCTATACAACACAATATAATTAGGCATCAATAAATGCAAAAAAAAAAAACGGGTTCAATCTTATTATGATTTATTTTTCTTATCAGTAACTTAAATCAGGATTGTGCTAGAAACAGGAAAATTAAATTCCCTTTGTACGTAAAACACACGTGAGGAAACGACGGTCCCTGTGCGTTTTAAGAGCTCGTCGGAACTCGCAAAAATAAAATCAAACTCGAGATAAAATGTGAAATGCAAAACGGAATGGTAAATACAGAAAAGCAGATGTCATCAATGAGAAATATGGCTTCATCTTCAAATACCAATTATGTAACGAAAGTAGTTTTAATCATAAAACTAGTTTTCTTCGGAGCAGAGCAAATCCTTTTGTAATTTTCAAATTTTCTCTAATAGTTTAATCTGACGAGCTTCCAAAAAAAAGCGTAGGAGCATTCGAGAAAAGATGAAGGTTAAGAGAGAGGGACGAAATATCGTCGACCTTTATGTATACATTATTATATGTACCCACAAGTGAAACTGAAATAACCTATTTATAGCAAACTCTCAAAGAAAAAAACTCCTCAGTGTGATTTACATGTCAACATCAATTCAAAAATTTGTAGCTCAATCATACCAGCTACAGGCAAACGAGACCGCGCCAATTTTTACCCGCAACTCAAGTTGTGTTTCGCAACACTCCTCGAAAATCGTGACTGATGAATGCATTCTCAAAGTGAAAAAATAAAATTCTTTTTATATTTTTATTAAAAACAAAAACCAAATACTTCGAGGAAATCAATCTTAAGTATTATTGAGCAATTTCAGTAGAGCCCTATTTTCGTTATCATTTATAGGGTTGGGAACCGAAAGTTTGAAAACCATTTTTCGATGACGATAACTATGATACTCTCCGTTTTTTCTATTTTACATTATTGACCGATAATGCAAAAAAAAGTATAGATTGAGTTGATATTTTTCGCTTGTTTTTTTCGCAAATTTTATCATAAGATGTAGGAGAAATATAAGATGCATGTCATTAATTCGCCATGATGTATACTCAGAAATTCCGGAATAAAAAAAAATTGGGATAACTTATGTTGATTTTTTGTAAAATTTTGATGTTGTTACGTCTTTTACTCAAGATTTTTTTTTATAAGATTTTAAAATATTGGTATCAACTGATTCATCCATCGATGGTTTTCCAATAATTGATCGATCTCCATTTTTTATATCGGCCGATAATCTGGAAATTGGGAAAAAAAACTATTTGCGATGACGTTTTTATCGAGTTTGGCGACGACACCTCGTACCCTCCTCATACACCCTTTGCACCCTTTTCATTTGGAAATTTATGCTATAATAGACAACCCCTTTTAAAATATGGGAAAAAGTTATCTGACAATAGAACTCCAACAATTTTTTAATTAATATAATGCCGTACTAGTAGAACGCCGCTAATTTGTTAGCGTGATTAAATCTAACCTAGCCTTTTTATAAATTTAATTGCAAAACAGTCAGTAATTTAGTAGTAAATCGATAGCTTTTGAGTTTTTTTATCAAGTTAAAAAAGGATGCTAATAATATATAAAATAAAATACTACCATGTTAAGATTCAATCACCTGTATAGAGGAAGTATCAGTAGGATTCGAGGGAGTCGGAATAGCTTCAAAACTTCCAGCAGGCGACCCAGGGGTTGAAAGTGGTGTGGGAAAGGAGGACGAAAGTTCATAATCAGATATCTGCGGACTGGATGGGGTTGATGGTGTCCTATGGTTAGTCGAAAAGTTTCGAATGATGCTCAGAAGTGATTCTGTGCTTGAGGCATGTCTGCCGCTAGCCGATGCACTCCGACTAGGTAGCCGCAAATGACGGTGACCTTTACCGATGTTAGTCCGAGGACTTACCGAGTCGTTTATCAGTATATTTTCGGTCACTGAGAAACTATCTTGAATATCTTGATCGCTGGCACTGCCTTGGGTACTCGAGTTGCTGTTATTAGATCGCCAGAATCGGCGTGAATTCCAGTTCCGCTGTTTCCGTTTATTAGCAGAGCTGGTGGAATCTAGTGTCATCCTAGCATCAGCAAGTTCTATAGACTTGTTTGGCTCCTCACCAGCACTGGTTTCTGTCTCTGAACTAGTGATATCTGCTTTTACCATGTCCATCATTCGGGCAAATGTCACCTAATCATAAGAATGAAACAAAATATGGAAAAATCAGTTCTATGAAGAGGATCGTACCAAATTAACAAAGCCTTAAGCTGGTAAAACGGACACCGTTGATATTTTAACAAATTCAAAAATAAACCATGGAAATGTCATGGAATGTGATTTAGTATTGATTGATCTCAGCCGATTTGTGAAGCTAAAAAACTATACTTGGACATAATATGTCCGTATACTCCGCTGAGATATTTCTATTATTTTTTTAATAGTTTTTTTTATAACAAAACTACTCGAAAATTTCAAAGCTCTTAACTTAGTTAATTAAAGGATACCATCTCAGCTAGAATCAAGCGGTTTATGCTGTTCTATTTGGCGCATACCAAGTAGTTATTTGCTGTTTAACTCACGATAATAAATAAATAGTTTGTATTTACACGAAATTTTGTTTCACCGAGATCTGATATCGAACAGCAATCAAACGTTGTAAAATTCAATTATGCAACGTGCTTAACATTCCTTTCTTTCACTACATAATACAACGATTTCTACCTTAAATCTTTCACCAACCTTTTTCTCCGCTTTAAGATCTAATTGAAGTTGTAACTGGGCTGCCATATTCGAATCCATTCCAGTTGCATCTGAAGTGTCTTGAATAGTAGTCAGTAAGCTTGAATGCGCTTGCAACCCAAACTGTGTCATCAACACCGTCTCTCCTGGGATTGACTTGTACCCAGGATTACCGCTAGGGACTTGGGAAGCAATCAATCTCTGCAAAATTTGTTGACGCTCAATTTCGCGGCGCTGACTGGCCACATCATTATCCGATCCTCGTTTATTTGGAGATGGAGATCCTTCAATATCAATACCAAAACTAGATCAATTGCATTTATAAAAAATTGTTCCCATAATCCATGGTATTTAATAAAACAAACCGCAATTAAATTTAGATACCACATGCATTATATTTCCATGCTTCTCTTTTTTTAACTAGTTTTAAATTAGTAATGATTTTTTTTTTTTACTTTTCGGCAAGCGAAAAAGATCGTCCAGACTAAATGTTCGTCCACTACGCTGTCCTCGATTACAAACGCCACTTCTTTTGGAACAATTGCCACCGTTGATAGGACCGGCAACGCTCGTGTGACTATGGCTGGGACTGATGAGCGAGGTGATGCTCAGCAAAGATGGTTTTCGAAAACTTGGCCATCCTAAGAAATGTCGTTGAGTCGACGTAGCTTCTGCGACCGGGATCTTGTTCGAAATTATGAAAGTGGGACAGAATCGTGTTAGCGCAGATGTGGAATAAAAAATAGTATTTTTATTATCTAGTTACTCAAAAATTAAAGATCAATGTTTCTATGTAGCCTATGCTGTGGAGTATTTTCGTTGATTAATTTAGGGAAAACTCTGTTCTTTACATTTAGATTCATTTACTCCAATTCAGTTTTCTTGTTTATCCCTTCTAGTGAGTAGAAATTACATTATTCTTATTTAAGAATTTAAGTTTTTGAAAAATGCTGGCATCCCATTACGGTGGACAAGGTAGTAAGTAGTAATGAGGAGGAAATTTTCATAAATATTTAAAAATAAAATACTTGTAAAAGCTAATACTAATGTTACTACTGATTACTACCTACGTTTTTTAAGTTAATGTAAAATTCTGTACTAATAAGCATGTGACTTTACCACTTTGGTGAAGCGGAAATAAAAATACCATTAAATAGAGCTTTTAAACGCGATTTCAACTACGTCATATATTCGTAATGAAACTTAGAAAAAGAAGATAAATTAAAGTTTTGGTTTTCGGAGGGGAAGAAAGTCGATTTGGCACATATGCCAATTAGGCCACCAAACATGAAGCTCTTAGTTACTAATTGGTGTGGACAAGAGGAGGTGCGTTTAATCGGTTTACTACTATCAGTTAACCGTCGACCATGTTATCATCATGTGGTGATAAAGATTACAGATAAGATCACACATCTGCATGTGTGATCTTCCCGCTTGCATACACCAAATTGGAAGAGCTTACGGTGTTTTGTGAGAATGCGTCAAGTCGACCTTTTTTCTCCTGATTGTAAAAAAAATTAAAATAGAAATATCGTTCTTCAAACTCTTAATTTGAAGTATAGAAACATTTGATACGTCAATAACTATTTTTGAATGCTTATTCTATAGTTAGGTTCTAATATTTAAAAAACAAACAAAAAAAAAACACGGTCGACATAGAAATCGTCGAACAGTCCCGTCAATCCGTCATAGTAAAAAAAAAACGTCTCTTATACCATGCTGGGTCCCTTTGTTAATTAGAGTAGTCCATGTAAAACTGTAAAAGACTAAAAGGCTCGTTCGTTTCCAACGAGATTTTGACATTTGGGAAAAAACTTGACGCTGGACGTTGGCAAGCCCTACATACGTATAGTATATATCAATTATATATAAACTGTTATTATAAAAAAAATCTCATAAAATTCTAAAACTTTAAAACGTTGATACGAATTTTCGTTTAAAAAAAAATTTAACTAGTGAACAATAAGAATAGTGTGAAGTGTGATCTACATCTACAGGTAGTGCTTACTTCTAAGTTCTAACCGTCGTTTATTGCCTTATTAGAGTTATAACACAGCACTCAGCTTATAGTAGCCTATATTTCGGAAAGTAGGTAATAAGTTTTTTAGGTCTACACTGTACACCTTTCAGGAAAATGTGTGCTGCGGTGCTGCCCGCCAAGTGAGTTAAATGCGGTTGAATGGACAAAATAGGCACATTATCCTGAAAGGTGCTGTACGCTTGGTGTTAACGCACAATTATTCTCAATAAATATTCTTCGCAGCAGTACGCAGTGCTTAATATGGTGAAATTATTGGGGATTTTCAAAGCTTACATTTAGACAGGTCTGTGGGCTGACTGGTCTGCTAATTGTAGTGGTATCCAGACTTAATTGGTGACATAGATGTCTTCCTCGAGTCCAATCTAACATAGCTGGATCAACCAACTTTCCTCTTTCCAACTCTTCGCTGACGAAGCGTTCAAATTTTTCAGCGAAATGCCTCTTAGCGCACCAAACAAATGCAATAATTATGAGCACAATTGCAATAGTCATGAGACCCAACCAAAAGGGTTCTTCTAGCATTCGTTGCGAGAGTGGCTTGTATGGAAGATGCAACCAACGAGTCTCACACCGAAGACCTAAAAAGACAAGAGGAATTATGAAGGTCCCATTTATGATTTTTTTCTTAAATTTCATTCCTGCTTCATTCAAACGATTAACGAAGAAATACAGCATTCAAATACCTGAAAACAGAGGTGCAATGTTTGTTTGTTTTTTTTTTTTGGTTGTTGTGAGCATATTCAACGTCTACTGTGACAACAGTAAAAAGAAGTTCAATACAGACAAGTTCTTGCACAACGAAATGAGTAAAACTGATGCACGTAACGCTAACTGAAATGAGAAGCTAGGGTAGAGGGGTAGAGGGGAAAAGAAGACCAAATGAAGAAGGACACGATCATTACATATTTAGTGAATGTTTAGTGCCACGAAGCAAGAAGCATAAATGATGTATGGTCGAGAAATGAAGTAAGCATAAAAGAAAGAAACAGAAGAAAGGGTTGTTAAAGATATTAAAGCAACGCGCTCACGTGCAACAAGACACTAAGGTGCGCATTCGTGATTAAAAAGGGAAAAAAAAAATAAAAAAAAACAAACATGCAAACAACAAGCTTTACGCACACAATAATACCTTGCCACCACGGATGGCACTGACAGATGAAACCATCAGCAGAAGGAACACATTTGCCACGATCACCACAGGGATCCAGATCGCAAGGGGCTAATCGAGATTCGCACAAATGACCCGTGAATCCTGGGTCACAGTTACAACGCTGAGTTTCATTGAAGGTAGAGCAAAAACCGTGTATACACGAAGAAGGAAGCTGACATAAAGTCAATGAGCAGAAGAGTCCTAATGATGTAGACAAATATGGTTGGTGTAAATTTGAGTTTAAACCGTGTAAACAGACGGAAGCAGTACCTCTCCAGTTTCCATGGCACTGACAGTAATATTGATTGTCAAGGGTAGTGCAAACACCTTCGTTCTGACAAGGATTGTAGTCACAAGACTCGACTGGGGAATCGTCAGGCATAAAAGAAACTTTCTCAGCGTAGTTGGGATCTAAACAATTGTGTTACTTATTCAATAATAGAACTTTTAAATCTAACCAATGCTCGAAAGTTGTGCTTATAGTTGTGCAATCATGTTGCACGTGATAAGTTATTGCTATGACTCAATTTCAAATTTCCTGTTGATAACATACCTAGCAGCGCTTTGACGCGCCCAAGAACTCCTGGCCCGTTGATACCTACATGTGTGTATTCAATGGTTAAGGTATGAAACAGTGAATCATAGAGAATTGGTTCCAATTCTTCAGTTGCAAACCATTGTCTCGTTTCTGTAACACAGTTTAATCTCCGTGTTATTGTTATAAACGTCTCTCAGAACGACCATGCCTGTCGACGATGGACGGAAGGATGAATAATCACATGGCTTTAGCCAACTGGCAGCTTTATGACGAAGATATGACCCGTGATGAGTCACTAATATAATTCGCTGAAGAAGTTGATTAGGAGTGGGGTAAGGATAATTAAATGGAATCAATTCCAGCTCCTCTTCGGTATCCACGAACAATGTGTCTATCAAAATAGTAGGGACGGGCACTAGAAAGGACACACGAGTCTCCGTTAATTCACGAGCGCTTTGGAATAAATTGGATTTATTTGCCATACTGAATTTGTATGAAGCGTGGAAACCGCGGCCCTGCTTTCCTTTCGAGATATCAGGTTGACATTGAGCTGGTTTCCGTCTGAGATCCATTGCAGAGAGTCTCTTGACAAATTATGTGATCCACACAAGACGACGAAATTCGAGGGACTCCAATCTAAACGAACGTGCTCATCACGACAGGGAAGCTGCTGCCGCCCTTTGTTAAAATCTATGTCAAATACATTGAATTTGATCCATACTCTTGTCCCTTCTAATGATCCAAGTAAAAAGTTATGGCCATCGCATCATCAATGAATAAAATTCAAATGAATTTGACCTGGTGCCACGATATGATAAGTGCAGTTTAAATTTGGTAATAAGAAAAAGGGATAATGAGGACTGAAAAGTTCGCCTTGTGGCTCTGTAATAGTCTTTTGTGGACAACCAGCCAGTGAAATTGTTGACCAAATGGCATGAAATCCATCTCCCGAGATAGAAAAATCCGAATGGAATGTTATCCAGACTTCGGCTGTTTCCGAGACGTAATCCAGTCTTTTACGAAAATAATAATAAAAGATGTCATGATTTATTTAAGCAAAAAAGAACGAGGAATATAGAATGTGACCACTATATTCAATGATTTTTTCATGTCCCTTTTTAAATTTCATGTTTCTAAGTGCTTTTTTCGTTTTACCTCTCTAGGTTGGTGGTGTAATGCCCACAAATCTTCTGCATAGGGCCATTTTCTTGACTTTGTAATCCAATGTAGTCATAAAGACAGTTCTCCTGGAATTCAATATCAATTTGCTTGAAGCGCACCACCAGTCGCTCGGAGTTAGATGAGCTATTTGGTGCCTTGATGTTGTAACAGAAAGTGATTGTTTCTCTCCGTAAGGCGCCGGGTAATTAGGCGATTTGACCTCACCTTCTTGTGACTCGATAGACGAATTTCGTGCTACTCCACGATTGCCTGGTAACGGGACGAAATAGGCTAAATATGTGTAGTCGGCATAATTTAAAATTGAACATGAAATATCTAAACAATGCCAGATGCATAATAACTAAGAAATGAAGCTTTGAATTAGGAACAGTAGGTTGTTCTTTTTTGTTTAAAAAAACGAAAAAAGCAATATTTTTTCGTTTTAAGAAACAAAGTATAGGCCTACCAAATTTAAGTAACAGAAAAATTGTTTCTAATTGCATGCTTCTAGTCGCAATGCACTTACTCAAAGAGAAAAGGAGATTTGCGAAAAGAAATTACAATTCACAAATAAAATGTGTATGATTACTTTTTGTGGTTTTCTCGCACACATATCCTCCGGGAGAGCCACAGGGTTCAAGATTCTGAGATGAGTTTACAATTGAAGGCAGCACGTGAATTGCTGGAACATTTCTGGATGGCCACCTCTGTTATATAACATGTATGTTATTATTAATAATGCTATTTTTATAAGGATTACATATTACTAGTAGTTGTTATATACCTAGCATATAATGTAAGACATGTTACTGTTACTTTTACTTATAATCAAGTGAATCTGATTTCAGAATACAGATCATCGAATGTCGTACAATTAAATAACGTAGATTCATAATCGATAAATTGCACATCGACTATGATAAAAATTTACTTTTGAAAATTGCCTACCTGACTGTGGAATGCTTAGTTGGAATCGATTGGTTTGGCCAATCCAATAGAAAGCTGTGTTATTCAATTGTTCATCGGAATTTATTTGATCAATTAGAAAATGAATTTCGTCACTGCTGCTGTCCAATAACACTAGTTCAGCCTACCATATTAATGGGGAAAAAATGTGGTCAGTCTTACTATTAAAGTGTTTAGGATTTTTTTGCTCATGAAACAAATCTGTGTTATCGTAAATTGGAGGATAAAAAGAATTTACCTGCACACTCTTGCACATTCTATTCGCTTCAAGCCAGCTAATTTCTGGATACGGTGCAATCAAATAACAACGACCGTGATGAAAAATTGAACCGGCTTCAGGACAACTTAAATCAGCTATGCCAAAAAAAAATAATTTAATACTTTGGAAGGCATTTCAAGCAATCATTAACACTGAATCTACCACTCAACTAGTTCGATTTTTACGGAGGTGGGCTACCGAAAGGAATCCGTAAATGTTCGGAAAGGGACATAAGAAATACGGAATAGGTCTATCTTGTACAGAATCGCAAGGCGATTACTTTCAATGACCGAATTTCTATCTAGTTTGAGTCGCGGATTCAGTATTCTAAAAAAAGCATCATAACATAAAAATAATAACTGTGCGTACCTCGTTCTATTCTGGCTTTCAGTTGAAAACCGTTGGTGCTATAAGAACTGTCTGAAGTAAACCTTTCATTTGGCGGATTGATGTAAGAATTAAAAATGCTGCTAGTACTCTGGCATCAAACTGAATTTTAACTTTACTTGATTCGGGCTTGATTTCCTTTGCTCTTCCATTGCAAGAGCTTTAAACGCGAATTCCAATTTCCACAACGACGCCAAGGGGTGAACTGGCATCCTTATGTTCATCGAAAATCGATAATTCATCCAGGTTCTGAAGATCAAGGGACGTCGTAGTTACAACTATAAAAAAAAACCACAATGGTAATTCTTTACATAAATTAAAGAAAAGAACAATTAACAGGAAAAATTAACTATTTCATCTTTAGAATGACTATAATATCCCTTATAAATACAGAAATGAATTTGTAATGCTTGGTATAAATAAAACTGGATTTTACTGTAGACCTACTGTATAAACTATAAAATACTGTACTCGACTCAACAGTGAGTTGCTGTGTACTTACTCTTCTTCCTCTTCCAAATCGAAAAATTCAAAATTAAACACAATTTTGAAACCAAGCGGTGCACTTAAATCCACAATGCAAATGATCCCATTCGGATAAGGCCGAGGAAAGAAAGGGCTTTGAACTAACGTCGATGTTCGTAGTCGGTTTAACTCTTCAGTACGATTGCAGTTCATGGTGTCTTTAAAGTCAACGATTCCAACTGAACCTTGATATCCAAAAAATAATTTAATTCAAGAAATTTGTTTTTATAGCTGTAAAATAAAATCAATTTAAACAAACATGACAGTTTCAATATTGTGAAATCGTTACTAATAAAAATATAAATACAGATATTACAAATTCGAAGAGAAAGATTTACCGTCATTCCTAGATTTCTGGCAAACAAAGGGATTGGCAACAGAACAATCTCGGTCATTCCAATAGAAAGCACTAGCAAGCGCTTCGCTTTCACTGGGTTGTCCAAAACTTTGTCGAATTTCCACACAATCTTGGTTGGAGATGCCGTCATCGCTAGGTTGTGCGTTGTATAGCTGATACACAGGCCAACCAGAAAACCACTCTGGTATTTGAAGTAAGAAATCAATTTACCGTAATGAAAGTTATCGATAAAAAAATTTAATAAAGCTTTAAGGCCTAAAAATTTGACTACTAAAATTTCAATTCGTAGGCCTACTTTAATTTCCATAAAAACAAAAAAACATCGCTTTTTGTGAAATACTTTTCGGAAATACTCTTTTTTTTCAAGTACTCGAGTACTTGATTATAAATACCTATTCCGAAATAATGTATTTGCAAGCGGGATGAAGAACTCAAAGAGTCACTGTTTACTTATTTAGAAAGGGCTATATCACTTTTTGATCCAAGCATCACAAAGAGTCCCTTTTATCTCGGTACAACTTCGCCAAGGAGTTATTCACCCTCCCCCCCCCCCCCCCCCCGTGGTTTTTGTTGCTCCAAAACATTTGCAGACTGATCAAACATATTCAGTAATATGTTTCAACTTTTCTTGGTGTTCAATAATCGATGCATAAAACCACTGTTGAAAAGGTTACAGCGCAAAAAAAGTGGAGAAGTTGGTTTTACTATAAAAATTATTTGATACAATTATTTATTTTGTAATAATTTCTAATTGGTCTTCGATTAATCTTGGTTCTTGGCGTGAATTTCTTCGAATAAGATTTTCATTCACATAAATGAGTAAACGCTTACTTGAGTAACTGAACGTTGCACCACTGCTCCATTCAAAGATTGTTTCCTGTTTTTGGTCAGATCCACCAATCCAATAGCTTTTTTCGGTTTCGTAATCCGCACTACAACAAAAGAATGCCACTTGTTAACTTTTTTCATAGAGTATAGATTAAGTGTAAAGACACAGTTTCAGGTTTTACATTCGACACGTACTGTATAATGATTTTCATAACTAAAACACAGCTTCCCACCCCTACGGCTCCACCCCCTCCTGGGGTATGTGTTAAGGAAAAGCTGACGTTACGGACTATGAGTTTGTTTAACCAAAGAACTCAATCATTCGCACGCAAGGTTGTTTTCAGGTTCGTGCTCCTTATGTATGCTGCATATTCTATCATTGTCCTTTTATTTTATCCGGCTTCATTTGACTTGGTATTTGAATTCAATATTTTATTCGCTTGACGAAACTGTTGCTTCAAGTGTAGCCTACTTTCACTTTTCTCCATTCCCTTGCAACCGTTATCGATTAGAAAATTGTTCTGCTGAACTCGGATCTCTCTAACACACGAAAAGGTCGAAGTTCTGAAAAACAAGTGAATGGTTAGTGACGAGACCTTTGCGCAAGTGTATTAAGCTTGTTCTTGCAGTTTAAGATTATACTTGTTGCAAAATGCATACAGCGTACTACATAAATAGATGGTAGGGAAATAACGCAACGAGTACAACACTATAATAGGCTCGTTTATATTTCATGACGTTTCATAATTTTAGTTGGAGCAGTATTTCTCTGTCTACTAACATCTTGTTGAGTTAATTCTCGGTCTTATATAAGAGAAAAAAAGAGATCTGGGAAACATAAATCGAATGGGTCCGAATGGGTCGCCATACTCTGCCCTTGATTGCATGTAATCATCTTGATATTGCCTTCATTCTGTTCTCAGACTCAAAACTTGATTCAAGACAGGCAGAGACAGGTAGTACAGTATAAATACAATAGAAAGCTAGAACTATTTCAACACATTCAATTGAAGCAAATGTGTAGAAATAGTACTTTCTGTGTGCAGAAATTACTTTAGAAAAAATTATTCTTAATTTTGAATGAAATATATACTGGATAAATACAGGCCAGACTGGGATGTAGGCTACTACCTATTTAAAGCTTTCCTTGCCACCTGCATTCTTTCCCACAAAATATAGTAGAGGATATTGATGTTGGACCACCCAACCGACTCCTAAATCTATCGACATGCGTGTGCGCAGAGCATCAGAGATATTAAAGCGTCATAATAGTACACGAAATTACCTTCTAAAATATAGTAGGTCGTATTTTTTTATAATGTTTTATCATTTGGATTTACAAAGCGTCAACATAAAAAGTGTGTTAACATAAAAGTATGTTATTTAATTTTACAAAAAATTTAATTTAATTAGGCTAAATTTTTATTAAAAATAGAATTGACTTTATAACTAGTTGTTATGTCTGTTAAACATTTTCTGCCATTGTTTGGAATCGGAAAAAAATTGTTGAGCTGTCTTGGAAAAAAATACACAAATATCTCCCTTTAGAGTCCCGCTCTTCCTTATAAAGACAACCGGATCAATAGTATAGTAAAGAATCAAACTACCTCTTCCATCTCAATCCAAGAGTCGTTTTCAGAATAATTGTGCTTTATATTTACTAATGTGCAATTTCAAACAATTAATTACCTGTTAGTTATAAGAGCGTCAACCACTTGCTGGATTTCAGAGTTAGTAATAGCGACTAGATGACCGTTTGGAGCCCAACTGATTACACTTCGCTTCGGCCTCATGCCACGTTAAAGGCTCGGGATGGAACCAGATGCACGTTGATTCGTCAACTAACACTCCTTCTCCGCATCCATTTGTCAAACGTGGATCAGCTTCAGAGGTATAACGAATTCTCAATCGCACAGATGATCCCTGGATTCTTGCTTCTCGATTGGAACTGTTGTTGAAATGCTTAAACTCCTGTTCACCTGTTTAACAAAAGTCCCGATATATATAAATAACTATGCATAATCATTACTATGCATACAGGAAAGGGTTTTCATCCTATCTCGCCTGCACCCGAATCTCAAACCACATGATTTGGTTTCCCACTTTCGAATAACCAAACAAGTCGTCCAAAGCGGAAGATCATAATTGGGAAGCCAAATCATGTGAATGGAATTTGGGTGCAGGCGCTCTCTAAAGAAAATATGTCGGTAAAATAGTTCGAGTTTATTTCTCGGTACATTTTTACCTATATATTTATCGGTTTTTTCATCAATTTTACCGCCTAAATCCCCTACATTCACGCTTTTGAAAGACCAACACTAAAAAACCGACAATTCAAATCGGGATTACCTTGTGATTAGGCTGTTAGGGTGTTTTGCACCAAGAATAACTTTAAACCTTAAAATAGTAATAATTTGAAAAAATAGTATAAAATCAATAAATGAAACAAGTATATATTGCATGGATTGGTTTGATAAACCAGTTGATTGCAAACTCAAAGTTAAGTTTGTATAGATCCTAGCAGAAAATTGTCAACGGCATGAAAATTTCACGAAGTCCCAACTTTCTTATTATACAGTATAATATTTGTTTAATATAATCTTGAGATCGATATGAACGAATAGCTCAGTTGGTAGAGCAACAGTCAGCGAAATTACTTCTGACATAAAGATAAGTGGCGGTTCGAGTCTGACTTGGGACTATTGAAAACTTGAAAATAATTCGAAATAATTCTGCGCGCGCGTTTAGACTATGCACTAAATAGAGGTAGGATGGGGGGATTGAGAGGGTTGTTTTAATGATGTCATAACATTTATATATCCAGACAGTCCTTGAAAACAGCAGACTAGAGGAAGAGGAAAATCAGACGGATGAACCTTGGGAATAATAGGGGTGGATTTCTCTTATGAATGCAGACGGAAAAAACCGACAATCAAAATCGGGATTGACAAATTAAACCGACAATAGTAATAGGCTTATTTCCCTATATTATTCTCGGCAAAAAATTCCCGAGATTCAAGTCTGGACGTTGATTGCCGAGTTATATCTCGGTAAAAATACCGACATATTTCTTAGAGAGCGAGATAGCCAGATGAGTGCCGTGATTAAAGTAGGCTAGGGTTTCACGAACTTTATTATGCTTACCCTTGACTGATGTCTTGAAGCAACATCGCTTGAAATTTTAAGAAATTTGCTTGTGAAGAGAACGAAGCAGACGTATGGCGATTATTTAAACATCTGGTTTGATGACCAGTAATATCTTCGGCTTGTACGGTAATTTGGCATCTGCCACTTCGCAAGAGTACAGAATTGTCTTCCATTTCATTATCCGTTACTTCTGCGTGATCTTTTTGCTCATTCTCATAAGAAACCCTTCCATTATCGTTGTAAAAGTGAGCTGATAGATGAATCCGATAGCCATATGGCACGTGGATACGGAAGGTACACTCGGGAACGCTTGCAGAAAAATCTAATTCGGAAAGCTCATGGTTTTGGAACGTTCCGTCAGTAAAACGTTAAAGCAAGGTCCAAGAACATTAAATTTGAACACGAAGAAACTGTTACTAATGCCGTTATTAGAGTGAGTATGATGGTGGCCACGTTGGCTACTACGATAGCGAATCATCACCCAAGGTTCGAAAGTGTGCCACGTTCGAAGGCCTCTTGGAGTAATCCTGGATTTTTTCCGCAGAATGTACGCACAACCTGCCAATGATGATTCTCAACTAAGTTTGACCAAGTCGGCCGGGGAAAACTGTTTATATGTTTTGTGTCAGTAATCGTATGTGGATCCCAATGTATTTGATTTTGCTAATTGTAGCTGGCTGTCTTCATGACATTCACGTGAGTGGGGCCGTAATAGTTTGAGTTTCCGTAGAGTGAATTCAAAACTAGACCCGCTAGGAATTTTTAGTAGCAATGAACATCCCAATGGTGGTGACATCAAGTGTTCTTGACGGCTAGCAATGCTCTCGAACTGAGGTGGAAGGTGTGTGAACTTGACACCACGCCACGAGTAGAGTGCAATTTCAAGTAGCAGCCTGTCAATTTAGAATGGAAACAATTTGCATGGAAAGAATAACTAGCAGATGCTGTATTAGATTTTTACCCACAATTCTCGCTTATGTTACAAAGGTAACAAAAAAGAAAACTCGTAATCATCCCTCATTATTAATTTTCTGTTTTAGTACAGGTAATATGTATGTATGTTTTGTTTTTTTTAAATTAAGTAACTTTTAATCTCTTTTTACTCAAATTCCCCAATTTAGCCCATACTAAATGAATGAAATCTTTACTTTTTTTCTTCATGATCTATTTGTGTCGTGAAATGCTGTAACCGTAATGTAAACTGATTTTTCTGCAAAAATAAATGATTTTTTTTCGTTACATCAATTAATAAAACTTACCTGGAATAATAGTGTAGTTAACCGAAGCAAGACTGATTACTTGGTGAGTTTCTGCCGAATATGTTAAGAGCCTAGTTCAATAAATAAGTTCTTTCACATGTTTTGTAAAACATTTTTATGACTTCTTTTTTATGTTGTTTTTATTTTTAATTTACACAAGCTATTCAAATAACTTCCTCGTATAGAAAATGCATTTGATATTACTTAGCATCAATAATTAAGGCTATATGTAGAGGGAAGTTTCTGGTGGATTTGAACAAAGCAAGAACGAAGCACAAGGGATGGTTTCAGTAGCCTATTTTCTTTCCCACATCTATTCCTTCCATCGATTCGGTGTTGAAATTCGGTGTGCGAAATTTCAATTAGTAATAATAATACAACATTTGATTCCAAACATTGTCAATCTTTAAAAGAACAGTTCAAATCACAAACGAACTTAAAACTTTGGTAGCCTAATCCGGATAAATTTCGGTTTATAGTTAGAAACATTTGCTAGCTTATCAGGTAAGGGCGGACATCTAATGTGACCACTAATCAGTTTCAATAATTCTTCCCTATAAAACCCAAAGTTAAAAGCGAAACCAGATTATTCGTTCAAATCACACAAAATATGGCGACAGTAAAACTATACAAATTGAATAGCCGCTGTGCCGCGCGCTCCCATCATAACGGACGAAGTGTTTAAATATCTAATTAAACAGGAAAAAAAAATCCTGAATCAACCTTAAAGGGAGTTTTTAATCATACAATCAAGCCCATTTTAATTGAATAGAGATATCCCTGAAAATATATTTTAAAAATTTTGAGAAAGAGTGATTGGAATTACCGAAGTATAAGATGTGTTTTTAACTTCTGGAGTTGACTTGATGGTCCAGGAAAGGTTGGTAGGCATGGAAGTCAGTTGAAGTAACTGATGATGAGAGCTCTCATTCAAAGAACCACAAAAAAGGTTTGCTTTGGAGAGGACTGCTGGTGAGTTTTCCAAGGTTCGAATGTAATGCATATATGTAGCCACCTTCTTCCTCGTAAGTTACTTGAACTTAGATATTTATAAAACAAAATAAAATAAATTGAATGCCTTTTCACTCTTTAGATTTAAAAATGTTAAAAAATGAAAGTGAATTTCGCACTAATCCTGACAATTTTGATAATATTTCCTATTACACATACATAAACAGTTAAACACATAAACGTAACATCTAGGAATTATTTAGAACAATGGCACATTTGTTAACTTCTTATCTGAATCGATACGGAATGGGCCAAGTACGAGTATCGTGTTGGCGCTTTACGCTGGCGCTATACTATTGATTGCGCGAGTTCTAGAGGTCAATCATTAATTGTGATCGGTCGTGCAACAACCATGTCCCATTCACTCATGGGACATTACTTAAAAAGACACTGAGCACAATAGTCGTTTGAATCCACCTACAGATAGCACTATCAGGTGAAGTGAAGTTTGCTTAACAAAAAGGATACCGACAGTACACTTATACAATTTAAAGTTTTTTTTTTTTAGAAATGATACGCTTTGCATACCATTTGTATTACCAATTGTCAGATTAATCTGAATAAAACAAAAAAACTTAACAGAAACCGGATGATTTTGTTCGTGCCCAGCCACTGTGGTCCAGTATCTTATATTCCAGTGTCTTTAGTGGCTGTAAAACAAGTTTGTCGGTGGAAAAACGTTCCCTAACCATATTTTATGTACAAAAATGTCAAATACGTAGCCCAATAGCCCATATTCCTTATTCTTAACACTACCATGGCAACCGGGTTCACTTTCAGTAAATAAAATAAAATTTATGGCAGTTCAACAGGTAAACCTAAGTTACGTTCGTATAGTCATAGGTACTATGGTTACAAATGTCTTTCAAAACTAACCTAACCATGGAGTGAACAGACACGCGACTTTGTTTATTTTTTTATTTGCGTGATAGAATGAAAGAAATGGAACTAATATTATTTTACCCTAAGGCTAACCTAACCTAAGGCTTATACCATTTCTCAGAATAATTAATATTCTTGCAAGGGGGCTATATTGTCAACGACAGTTGTTCATTATTCAGATCAGTATATTGAATAGTAGGTCTTACTTCTGTATGAGACATATGGAACGAGTCCGAAAGATGAATCAAATATTTCATGGAGGACATCGATGTTATTTCCGTTTTTATCCATCTGACTATGGCTAGAGGTAAAGGAAGAGTCCAGCAAGTTGCCATGGAAAACGACAGAAAATCATTGAACACGTTAGTGGTAGTAGTTTCAAGGTTTTGAAATTTACCACTGCTGTATTGGTTTTCGGTTTGCTTTGCATTTAAAGCTAATGCATCGTCTACTCGGAAATTCGTTTCAAATAAAGACACTGTCGCATTATCCACAACCGCAGATGTCGTTACTGCTATGATTACTGTGCTCAGTAATAACAGAATGAGCCACTCAACCTGTCGCCGTAGGCTGTCCATCGTTGTTTGAATACGAAATGTTGTTGAATGATTGAACATACAATAATTCAGAATCGTGACAGTGGAACTAAATCTGCAAGCAAAAATTTGATCAGGAATACGAACAACAGTTGAAGATCACATCCATAGTAGACCGAGATTGGTAGAATACTGAACTGCTGAACTGCTGAAGACTTACTCTTCGCTCACCCAAGTCTGCGCGCTACGGGCAACTTTCATCAGATGGGTCGATGGCAGGCGGCGTACATTTTATAGATCCTTTCTGTAGTACTTGCTGCCGGGTTGTAGAGGGACAGGGTAAGAACAGGTTAATATCCCATCAACTAAGGTACAAAAACACCGCATACGCACCACATTTGTTGGGTACCGTATTACATTCGATATCATACAATAACGATTAGAAATGTAGTCGGAAAAATATTTCAGTAAATAAATCAACAATATGAATTTATTAACAGGGCGATGGCATTTGTTGTTATTGTCAAACAAAATAATTGCCCTAGTTTTATTTACAAGGCCAACTTAGACTGCCATCGTCACAATTTTTACTCAACCATTTACAATTTATCAAACACCTACGAAACCTACCTACATTAACTTATCTATTAAGTTGTTAAGAAAGAAAGAATAAAAATAATATAATGATTTCAACGATATTTTTATTAATAAATTCTAGAGGCGAATTTTTTAAAGAAAAAATTATACGTTATTTCTTTCAGTCGTGCAACATAATCACTCAATTATCTACATTAGTTTTAAATGGATCCAAACAAATTTACGTTTCCAATAAAAAGCTAGTAGGCTGGAATCGATTGATTCAAAACTTGTATAGTTTTATGTTACTGTCCAATTTTGTTTTACGAATTATTCATAAAACATTCACAATGTTCTTTTGAAAACTAAATGGCTAAGAAAAATATGACACAAAATTAAATTTTGTAGTAAATTAAACATACTCGTCTTATTAGCTGAAAATATATTTATTGGTGAATGGTGATGCATATCTTATTGTTAGATTGTTTATTTAATGAAGAAATAATTTTTTTATCGGAACGAATATCCCAATTAGTAAAACCGGCAACCATTTTTGCGAAGACTAATCTTTAAAGCGAAATTTTAAAAATAACGGTTCGATAATAACATTATATTTCAGATTGGTTTGTAGTTTTCAACATTAATGAAAAAAAACGATTAGCCATAACAAGATTTCAGAACTTTACTGGTAAAATTTCATTTTGCAGGGCAGAAAATACTGCCCTAGACGGATACAGTTATTCAATTTTACAGTAGTGCGTCATGTCGACTTGCAGAGTTGCAGGTTTGAAATTTCATTCTTTTAGTTCCAGGAGTCCAGGACTTCCAGATAGAAATCGATTGAAACGCACTCTTTTAAGGAAAACTTGGCAACTTTGCACCTTTATTTTAAGGAAAAACTTGCGAAGATCAATATTATGCATGATTGCGTGCGTATATTTTACAGGTAGCAGAAGACACATATTGCGCTAACAGAAAACTATCTATCGTGTATATATTTCAAACCACGGTTTTTTATAGCTTTAAACTAGAAATGTTATTTATATTCTTATCATAGTTACTTTGCTTAAATATTCTTTCTTGACAAAACCTACTACTGAGTACTGAGCGAGTTAAGAGGTTAAACACACTCAAACCCTGCCCTGCCATCCTATACAACATCATAACAGGCTGTTCTCAGAAAGCTTAGGGCAGTTTGCAAAACTGCGAAAATACTAACACACTAACACACTCTAAGAAGGTAAAGACTACAAAGGGCGATAGATCCCTTGTAGCTTTTTCTCGTCGCATGCCATATGGTGGGGCGTCGAGCACTAGTTGTCAATTTTGAATGTTGTCTATCCGCCCGAAAATACTTTATAGACCCATGGCCTACTTTTGAGTTTTAACGTCTAGACCGCGTTCAAGCTATACCCCCCTTAGTGCAACCTGGTCTCAGCTGGCGCGCCAGCACGCAAACATCAAAATGACACTTGCTGGCGCGCCAGCACGCTACAACAATGTCTTTGTTATCAATTCGCCAGTATGGTCCAAATTTTGCCACAGCCCACGGCGGCATCCAGCGTCATCCAGTACGGTGGTGGCTTCCCGACATTTATTTATTCGATTTATTTACAATTAATTAATTTAAAGGTATTTTATAGTTATATTAGGTCTAGTTTTTCATTATGAAAATTATTTATTGATTCACTGGTATTTTGAGAAGAATTTTAATTTTTTCAAAGAAAGCGCGATTTCAGCTATGCGCGCCAGTGAATTCCGCTTTTTGTTCACGCTCGAATTCTTCGAAATTATAGTTGATCCAATCAGTTTTCATTTTAATATTCAGAAATTGCAGATCTTGTGATAAAGGGGTGGTCTCCCCCTTTTGGAGTAAAATAGAGAGAAATCTCTCTCACCCTATAGAAAGACCGTTTCCGCTGAGCAAAATAAACAAATTTAGAGTAGCATAGGCTGCGAGAGTGCGCAATGGTGGGAAGCACTACTTCTATTTTGTCTCTACGCATACCTTTGTATGGTAATAAGGTCTATACACAGAAAAGACAAAATTCGAATTCCTTTTCCTTCCCAATATTCCTTCAAATTTCCGAACCAGTAGGTAACGCCATCTCTGGAGCTTGCTATTCGTAGCTCATGCTCTCCGAGAGAGAGGGTAACGTAGGGTACCATTGTGACTTCTTCTGGTATACTTGGATACTTCATACTCTCGAGTCTCGACGGAAGAAAGGATAGGGAATTTAGCCGAACCTTTTCACCGTGACACCGTCATAGTCAATTAGTCATAGGGAAACATTCAAGTCTACAGGCCAGTCCTTAGCCTTTCAGCAGTAGTTCTTTCCCGAATAAGGATCATTTAGACTTGGATCGAACCATCGAATCGAACTTGTTCTGTGCAATGAATAAACGAGCACTTATTATCCTTGCAGAAGGTAAAAATCCCAAAGTGTTTATTGTCTTCTACCTATTTTACCCTCTATGATTTATCATTTTTGATCTATGATTTAAACGTGTACTATATATGCATAAATTTTAATTTGTGTATCAGGAGCGGAAGAAATTGAAGCGGTTATAACTATTGACACTCTTCGTCGTGGGGGAGTATGTTAATTGAAAAATATGGTACATAGCTTTATCAGTAATTTTTTTTGTGTAAATCCAAATGGCAGATAGATGTAACAGTTGCTGGTCTTGCTGGAAAAGAAATTGTCAAGTGTAGTAGATTGGTGTCAATCTTTCCAGATACCAGTCTTGAAGCACAAGTGAACTCACTCTATGATGCAGTTATTCTACCTGGAGGATTAAAAGGAACTGAACTCCTAAGTGAAGCTCAACTAGTTGGCCAAATTTTAAAAACACCATGAAAAGAAGGGAAAATTGTTGCAAGCAATTTGTGCTGGTAACTACAATAAACTAGAGCAATAATAGCCTAAACATATTTTAAATATATTGGATTCTCTAGCTTCCTATTGCCTTTAAATCTCATGGTATTGCCCAATGGGAAAAAAATAACATCTTACCCAAGTGTAAAGGAAAGATTAGTTAATAATTATCAATATATTGATGAGGAGAAAGTGGTTGTTGATGGTAATAAGAGTTTAAGACTTATATTTTAGAAATCAATACAACATTCAACTACCTTTTTTTAGGTAACGTAACAACAAGTCGTGGACCCGGCACGGCGTTCGAATTTGCTCTGTCTTTAGTGGAGCAACTCGTTGGAAAAGAAATAGTCGATTTGGTTGCTTCCCAGTTACTTCTAAAAATCTGAAAATAAGTGATGCAATGATAATTGTCAGAAAAACATTAGATGTGTGAATAAATTATCGAAATTACGAATCATAAGCGGATTGCAGTTTTCACAAATTTACTATCCTCGCGATGCTTTTTAAGGGTTTCGTTAAGGTTTTATAGCAAAATTATTTTTGTTAAAAGATTTAATTGAAAAGGCTTTTCAATCTGATCGCGAGATTCCACAAATGTTTTACACCAAACTTGAACTAAGAAATGAGGTAAACTACAGGCTTACGCCAACAATTACCACAACAAAAATTAAATATTTCAATTTATCTGATTGTCTGTCTAAATTTTCAAAATCAAAGCGCGACTTATAATACGCTTATGATGTTTAACCGTTCCCCTAAAGGCTTGTTCACGGGCAACTTGTTCACATTATTTATTTTCCAAATCTACTTGTCAAAGTGCAGGAAAAAAATAAAGTTTCGGTTGGTTCTAAAAGAGTATTGGCATTGCTGCGATTGCGATACGATTCATTTAAAAGCACAAAAAAAAATATTGACGACTTCGGCCATAATAGAATACACGTCAATACTAGCTAAGAAACCTAATAATAGGGAATATATGTTACATACAACATCAATCAATATCGTTATAAAAACGCGAGGAAAAACTAACAAGTCACTATTTTTTTCCAAATATTTAATTCCAATTAAAGAAAAGAAACGGTAGACCTACAAGTAGTATTCTAACAATGGAATGTTTACTGATATTTGTTGTTATTGAACCTGAATTAAATCGAAATCGATCTAATATTGCATTGATACGCATAACAAGATAACACAAAGAAAAGAGCACTAAACCTGAAACCGTAAGAGAAAATCTCTTCATATTTATTACTGTAGTTGCACACGCAATAGTACAAGAACACGAGAATTTCAAGATGTGGAGAGAGGAGGGAGATTGGCTGAAACACCAGTGGGACTCCACTCTTAATAGCAATGCCAGTTACTACTTTAAAATGTCAAACGATAGCAAAACTTGTTAGGGTGGTATGTACACAAAGGAAATGAGAAGAAATTTTTAAAAAATTATTTAAAAAAAAAACAATAAAAAAAAAACATTTTTTGCTTCAAAGCCATTGTTTTTAAAGGGATGAAAAGCGCGAAAAAGGACAATATTTTTTAAATTCATTTTCGGCGTTCAAGATCTCCAAACTAAGGTCGACCCCCACGCGCAGCTTCTTCGATGGCTCGAACCTTCATCTCTCTCTCACGTTGTTGCTGTTGCCTGGATTGAGACAATGATACTTCATTAAGAAACTGGCCGAACCAGAAGAAGCCGTCATCACGTGTTCCAATATTACTATACCTAATGTACTCTTCGTGTTGAGCAACAATATTGGGATGAGCATGGGGATGTAGGGAAGGACCTGAAGGTGGCCCAGAGGGTGGAGCACCGGGATGAGGGAATCGCTGCTCCATCATCTGTCGCTGAAGCTGCTGTTCGGCTGCAAACTGCCGAGCAAATTGTTCGTCGTAGGGACGACCCAGCATGGCAGCAGCAGCGGCGGGGTGCAGTCCCAGTGCGCTGTCTTGGTGAAGCATTCCCGGCGGAGGTCTAGGATATCCTGCGTTGAGAGGAAATCCCGGCGGCGGTGGCATATCTTGACCTGAGGGATGGAGATGGAGGTGATTGTGAGTGTGGGCGTGAGCGTGAGTGTGGAGTTCGGGGTTAAGACCAGCCATTTGAAGTCGAAGTTGGTCCGCCATGGCTGCATGAATGCGCTCCGCCTGCAACCGATCGACCCGCAGCTTGATGGTCTCGCGCCTTGGGCCTCAGAACGGGGATCACCAGGTCCACCTCCACCGCCACCAGCTGATCCTGGAGGGCCGCCAATTGATCCTCCCATACCACTAGGCAGCTGCAAACCGAGACGTTCGAGTCGTTCTCGTTCCATGGGATTGAGTCCACCGCCTCCACTTGGATTGCCTCCCAGTTGATACAAACTAAAACCGGGAGGAGGACCTAATCCTGCACCAGGAGGCGGGCCACCAGGTATTCCAGCATATCTATTTTGAAAACATTGAAATAAAAAGAAGGCAAAATAAATAAATAAAAGATTCGTAACGCATCAATCATGTTGTAAAATGTCAATCCAAATGCACGATTAATTGAGGTTAAACATCCAAAAAGATTCACTATTCACAATTTTGGCTTTGGTTGCTGATGATGATTTGCATCCTCTTACCTGCGGTGGAGTTCAAGCCAATGCGGATCAAGAGGGCCGGAAAGTCTTGGTCCCAAGACCTCCAGGAACCACCTGGCATCCCCATTCCAGGAGGCATACCGGCTCCATTTTTCAGCATCTCTTCTTTAAAGCGATCCGATATCTCACGTTCACGTAGTTCACGAAGCTCCCGTTCTCGCTTCTCACGCTCTAGCTCTAGTTCTAGACGCTCTCGGGCTCCGGCACCATACATACTAGCAAGCTGATAATGCAACATGGGATCCATTGCTGGTGGGGCCGAGTCCTAGTCCACTTGGAACGTTTCGTTGCATTCCACCCGGAGAAAAACCTGTGTGAGGACGGGCATACTCACTGCGAAAGAAAAACGTGAGGAATAGATAAAATGACTCAATTTTTTAAAAGAATAAAATAAAACCTTAATTGTCGTAAAGCCGGTGTATCAGGATATGGGCGAGGGCCAAATCGATCAAAGCCAGGAGAAGTGATGGTCTCGATAGGCCCAGCTCCAGATGTCGAAGGTTTAGGTGTTTCACGCTTATCTGGCGTTGCAGCTTTTCGCTATAAAACAACAAAACATAAAATTACAAAAAAGTTCAAAAAAACTTTTATTAAAAATGAGGGGGAAAACAGCAAAAAAAAAAGGAAAAAAAGGAAAAAAAAAAAAAAAAAAAAATTCAATTTACCGCGTGAGCAGCAGCTCTTTCCCTTTCCTTTTCTTTTTCTCTTTCATCGCGATCGCGTTCAGCTTGCCTCCGCAAACGCTCTTCCCGTCGCCGAGCCAACTTGGAATCGGGCACCGGCTTAAAAGTGAGATCGGTTCGAGCACAGGAGCTGCCTTCGCCGCGGTTCCAATGACGCAAGAAACTAGAAACGAAACCATTTCAAATGAAATGAAGAATTTAAGATAATTAGAGTTGATATTGATTATTCTTACATGGCACTTTGGCTGCGATGGCACTCGGAATCTTCAATTCTTGCCTCGGGACTCGGTCCACGCGAAATGGTGTTGGCCACCGGGCTGGGAGCATCTTCCTCCATGTCCTCATGCATGGTATTGTTGGCTTCGTCGTGGGTAGCCGACATTGCAGCCACCGAGGCAGTAGAGAACGGAAGATGGAGGAACAATTCCGGACATCATGTGATTGCCAACAGTCGGCGACACCGGTGGCAATGTTAATCCAACAACCGGATGTGACAATGTCGAAGTCGATAGGCCACAGGTTGAATGGGTGTGGACGAGCGAGGTTGTAGATGATGATGCGGATGCGACAGTGGTAGAGGCAGTGAGTGTGGGTGATGAGGGTGATGATTCCAGGGAGACTCCGATTTGGCTTGCAAATCAGCAAGCGACGGACCACCGAAACCAAAAGGACCACCCGGTCCCACACCAGAATATGTCGGCATTGAACCTGAAGTGGGTGGGTATCCGCTACCGAGACCGCCACTCGTCGAGGCCGGCGACGAAAATATTGGCAAGTACGGCGAAGACGAAGACATAGAATGGGACAACGGAGGCATGGCTGCTGAAGATGAATGGTGTGGTCGTTTGGGTGGCGGACTGGGCCCTCGCTTCGGAGGGATTGAGCCAACATTGACCCAAAGCTGACGCGGAAGAAGGTGGAGGGGATCGGGATCGTGACGTCTGCGTCGGTGTCATTTGAGAAGGATCCGACGACCCTTTATTATTATAAGGCCGACCACTCAAACTGCCGTGACCTGATGACGACGACGACGCAGATGTTGATGTGACCGGAGGTGAAGGTGCATCGACGGGCCATTTCCGCTTCCGTTGCCTCCTCCCGAAACGCCAGGAGCGAACGGATTAACAACCCCGGAAGGCGAAGTATGGAAGTTACCCAAACTCAGAGAACTCTGGTGATAATTGGCCACAGAGGACGGAAGGAAAAGCTGTTTCGATCCCGAAGATACGACAACAACGATGGCGGTGATTGAGGTCGAGGTCCAGAGGAAGCAGGTGGCGGAGGGGCATGCATCCGCCATGGGAGGATAATGGTAAGCAAAAGGGTATGGGTAATAGGGAGAATAGGCGTGCGCTCCGGGCTGGTGATAGGGTGACAGAGGCAGCCCTTGAGGCGGTCCCAGTCCCAAACCGTGAGGCAGGAAATGGGGCGGATAAGGCAAAGAATGGGCCGGTGGAGGAGGTGGAGGCGGCTGAGATTGCTGCGACTGCGTGGGCCGTTTGTTGCTGTTGGTGCTGTTGTGGAGTAGGAGTAGAAGCTTTTTTAATAGCAGGACTTGATTTGGAACCGCTGTTTGAGGAACTTCCACCCGAGCCGATCCCCACTGGACGATTTCTCCAGCCGAGGAGATGCCGTCGGGTGCGGATGAACAAGTCCAGGTTCGCGTTTAGGTTCCATCAAAGAGGCCATAGGGACATTGGGGGGATAAGATACAAATCCACTTCCTATGGATGACATTGACCCATCTCGCGGAATAGAAGACATGTCCCGTAACGATGCAGTAGAAACAGCCGGTTGAAATTGCCGAGATTGACGCTGGGTCCACCATTTCCTGTTTAATTTTCAAGTTGTGCGGTTCGCTCTGTTCGGGCATGTCGCGTGAAGTCGACATGGGTAACGGGCCAGGGCCGAGGACTTAACGGTCCCACTGAAGAAGTAATAGTTGTAGTAGTTGTCGTGGGAGCAGAAGATGCGATCGAGTAAGGGACCGCGTCGACCAAGGCTGACGTGGATTCAAGCGGAGCATAGGGTCGAATGAAGCCGGAATGAGCCGGCGGCACCATGAAAGGCGACGAGTGCAGACTAGCCCCTGATGAGGCACTGCTATTGGCATTCCTGAGGGCTCCATTGGCAGCGTCAGTAGTGGCAATGGACATGTCCAGTGGAGGTGGGAAAGACAAGGATGATGCAGTCGGTGACGGTAGTTTGGGCGAGGAAGGACCACCGAAACTGGATGAGAGTGACATTTCATCTTTGCCTAACCATGCTGAAGTAGATGTTTTAACTTCAACTGCTCCAGAAGACACTGCTTTGTCTTGCAAAGTTGGCGACAGCAGTGCTGCCGGACGGCTTTTCATATCTTCGTTTGCTGTAGAACTGGTGGCAGGATTAAAATCTGGTTCCAATTTAACCATGGTGCGGCAGATCGTCCGATTGGTTGGGGTTTCACCGGCTCGAAGCTTCCTGGACGAGGACCAGCAAGTGTAAGTAGGGGACTAGGAGAGTCATTTCTCTCCTTTTCATCTGGTGTCCCATCGCTAGATCCCACTCCGTTAGCGAGCCACTATGCTTGTCGTAGAGGCAGAAATGGTGGAAGAAGCATTGGTAACGATTTGATTGCCCGACGACTCGTTTGGCGCAGTCACTTGCTCAGCAACGACTGGCGGATTACATCGGTGTTCTTGCCAGTTGGCATTTCTGGGGATGAGGTACGTGAGCCACCACCAGCGGATCCAGAACCAGCGCTACGGGCTTCGCTTGGTTCGAGATCTTGATCGACTTCACCATCCAATCCATCCATACCATTGTCCTCCAGGGAGCTACTTTCGCTCGATACGCTCTCGGACGGACTCTGCAAAAATGACAGAATGTCAATCGATTTATATATTTTAAATTACATTTCAATTTATCATTATCAAATCAGTCGAAAACGTAAATAAAGAGATAAGTTTATCGATAGATTCTTTTCAACGGATTTTTCTTCCACTGAATGAAAACTTAATCGCCCACACTGCCATACGGGAAAATCGGTCACCTCAGAATTTGCGTCGTTTTTTCTTTTTCTTCTGACGGGGTTGACCACGCTCATCTTCGTTGCCGTTGCCGGCCCTGCTCGCGAATCTGGACCAGGCCACTTCGCCACCGGTTCCCCCGCCAGCAGTACCACCAGCTCCTCCGCCTCCGTGGCGTCTCTTGTGCCCCTTTGCTTGGACTTTCCACCATCGACTTGGCTTTATTCCCGTTATTGCCTTTATCCTGTAACATGATTCAATGAAGCCAATGAATATAATCAAGAATCAAAGTGATTGGAAAACGAACTTTCTCATGCACGACGAAGAAGACGATGACGAACAGTTGCTGGCCGAGCTGGGCGACTTCCGGTGACTTCGCCGCTCGTTGCCCTCCGGGTTCTGGGCTGTTGTTACCGCTGTCTTGCTTGGGTCGATTTCGCGCGTTCTGTACCCCCATCGTTAGCGCAAAACAAAACGGCAAAGAAAGAGAAACAGAAAAAAAAAGTTCAAGCACCCTCTTTCTATTTTTCTCTACGTGAAACAGCATATTGGTTCGTGTAAAAAAGGTATACCAATTCTTTCGTGCGTGTTCTTGTGCGAACACGGCCCCTCCACTTCTTCATCGTCAGGATTTTGGACGGGGGCGAAACATGTACGGCGGCTCTGAGCGAGCCTCACTCTCGCTGATCTAAAATATAGAAAGATATTACAAATATTTAAAAAAGATGTACAGAAAACCCTAAATGTAATTCGATTCTACCTGCGCTTGTTGAGTAGTTTTTAACAGGGGCAATTCGCCGTATTTCTTAAAGTGCACTCGACAATCCGTACATAAGAGGGCCTTGTCTTTGCCCGCATGATGCCAATCTTTCGACGCTAAAAAAAGAAAGAAAAAAGAAGAAAATGTTGGACTACAGTTGACTACACATAAATATTCAAACAAAATACTTACATGTAGAGAAACAGTGACGGCAGTGATAGGCAGCTAAATCTCTCGAATCTGAATCCTCATCAGAATTATCATCCTCACTAGCCGAGCTTAAATCTCCTGTGTTATACAATCATAAAAAAAATTATCATCCAAGAGGTATACATCGTCTACAATTATCAAGACACTAGCGAAGAGAATAGAAAAGAGGCAGAAAACGCTGATTTAAACTCCAGCCTAAGATGCAGAGAATGTGATGAAGAGCAAAGAGAGAGAAACGACTCTCCAACCATCTGGACCGGGAAGAAGGACGAGCCTCTGCATCAGTGAAGTGGAACCCACCTGGTGTATTTATACATCGAGAGAACAAGAGAAGGGGAGAGCAGAGAGCCGACGAAAGAATGACGGAACGATAGGGTCGGTGCGGTTACACGTTCAAACACAAGCCCTTTCTCAACGAGACGACCCCGCAGAGAGGAGATAGCTAAAGGCGACGGAATTCCAGCTTGTGAAGATATCTTTACATTTTCCATTTTTTCTCTGACAAGTACGGTGTCCATCTAGCGGCCATTAAACGGTACTTTTCCTGTCGAGTCGATCGGCCTCTATCTATTGGACAGAGTAGCTTCACTACCATGTATTGTATTCAACTATTCACATTCAGTATCGTGTGATGAAAACGAGTCATTATAACTTCCCAATTAGTCTTTATCATTCCTTCTGGGATCCTACTAAAGTTTTTAGCATCACACATAAGTCGCATCTGTGGAGGTGCCAACATTGCATGTGGATCTGTGTTTCCAACTAAAAAGAGACAGAAAGTTGAAGTGGGCCGTTATGTAGCCTCATGCATTATCACCGCCAGAAAATGCCGGAGCTGATGGGCAACAACCATGAAGTAGAACGGAGGAGGCTAAATGAACGATTAGCACAATAGTAACTTTTCTGAGACACAACATCACTACTGTCGATATGTCGACGGGGGAAAACAAGATTTGGGCTTCGTATAGTCAAAATTCGTGTTCTGCATGACCACAGAAACAGTCCCTGTTTTTCTTTTACTTCATTCCCTTCTCCCTTTTCTTAGTTTTAGAACCTCAACAAACGTAAACTCCCGTTTCTAGCAAGCAATTCGTCCTCTCTCATCCAGCTGTTCCTTTCATTCGTAGCGAATCGATTGGGTCGAGTGCAGATGGCGCCTTACACGCGCAGATGGCGCCAACATCGATTCGACACCAACACCGAAAGTCCGGAACCTTCTATATATTTAGTGACCATGGAACGAGCTCATCGACCATTCATACTGGAAGGAAAGAAGGGACCTAACAGTGAGAGGGATATCGCTCAAACTAGTACGTACAAGAGTCAGGCCGAAAACAACACCCGACGATAAATATCTTACCCACCCACTAACATCAAGGTAGAGACGGGCCAGACAAACAAACGGTCATTTTCTTGCAGAAAGTTGAAATTTCAAATGACAGCAGCTCAATGGGTTTGCCAGCCCTTGTCTGAATATGAATGAGCCGTTCCATGCACCACTTTCGAAATGCTTGTACTGCTGAAAAACCGGGGCACCATATTGCACTTCGCCATCGAGGCGGAGTCGCACACGTCATTGACACCATTGTATCAAGAAACCAGGGTCGTTGTAATTAGATCAGTCGGCATCGTCACGTAAAAAACCAAGAACCGTCCACTTGATGAAAGAATGATGTTTTCAATCTGACTCGGCAATCGATTGACCCACCACCAATCAATACAATATTAAGCTTCAGCCAAAAGTTGTCGAGATATCGACAAAATCAAGAGAAGACTGACATAATAAAACGTCAACAAACCGGGTTCTTCCTTGGCGACTCTTGTGTTCCGAGTAGTGCGAATCCGACGAAGAACGCTCTGCCGATGACGCCGACGGTGAGGTCGTTGATTAGCTGCGGCTGGAGTTTTTTTCCACAAGTAATAAAATTCCACCAGGTCCGACTGTTTCGTGTCAAGAACAGCCCCGATAAATATATAAAAAAAAGAATAAAAACAAAGACAAACTTATTAGCAAATAATTAGTCATAATAAATGAGCCCAGTGTTAACTATTGCAATCTTCCGTTCTCACAGATGCCGAGCACGAAAACGGAATTACACATGTGGAAGTAAGCCAGCAGCCAGCTCGTTGAGTAAACTTCAAAGAAGATTTGATCTATCCATCATGATAAAAACTAATTTTCTCGTTTTGCCTCTAAATCTTAACGGGCTTTGCTGCGTACAAGTTTAATGTTTCAAAAATTTGTCCGATACGCTGGATTAAACTTCCATAAATCGATTTAAGTCAGCAAATCATGTTTAGCTTATTTAACAATCAATAATCTTTTTACTTTCTTCTTCTCTAACTGTAAGTTAAGCAAGGGGAAATATGTAGAACTAAACAATATAGTTTCCTTTCCACATAAAACCACCTTCAATGAAGAACGTAGTTAACGAGATCCGTTAAAAATAGCTGAATCTTCAAGCAGAACTGAAAGTCTACACCCACTACGAGCTGACGTAATAGAGTATGCCATGGTGTCAAACACTAAAAAGTTTTAAACGGTTAGCAGCTTATTGTGATTAAAAATAATTGGTAATTGCTGTAATACAAATTGTTGAGTAGCAGTTGATTAGACGGCAACTCTTATGCTGACTGCAGTTACTCACTTCTGTAGGAGTTTACTATTATGGATGTATGTAATCATTGTGATCTCATTTTGTTTTAAATCTAAATAGGCAATCACGTTACATGCCAGCCCTAGGGTTCTTTCTGTTTTTCTTTCACTTAAGTCAGCCAACTAGAACATTAAATTCTTATGTGAAGCAAAACCCACTGTCCGTCGTCTTGATCCACGTGATCGGTTTACAACGGCAGTTGCCCTTGACTGACGGATGACACAAACGTCCCAACAGTCGTGTGCGCCAGTTCACAGTTTATAAATATCCCGTCTAACATTCGAAAACCACACACGCGTCGCGTCTATAATTAAAAACTCCTCCGCAAAACAAACAAGGACGTAGCAAAGAAATCAAAGTGGCAAAATTACGAGTAGATATTCTCGAGGATTTCCTTTTTTCATTTAAAAACAAATTGCACCAAAAGAGAGGCAAAATGGCGATGGTTGGTAGTTGTCGCATTTTAGATGACAAGATGAATAGTTGACACCATTCCAAAAAACTGTTGGTGATGCTGCTGTTTTGCAATCGAAAGAAAAAGGAAAAAATAAAGAGCCACCTGGCGGTCAATTTTGCATTTCTTATAAAGAACGCGTCAAACGAGCTGAAGAGAAGTCGCTTGTTCGTATTCACAAGACTCCCAACATTGATTGTAGCCATCAGTTATCAAGATGAATGGCGTGACACGGAAACTCTTCCTCCTCTAAACCAAACTTTTGGATCTTGCCACTCGTGTAGAGGAGGGGAAAAGGAACGAACAAAATGGCCTGGAATGGCCATCTTGTAATAATGACCGGCGAGTCTGCAAGATGCAACGTGCATCGAATAAGCGCGAGCGGTCAACAGTTGAGCCACAATAGAATGAAAATAAAAAGGCAAGCCGAATAAACAAATTCCAATGAGAAGGAGAGGCAATGAATAATCAAATAGCTCTGCGGACTGGTTTAAAAGGCAGCAACTCGTTTCTCCGAAAAGGAGTACTCTCACACACAAAAATTAAATAATAGGAAACCAAATTGGAAAACGGGAGAACCTCACAAAGCCCATTATTTCCAGCTGTTTCTTTTTGAATACATCCGCGCGATATCGAGCAACCCAAAACGAGTCTTATCCTTCAAATAGGCATCACGACTCCCTCTCCCGTGGAAAATGATACGAAACGAATGGAAAACAATTCGAAAACAAAACATATACAAAGTCAGAAAAGAAAATAAGATTACGATTCAAATTGTTCACCGCGTTTCAACCATAGGGGAGAAAAGAGCGCATGATAAACCCATTAACGAGCCACTGAAAAGGGCACCGCACAATTTTTTATAAGGCAAAGAGGAGAAAGGGATTATTAGTCTTCTACTGCAACGTTCCGAAAGGAATTCCCACTGTTGAGCAGCACACGCGACGTTTACAAATAAGAAAAAAGGGGAGGAAATGGACTTTGCTGCTCGACATCAATTTGGTAATCCATGAACGATGTGAAGCAATAAGGCGTGTCAACATGGTAAACAAAAACAACGAACTGGTGGAACCATCACAGGCGTCCTAGTATTAAGCTCTAGCAAAACTGCCACTTGTGTAGTCTTTATAGTCTACAGCCCATTTCTAATCGTTATCATTGATTGTGTCAATAGCTGTTTGTGCAGTTGAAATTAGCCAATTAGCCAATCCAATTAATAAATATAAGCGCATAAGCGTTTTTTAAGTGAGTAGCAGCACCATCGAAGACGTTCCTAACACAAAAGGATGTACCTCACTAACTCCATTACGACTAACATCATCCCGATTTTCTTGAAACTTCTATTTGCCCCATCCAACCGAAATAATTGGCTATGTACTTTTACGAGTAGTTTTTAACGTTAAACCATACATTGTTGAATATTTAAGTATCTTAAGTATTCATAATGCGCTTCTTTCCCATACACGAGGCAATGAATTTCTATTGAAACATGGAAAACAATGGCCGTTTAGGGTTCACTGAACGTATCTCTAAGAAAGACTACTACTGATGACAACTGGCATTGTGAAGAATCGTTTGACTCTCCCAGAAAGACAAAAAAAAAGTGTTGGAGCTGGAACTGGAGCAGAATGTTTCAGCGACAATGATGAGAAATCGGATGAAACGAGTTTCTCACTTTCTCTTTACAAAGAGAAAATAGGGTGCCAGCGATGTTTAGCGCCAACAATTGTCAAGGGGCCATACACGAAAGCGCTTTGGGTAGAATCGTCAACCAGCCAACCCAGCAACAGTATTGATCTTTTCCCTCTTCACCCAGTACGAGTCGCCCAGGTCTCCTCCAACCCTCAAGAGCCTTCATCCAAAACTCACCGCCCCAATACCAGTTCAGGTAATGTCTTCTGAGTTCTGACCCAGTCCAGTCTAGCTATCGATCCCGCAACAAAGTACCTTGATTAACATTAATAGGCTTTACGAGAAGGAAGGAGCACCTACTTTTACTTACGCTCCCACTTCTCACTCACCCTAAACCACTTCTACTCCACCCACTCCTTAATTTTGTTTCCCCCCTTGTCTTTACATAACTCCTCGGCGAACTAACATAACCCATAGAACTTGGGAAGGGAACCGGATGGGTCGGAATCAGAGACAAAAAGAACCAACCAGCACAAAATAAGTCGAATCGAAACAGGACAAGATATTGTTATTGGCTTCCGGTGGAGTCAAATTTAGTTACTCGAAACTAAAAGGATGACTCGTTGTAGGAGGTCCGGCCCTTTAAGCCACCAAGTTCCGATTGCTTGTACAGATCCTTACACAGTCGCGGGAGGTCATATACACAAATATATGCACACACACCTCCCGCTGCTGTAACGCACACACATAAATATAAATACACACGAAATGCCCACAGACCATCATCATAAAACGATCTATCGATCTGTGGGGTGAGACCATCTAAGGAAATTAAACAAGGTGATCTAAGTGGACAAAATTATATAGATCAACAAATCAGGTCTAAACATTAAAAGTACTTTTATACTTTCTCTAAAAAAAATTTAAATGCCGCTCAGTGGACATGGTTGCATGGAAACGAGTACAGTTGATTGTAAACTAAACTCACCGTATCCTTGTGAGGTAAAAGGTCTTTACGGATGCGGGAAAAGTTCTTAGCCGTACTGTCGTAGCCCCTTGACGAACCGTTTCTAGAGAGAAAGGAAACAAAACATAAAGAGGACAATTAGCATCTTACAAGAAAATCAAGAAGCACAAGTTTATGGTAAGAGAAAGGAAAGAATGGGGAAGAAAAAGAAAAGCAGGTCATAAATATCCTCAATGGCCGGTGTTGGTTCTAAAAACCGTCCACACCGTCCAACCAAGCATCAACCATGTGTGGTGCTGGATCGTGAAAAACAAAAAAACCTTGACGGGTTAAGTGACCGCAAGTGTGACGTTCTCTCTCTCTCTCCCCACCCCCTCTCTTCACACTCCTTTTCTCAATTAAAATTTTCTTCTTCTTCTGTGTTATGTGCGTGGATGTGGAGGAAGGGCGGGAAACGTGACGGAAAACATCCCTTGAATCGCTTTTGGTCAGCATCCATCGGCTGCTCATAAAAAAACTACATTTGATTGATCGATACGTCTCCACACACAGGCAAACAGGCAGTTAAGATAGCGACTACGATTATAGACATATAAATATAATAATGTCGGGAACTTGGGCGCGGATCCAATGGCCCGAGGGGGAAATTCACACCAACGTGAGTCAGTACAGGATGAGGATCATATAAACGCCAGTGTGAAGGGAGTGGATGAATCGAGAGAGAATGGAGAACGACGGGGAAAAGAATGCTGCTGGACGAAAAGCTGTTGCCGTGGCCATTCCCGACGACATGACACGCACGGATTCACACCACGGCGTTTCTGCTCTAGTCGGGTATAAACCAGAACCGCCATGCGTGAAAAAAACACAGCACCAGCAGCACCACCACCATCAGCCAAGGAACAAAAGCGCGCACCAATCTGACATCGGCCTCTTGACCGAACTCTCAAATCCGGCCATCTTCTTCCTTCCTCCTTTTTTTAAACATTTCTAATGTCCCTCCTCCCCATAGGCAGTTGTTTTCTCGTCCATCAGCGTAAAAATAGTTGGCTGCCAGAAAGGAGGAGAAGAAGGGAAGAAAAGTCGAAGAAAGAAGCCGCACGGGGGAGAGAAAGAGAGTTTTTTTTTTTATATTCAACCAAACTCTCTCCCCTCTCCAAGAGAGAGAGAAAGAGAGAGAGAGAGAGAGTGGAAGAAATCAAACATGGCCGCCTGAGCATTTCTTCCAGTTTCCTACCTGATGGCTTTAGATGAAACACGTAAAAATACTTGCACACAATTCAAATTCCACGTGGCCACGTAAATCCACTGGATTCTGTCACATATGTCGACCCTTCTGATCCGGTTACACAGGTTGCACTCACTTATATAATCCAGGTCAATCAAAATCAATCTATACTTGTTCGTTTACAGATTGCTGCTTTTTTATTTCTCGTTCAAATCCCAGAAAAGTTTTTTCATTGACTCAAAATGTTACCAGTCCAAATCTCTCGGTTGCGTATTTTAACTAAAGTTAAAAGAAAGAAAAAAAGCCGTCGGTCGTCATACAGGCTCGTACACACACACACACACAACATATACACACACAACAGCAGACCCAAAATGGCCGCACACCGAAATGACGCTGCTGAGCCCTCCCAACGAAGAACCGAATCCAATCAGATGCCACTTAAATCACGTTTAATAAACTTCACTAACGGTAGATTCAGGTCAAAGACAATAGTCTGTTTGTTTGATTTTTCTTGAACAACGTTTAAAACTAAAGTTGAGTAAAAAAAAATGGCGGAACATATACACACACGCACGGCGTCGCCTCTCATATCGGGAGCGGCCCGCTCAACGACTGCTTGCAGTTAGAGAGCTTGGGAAAATGCCATCAACGACCACGAGAGGCGCTCGACCAATCCGCTCGCTACGCTACGTGTGCATCGAGCAAGCGGTTCAACAAAACCGCGGTTTGATCAAACAAAAAATCCCCTGCGGCCAATGTTTTTAAAGCCTTGTACGAGGTGTGTGTGTGTTTCTTTTTACCGACTGAGGATGGCTGTTATTAGCTTCGACGACGACGACGATCAGCGCCCTCTATTTGATTATATTCCCCCTTTTTACAAGCTACCCTTACCAGGCTAACCTTACTTAAAACAGACATGTTGATGTGCCTGTCGTTGCATTTCTTCATTTACAAGCTTGTCGATAAGCTAACCAAGACAAAAGCTGAAATTCAAGTTTGTTGATGTCGACGGTCAGAATAATAAAACAGCCAGTTAGAAAGGAAAAGATGCTTCAGATCAACAAGACAAACGCTAGAGGGGCTTGAGTACTGGAGGGGATATACGAATAACAATCGCACACACACACCAAAACAGTGAAAAACACCTGGTGATTATGTGTACTTGAAGACTTACACCAAAGCAGCTTTGTTTCCTGCATCTGTTCGACAGAGCGGATCGACACGAAACCACAGCGACGCTTCATCACCAGAGGACTCTCTCTATGCCTCTGGTAACTTTTTCTCTTTCCTACCTGTCAAACACATGTAACCATGTTATATTTATAACGTGTGTAGATCGAGTTACACCCTCTTGCATGTAGTCAATTTCGTGGAGACATGGATAGCTTAGCTTCTGAAAACCAACAACTGAAACCCTACAACTTGATTGTCAACTTGAGACCGTTTTTCAATGTGAAACTTCTTTCTTTGATTCGTTGGACAACGTTAATGATCCTAATGATCTACAAGCCAGACTTTACATGGGTCTCAATAGGAGATAGGAAACTGTATTCACCATCTTTGACACGAACAGAACAGCAACGGCACGACCTTAGACGTAATTAGATCGTTAAAAAAAAAAGAAGATCGTCTCTTTTTTGTTTCTAGCTCCCGTCGTCTTCTCTCATTTACACATCAACTGCTTGACATTAAAGTTCAAAACCGCTTCCCGTCTTTTCGTTGTCACGCCACAGGACGTGAGTTTGTCACCAAGTTGATTTCCAAGACTCGAAATAATTCGCGTCATCTTCAATTAGTTTACCCAAAATGAACTTGATTCATCGTTATCTTTTTCTCCTAGTTCTAGTTTCGTTTCTTCTTAATTCCCCTATTTATTATTAAGTCTTTTAAATGATAGAGCTTAACTTTCTCCTACTCTTTGTTTCTCACCGTGTGAAACAACAATCTGTGTGAAAACTCTAATTCATATTTTAAATCACGAAGTGCATCAAGGAAAAATAGTACGGTCTCGGCTGGGCAACTGCGCAGTTGCATCATGGATTCTATAAAGGAACTCCTATTTTGATTGAGAAGAAGTAAGCAGAAACTAAGGCAAGGGCATCTCCGCAACTAAAATTTACTAATTACTATCTTTTCATTGCAAAGCAAATTTACTTTGTTTTACTTTCTTGGGTAGGCTTTCTTACAGGGATACAAAATATTATGGGTCTCGCTCCCGTACAGAGGACAACAAAATTGTCAGAGACCAATGGCAGCAACTGGAGCCAACGCGAGAATTGGTATCAAAACGGCACGGAGCGATTGGTTACCAAAGAATAGGGCCTCCATTGCTTAAGATCAACTGACACGTCATTAAAAGAGAATCAATCCGAAAATAAATGCAAACAAATTATATAAACATATCGACATTAGGTTTGAGCTACAGCAAGTAATGGAAAACAATAATAATGGTCAGATCCCATTTGTCTCAAAGCCCTAAATCTAAAATTGTTCATTTGTTCTCAGGATGGCTCGAATTACCAGATTGTCTCTTTTGATTCATCAATGATGGGGTACCTTTTAGCTAGCTGCCAACAAGTTGGGCACTAAGACCACATTCAGCGAGGATCTCATTACATCCAACATCTTGAATAATAATCATGAATGTAAATAAAAGATTGGCGAAATGTGTAAACAAACAAGCCGTCAAACAGAGTAGGCATGACCTATTAAACGAGCGCGTGTTCATAAGTGTCTGTAGAAGACTTAACAACTGTATGAGATCCGTAAAGCTAACCTAAAAAAGGTGTATTCAAATGAGTTAATAAACCAAGGTTAAATATGAAACCCGCAAACGATGTTGGTGGTGTGGTCAAGCTCACAAAAAAACCTCTTTCACTAACATGACCTGTAAATGATTCTGACAGCGACACACAATTCCACGAGAGAAAGCACAAATTACTATGTGAATTGCAGTGATTACTTTTTAAAAAGAGATGATCAAGAAGTAAGAAAATGACGGCATAAACACTAAAAACACTAAAAAACGCCATCGCTAATTTGAGCTATTACCATTCCTGAAACGGTATGTTTTTTAAAGATTAACTTTAAATTGAAGATTCTTTATCAATTAGTCGAGACAAATGTCCAAGAGAAACATGTATATCGAAAGGTTTGTAGATCGGAACGGATGTTGCTTCGTTACAATGATGACACACACGGCGCATGCACAACAGCGGTGACAATCCAACGCCATCTTGTAAGAAACAACCAAAAGAAAAAGATCGCCAGAAAAAGCTTTTTTTTAAAAGAAGTCAGCTGTGAAACGATAATTTAAAATTTAAACACGAGAAAAGCCGGTTAGTTATCTTGTGTGGTTGGCCATTTTCTTCATATTTGTGATATTTTCTTTTTTAAACGACAGTCCCAAGTTGTTTCAATGCAAAACGCATGATCGACTTTTATGAGCACACAACAACTGTGTTTTCCTCCCCTTTTCTCGCTCTCTCTTGTATTTTTCTACGTCCAAACATAACTGGAGAGGCACATGCACACTTCATCACCCGAGTGAAGTGATTGCATGCTCGACTGATTCATTTAAACAGGAGAGTTGCGTCAAAACCTAGAAAACAACGTCGGCTTCAAATACAACTGTAGCGGATGATGGGCATCGATTGAAGCGTCACCATTCTGCAAAATCGAGTCTCAATCTTGCTGTGAAAACGAATCCATAAATAAAAATAAACGAAGTATTCGTGTGCTATTTAACAAAAAAAATGAAATTGAATACCTCTTTCAAAAATATTATTATTGTTACTTAACAAAAAAAAACCCCTGCCTTGAATCCAACCAGCAGCAGCTTGACTCTTCCTGATAGAAGCAGCTGACGAACCCCAAGGCATTGGACATTTCTAAAGAAGAGATTGGGTCGATCCTAATCTGCCGTTTCACACAATGAGCAACCAACCGTTTTCTATTATTGTCATTCTACGTTTGACGGTCAAATGTTCAAGCAAGCTGTCGACTATCGTCGGACGAAACGACCGCCATCTATTAGAACCAACAAACACTTTAGTGATGACAAACAAAAGAAAAAACAAAAAAAACTGTGCAACGGGCCAACCAGAGAAACCCGGGTGTGTGTGCGTTCTGTATAAAAGAAAGGCGAAACTCATGCATATCAATACACACACACACACCACACAAAAAATATACAAAGTTACAATGTTCTGTTCCTTTCACGGATTGCTCTTTGAGTCGAGACAGTCCCGAATAGTTGCCATGGCGGTGTCCGTATACAACACAAGGAGCCACTTGGCAACGTTTTACAACACAGCACGCTATCACTTCGTTAGCATGCGTGTCGTGAGCTTCGCCGTGTCCCATCTCATTCTTTCACCTCTCTCCGTCTATTCTAAAAGCCCTTGAGGTATTTTAACGCTCGTCTCCAGCAGACTTTTTTCTACATCGGGACGACAACGGCGAATACGAGAAGGGCGACGATGATTATTTATTGTAACGGTATGAGATCCAAGGAAAAATCAAATGGACTTCATACGGCGATTGTGGGCCATCAACACACGATAACGACTAACAAAAAGAAAAACCGCAGTGAGATAAACAATGAAGTAATTTTTCGTCGCTAGAATTCACTAATGGAGCTGGATTTCATAACTCACTTTAGGACAAAACCTTATCAGATTTGCCAGGTCGCTGAATCGAGGACAATATTCCCAGGCCCACAAGTGAGAAAAACGAAAATAATAATAAAATTATGGATTTAAAAAGGTCACCCTATTCACCGGCAAACAAAAGGAAAATGGAATGTACAGAAAAATAAAACAAAAAAGAAGAAAAACTAGTCATCCATTATTCAATGGAAACTATACCAAAATATTTGAAAAGCTAATGCCTCAAAAAGGTAGAATGACACTCGATCGATGGCTTCCTCTTCTTCTAGGCGAAAAAGAGGATTGAATCGGCCACGCCGGAATGGATGATCGTTCCAGTGATTTAGTTTGACAGATTACATCTAAGACGTGCCCTTTAATATATCGCTCGTCATCACCCATCTATTCCAATTCCGTCAAGCTCAAGACTGAGAGGCACCCCTTACATGGACTTCAGTCAAAATAAATAAATAAAATAAATAATAAAATAAAAATCTTCAATACTGGTCTTTCTTTAAAATAAAATAAAATAAAGTTGTGTTGCATGTTCAATAAATTTGTTGGTGTAAAACCCTCGAGGACATGGTCAATGTCGGAACCCTGATGAGTAGTGGACGAAAGATGGCTCGGGATCGTTAGGACGTATCGTGTGAGTTAAAGGCCAAAGAAAAGTTCAGGAAAGAAAAAAGTGCACGCAAAGCCAGTCGTTTGCATCAGTGATTCAATGGAATTGAACTCGTTCGGCAATACAAAAGACGAAGTGGAAGGAAGGGATGATGAAGGTGTCTTTCAAACGATATACACACGGTATACTTTTTGAACCATTCGTTTCACAACAAGAAAAAAAAAAAAGGTTTTTAATAAGTAATAGTAGAAAACTTACCGTTTCGTCTTCGGACCATTTCTTGTCGGATGCCTTTAGGTACGGGGCACTTTGCCAGAGTTTGAAGAGCTTTACCCAGATCGTAAGCAGAATTGTGGAGCTATCACATCATACATTAAAAAGAAAAATTATGAAAATTTGAAAAACAAAGAAATTGAAAAACGGCGAACAATACAAAATATGCACATAAAATAACAACTTAAAACTCTGGAAATAAAACACAAAGCAGGCTTTTCAGTGACTTTTTTAAAGTAATATTCTTATCTTAGCCTGGATTTTGATTTCCTTTACATTTCTATTCACTTTACTTCAAAAATGGCCAAGTTTTAATGAAGGTTTGTTTACCACGGTCCATGGCGTTGATGGTAGTGTCGTCACGAGATGCGGCTAGGCATCCATCGTCCGGGGATCCGCCGTCACACATTCCGACAAAGGCGGCCACCCGAACGGGCGAGCTTGAATGTACACGATCAGATCAACCGTCGCGCACACCAGGAGCGTTAGGTGGCGGCACCCAACGCGGTTCCTCCCAATCTTCACATTTTTTCTGGACGCTTGTCCAACCCCAACTGAGCACGCAATTCCGGTAGTCGGGCCTGCATGTAGAACCCCAAATCATTTTAAAGTTAGTATATATCTCACATTTGTGACGATAAAGTTAATTTTAAAGTAGAACCTGATGGGAAGTGGCCCGACCCGGATTTCAACCCTGAGTAGACGCCAGTCTGCGAGTTTCCGGATTATAACCTAAAAATGTAGAAAAACGAATCCTTGAATGGCGAAAACGTCTCAGCTCCCTGGATGTCAGTAAAATGCTGAAACGCGGCACACCGCCCCTGTTTGAAAAAAGAAGAAAAAATTGCATTTGTAAAATCAAACCACTTTATTCATTCAATATTCATTCCTTTCGTTAGAGAAAAAAAATTCAGTTCCTTTAAAGATTTTAAGACAATTATTTGTTCACTGTATACGTACACCTAAACTTCAGTAAAAGTCTATACTGTGTTTACCTTCTGAAACCCAGAAGAAAATAATGATGATAAAAATTCTTTAAAAAAATGCGAATTGATCAGCAATCATTTTTGTCTTTTGTAGCCTCTAAGAATAAACACACTATTCTATATTTGATTGAAATTAAACCATACATCTTATTTAATTTAACAAAATATCCAATAGATTCATCATTGGATGTTGTTAAGAATGTTGGTGTATCCCAAGGGTGTGCAGTGTACATATTTATGTAGCGTATGATAAAGAATACAATACCTGAGCAAGGAAACTGGATAGGTATCAGTAGCGTCAGATATAAACAGCTCACGGCCTTTAATCACGGGATCATGAAGAAAACGAGATCTTGTTGCCTGTCAACCATCCACCAAATTTTATCATTCTTGTCATTGCAATCGATTAGCATTGGATCACCACCTTGTTCTGTTGTTGCGGTCTTGTACCAACAGCTGATGATACCGTTTCGGGAACTTCACAGGGTCGATAGTACCTGATGGATAAAACCTGGTTAACGATCTTCCAAATAATAACTTGGTAAAGAGATAGAACGTGAGTTAATACCATTTAATGTTTGACCATCAAGGTATCCCGCTTGCTCTGTTGGGATATAAAAGCAAAAAAATTAGTAGTTTGGGCACAGACTAAGATTAGAAAGACTACTATCTCCTATACAGACATCAGAATGATGCTCGTCACTTCCGCTGCGGCACTACCAATGGCTTAGAGGAGACTTTTTGGTGAATTTTCCTGTTTCCCTACTGATTAGTCTTTACACACCTTAATTTTCAAAATCAACTAATTTTTCTACAGTTTTTACTGTTTGCTGTGTAATTTTTTCCACAACTTCTTTATCAAATCTTTGGGGGGGGAGGAGTGACGAATTATAAGTGAATCGGGAAACGCTGGATTCCCTCGTCGTTGGGAAAGAAGGATAATTTAGGCGCCAAATGAAATAGTCTAGTAGTGCCTTTAACGACATGCCGACCAAGGGAATTGATCATCCCAACAATTTCCCAGAACATGCAATGGAAACAATTGTTGAATTCAATCACATGGTCACGCGTCATGCAGCGCTATTTTCCTTCCAAAAGGGCTTCCTATCAGGCCATCCCGCCACTCTCCTTTCTTCTTTTCCTTCATGAAAAGACAAACTAAAGAAAACAAACCCCAAATCGGTGTACTTGATCACCATACGCCGTGAAGCTCTTTGTAGAGCTTGATTATTAACTTGACAATTACGAGTTTGTTTTGAAAACGATTGGGTTCAACACTATCTATAGCATCGGCGTGAGTGGGCGTCGGAATGTGCTTGAAATGATTCCTTCACAATCATCAATCATCAGCCTATTTATTATGTATGCACAGACCGGAAATGTGAGAGGAGGGAAACACCTGGGCTCCGGTACTTGCTAGAACATTCCTTATAAAGTCCAAGAAGACATCGGAATTGATTTGGAAGCGAAAAGAAGAAGAAAAATGGCGGCGTTCCAGCTTAAGCTGAGAGCTTCTTTTCACAGGCTAACATGACAGCCAAAGAATCAGCATGAATCAAGAAAGAATGAAAACAACAGAATAGGTTAAAGAGAGTTGGAAAAATGTCGGAGTCGAAGCACTCCAATCTGTATAATCAAGTCGTAACGGGTCGTGGCTGTTTTTTCATAATTGGCTTCTTTCAAAGAAAATAAGCTGAACTCAAAGTGCTTATGTAATATACACCGTGACGACGAAAGGATCTAACTCGCAACACGGTCGGGGAAAAACAAAACAAAACAAAAAAACAAAAAGAAAGGAGAAAAAAAGAAGAAGAGAAACGTGAAACAGCCCTCAGGGCGCGAATGTAACCACGAGAAAGACACGTAACACTTGGCACCGAGGCTTCGTCAAATTTACTAGGCTATATTTCCTACAGTAAATCGATTTTTATGAGCTTTCAAAACCCGACGAATCATGTTTTGCTTTGACTTTAACTACCCGTCTAACTGAAAAGGTGAGCATATTTACATATTTGAAAAGGGCAGCACTAATCTTTGATCTTCGCTTTACCAATAATCCCACAATACGGACTGTTTATCGACATTGATTCTAAATTTCTAAGATACTAGACAACTTTTAAATTTAAATAACTGTATCTTAACAACATGTCAAGCTGCTGATATTTCACTAACCCTAAAACTCCCGACTCTTTGAGTTTAGTTTTTTCCAGTCAGAGTTGATTACTAATCTTGCCAGTTCGAAGGGAGCGAGAAGGGGAACAATTGTAATGCCATATAAATATTGACATATTTCGAAATCTAATTGCGGCTTCGCTTAGGGACCCGCAGAAACTTAACAAACCATTATAAATTTGATAACCCTTGGCTACCTAAATGATAATTCCGACTTGGCTCCCTACTGTTAATAATTGTTGTTATGTTTGCTCAAATGAAGTTTAAAGAAAAAAGTGGCAAAGAATTATTACTTTTGAATTGTTTTCTTTTCGTCAACTAAGGTTAAAACGATGAAAATAAAAAGGAAGAAATTGACTCAAATCGCAATACATACCTAACCACTAGCAACACATTCACATTGAATTAATTTTAGGTAAGAGAACTCCATAAGAAACAGTTGGTGGATTTGTTTTTCGTTTTACAGATAGGGTGTGTACGAGGTTCACCAACTAAGCAGCCGCCATGTTTGACGCAAGACTGGCCGTGTTAGTTGTAGTGCAAAAAGGGGGGCAGCACCAGCAAGCAGCCGACCTAGAGTCCCCGCCTTCTTTTCCTATATAGCTGCTAGCTAACAACTATGTAACCTTAACCAACAGTGAAGCTGAGTATTATCCTCGTCAGTAACGTTCATTGATCCAAGAAGAGTTCCATCTATTGGGCTGAGAAACGAACACTTTATTCTATTGGGAAAAAAACAAAATCTTCTCCCGATTGTCACGCGCACGCTCATACAAATGAAAAACATCCGCTTTGCAGAAATCTTGTTCTCCCATAGAAGATCGAAAGTTTCGCCTCAACCGAGTTATCTAATAAACAATAGCAGCTTGGGCTTCCCAAACAGAAAGTAAAAACATTTATTCTTACCCGTCGGAATTCTTGTATGGTGCAGATAAAGAAGGGTTGATCAGCTGATTGGCTTTCCTATGTAAGCGGCATCTATAGAACAAAGACAAATACGTATATTTTTAATAACAGCTAAAAAAAAACTCGTCGTCAACATTTAACATACATGTCGCAAATCAAATATCAATATTAGCAATAAGAAGTTTAGCTTTTCAGATGTCATCACACATCCATCCTATGGATTTATGAAGAAAATAGAATCATGTGAGAATATGAATTCGTCCATTTTCATGAAAGGTTGATCTTGTGTCGTTGATCTCCGGCTTCAAACGTTATACAACGAGACGTAAAAATAACACGAAAATTGAATCAATTAATCTTGATTTTATAAACCCTTTGCAAACGTCTAGCGAAAGGGATTAGATTGGATTGATCCAATACATACTGATAGGTAAACACTTTACGTGAGACTCTTGCCTGAAACGGTAGGTTCAATTCAAGACGACTGTCCCAGAACCCTATCGAGTATCACGTAGTTTGGTGACTCTTCAACAGATTTTATCCGTCAATATGCCGCCTGGTTTTGGAAATTTAAAAATAAAAAAACTTTCGTAGCGATATTTTGGTTCTGTTCCTGGGCTCGACTTTTAATCTTTAAATCGCAAGAAGGGAATTCAAATAACAAAAAATCTTAACAGCAAACCAAATAAAAACCAAAGGAAAAATATCGTTGAATACATAACATGAAAAAATAAAAAAAAAATAAAAATAAACACTCTTTGATGTTTGTTCATACATTCATTTAAAACACCTAATAAATAAACAGCACTAACTTTTATAAATGCCATTCGTTTTTCATGTCCGAGATACAAACAATACAACTGACATACTGCGTATTCTGTGTGAGGAATGGCCGTCACTGATCTCCGTTGTTACAACCATGTTTCCCGAGAAAGCCCATGATGCAGGGATGCATTTATAGAAGATATGTTGGGCCCACGATTTTGAAACTCAAAATGACACCATTAGGATAAGCTTGTGAGTCATTTTTTCCTACATCCCAATTGCTTCCGCAAAGACGAAAGAGATCGAGCGCTCAGTCAATCGATAGTTTCTACGACAAAAAAGGGGACGAGAGACGGGCTGGTCTGGGGAGAGAAGTTTCCAACAGAGGGGCGGTTGTGCACAAGCGACATCTGGAACTTCTCTTTTCTCATAACCCTCTAAAAGACAAATAAAAACCAACATTCAAGTTGGCCGGGCTGGCTCCCGGTGCCAACAAAGTCTCATTAAGGAATTCAACAAAAACTAAATGGCCAACAAAATGGTTCACACATTTATGGAATTGGTTGGTTAATGACAATTCAGAGCTAAACACCAGGAGAAATCGATGATAGAAAAAAGGGTTTGCTGAGGCAGTTAGTGTGCATGCGTAACCCTGAAATTCATATTCTACACAATTATGGGTGGCCAAAGAATTCAGTTGGAATGATAAATTGTAGGAGCTGGAACGTGTCCCGAAGGAGAGATGTCCCCCACATTTTAGACTAACAACACCATATAGTTTTTAGCATCAAATTCGACGATGATCAAACGTCCTTAGTTGACCATACAGGGTGATTTATAGAAAATGAAAAGCAAGGGACTTGTCTCATTTTTATTACATAGCAGTGACCATACGACAGAGGTTCTCTCTCTCCCGTTTCCCCTCCCTCGTTAACGACTAATGTGTCTTTGCGTGAGTAAACTCAAGTCACGCACTGTTCGTTGGCCAAACTGCTGCTTCTTCTGTTGGAGCTAATCTTTGACTTCCTGATTTACGACTGGTCGACTCTCATCCTACGATAAATAAAGGAGGCTTTGGAGCACCCTCTGTTGTCTCTGACCTTCCCGATTTTTTCTTACTTGTTTGCGTGTTTGTTTTTATATTATTATTACTGAAAAAGTGAAAACACAGTTTGTTAGTAGACAAGACATCGTTAATCAAGATAACTCTTTCCCTCGCTAGATGGCATTATTCTTGTCACTAATTGTCCACATTTTCTTGTAAGACGGAAACAGAGACGGAATGGAATCAAACAGCAGAGTTTAGTATTGTATTTTGCAAGAATTTCATGAAAAGAAATATCCCTTTTTCATCATCATCATTAATAGAGGCATCCACTAGTAGATGTCACCAGTTGGTAACGCCCTTTGATTTTAATCGATGGCAATTTTTTAATTTGACACAACCTTTCGGAACACGCGCCCTGTTGGTCTCATTATGAATCCACTCTATTTTCTCGAGTGAATATGTCCTCCTCTTGACGCTAGTTTTCTCAACCAAGTGATGAACGGTGAGTTCTACTGGCACATAGCTAATTAGGTATGCAAGGGAACATGGTTCGTTTGTCAAAGTTGTTGAATAGAAAAATGAGACATAATCAGGTGACAATTGTCAAAATGGTCTTATTTCCCTCTCGCGTGACTGGAAGTAGGAACTTAGAGACAAAATAAAAAAATTTTATACACGAAAGGAACAAAAGGCAAAGATCAAACCACCAGCAGGACGGATGGTGTGATGAGTTAGAAGATGATGATGACACAATCAGTCAAATCGTGGAACGAGATCCTTTCATGTTCAAAGAAAGGTATCATCGACGTCGCTGTTCTTTTTTCTTTATTTCTATTTTTGGCTCTTTCTCTTTTCAACTTGGTAAAATAGAAAACAAAGAATTGTGGTGATGCCCTCACGCGACCAATCAGTCTTCGTCTTTCAACTAAAGGCAAGTTGAGTTACAATAGCCAAACGGAATTGTACACTGCAAAGGTCCTATACACATACTAAACGTAAGTTTTCAATCAGATCGTAGTTGCCCGCCAGATATACGGTCGATGAACTGGATATCGACCACAAGACATTTCTGAATTTCAAGCTACGTCCTTCTTATTCGACATCACGCCTTGTTCGTTTCCAACAGCCTAGTGTGGTACGTACAAAACTCGGTTGACACGACGAGTACATTAACTGACAAGGACTTTCATATGGATAGGATAATTCCGACGGAATCATTCCAAATTGATACGGAAACATTACTTTTCGATTTTTTCAACTATTCCATGGTTTTAGTCATTAGATTTTTTGGTCCATATTTGTTTTGTTTAAAAAATACAAACTTGGTGTCAAGTCCTGCTCTCAACGAAAGAAAAATAAATGCACAGACAATTTTTACTCATTGTTAAAGACATTGGATTGGGTGGGATAACTGACGAGTCAACAGGAAACGAGCTTGTCACCACAACCGAAACCAGTCAGCGTCACTTAATAGTCCTAGTCGCAATGTGTGTGTGTGTGTTAAAAGAGCCGGAAGCCTGTGCTCTCCCGAGTCCTCCTCCCTCCCTCCTCTCTTCTTTTCTTATTCTCCTTTTTCCCTGTCCTTTATTCTCATTCCCTCTCTTCCTACTCTTCTCCCCTTTGCTGTATCCCTTCTGAAATGTAGACAAGATTGCCTCAACAAGGTAGAAAATCGGAAATTGATGTACTCGTCGGTCGTCAGTAAAAGATAGATACGATCCATCGAGTAACTATCAGACACTTAACAGATCACAGACAAATCAATAAATAAATACTTTGAAATAAGAACTGTTTACATCTGATTTTTATAGAGACGAAACTGTGTTTTCTGGCAAGAAAGTGATGCAACGATTGCTTCCTTCTCTCTAATTCGCCATCGATGAATCCTGAGCTGCATCATCGATCCATGTTGGGCACTCGAGATTCGAGAAACTTGTTTTGCTTTATCATCAGTTCTTTGTTTCCTCCACCAAATATTTTCTGGTATTACACTTACTGATTATCGAATTTGAACTTAAAATTTTGGCCGTTCAAAATTACGGGTAATAATAATGTTAATCAACTAACTTTATACACCATCGTTATCAAAAAGACTCATTGCGATTAAAACAATTATCCAAAATTTTTCAGACACTAAATCTTGCCTGATGCAATTGTTTTTCAAGGTATGAAATCGTCGCATCGTAAATTCTTTTGCAATCGCATAAGAAAAACAGTTTATTATCACTTAGTTAAATTTTTAGCATTTGTAAATGACTTTTGAATCTTGGGCTTCCCTCTTAAGAAGAGAACATGAATAGATATAGTTTAAGTGGACAGATAGCTCACTGTACACATTACAAAATGCCTCGACACACCAACGTACTCACACGTTGCAAATCATCATCATTTACTGCCAAAAAAGAGACTCAACTATACGAATCTTGATTTATAAACTAAAAAAATCATCTCTCACAGTTGATAAAAAAGTAGTAAATTTAGCAATGACTTCAAATTTTAGCCTTTCATTCCAAAATGGTAAAAAGCAGCGAGAAATTTTGATAAAGATAAAAAAACAAACGAATAAAACAAGACAGAAACGAATGTCAAAGGACGATGGCTGATTGTTTTCTTTGCTCTTAGTGCTCGACATGTATAATTTGGCGGCTTGTCTACTCGCTCGTTTGATTCGAGCAAAATTCACGCAAGGCATAAAGCAACTACTTTGTTAATTGAAATAAAAAGAATGAAATACCTCCTGGACGATAATCGGCTCCGTCGGTCGACGCAAAGATACCGCACGTAATCTCCGTTGCGAGCACGCCAAACTTTTCCACGGGATATTCTTTTTTCCCGTCACTGCCACAGAAACGTCTTCACAAATCGTGTCGACATTTCCTCCGTCATTTTCTATCGGACAATCACCACCAACAACATCGGGAGGAGTCACTGTTTCTATATCCTCGTCGTCCCTCCTCTTCGGTTTTCACTCCACGACGACGCAAAAGTTTACGAGGAGATTCTCCATTGCTACAGCGGGAGAGTTTCTCTTCTTCCGGTGTGTTTTTGCTATTGTTGACACTGTCGCTAGTAGTCCGTCTGGATTGCACGACTAGCTGATAGCCCGCTTCCTGTGGCTGGACGCTCCAAGCTGCTTTTACTGGCCACACGCGAATGTTTTCAAAGAAACTATTTCCCCAGTACCAGTTACATTCGAAGTCATTTTATGATACGTAACACCCTGTTAGACTCCGATATCAACTACATAGATAGGTATCTGCAATTAAAAAAAAACAAAAAAATACACACATTCATTAGCCATAGATTGGAATATATTTCGATAACAAAAAGGCTACTTTTGACCAAAAAAAACATTGGATAAAATATGACATGGTTAAAGCTAGAGTAAGTTTATAATACTTTCCATTAACAATTAGCAATACATATTGCAGTCATTTGCCCAATACACCAATTTATTTTCTAAAATTTGTGAGAAAATGGCCATTGCTAGCGGAGAATAACCACAAACAGCTGGCCTTTGGCACCTTAATTTATACTAATTCAATGAGCGAAACTTTCGACCAAAAGAAGGAAAAGAAACGCAGAGTTCTTTTTCCTGGAACTCTTAACAACATAGGACACATACACAAACATAACTTTGTCACAGTACCCAAACTAGGTATGTCAAGTTTTTTTTTTTTTTTTTCATTATAACGAAAGTGCAACATTAACAACCACTCACCACGACCTCACAATATAACTTTGATTCGAAGAGAAAAAAAGACTAACTATCGATTTTGTTCTTTTTCAATGTCCGCTACTTTTTTTTTATAGTTTGATTTTAGTCTGATAAACTAATATAATGTGACATATTCCAGACGCAAGTTACATCCGTCGTTAACTATTATTACACCCAAAGAAATAGTTGATGAATGTAACTTATTTGAGATAAGACACCTAAATGAATAAATATGCTCTAAAATGAGTTCTTCTAGTCAAGATAAATCTCCAAACGTCATAATGAAGTAAGACACGGAAGAGACTGAGAACAGGAAGTAGAATTGCATGTCAAACACGACAGCGGAATTCGAGGCAACACTCCTTATCCAGGAAGTTCTTATGTTTGTAAAAAGTAAACACACTCTAGAACGAAAATTTGTTGAGACTATGACCGTTTTTATGTGTAAATTTCTAATTTGCAACCACCGTTATTTTGCTTTCAACAAGATATAGGAACGATTATTATACATAAGTCTTAAAATTGACAGGCAAACGCATACGTATAAGTCGCATGGCCAAGAAGTACAGCATCACTTGAAGCCAAAGAGATTTGGAAAAAGAAACCAATATTTCTTGAATCACGTTAGAAAATTCTAGAAGGAAAAGTATATTACCTACACTATGAAATCTTTCTAATGCATTGATTCCTATAAAACTCTTAAAAAATTCAACCAGTTCAATACGACACATTTTTATAACCTAATTTACAGATAATAAAAGAGATTCTCTGGTCAGCCAACCATTTTCTTTAAAGACTGGGAATGTATTCTATGCACAAAGAAAAATTGTGAGGTTGATGCATCAGTCCCGTAAGTGTCAACACATAATGATTGTAATGTAAACAAAGGCGTATGAGTGAGCAACCGATTGGACGTCTATAAGAAAATGCTAAAATGGCGGCAAAGGGTTCAGCCACCCTCCCCCCTTTCATTCCCCCCTCAGGGCATATAGCAATTGGGGCACAACACGCATCCGCCCTCTACCCTTACAATTTACAGCCATCGTAACTCATCTTGAATCGATGTTTCATAACCATGTTCATAAAAGATACCGCGCATTTTGGCATTAATCGCATTTAATGGATTAAAAAGTGTTAGAAAAATGAATTTTTTAAAATCAACAAATCAATGAATAATAAAGGTATCTCAGGTAAACACGAAACAATTGTATCGTTCAAAGTGCGTTCGATAGATAGATTTTAAAAGAGTACGTAAAAACAAAGGCTGTGGTGGAGAGGCATCAAAACGGAAAAAGTCATTAAATACGCCAATACGAATGTAGTGTGTGTGTATGATCACCAAGAATGTCGCATCGGGTAGCGGGAAAACGGTTTCACCAGTAGAGACCGTAAAGTTAACACATGGTTTTAGTCTTTCTCTTGCTACCAATCTACCATATGTTACGGAAAAGGTTAGATTGTTGTGTATCATTCAAAGAACAATCGGGGGATAGAGATTAACACCAACGAGACTCTCAACTATGGAACGATTGATATTAATGAGGCGGCCTGTTTTCACGCTGGCTATGCCTAGTATTTGTATGAATAGATATAAAAGCATTTGATAGATCTGCCATAGGAATTTCTCAAGTGCGCCTCTGGTGAGAAGAGTACAAGGGAAGAATCCCTTGAGGGCACCATTTGGACAGGAGACCTATGTTCCAGAGGGGGGAAGACTAAAGAATAGAAAATGTACTGGAACCATCAAACCTTCAATGGGGAAAACGGGCCAACTAAAAAACTAATATGGTGGGTAGAACAGTGACCTTTGGCGGGCACACACACACACAAAAACGACTACGCGAGATTAAAGAACTTTTTTCATCTGGGTGAAGCTGTTATTACTTTGAATTCATCCATGATCGTAGTAAATATACCCATATCTAGCTAAAGCATAACCATTCTCAGTAAATCAATGACGTTCAAAAATAATTATGAATTAAAGTATTAATATTAATCCAATAGGATGAAACGACATTTTTCTGATATGAGAAGGATATCCTATACTAATTAAAATGCCACAAAAAGAGAAACAAAAGAAGCTGCGTATCAATTTCACTTTTAATGATAAATAAAAATGTGTAACGGTAGCGATTCTTTGAGAGGGTATAAATGCACAATACTAGAGAAGTGATTTGTGCTTCTGTTCATTTCACATACAAATCTGTCAAGATGCTTTCTGTGAATTGACAGGCGATTCACCCACAAAAAAAAACTACTCCAGAAACGCTATAAAATTATGGGCGTCTACTATACAAGGAATGCATGGCCGGGGTTAGGAGGGGAAAAGCCACAAGCTACAAAATGTGACAAATCGCCTTTTGTTTCAGAATTCGCCAACTTAAAAGTAAAGCTTTTTACCCCAACATTTCAATGCTACAATACTAAAATGTTTTCAAAAAGACATGCAAAATCAAAAGCTAAAATTTTCAGAATGCAAGGCGATCAAAATGGAAAAAAGATCAATCGTGTAAAATTAACAAATCGGTTTTTGCAATAACAAAAATCTTCTGTCTATTCAATTATAAAAAGTTTAAGCAAAAAAGTTACCTACTAAAGTTGAAGAGTTTTTCAGTAGGATTTTAAAAAATCCGATGAAGTCTGATTGCTAATCCAAATAGATGTGAATAAACGATCAATCTCGTACAGTCATGAAAACAATCGTCTTCTATTCATTTTTCTAACTTGGCACACATGCTACACACTTTAAATTCTCATCTAGACAGCGAACAAATTCGGATCTCAATCCCAACGACTACTGCAGTTCCCACGTGTGTCTACGAGCCAAGCAGGGGCTACACTAACAGTCTGACACAAAAAGCTATGAGAAATTGAGAATCGACAAGGAGGGGTAGAGCGGCTGGCGCTGGCTACAAGAGTGCATCTGGTCGCAAATCGTGGATTTGGAATTTGGAATCCCCTTCCTCTCGTTCAATGTCAATGCCTCCTATCCTACTAGCAGTCGACTTGCAAGTCGCCAAGTCGGGGTTCCTTTCCCCCCTCCTTTCCCCTCCTCTAACAGAAACAACAAAGAAAGTTGTATTACCATTTCTCTTTTTTTTAAACCCCTCTCCTGCCTCCTGGTGATATTGTATGCAACAACTCGCTAATTTATATAGATTTTTGAAATCGTTAAAGAAAAAAAAAATCAAAATCAGACTTAGACTTAGAACAACAGTTTATTGTAATACGAAATTTTTTAAAATGGCTAGCATAAACTATTGAAATAAATACTAATATTTAATCGCAGAAGACCTAAAAAATCGTTCCAAGTGAATTTGAGTACGTATGCTCTATCGTATATTATTGATATATTGAAAAGAATAAAAATCATCTCGTCCATTGCATCCTTCGTCAAAGTGAACGTTACTACAACCCAATCTCGTAGCTATTGAAATAATAACGTTTTCAAAATAATAACGTAATCCAGCAGAGCGCAATAAATATTAATAAGCATAATAGATATTAAGTTGTTGTAACTGTAAATGATATCCATTGAATAAAGTATATATTGTGTTCAAGACTATTTTATTGATTTTCTTGAATCATGACCATTTTTTTTCGGTGGTATTTTTCGATTAATGCGTGTCAACGGTAATTCAACGGTGCGAAAGAATCTATAAAGTAAACATACCAACTATGTTATAAAAACCATTGTGAAATTTCATAAATTAATCCCAATAAAATAATCATACATTAGGTCTATGACAATTCAAATAAACTTTTTGAATGGAACTCTATGAGACTTCTTTAAAAAAACTTTTATATGTTTAAATTATTAATTTTCGCAATACGATAGGTCCAAAGTGATCTTAGCAATCACAACGGAAGTAATGAAAAAAAAACACTACATGCATTCACAACCGTTCACAACTGAAACCCCGATTTGTTATAAGCTTTCTCGTCCATCACACACTGATGTGTAACAGTTTCACTTATACAGCGTATTCATTCCCCCTGATTTTTACCGTAAACCCAAGTATACTTCCATCCAAGCACTTATCCTCTCCCACTCTCCTTTTCTATGATCTTTTTTTACAGCTCGAATTTGTTTTAGCGGTTTTAGCATCCGATTTTAGCGGCTCGATGCATCCATAATCCATTCATCTGATTCTAAATTGATATTTATTTCTGTGTGGGTTGTAATTTTTTTCAACAGTTCTACTATTGTTTCTCATTTTGTTAAAGGACGACATTTGCTCGTAGACTAAATTCTTCTACTAACGAACTTATAATTACTTTTTGAATTTAATGTTGGAAAGATTCTAAACGCAGCTAGACATCTTATTCACATTGATGCTGCATGTATAAGGGAGGTGCTTGAGAATAAGGAATATAAACGTTTTTTAAATATTTGAATTTTTCAGTACAAAGGAATATTGCAATATTATACAAATGACTTGATGTAATACGCCATACGCGCCATACATGGTACTTTTCTTTACAGTTTAGAAAAATATATAAAGCTTTTGGGATATGGATAGAGACATTCAAAACTGCAGTTTTGCAGCTTGCATGAAGTTTTGTAAAGGCTATTTTATAAACATGAAGTTTAGTTCTAACTTCCCAATGTTGAGTTTCACAGTGAAAAAAAGGAACTGTTGATGTTTTTCATAAAGCTAAAAATGTGTCCGCGTCAAAAAAAATTGCTAGTTAGGATAACATATGTGGTTATAGCCGGTTATAGCTTAGGTTATAGGTTATAGGCTTCTTAATTTATTATAAGTTTGGGTAATAAGGTCTGTTGGGATGTTAGGATCCTGCAAGACTATTACTATACAGCGGTAATTTAATATAAGCAATTTTATTTCATTTATAACAACAATAAGTCAACTACAACTGAAATAAAAACCAATCGATTTCTTAGTTTGCAAATTTTCTAAAATACCTAGCTAATTTAAAATGTACGAAAATGTACGTATTCAAAAAAGATAAAAATAAATGAAGAGGTTCAATCTTGACGAATTAATGAAACTAATATTCCGTCTCATCTCTCATGGAAGTGTTTCAAAATTGTCCCACGCCACACTCTAGTCTGGGAAGTGGGAACCCTGCTTCTAACGAAAACTAGCGGACGGCTGTGGAGTGTGGACAAAGGGAAAAGGCGTTTTCCCTGATATGGGGTATCATCATGGTCTCCAGTCTCTAGTACTACGAGAAGTCTCATCCGTTCAGTTTGTGCGATGGAGCACCTCTCCGGCATTCTGATTGGCTCTCCAAAAAGAAAGATTCCAATCGTCACCACCACGGCGCTGTAGGACAGCAAGCACGGCTGTCCGGCTGTCGCTGGTCCGGCTTGTCTGCATATAATCATCACATTTGTTTACTTTTCGTAGTAAAGTAATTTCTTTTAATTTATCGTAATAAACACAAAATAATTTGACTTTGACAAGTTAGCGTTTAATAAAAGGAAAGGAGCGTGTTCCTGTGTTAGTTTAACGTGGAAAAATATTGAAAAAAGAAAAATAGATAACGAAATAAAAAATTTTGAACCACACACAAAATTTCAACTTGAAATCTTATATATCGGTTCAAAATTTGTTATTTCGTTATCTATTTTCTTTCCCCTTCATATACATAGTATACTATCCAAGACTGAAAAGTTGTAACAAACAAAGAACATTTTTCCATTTAGCTCAAAATCTGACCGTAGATGGCGTTTGCTGAAATTTTCCAAATTTTTACTGAAAACATGAAGTACACCGTACTATGGTGTACTTCATGCTGAAAATTTGGCGATTTGGCCAATGATTTGGCTGAAATTGGTTCTGGCGTTGTACATTTTTTTATTAATTTTAAAAGGGGCAGAATTCGGATACCGATTATAGCTCTGTGTATCAGCACCCAAATTGAAATAAATACAGATTTTACAAGGATTACATAAAAACATGCATAAAAAATGAAAACAGACGAATGGGGAGGCCTATCGGATGCTCTAATTCTCTCAATAATAGTAACGTAACATAATACTAAATCTCTCTAACACCTCCACCAATTTTCTTGAATCTGCAATAAAAAATTTACCCAAATCGTTTAAACCTAATCAAAGTTAGCCGTTTTTACATTTTTTAAATTTAGCGCCACCAGGGGGCGGCAACTTGGATTTTTGAGCGCTTGGTCTCTAAAATAATTTGACCAAAGTTCAACATGATCTGATAGATAAATCAACCAATTTTGCATTTCAATATTCTTAATAAATTTGTTATCTTTACACAGTCATCCGTACTTTTCAAAATTTTTAAGCGCCAGGCAAACGCTTCAATTTTTTTCCACATCCTCCAAGGAAATTTGTGTTCTTGAAATAATGAATACGAATCGACTAAGCCCGGTGGTGATCAAATCCGTGAGGTGGTCGTCACTGGTTTTGGTCATTTTGATATGGAATCACCACTTGTACTATGTTCCATAAGTATCGCACACAACCTTTTTTAAATGTTGTATTCATTTTTCCTGACTATACAATGAGGAGTTTCATTTTATTTCATTGTTGACAACTTATAAGACCAATTTTTCAAATCGTTTGTGTCAAATGAGATATTTGACAGAAAACTGCAATATATTCTAAGGTACTAATTCGTGAAGATCGTACAAATTAGCGGTGCACTCTTCCTTTCGACTAACTCGTTTCGGAACGTCTTGAACCCACTGGAATATCAGCTCTACTGATAATAAATCGACCTTGTCGACTGGTCGTTTGATTGAAACGGAAAATTCCAAGTAATTTTTCTATTGAAAAAAATGTTAGTTTTGCTTTTACCAAGGCGTTTACGTAACTTATGTAATACACAAAAATAAACAAAAATCCGGGCCATTGAACTGACCTTGTGGGAGACGGAGTTTGTTGATGTGAATATCTAGTAAAAAGTTGTCTTTCTCTAGTCACGGTCCCAAGTTTGACTCGATTAACATTCTGTTCTACAGCTCCCCTTGGTACAGAGACAGAACGTTTGAAACTGCTGATTTTCTGAGCGTTTTATTGTTGATTCAATTGATTTGGGGCTGTTTAAAATTAGCAGATTGTCTGTGAATTGGATGCCAAGTCATTTGTGTGATCCTATTAAAAAGCAAGGGCATTTGAGAACACGAATTAAGTATTTATGATTCTTAGTTACCTCAGGAGACAGGTAAGCGCTTTTCATTCGAACAGTCCTGATATACAGGGTCTGTGAAAATCTGTTCCACGCAGTTCCTCCATGTGCCGTTTGCAGCTACATCTTCTTGCTCTAATTTGGCATTTATTTCATCGTGGAATTCTATAGGGTATTAGGTGTATGTAACGTTACAAATGACTTGCTTTGTTAATTTGTTGATGCAGATAGTATTTAGGCACGTACTGAGATATTAAACTTTTAGCTCTTTCCGGCTAAAGTTTTATTGTAATTTCGCACTTCCTTTATATCTTGACTCCAGAATCGCCTCGTATTGGGTGCTTCTTTGTCGGGCGTTACTTCCTTTATCTAAAAATATAAAATCTTAGCTGGACCTACTACGAGTAGGCTAATAATGTTTTTATTATAAAATGGATTTTCTACCTTAAGAACGATTACTCCATGAAAAACTATACAAAAAAAGTATTTAGATAGGGTCAAGCATAAACCTCACAGCACCGAAGCAGACAATGCCTATATTGTAAAATTACTAAATATAATAAAATGAAAACGGAAAACAAGTACATTTTGGTTTTACCTCTCTTCTTTTCTTCCGCCATATTAGTTGAGTATGTAATTTTATAAGTCTCAGGTTGCAATTTAATATGCTGCTGGTTGTTCGGAAATTTGGTATTCTACGTATTTGGTTAACGCAGTCGCCCACAATAAACCCTGAGATGTCAAATTATTTAAATAAAGCAGTTGACAAATGTACAATGTATACTGTGTTATTGTGGTGAATTCAAATCGAATTCCATTGACGGAATTGACACTGTTGAAGAACAGGAAAAAATTATGTTCAAATAGATTACCGAATTAACAAATGGTGGTAATACAAGATGCAGATATCGCGACACCCACTAGAGATCCAGCATTTCCACCTGCAATTTCACAAAAAAGAATCATACAATTTGTAATCTCTTTCGTAATTTACTATCAATCTTAATTTATGCACGTACCCAGCACGCTGAGCGCCACCCCCCGCACCCGAAACGGTAGGGCTATCAACACTCCAACCAAAAGCGAACGCAGTTGCCCCCTGCAATACGCATTTACGAATCATATAGTCATCGTAGAACCTAATTCATTTCAATCATTGAGATATTAGGCCTACCCTTGAAAACCATTTCATCCTTCAACCAGAACCCATCGCTCCAATTTCCAACAGAGCTATATACGATGCCAAATATGAATCCGAACATCAAACATAACGCTAGTCCGATAAGTTCCGTTTTTACACCCAAACGCTATATTAAATAATTGACACAGCTCACTAACTTATGCAAAGCATGAATCATTTTTTGAAAGTGATTGATATGTTTACCTGAAGAGTGCGATCTTGAATGACAGTTCCAAAAAGTTCCCGCTAAAAATAGGACCCTTGAAAATAAGTGAGGTTTTTTAAAAGTGTTATACCGTGTTATACTCAAGGTATAATAACAAAAACATCAAAGAGAAATTTTTTTTGGAAATGCGAGTAGGAGTTGTTACATGCATACAACCGAAGTTCCCAACAATATCCGTGTGGAACTTAGCATATTTTTTTAAAATCTATACCTCAGCAAAGATGATGGAGTATCAACCTTATTTTTTACATTATTAATACTTAGTAACTAAAATAGATAGGGCCCAATGTGCGAAGGAAAGGACAGATTTCAGGCGAATTGTTAATGATGTTTCTCACCTCATAGGAGACACTGAAAAAACATGATTAAATTAAATAATTTATCTCGTAATATTAATGTAAAAAACTAAAAACCTTACCCAACATCGAGGCCACGAGTACGACTGATGAATTTTCGAACTAATCCCATCGCCGCCAGCATACTGAGCAGTAAAAAAATTATTTTACCTTAAATGTTAGTTTTCAAAAATTTTATTGGTAAGCATATGCATCAAACTGATTTATGTGGATAGCCAATCGATAAATGCAGTGGAAAAGTTGTTCTTTTACTCGGCGCGAGCTAACAGTTAAAATGTAAAAAATTAAAATTAGTTTGTTTATATAAACTGTTTCTATCTAGCCAGTATCCATTGAACTTTCCCAGAAATCTAATCTATTTGTAATGTTGAGATATGTACACTCATAGTTTTCGCTTTTCTCTCTCAGTCATAAACCGTTGAACTTCCATCTTCCATTCAAACAACCTAGCTGCACGCATACTTAAAAATAGACTATAATATCGCGATCAAAATCTTGTTTCTTTTTGTTAAAGTTGTTACCCTAATTGTTAGTTCTTAAATCGCGCTTGACTTTCAATAAACTTTAAATTCGTAGCTTAATTCGTGAAAAATTATACGTCATAAAGATTTTAGTATTCGATAATAAGATATAACTTTTTAACTTCACGTACTCAAATTTTTAAATTGTTTAATTTTCCCATTGTGCCAAGAAGCTTAATAAGTATAAGAGCAAAACTATAAAAAGGGAGAGATTCAAATTTTTTGGTTTTTTCTTTAGTTTCAGCGATAGCTCTTATCTTCAACCGATTTCAAGCGGTTTATGAGGATACCGTAGGAGCAGTCAGGGTTAAAAAATTCCCAATGGAGCAATAGTTTTTATCATAATTTAATTATTGATTGAAATGATTTTCTGAAACTCATACCTGCAAGAAGGACAAACATGATGAAGTCAAATGAAAGTACAGCACTTGCACGGACCCTGCCATTTAAAAAATTTTACATTCAATGAATCAATGAACTGAACAAAAAGATCAATCAATGTATGCGAGAAATTAAATAAATCTGTGCATACCTTCGACGACTTGAGCAACAGCGAGTCGCGACTTAATGGATTGAATGAATTGTTCCTAGACGTTTTTGAAAGCAGCCCACGTTCGGCAGCTTTTTCACTTGGACAATGCGACCAATAATAAAAACGTTATCAAAATTTATTATCAAGAGAATACATTGAAATAAAAAATCATTTTTATATAGTTATTAGACCACTCTCTTACCCGTCAGTGTCTGCATCAGAATGACAGTGTCGACGTCAGAGTTGTCGACTTTGCCGTCCTATAATAGAGGATTCTTGACTGTTGTATGCAACGAACACGCAGCACGCTAAAATTGAAATGCATAATAGATGAATAAAATTGTGAAAATATTCTTGTGTTATTATCATTCCTTTGGTGAACCCTTTATACAAATTCATATTATTTCCAGATTAACAAAAGCAAAAATCATAGCAACATGGATTAAATTTTTTTTAAAAATACTATTTAGTAGTTACCTCAATTTTGTATCGTAAATTGAACCAATTCCTAAGATTCGAAGTTTCTGCAGAATTTCTTCTGAATCATTTTTCCCTGAAGGGAAAGTCACCTACCAAGATCAAAGAAATTATTACATATTAATCTGTCTAAATATTTATTCATCAATGTAATCAACAGTAATAATACTCATGAACAATTTCTTGTTTGAATGTCCGTTCCCCTATACAAAATTGAAAACCTTGGAATTTTTCCTATTTACCTGGTAATATTTATCATTACTCGAAAGACCCCAAACGACCGTCATTGACTTTAAGCTCTTCAAGAGTAAGAGTAAGTACCTAAAGATTAAGGTGAATTATAAAATTAAGGAAATGTGTGTATAGCATACATAAATAGAATTCCATAGAAATTTGAATTTTTACACTGGCGATCGAGATGAAGTTCGACTGACCAGGCCTCATCGACGGGCTGGTTCTACAATGAATAAATAAGAAACACTTAATAATTTCCATTTGCAGAGATGTCCACATCACTATGTGGAATTAATATCAACCTGGCATATATGCAATTAGCCTACCTTTCGTCGGAGATTCTAATGCGATGGTCGATTTTGATCCGGTATCTAGACGACGGTTTTGAAGCAAAGTAGATTCCTGTACGGGAGCCAAACCCAAAAATCCTTTGACCCTTTTGAGCAGGTGGACTCAATTTTTTTATCTGTGACATTCGGATCATGATCGGCCCAAAAGCTGTTGTTCGTAAGCCGCTGTAGGAACAGTCAGAACGAAAAAGGCAGCCATGCTTGAGGAAACGTTTCTTGCCAAATGTCCTAAAAACGAATTTACTTAATAACCCATGTTATTAGCCAATTATCTTAACATTTATGACACGCGCACTGAACAAGTATATTCAAGTTAACATCGTAAAAAATTCATCGGTTCGAACGTAACGCCACGTAAATAGCCACTGCATATTAAAAACAAGTAAACAACATACAATAAGACTAGTTGCTATTAAAGATAAATTTTGAATGTTTTGATACACAATAAGAGGCCGGAAGAGCAGGCCTTATGAATTAGCCTAGGTTTTTTAAAAATAGTGTCTCGGTAGGTCGTGCACAATTGCACATCCTTTCCACATAAATCCTCTCTGCACCGAAAGCTATTTCGATAGTTGTAGCTCGATCTAAAATTACCCTCGCGAAAAGAATGACGATTTCACTTTTAAACTGACACTGTACGTTGCAAGCGCCCAATGAGGACTGTAAACATTTGAAAAAGAACTCACGGCCAGAGTATTCACGTTGAGGCAGCTCACTAGACTGAGCACAATTTTGTTTTCTGTTTAAACTGGTTTCAGTGGTTTCTCGATTAGACTAGAGAAAGCGAGATATTCAATCATATTAAATCGTACGAAATTTGTTATTCTTGAGGCTTGACGAAATCTGGTTTTTATAATGAAGTTGTTGTCAACGGAAATGGGATTGTGATTAGCCTTCAGTCTGCAAACAGTACCTTGCTGTAACCCACAGACACAATGTAAAATAATAGACCACACCCTGCGGTTAGAAGGTGAGATAAAAAACGTAGATAGGACAATTAGGCCACAGAATGACGCGAAAAGCAGAAACTCAATCCAGGTGGCGTTCCGACGACCAAATATCAAGTCAACTGTTGACACGCCGATACTGACAACGACTGAACACTGAACAGCGAGTAATTCGGCGTTTTTCCATTCTCCTGTTTTGGTTAGATTATCTAGTGGGAGTTGGGATTTAAAAGAATGAGATAACTATCTCGTGCCGTTCACTTTCCAATCTCCAACGAAAGTTTTTGACGAATTCGTCTTTTAAATGAGGTCGATATAATAAGGAATGAGGTCAACGTTTTTTTTTTTTTTTTAGTGCTATCAAGGTCAGGTAGCACTGCAGCAATGACAACATTTTTAAAGAATGGAATAAAAGCGTGTCACGCACGCTCACGCCATGTATATAAACAAGTTTTCGAAGCAAAACAAACGCATGTTTTATCGCACAGTGACTAAGACCGACTAAGCGAGAAAATGATTCATGGGTAATGTGTTTAGTGTGTCTTTTTTGTGAATTTCATAAAATCGCTATTTTGTTGGGTTCATTAAGAAAGCTAGAAAGAAAACATGTCTCGATGCAAAATTATTGCGGATTGCGATATTCCTTGGGTTGAATGATTCAGATGCATTGACGACTTTCACAGAGTTGCTTGCTCATTGCAGTTTGCTCATTTGTTGTTCGTCATTCCACTCATTCGTGCTTCGTGCTCTTTTAAATGCGTCATGAGATCTTGGCAACGCAGCCTATCACGATCAACCTGTTCATGCAAATTGATCCAGTGGCTATACTCATTTACTCTACAAGGCAAAGGCAGCAGTTCGGAATAACACAGAAACTCTCGCTTAAGACACAAAGGCACAGTTCGATTTCTTTTTAGGCAGCACGAAAGAATTGTCATAGAGCGTCCCAGAGAAAAAATAAACGTGGTTTGATGAATTAAAAAAAGTTTTAACTTTAAAAATATCACGCATTATCATTTTTTTAAATCTTTACAATCCGCCGATCAGAACTTGTACTTCCTGTATAAACATATTTTTTCTTAATATTATATTAATTTCTTGTTTTTCCGCGTTAAAATGCCACATTGCATATATATATAGGCTACAGAAAATTGCAAACGACCTTGAAGAGATCCGTTTTAGTTTTCCTGCTCACAATAGTTTTCAATTGAATTATCTAGGTAATAAATAATAAACTTCAGCTGATGAAAAAAAGCCTATCAATAAGAGAGTTTACCTGGAAAAAGAAATTAGAAAGTTTAAAAAATAAAGGAAGCCACGAAATTCTGGCCGATGTAACATAAAGCCCCGTACAACTGTAATCGACCTTTCACTTTCCATGAATTCAAGGGAAAACTGGAAATAAGTGTATACTGCGTTACCTCTTTTGGGGTAACGCACTGGGTCATATTGTTAGTCACGGATAAGCGTGACGTAAAAATTAGCAGACCGTTTCTATTTCGGTTTTGCAAAATTATAAATGAATTAAAGCAATCGGAATAAAGGTTAAGTTTGAAAATACTTCAGCAGATAACTAGGTATCATGCTTACTAGGAAAAACTAATTTTCACGTCCAAACAAGAAAAGAGAAAATTCCATTCAGTGAAAAGAGACAAATTTCCAGGTAAAAAAGAAAACGCCAGCTATTATGCAGAATAAAGAGATGATCGCGATGTGTCTATTTGTCTTGAAAGTTAATTTATCCCAACAACAATAGTTCAATGCCAAAAAAAACAAAAACAAACAAAAATATGCGGTAATCGATATATACATTTCAATATTTCATAACGTGCAGTATCGGGAAAGAGCGATCATCGATACTACCACCAGCCAGGAGGCATCGATAAGTCACCGGCTCGACTTTTGGCCTGGGGGTTTCCGGTTTCGGTAAGTAGCGACTAGCGATTTAGCGAAACGGAGAGCTAGCTAGCAGCAGCAACTAAAACCTGTAGATCTCGTCTAACTCACTCGATCTCTCATCTCGTCCTATCCACGTCATCTCTCTCTTTGTGTGTGTGTCTGTGTTTTGGTCTTATCGTCATTGAGTCATCGCTGTCTGGTAAAAAAAACAAAACATCCAGGCTCTGTTCCTGCTAAGTCGTCCGGCCGCCATTGTCATTGTCTACACACGTGTTAACACTATGTCGGCGAACACGAGGCTGCCTTGCCACGGCAAGCACGACAGTTTGCCTGTGTGGTCCATACTCCAGAAGGAGTGTAAATATCCGGGTTGTCAATATTACCTTCCTCCGTCGAAGCCGGCTGCTGCAGCAACAGTGTCCGTTGATTTGCCGGCGTCGTCACCTTCGTTGCCACGTTCCCCTCGTCCTGGCAACAAGCCGATCGTCACTGCGAAGAAAGCTAAGCTCAGTGTTGGAGGAGGATGCGGCGGCAACAGCAGTGATGGTTAAAAAAAATGAAACAGATTATTGACGGAGTAAACTTTTTATCTTGTTAATGTTTAAATCTCTCAGGCGGAGGAGGTTGTGGTGCTTCTGCTCCAGCACAGATAATAAACCGTGTTTCTTCAATTCCGCAGTCATTCCCGGATGGTCAGTCCAAACAGACACCGTAGTTTGAAATCATTGATCCTCTTTTATAAATGTCTCGCTAACGTCTTTTCACTTGATCTTACGTACGCGGTATTACAATGGTTTTTTCGCTAGTCTCGACGACCTTTTTCTAGCACCAGCACCCAAATCAACACACTAACGACAGAAAAGAAAGTAACAGTGTACATTTTCTATAGCAACACTGATAATAGGCTTCACTAGATGGCGACCCGAGAACCTTTATTGCGATCAATAGGAATTGAGGAAAAAGAAACAAAAATGGATTTTCGGAAAATTTAGATATTTTTTAAGTTTGTATTTAATATTTAAATTATGAAAAAGTTAGCAATTGATACACACATCCTTTCGTTAACTTAATCAAACTATGCAACCTTTGAAACTTGGGGGAAAATCGCCTAGAAAACCCTACATAAAAACGGACTACGAAAGTACTAATGATTTACAATGTATTCGTATACTCGGCCTGTTCAAATTAGGCTTAAATTTAGGCATAGTTCTTTTATTTTACATCTTGATTGCGAATAATGGACACTGCTTACATGCGTGATTGCATATGTGCTCGTAATTCGTAACGCTCAACATTTCTTGAAAATACTGTCAAGAAACCTATGTTACATTTGTTTTTGTTTGGGTAATGTATTTTCTTCACGTGTTGACAACGGTACAAGATTTTAAATTTCCATTATAATAATATATGTATATATGGAGAGACGTATAGTTATGGTATTAGTTAAGTATATTGCGGACACTCAAATAACAAAGTTCTTTCAGAGCGTGAAGCATGTCGTGCATGCTATGCGATCCTTTGTGTGCCAAGAAGGGATGTGTGTAAAGTTTTTGAACACAAGGAAATAAAAATGACATGTTGACAATGTGAAACCAGTACACAGCAGAGACAACGCACGTCGGATCAAAATCGACCATTTTGAGATGTAAAAGTTGTTTGCACTGTGCTCTCTAGAGGTAGAAGGCACCAATAAATACGTACTGTTCTCATTGTATGGTTAATAACATATTTGTATCCTGCCGTATTCAGATAATGTATGTACAGTTCACACTTAGATCAATTGAACATTAATTTGTTCGAAACATGCACACGACAAGTGAGGCGACACCTTTTTTCTTTCGCTTTTGAACCTTTTTCAAAAGAAACATTATTTGACACGAGACACAAAACAAAACTGGTGACCGTTAAAACAATATATTATGCCGTTCATTTGACACGTCATGACGCATAATGGAATAGAGACGTCCATAAACTATGTAAGGGAAATGAGGGGGGGGGGGGGAGGGGATTTGCCGATTTGGTCGAAAAATTCTTACGGTGGAGTGGGGTTCAACTTTTTGTCATGTAAGAAATTTGCAAGTTTCCTATATTTATATTTGTTCTCTGTTATGCTTAATTTTATATCGTGCTTTGACCCACGTCAGTTTTCTTTCTAAATCTCCGATAAAACAGATGCTAATCGATTTTATGCGCATTTTAATTTGAAGGGGGGTATCGGCAAATCTTACGTTAATTCAGGAAGGGGGGTGGGGTCACGAATTCCTTACCAATTCTTACAGTGGGGAGTAAAAATGGCAAAAATTCCCTTGTGTAATTTGTGGCCGCCCCCTAACATTCTGTATTTCTATACAAACACGTTTTCATATTTTTCTCACATTTTGCATTCAAGAAACCTTAGAAAGTGACGCAAATTGAATGTCGATTGATAAGACTGTGTGAACAGTTCATCAATGATGCACTAATTCTCCACTACTATAAAATAGAGAGAGCCAGAGAGGTGCGCATTTGGTGAATTGAACAGTGGTGCACTTTTCCAAACTGAAATCGCTTATAAACGATCAAAAAGATCTCCCAAGGCACTGGCAATAGTAGCCGTGTGGTAAATATTAACATCAAGAATAACATCGACTGATCACGAAGCTATTGTGAGACCACAGCACACACCGAGGGGTTGCCCACTCTTTTTTCTCGGTGTACAGTCCTTAAGAAAAAGTGCTATAATACATCCGAATTTCTCAAAATTTACCGATGTGCAACTTGAAAAAGAGTGGGCAACCCTTCGGCACACACGTTTCCATCCACACTCACTTTTTCAAAAGGCAGACTTCCTAATATTTCTTTGAGGTTGAATGGTGTTTACAGTTTTTGAATTGTAAAATATGGTGAACTATAATATGGAACTGTACGAGGAGGAATGGAATATGGTATATAGATTCAGCTTCAAAAAAGTGCCGAGCGTTCGTGATGCTCCGTAGACGAAGGATAGCCATTGATGACAGGGCAGTGAACACCGCGACTCGTTACCGTAATGGGCACAGCACCATTTGCCCTTATTGACGATGGCAATAGTTGATCCATTGTGTTATTCTTTGTTCTGCCGTTGTTGTTTTTGCTGAGCTGTTGATGACTCTCAATATCAATAGCGTTTTTGAGCTGTTCATCACTTCTGGGCCCCTTGTTTTCGTCTTTCACAATGCGTCCTCGATGCTGCCCTCTGGCAGTAAGAGGGAACAAATCCTCCGATTCATCATTTACTCTCGAGTCAACCTTCATTTGGCCAACCTTGTTGCGTTTTTCTTCGTTAGTGTAGTAAGAAGCAGCGTGGCGCGACACTATGGCAAAAGCTGCGCAGACGGCCGCAACGACAAGCACGCCAACGCCAAAGACAAGAGCGAGATAAAGGGGATTCTCCAGGAATATGACAAAGCGACCCATAGGTGTTAAGGTAGCCCCGGCAGCAGTTGCCGGTTTACTGGGAAGTCCTTGGGAATCTATTAGCAAAGGCGGGTAGTTGCACTTTGGGAGATTCACGTGATCCAGTCGAGGCAATTCAACTCCAGCCACTGATGGTGGATCTTGACAAATTGGGCATGGCTGAGCGCCATCATCATCGATGTAGTCAGCCGTTAAGTTCCCGGCGTTGGTCTTCAATCCTCGGCAGCCATCTTTAATGTGACGGCTTGCAGGTGAAATGTCCATCCACTTGAGCATTGGACCAATGACACACGCATCGCAATACCATGGATTGCCATGTAAGTAGATCCGACGTAAGCTCTGAAGCGCCAACAGGGCACTGAGAGAGAGATCCGTGAGACTTGAGAGTTTATTGTGCGACAAGTCCAATTCACGAAGTGACGGTAGAGAACGGATCACTGAATGAAAGATAATACAGTCTACATGAAAATTTTAATTTATATAAGTACGTACCTTCAACTGGTAGGTAATTAAAGGAAGTGCCAGACAGATTTAGACTTTTCATTCCATGATGGAATGAGAAAAGGTCCGTCTGAAAGTGTTGATCTCCACCGATGGGAATGTCTGCTACGTCGAATTCACTTAGATTGAGTTGTATTCGTGGACTAAGAATCGATGACCAGAGATGAGACACCTGAAGCGGATTTCCTCCAATTTTTAAGTTATGGAGTGACTGGTTGAGTGGCAAGAACACGAACGGGTCCAAGCTCTGAAGACGATGTATGGACAGATCAGTTCTGTGATGCTGACATTGATGAATGATGCGGGGTCTAGCGTCATCATTTTATTCCGTGCCAGTGACAACGACGTCAGATTATGACCTAGCAGGTGAGTGTATATACATATGAAGAAACAAAACAACAAGAGACAATGATTACTCCTCTTTTGACTTTTTAGCGGCTTTTTAGTTCATTGGTTCGAAGTGAAGAGAGAACTATTGTTTATTTTTCGACTATCTTGAAACAATCTTTACGGTGCATAACAATCTAAAAGTTATCAACTCAGCACCACGCAGGTACTACCCCAAAATAAAAGACCTCAAGAGACTATAGTTTAATACGTAGTTATTCCACATAATTCTATAGAAACCATCAACAACACAGTACTTCCCGCGCTGAAGACGTAAAATCCGATCATCTCGGAAGAGATCGAATAAAAGTACACAGAAAAAATAAATTAGTACTGGTCCCTTCCCTGTTCACGGAGGTTGCTCTTTCTTTTAAACCATCAGTGTTGGATGGAGCCCAGGGAGCTGGGAGCCATGGAAGACCAAAAATAGCTGATGCTGTACTAGTTTTGCCTTTGATGTCTTAATGGGTTTTTCGCGACTACGACTTATTCAATAGGAGCCTATTTTTTTACGATACAAAAACCCTTACGTTCGATTGTAATTCTTTGCACGTCTGAGAATCTATTTTTTGAAACACAATTTTGCCTATTGTCCGCTATTGTCTTATGATAATGATTATATCAATTAATTTGTCTTTGAGGCTATAACTCTTGATATTCTCTGAGCAAGCGTACCACCGCTGGTCATCCGAAGGCCCTTAGAATATTGATTTCCGGGACTGAATAGTAACACGGATTGTTTTCTGTAAAATAATAATTAGTTATGTCAATTCACGGAATAGAACTATGTGGACCAAGTGAGAAGGATTTTTAATCTTAATAAAGAAAACAGAATAAAATTTGAACAACGTGAATAGCAAATATTGGTTTACCCAAGGTTTACCCGGTCCCCTAATAAAAGTGTATATACCGTACTACATCTCCCTTTCTCTTCACCCTATCAAAATTGAGAGCGTGTTGCTTACGCATATTTCGGTTTATCATAAAAGCCTCAGTTTTGTTTGTTGTTTTTTTTCCCGAAAAAAATGTTTACTAAACGGCACGGTGTGTTCTCAAAATTAGATCGCATGATGTGTATCTTAACGTACGGAGAGTAGAATATATTCGGACATCAAGTAATGAGTTGCTTTGTATAAATAAACAAAATAAATAGTCCTGCTCACCTGTTAAAACACCACTGGTGAGCACCGGTCACCTGATTGCCATCTAAATAGAGATGACGAAGCTTTGAAAGATCTCCGAATGCATTTTGTGTCAAGATAATGAAAACTGTTATCTCCCAGATCAAGAGTGATGATGTCTGGAAGCAAGTGAAGAAGCAGCGGATTTGATGTAAGTCAAACCGCAACGTCGACACCTTAAAGTTCGTAAGAGGCGGACGTCGCGGAATACTTCAGGTTCCAGATCTTGCAAGGGGTTGTCACTTAACTCTAGCTCTTCTAGTCGATGAAGACCGTAAAAGAGGCGGGGTACGAATTCCGAAAGTCGGTTTGCGAGCAAGGGAGAGCCGTTTCAAAGCCGGAAGGTGACGGAATGCCGCAGAAGGAATGGAATCTATGATGTTACCATCCAATCGTAGATCTTCCAAGGCGATAAGGCCTCGAAAATTTGACTCTACAAGCGCCGATATATTGCTTGAGCGATAAATCAAGTGTTCGAAGGGGATCGAAGACCCCAAAATGAATGCTTGCCAATAGCTGGCACAAACGAATTGATTATTTTCAGATGTTCTAATTTTGCCAGACTCTGAAATTTTAAAAACATAAACAAGCAATGAAATAAGTATTGTAAAATAGTGTCATTATCCACAAACATTTCTATTAATTCTAAATTTTAAAAAAGTTTAATATTCACCTGAAAGATAGGCCCAATCGTTAACGAATTTGGTTTTATCGTCGGGCGCTGCTATAATTAGCACCTCAGTCAAACGGATCCATTGTTCTTATGGGTATGGGGTCTCCCAGATCGCCGCGGTCGCAAACGACTTTTGACACGACCGCGGGGGTCCAACCCGCACCGACATACTCTATAGGACAGTTGAATGCTTCGCCATTATTTGGACGTTGGCACCTCAATGGAGCCAACTGGTAATGAAAAGCTTGTTCACCATAACGTTGATTACAAAACACCCACAGATAAAATCCAGAAACAACCATCGTTGGAACCTAAAATATAAATATAGCAGGAAAAACAAATATTAGTTCGGTAGAAAAATGATAAAAATCTATGTTAGTCTGTGTAGTATATGAATAAATTTAGAACGAAAATTGTTTATGCTTCATTTGGGAAAGTCGCGTTACAAACGACGAGTTTTAGGTATTAAGTTTGAGTAGGAAACCGGCATCTGTCTAACGTGAGACTACCACTCGTTTTTTCGGCATCCCTACGGCGTTCCAACGCCAACATAATTAGATCGGAGGCGCCACGCTGTCACTAGCATGAAAATATTATATTCCTGGATGCCGAAAATCGGAAGCAGTGATGCTTGTCACTTCACTCTGCTACAGTGGCTAGTACATAGCATTCTCCAGATTTGTGTGCGTTTCCTAGACTCCCTCTTGTCTCGTACGTAGGAATCACGGGATTTCCTTTGCTGACAATTCTAGCGGTAACTGACGCACAAATGTTGCATCGAATTTGCGTGAAAGCAAGTTAAACTGTTCTGAGTTCACTAACGACATTTACAGAATCTCGGCATTTTCTAACTAGGCCTATTAAGACGAAACAGTTTTCTCGCCGAGTATTTCGTTAGAATTCGATGATGTGATTTTATTTTTAATCATGCATCTGTTCCGTCCTGCAGCAGAATCCTTGGCACCTACTAATTGTGTCAATGGTAGAGCAATTCAATAACCGCAGATTTAAATCAAAATTCACACTAAGTTAAATCTCGAGTAGATCGTTCTGTTAGAGATCGATAACTTGTATCATTGACAGTTTAAATGTTCACAATAGTCAGAGTACGCATAACACTTTCTTATTTTTTAAAATCAATGGCTTGTATTCTTTTAGGATTCGATTAGGTAGTATCGAAATAAGCACGCTTCAAGTTTTTTCGTTGCTAGTTGGGTGTTCTGCTTGTTAGTTTGATAATAAATGGTGACGATATGTGAACAGTCGAGCTAACGGGAAGCCGGAAGCATCCTCTAAGGTAGGCTATACTTTAGTTTCAGGATCTTTCAACACTTCTATACACATATTTAATACCAATACAGTTTTATTCATCTCTTCTTTATATGATATACTTACAACAACTTGGCTTTGTCATAGTTTTGTTGAATATTTCTTCATCTACTCAAAATCGATAGAGTGGCACTTAATTGAGAAATCTAAAGAAGCGCTACTCTTACTCCAAACTTCAGACACAATACAGTATACACTATTTGAGATTTAAAGTTTAAAGTTTATTTAGCTTTTATTAAAAATAAAAAAACTTACTTTTAATTCAAGCTTGTTATTTACAAATAATGATTGGATGTCTCAATCCCCTAAGAAAATTGATTGTGCTCAAGTTATATTCGAAAATATAATAACAGATTTTTTCTAAAGAAAACAATATGGAGATAGTTTAGAATAGAAAATCAATAAGAGGCAAATTGCATTTGATACTGCGATTGCGTGTTTAGTACAAGTTGAGTATTTAGAAACAAAATATTTAGACCGATTAATTGTTTCTTAGTTGTTTGATTACACAAACCGCGTTCGCAAAGACGTTCAATTAAGCCTAGAAACCAACATCAACATTAGACTAATGCTGGTACTTGAGCAAACAATCTCAATTGATATTTTGGAAATTATATGCGGATGAAAAAACGTTGGCCCTTCACGTATAGCCTACGACTTCTTTTCAGTGGTCAGAAGCATTCGTTGCTTCCGTTATTCGTCCGAATGCCCACTGCCCCCTCATCTGCTAGCCAACAGTCCCCCAAAGAAAATAAGTACAAAGCGGCATTGAGGTCTTCGGGTCTTCCCCATGCTCTCTAGTGAATAAAAAAAAATGTTCTTCTTTCAAAAAGGTTTTCTTAGAGCGTTGTATCAAAAGCGACTGCTTAGGTCCTCTACCACGCCGTTTGGAAATCAAAGAAGAACATTCTTTGAAAAAGTGATTAATAGTTTTTTTGTATGAAATAAACGAAAGTTTGCATTTATCATTCCTTGAACTACTGTGCCAGCGTCAAAGAATCTCAGACTGTCATGGGGATCTTGAAATGTCCGTTTACGTGTTGGTGATAAGATTTACTTTTTTCGTTTTAAGTATTGGGTGGTTCAGTGCTGCTAAGTCTACTAGCGCTGAAGCGCTCAATGCGATTAATGATACAGCATAGTTTTCTATCTATTATAGATGAACAAGATTTGAACTTTAGTGTAAGGTTAGTTCTAAAGAAAACTAATCAATCCATTAATCAAGAACACAATCTACCAGTTGGCTAGCTAAGGGTGTGCATTATGCTGCAGCAGCCGGTCGATAAAGAATCATTTTTCCTTTTTTCCCAGTTACTAAGAGAGGAGATCTAATTCGTCATCGTGGCAAGACGTAGTAGCTGATGCGGATGCAATGGATTGCCACCGCACCATCTTCCTTTCTTTGTTGTTATCTGCCGATTGATGATCAGAGTGGTTTGGGCGGTTTTCTCTCTCTAAAAATGATCACATTATGCCACGCTACTATGTTTTTGAAGGGAAAAGAAAAGTGCGCTTTCCGTTCGGTTGAACTTACTTGTCAACTACACTGATGGGAAACCAGACAAATATTTATGCATGCATCATCTAGCCAAAAGATTTGACTAGCCTAGCAGCTATATCATCCTGACTACATTTCATGCTGTATATGTTCTGGAAATGCAAAAGTCTATTGACTCTTTTCGGTATTGAACATATGCTGCATGTCTACTTGTCAAGTAAAAACGCTTGAAAGTAAAATTTAACTTTGAAAATTCTGAGCTCGATACGCGCACGCTTCAACGGGTCTTTTTGAACTTTGGTGGTTCTACGAAGAGGAAGAGCTAGGGGTTTCAGGTGGCATGAAGAGTGACAAGAGGCTTTGATATTTTCATGAAAAAATTACAAGGCGATATACACAAATCATTTGTACGGTAACTCCTTATCCTAATATTTCCTTACCAAGTAACCGGATGTCCTTTATAATGCGGAATAAACCAAGGTTCCGCAGGACGACCACAAAGAAGGATTCATATTCACATTCGAATAAGACTTAATGTACATTTTTTTTCTTCCTATCCATCAATAGATAAATCATGATTACAACGTAATCAGACAAATTATTGAATTAGTGACATATAATTAGTATGTTGAGCTAACTGAAGAACTATTCAAATGTAAAGATTGAAAACAAAGATGTTTTCCTTTCAGAACATACAGGATTGCATCGTGTTACATAAGCTGAGAAACATAAAGCTCTTACGTTTTTATTCGTTCAATGTTACCGTACGTACTAGCCTACATGTTAGTTTTAAGTTTTTACAAGGTTTTATTGATATTGTCTCAAGCATTTCAGTTTGAACTAATTGTTAATCCAGCAATTTGGAGAGATTTTCTGTTGTGATGCAGTGGTGGCAGGCTGGCAGCACACGTTCGTAATTAAATATTTTATAGTTGTCAGGAAAGGGGGAAAAGGAAACAAGGTATAGAGAAAAGAGAAAATATTCGGCCAGAAAGCACACATCTGGCTTGGACCGGCTTGGACTAACTATAGACGTAGAAAAAACACTACTGGTACATGTAAGGCACAAACGAAAAGCTATTCTGCTCTAAAATGATTCAATTTCGTGCTGGGAGAGAGATTAAGCCGCTTCGTTTTTGCGGGCTTGCAGCATCTTCTTATGTTCGCCTTGGTGTTAGTGTCGAGTTTGAAAATGGTGTGTCGCGTTTGTCTTTATACTAGAGGTATTGGGAAGTGTCTAGACATACAGTAGGTAGATTGGTTTTTGTTGAGAAACGAAACCCCGAGTAATAGAAAAGTAAAGAAAGAACAAACTTTTCAACGTAGAAAAAATATCGACAATTTTCTATCAGTATTCATTTCAATAATCAGAAATACGAATATTTAGCTTTGAAATTTTGATTTGTTTTCTACGGAAATCTAAAAGAAAACCAGCATGTTTTATATTTACCCAAAATCATTCTGCCATTTTTTTTAAGCAAAGAACTGGAAATAATTACTAAAAAAAACAAATGTCGCTATTTGGTCGTATTTGCGCCTGGATTACATACGTGTGAAAACTGAACAGTTCAGTTCAAACTTCGAATCGACCGTATTCAATCTCCGGGAGAGAGGGGGGCTTTCAAGGATCAATTGCCTCAGGGAAAAAAAATACACATTTATGTGTATAATAATAAGCAGCTGCATTTCGTCTAACTTCCCTCTTCGTGGTGTTTTTGTGTATGGCACGGCGCACGGGGGGGGGGGGGGGTTTCTCTCGCATCACACTTTTTGTCCGGCTGGAAGATTTATCCAGATTTATTCTTCTCTTCACTACATATACTTACGTATCTACGTGCGATACAACATTTTTGACATAGCGTGGATAGATGTTTACTGTGCAGAGGGGAGCGCTTAAACTGATGCGTAATAAAAATAAAACAGAACAGATTTTAAAAATAATGTAGCCTAATACATACAGTATATTTTATGCATAACCCTTACACTATTATTTCGTTGGTAATCTGTAGTAAAGAAAAATGTCAGTGTTTACTGTTTTATTATCTTATGTGTTTCTTAGCATTTTAAAATGGCCAAAGAGATATACTATATAATGTTCACAACCGCTGTTTTCCTTTCGTTTAACGCCCCGAGTTTCTTTTTCTTAATAAAATCGCAGTTTAGTTCATCCCCCCTCAAGTAATGTATGAATTAATAAAAGTACCAAATAGAAAAATAGGCCTAGTTGCCTTTTCACTTTTCATCAGTACATCTTTTGAAATTGAAACCCGTTCACTGTAATCCGATTCCATTTTGGGATTTCTTCCCCGAATGATATGTAGACTACTTATGTTTCAACTCGGGTACGTTACGTGGTACGTTGGTGCTAACTGACATTATTACTTATTTAGTACTTATTTGGCTTCGGATAGATCACAATGCATTATGAACGACTTTCAGCGTAGCAGCAGGACCTCTAACATATCACGGACCAGCATATCTATTTAGAATTTTATTTTATTAATCTGAGAAAGGAAAGAAAACATTTTTTATTTTATTTTAAATGATTTCTTTCCTTTTCCGGCGTATCTATAATTCTATATAACTTGGAAAGCACGGGCCGATGAACACCGATGGAACGTTTGAAATTTTACCCCCATATTCATCCTTTTATTGAGTCGACGTTCGTCAACCATTACTTATGGATTTGGATGCGCTGTACGAACATATAATAGTCAATGCGCACTCGAAGCTCGAACGTAAACGTAAAATTGGTAGCAAAAATGTTAGCTTCTTTCGTGCACTTTTAAATTTTTTTCAAAGATTCAAAATCATTCTTGGGAAAATTGCCAAGATGCACGAGATCCAAATCATTTGCATATTCCTCGGACCTCGGCGAACTACGCCAAAAAGGAAATCTGTTCTGCCGTTGTCGCTTTTGGCTATATGCGAGTGCTTTTGTATTATTGGAGGCAAAAGGCACAGAATACTGTATTTAGATTAAGAAGGACGTTTCTGTGCAAGGACAGCATTTGGGCAGCCATGCTATACCTTTTCTACTGACGAATGATAGCCCTCCACATCCACGGTCATCTGTTTTCAATTCTAATTCGCGATGCTTTCACAATAGGAATGTTTTCTCTGAATTTCTGTTACTTTTCTCTCTGAGTGCTTCCAGCCTTAACGGTTTCTATCCTTATAAGGCAAAACGATTTCAAAAGGATACGAAGAAGAATTCGTATTAATATCTTTCACAACGTAAACAGATAAACTTGTACATGAATATTTATTATTTATCAAGCGCAAAATGGGGAAATGAGAACACATGAGAGTTGTTTAGTTACAATGCATGTGTTCTCAAACACTTATAGTTAATAGGATTAAGGAATCAAGGGATTCGAAACGACGCAATCGGTTAAAAAAATTATCATTTATTTTATAATCTATACCGGTTGTACCCGAATGATTTTATTACAATTTAGTGGGGGGAAATGAGCAAGACAGTTTACATTACTAATATTATAAAAACACCCGCATTGCTCCTCTATCTCAACTCTAAACAGGAACCGAAAGGAACACAAACATTGTCTTTTATTCCAATTCAAAGAATCAGCTCGGATAAGTGCAGACTGCAGAAATGTCTTGTCGTTTTTGCTGTCGGACACCACCGGCAATATCACAAGCACGTGAGATAAATAACCAACATGCGGACATCCAAATATGCAAATGAAGATCAATAAAGCAATGTCACAATATAAGAAAGGCTACATCGACCAGGTCGCAGAGTTTTTTTAAAATGTGTACCTATATAGTCTGTTTATTGATGTGTGATGCTTATGTATTCAACTTCGGAGTTTTGGAAGTCGTAAAATAAATTATAATGTAGAATTTGTTTGAACCGACTAATGAAAAAATTCACAGTTGTTTTCTGACAATCCCAAGACTGGGCAGACTTCTGACTGAGCCTGTTTCTTTAGTTTAGTATTCCTATGAACATCTTCTATTCAGCAAGATGTTTAAAAACCCGATAGCGATTAATGTGATTGATGAAGCTAGACATATCTTTTTAGTTGGTCAGATTTAAGTCATACCGGATGTAATAGGTCAAAAAATGTGGTCATAAAGGCTACTCTTTTATCGTATTTCATCTTTTTTAAAAATTTTTTTTTTTTTTGCTTTTTAAATTTATTGTGTCATGCTGCATCATAAAAGAAACCTGGTGTCTAAAAAGTTGCGCAAGACATACTTGATTTTGATGATGAACGACTTGGTAATATACAGCATTGGACATTTGGACAAGCAATATCGTATCTCTTTGGTCATTCCCGAGGTCATTCCCTAGAATACCTTCTACAAAAGAAATTATTGTTCGCGTACTTTGAAACCAGTTAACTTTAGAAAACTTTTTGTATCATTTTTTGTTGTTGGTACATAAGTTTTCATGAATATTGTAACGTAGATCCATACTTTCACTCGCTTTAGCACGTATTATTGAAAAGGAGATATGAAAGAACCTTTCACTACATTCAATAAGAAAGTGTAACTTAAGTAATTCATCTAACGATTTAATTCTTATAAAATGCATTTGGTTTATATAATCATAGGTTTTGAAATTGAAAAATGTCTTACACGCAAATGTCCACTCTCCGCTAGTCATTTTATGTATAAGTTAGCCGTACCATATGCATTATGTTTAATAATTTTGTTTTTCCAACTCAGCAAGAAATGAGAGTGTGTGACGAGGAAAACAGGAAGCTCAGCTCATTTCATTTTTTTTGGCTTTTTGAATCAAATCCATGGGGTTTGATTTTCTAAAATCTCTCAGTTGTGAAAATATAATATGTGACCTTCAGACGTTCAGAAAAATCGTCATGACAGGATGTGCTACATTTGGATAAATTTTATTTCTACGTGCGTACAATGCTTGAAGAGTGCCAGAAGCGAATCAAATGTGGATTCTTATACAGTTTAGTCCATCTGTTACTAGCTGCCTACCTAAGTACCTAGCCTACTTTAATGCTTGATATGTGATAATGGGACGAATTTTGCTGAATAAACCCAAACGATCCTTCCAATCTAACTTCGCTAAAGGTGAAAGTGGAAGGCAGTATAATAAAACTTACCAAATTGTATCTTATCAAAACTAAATTGGTGGGAGCGAGGGAAAAATCAGCAGATGCACGAGGGAGGGTAACCCGTGGGCTTACGGTTGACTGGATGGATGAGGGTGAGCATGGGTTCGTTAATCATTTCCTCTCGAACATCAACAGCGACTCCTCCCACTTGCCAAACTTGACTGTTAATTGACGCCTAGGATAATGAAAGCAAAACAACATCTCAATTTTATCCTCTCTAAATTTCAACAGCTTTTTGGAAACGATAACGAAACTACGCTAGAGAAATTCGTCGACTATCTACTGGTATTGCAGTCGTTTGGACGAATTAATTGCATATACGAGTTATAACCTTCAAAAAGAATTGATCGATTATTGAACAAGAGCTCTCAGGACTCTATATACTGATATTCATTTCCCGACAATAATTTTATGTGTCGTACAATTCTCAAATAAGCGAATGTATTTTGTTCTAAAAAGATGAAAATGGAAATGATCGAAAAATTATATTTCCCGAAACAAAATCCCTGTTTTTCTCTATTGTTTTAATTAAAAAGATTAACTACTCTTTGTTTTTCAAAACCAGAAATCATGTTATTATACATAAAACTACCGAATCGGAAATGAATATAGGGATGATGAAACTGGCTAGCGACAATATATTGCATTGTTTATTGTTACCTTACGAATTCCGAGTGATCCGAGAGGACCTGCCTTATTTTGGAGTTAAAGAAGTGCTTTACATAATAGATGGTTGAAAATTTTTTTCTTTCTTCAAAATTGTTGCACTGCATACAAACGTACAGTCCTTTTTTTGTTTGCCATCGCTATTTGTAGGGCTCCATATGGTATTAGTGGCATGGAGAGCTCGTGCAACGCAATACTAAGCAAGACATAAATATACCATCAACGTGCGCTTTCCTTTTACATCTACACATTGATGAGACATTAGTACTTTAGTGTTCGTTGGCTGCCTGTTAGCATAGCGACGAGATGCGATCACGTAGTGAGAACGTGGGTGGATCGGTGGACCCGTGGACCCGCTCTATTTAATGTTACAGGACTCACAGCACGGCTATACGTATATAGAGAGGGATGCGAAAGGTTCTGCTCTGATAATCAACAGAATATAAGGAACAGCTTGAGCGAAAACAATGCCGCAAATTATCAAATGGTCGCATCATCTGTATTTCGTTTGCTTGGGGTTCAAGCTCGTCGTTCTTCGATCCGGGTCACGTGTCGGTGACTTCTCATGTGCGAGACCACCCGGCTGTCCGCATGCAGATGAATCTGTCACGCATTATACTTATTCCTCTATTCTTCCCCGTACGTACCGTACAGTACTTTTGCCGAAATACGATTACTTTTTATTTTTGTCCACCCTTATTTCGAATGAAGGCGGATAAAGTGCCGACTACCAATTCCCCGTACACACAGACACGCATGATATCAAATAAAAAAAACATAAAAAATTGAGATAATAATGGAATCGACATCTCTCATGGGGAAGTGGCGGTTAGTATGAATTGAGGGACGACAGTTAGTGCTGAGATTTTTTATTTTTAAAAAATAGTGGAAATCATCAATGGGCATCCTATGATTGCATGCAAGATCCATTTATTTATTATCGATTCGTCTGGGATCATTGGACAATAGAGCAACTAGAAAATCCATTATAATCAATTAATCACTATGACCGGATCAGATTTTTTTAGTAGCGGGAACTGCGGGATAAGTCATTATCGATAATCGTTCTCCTGATGGCAGAGCTAGGGAATATAGCCTGGGATAAAGAAAAAGAACGCCTACACTTTTTCATAAGCGAATACTTAAATAATTTCTCGATTGTGAAGAGGCTAAGATGAAACGCCGAAAGTTCAAAAGCAAAGGATTGAATGATCAATCATGTCACTCATCAGTTTTCATTGAATTTGTTCGTATATTCATACCCAAATTATGATGATGCATGTTTACTGTCGGGATTTTCAATAATCCTGCAAAGTTGAAGCGATTACGAGATGATGAAAACTGTTGATTTATAAACATTTGTAAACGAATCCTTGTATAGATTGATATCGAACATTTTTCTATAAATTTATTTAATGCTAACTCACGGTCGAAATGCTGGTCTATTGAACTTGAATTGATTCTATCCTCTGCGAAACGGACAATGGGTAGGCGGTAGGTTAGCTATAGTACAAAGGAAGCAGGTGATAGGTCGACTGCTTCTTCACACTCGGTTGACCACGTCCCTCAATGTTTAAAATAATGCAGCAAATGCATTGTAAAGAAAAAGAACTGCTAAAGCATCTGAAAGTATTGCTGACACAATGAACAACATGAAAGGCCGGATGCCTCTAACGTAGTCTACAGTATACTGAAGATTTTGAATAGGAAGCACGGAAACAGTATGGCCGTCGACCCGTCGTACGACTATCCAGTATTAGTGCGCTTGGCCGTTATTACTTTTGTGTTTAGGCGCGAGCTAAAAGTCTAGAGCTATTTGGGCAGTAAAAAGCACTTCCACTCACATCCACACCCATGATTTCTTTCTTTCTTTTTTTTTTCCTTTTCTTTTTAATTAAATACATTCGTACGTCATGGTACAGAGGAAAATACGATGAAAAAGGTAAGAGTATATAACGTCAACAAACAACAAAATCCAGAGTCACATCGCACAAGTCTAATATGTGATATATGCTGTAAAGTGTATATATACGATACGTAGTTATATAACATATACATATAGAAGGTTATATTCAATCCGTTTCCGCTATCAAACCGGACTCTCTCTCTCTCTCCCCCTCTTCCTTTTCCGTCCACGAATGAATAAACACCCAACAAACAGTACATAGAAATGTGTCATTTTTCCTGCTTAAAAAACGACTACTCCTTTAGTATGAGTTGCAAGTGAACGAGATTATTGAGGTACGGGGATTGGAAATCGAGTTTGGCTACTAAGCCTAAATAGTCTGAATAATGACGATTTTTGACCTTCGAAAGTTGAAACGCTTCGCTCCGCTCAATGTTTGAATCTTATTTTTAAAAGTTGCTGGATAATAGCCCTGAAGTTTTGAGCGATGGGACGCGTGCTCTGCTGCTCTTTTCTTGACTGGCAGTCTAGGCCCATACATAAAGCATATTATAGCAAGTAGTAATCAGTAAATCTTGTTACAAAATATAATAACAACTGCACGCTCCCACCAGCTCGCTATGGTTGCTCGTTGCAACTGTTACTATTTTCCAGCACAAAATGTTCCAGCACTTGGTCTGCTATGTATACTGTCATAAGTTGGTAGTACCTTCACGGATATGATGTCGTTTCGCTTTTGCTTTGACTCGGCTTTATGTAATCAAACTAATCATGTTATGATGCAAGCACATTCTTTTTTTCTTTAAAGGCGAGTTTTTCCCTTTTGAAGAGCTTCGGTTTCAATCTATGGTGAAGAAGAGGGAACCTCAATGGAGTGGGGGGACCTCCATAAGAGGGAGAGTGTTTATTATATTCTTTTTCCTTCGTCCGCATACTTCATTGTTCTGTTTAAGGATCGGATAACTCAATTGTTTGGACGCTGTTCTGAATCATCCAAGCAACGAGCGACAACGCCTATAGTTTTGTCGTCATTTTCGAACATTGACCGAAACTAGAGACCTCCCACACGTTAGAGTGCAAGTGAAAGACTCAATTAGGTATAAGATTTGATTATTCAACGTGACCCAACAAAAGATTTCATCATCATTATTTCTCGGACTAAATCAATGAGGTATACCAACTAGTTATGCAATGCGGTACTTTTCTGCTGCATGTTGTATATAATGCTGGCGAGTGCATGTCCTGAAAATCTATATTACATGACGACAGATGATTACGAGTATACGTATACGTACGATATAATAGTCAAGAAGAAAACAAAAGACTTGAGGCCGTCAGCTTATGTGTCTATTCTATTTTGAATCTATTCAATTCTTCGATATATAACGGAGCATGTCAGAACAATGATCATATGCGGCGTTGAGTTTTTTTTAACCACTCGGAAATGTCAACTTGGTCGTCTAATGGCCTTTATTCAGATTTCCAACGCGACGTGCTGCATGTCAAAAAATCTATTTGAATGTTTAATCAGCAAGTTTTGATCTCTCTCTTCACAAAATGGATGATGCTTTGTGTTTTCAGAAGACAGGAATGGAATGGAACTTTTCTTTTATGGGGGTCGTCTAAATACAACTAACTATACGGTATTCTGTTGAAGAGAAGGAAATGCCGGAAGTCTTGATGGCTCAGCGGGATTTTGTTTTAAAGACCCCATGCGCATGCTGATGTGTACAGTAGTTCGCCAGCAGGATGAGAGCGTAGTTGCTGAAGTTTGTGACGTAGCCTGAACAGATGAACCTTGTCGTCGCTCTGCTCTCTCTGAGGTGTTAGCTAATAGCACCACAGAACTGAATGCGCTTGCATAGAATAGGCACAGCAGGAGACTAAGTGCCTCGGCCGTAAAGGCAGACGAGAAAAACAATAAAACATTACATAGTTGGGCAAAAGAAAAGAAATATAAAGAAAATAGCAGTTTACTATTAGTACTATTTTAAAAATCGAGTTTCTTTAAACTTTGGAAAAGGATTTTCTTATTTTATTGTATCGCATACATAGTAGCTGGCGTGGGGTAATACGGGGGAGGACTCATCGAGACTTGAGAGTCCCTTTGCGCGGTTCAAGTCCTAACACTGGGAGCGAGCCATTCTACAGTATAGTACGTCTATGCTTTCGAACCATTTGGAGTGAAGAAGGATGATGAGGAATAAGCTGTCGACTTTGCTTCTATGCCTGCTGGTCTCGCTCCATCACCGCTCGTCAGCACCATGTTTTCTCGACGGCAGCCGATCAGCCACGAGTAGGTCGTCGTCACGAGCCATTCGAATTCTCTTTGCTCTGCTTCCACTACATCCATCGCTAGTCGGCAGAGATGGCGGAAACATCCGTCATATTTGATTTGTAAAGAGTGTTGGGTCTTTTTTTCACTGTACCTTTTGGCCTGACGCCCACTTCGTGTGAGCCGACTGCTGGTAATATATAACAGGCTGTTGAACATACATACGGTGCAGTGTACCATAACTACCATACATATGAGAAGATAAACTGTAATGTTGTCAACTCTCCTCTCATTTACGGCGCCCAAAACTGGACTCTATACAGAGCACAGATCCGCTTAGAATGAAACAGCTACCTAGTGTCCTTTGCTCAATCGCTTGAAAGTTGAAACTATAAACTATTTTTTTTTCCTTTTTGGAAATTGATGGAAACAACATAGAGGATGCGGGCTTAATATAATAGGCCTAGATTGATATTTAATCCTCTTTTAAGTCGCACAGCAGCACTGACACTGCTAAATCATCAAAGTAGTAAAACTTTTTCATATTGAGGTCAAATTTATTGTTTTCCCATTGTCCAACAGGAAGTTTTTTCTTTTTACCCATTTGATGTGCTGGTCTTGAAAACTGATAGTAGGTAGGCCTGGTAGGCTAACAGAGATCTCTGTTAAACATATGGGAGTTTGGCTTTGTAACATAATCGACACGCATCATGAATCAATTGACTCGAGGGTTTTTATACTGTATCTGTATAGTATGCACCGTGACACGCAGCGTTCAGCTTGCGTGCATACGTTCCCACCAATTCCTGACATACGCGCGTAGACGTCAGTAGCACGCACGCAATTTCCTTTCAAATTCAACTCTTATGAAAGAGATAAAAATGAAAAATTGTTTTGAATATTTTATCTATAATCTCGTGTAGAGATGGATTGTGTATACTCTTTGTAGGGCTACGCTTCTCTAGATGGCCGGGTATTCAACTCTATGGTACCACACACGGCTCTTGCACTGCTGCAGTCGCCTTTATTTACTCAAATATTTATAAAGGCCCAATCTTCTGTGGATTTTCATTTCATTTGTATTCCCTTATATAAACTACATAGCCGGAGACAGTGGAACTGAATATTTAATAGACCAAATAGGAATGAGTTAAAAAAAAAAATAAATCAAAAAGTAAATAACACGTGGCTTTCATCTTCTTTTACATTGTGTATACAATTATGCATGCTGGCCTGCTGGTCCTTTATATTCATTTTTGTCTCTCTGCCTTCTACTACTGCCTATTAAATATCTCAAAGGCGACTTTTTTTTCTGTCTTAGATCGAGGAAATCGTATTTTAGGATTGCAGAAGCGAAAGGAAAATCTATTTGAGTGCAAGACAGAAGATGAAGAACAACAGAAAAAAAGCAATTCCTGCGGATAAAATATCCGAATTTCTCTCTCTTTTCCTCTGTCTCACTCTCTGCGTATAGCAAAAGAAGAGCTAGAATTCAATTCTAAACATTTTTTGTCCAATAATAAATGAACAAACGAATACACACAGCTGCGTAGAACTTAAAAAAAAGGAATCTTGGATTTTTACTTAATCTGTAACTTGTCGGCTTCCTTTTCCCACATCTTCTGTAGGAAATGAGTAATTGACTTTTAATAAGCGTGAGGTGAAATTCACGAGATGATATAACCCTCGACGAACCGCCGAAACAAACAAGCAAAAACAAATTAGTAGCAGCCGCAGGAGGGCGCTAGTGATACGATGCACAGCCAAGTTTCCTACTTTCTTATGTTATGATTTCTAAAGAAAAAAATGGATCCAACAAAAGAGAAAACAAAGTTTGTTTTAGGTCATTACTGAATTGTTATCTCGTCCTCGTGTGTGTGTGTGTATATAGTATACATATGTGTTTTTTCTTTACAAAATTATCAAGTCTTGACTCGCGGGTCTCGGGTCTCGGCTCCCGGGCTATGGAGAGACCCATTTTCCTTTCATGTCCGTTTCAATTATTCATAGAACCATGCTACAGTAAGTCAGTAAGTATATGCAGAGAATATGCTGCATATCTCGTCGGCATCTTTTTCTATTCAATGCATTTCAGTAGGCTATTTAACATCATCACGTTCGTCATAGTGAAAAAGACAATGCAGTGGAAATTCGAGTATTATAAACTCCCTAAAAAAAACTGCTGCTGCTGGTGAGTGAAATGATCCGTAACATACACATTAGTTGGCGTTTATACGAACAAGTCGTGTAGCCTAACTATTTCTATTTCTTCAGTTTAACAGCTATGAAGCGCATCATTGTACAGACTACAGATATCGATTTGTTTTGTTGACTTGCCAAAATTTGAGCAACTCATTACGACCTATGGCTTGATACCAGGGCCATTGGTCGTAATATATAAAGACACATATTTGAGCGTGGATTTAGGCCATGGAGTTGCTGTGGGTGTCATTGCGAGGATAGGAGAGCGTCAGCTGAGGAATTGAGTGTCATGTAAGTTGACGACCATGTACTATGGGCCTTCTTCCATCTGCTGTGCAACTTTTCAGGCTTAACTCATGAATCCAGATGGACGCCCAACGCTTCCAACCAACGCCTCGTCCTAAGGGGAGACATTTGGAGCTCGTTCGGTCTCCAGGAGACGATTGCCAAGTTGCCAACAAAGTAACAGCAACAATAGCAGTGAACAGCACTGCAGCAGCCGGCCTTGTTTCAGAGAGCCCAGTCAATAGATGGACCATGTGCTAGCAGCTAGCTATATACTTTTACTCTTCTACTTGCTCCAGACGAAATTTTGCTGACTAGTAGAGGTCGTGTCTGACTGTCTGTCTCCGGAATTGAAGGAAACATGGTCTTAATGAACCAGTTCCTTCTTAGGGAGCCATTTACGAAAATAATCTCCGTACTCCTATATACTCTGTGGTAGTCTATTATATCCTAGTACGGTAGGCCTAGGCTATTCTCTATACTAGACTGTACATTGTATGCCGTAGAATTTTATAATGTGCTACACAGGATGAGAAAGCCAAGAGCGAAGGGAGATCTCGATGATTTCCGTGAAAAAAACAGACGGATAAGAAACTGAGCTGCATTAATGAAATCCGACACGGCACGACTAATGGCTCGCGATGAACAGGCGGGCTTGCTAGATGCGTAATGTACCGTAAGAGGAGGAGCCCGGGAGGAGCAGGATACGATTGAACATTATGTTCAGGTTTAAAATAAACATCAGAGTATAAGACGCATTGGACTGGAAATAAAACAAACATGAACGATATATGACGGCACTGACTTTAATTCAAAAATTTGGTCTATTTTACCAATCCTCCATAAAATCGTATTTTTGAAAGAAGTTCGCTATTGAAATTATTGTATCATTTATTTCACCGATGCTGTGCATGCTGTAGTGTAATGTTCAGTGTAATGTAAATGCAATAACATATTTATGTAAATACGAATTTCAAACTATGGATTATTCAGTGTTGTCTTCGTTGTTAAGACTTAAGAGTATATATGTATTGTGCTTCATCATTAAGCAGGGACATTTCTATTCCTGTGTACTGCATGCGTAGGGTCATAAACAATTGCTTTTCGTTTGTCAACTGTAGATGATGGCGAATACGCTAGAAAAGCCTGTTTATTACAGTTATAAATAAAGATAGATATGACCAACTATATTTCCCCATTGATCAATCCAAGGATATGACTATACGATCCTATGCATTTCCGCTTGTCTCAGATGTCTCGTCCATGAACCCTGAAATTGTCCATGGCAACTCCATCTGGGTGCTGAGCTGAGCTGTGACAGAATTCAATACGGATTTCTAGGGAAAAAAAAACTCGCGCATCTACAAGCAGCTCAACGAGTTTTTTTTTCTTATTGTGATTGCATTTGTTAACAATTGTACAGTATATCTTTCGTTCAATGAGTTGCTTCAATTGTTTTATTCTCATAAATAAATCGATAGTAGAATTGTCTTGTATATTCATTTGGGTTTTTATTGTTTTCTTCCGTAGTAACAATGACGGGGAATTGAATTTCCGGAAATTGATTAAGCGTAGTGGCGAATTAGCCTACTCAATTTGTTGGAACTTGGAAGCTTCAAAGTAATTTCAAATAAAAATCCAAGACAAATACTTTTGAAAATTTTGTAATGATAGAGTTAGTCATAAAACATGATGCTGTCTTTTTGCATTATGTCCCTGCTGTACCGGTACTTCACTTACTGCCTCTGGAACAAAAAAAATATATCATTGGCCCATCTTTACATGCACGCTAAGCCCTTGGGAAGTTGACCATTTTGCCTGATAGATTATTCGACTATAGGTACTAGACAACAACGCTGCTTTACGACACATCACGCCAACGTTCGTGAAGACTATGTAATAGCCTATAAGGGTATATTATTGCAGCAATTAACCTCATTCAACGTACTCGTCCCTTCTTTTTGTGTGCTGTATACTCAAAGCCTCCAACCTATTTTCCCAGCCAATGGCTGGGTCAATAGTTGTTATAAAACACGAAATAACTTTCCCTGAGTTATACAAACTAGTCCTCACTTTAATTATTACGAAAATGGAGCCTTTCCACATTCCAGTGATGTTAATTTGTGTTTACCATTAAGCACTTAAGCTTACTTAAAACGACTCAGCAACTAACCAGCTGTCGGATGATTAAACAATAAGAAAAACCATTGTTTGTGCTAGGCGTCTGATGATGTTTCATTTTGCTATCTCAATTAAGTTAATGAGCCAAACTTGTTCCAAATGGAACTAGATGAGAGATGGGCCTTAATACCTCACATGCACAGAATTTCTTTACATCATGCGATGTCGTTGAGAGAGTGTAGGTACTCTCATGAGAGACACAAGCGAGGGAAACATAAAAGAAATGATTGATCAAATGTTATTTTTCCGTGGCACTACAGAAGAAAAACCACTGAAGATGCCACATCTTCGAATGAGAATAAAACCGCTGGCCGTGCTTTCTTACGCTCTGTTGCGTTCCCTCTGACAACTAGGACCCATAACAAAATTACTCCAACCTTCTTCCCTCTTGTTCTATTTGTATTTCATTTTTCCCCCCCTTTTCTTTATCTTTTTCTCATTACCATGTGATTTTCTTTGACGTGATTTTTTTATTATTTAAACCCTTTCGATTTATCTTTAAATCTTTTCGATCTTTCTATAAATCCGTATACAATCTTCATTTCAAATGCTCTCCTCACGCGGGAGACTAGAATTATTCAGATACGTATAGATTTTTATTATTGATGAGAGTGAGTTGTTATCACCTTCTTGCACTAGGCCATCTCCCCTCTTGTAAAAAAGTCAATAGGAAAGCTCGATGAAAGCCTCATTAGTCATTACATCATCGTTGCCACCAGAGCACCATTGTATTTGATTTTTAATAAAAACTGATGGATGTCTTTCGTCGTTAAAATCACAGAACAGTATAGAGGCATATATTATATGCTATAAAAATGAATGTTGATAGAGAATTTTTTGTACCATTATTATTATTATTTTTTTTTTTGGGGGGGGGGGGGGGGGGGGGAGAGGATACGTCTGGTAACGTTTCATCCATTGTGCGCGTCCTCTCAACACTTGACTATTGTGTTAAAAAATACTTGGTTCAGAAAGAAAATATAGTTTATCGATTCTTTTGTACATTAACACCCTACTCTATCCGTTATTATCAACTTGGGTGAATGCTTGAAAAAAAAAACGCCATCTGCAGTGAATCTCCAATGAGGACTCTGAAGGTACCACATAGCATCCTGCATTGGAGAAAACAGTTACATACTCTATTTTGATTATATAATTTTTTTTTTTCTTCTTGAAATAACAACACTGTCTGGCTCTTGTCACACATATAGGGGACATCATATATGCTATATGGAGCACGTGGCTGGTATAGTGTTCGCATATGTTGCGGTAGCGACGACAGCCGAGTTTTTCTTTGCCCATTTGACTGAATCTTTTTTTAAAGAAGGGTTCTCTTCTTTCCCAAACTTTTTCTCTTTTACGTCGTCATCTTCATTCTCCTCTTTCCAGTGTGAGGTCGGGGGATTTTGATGTGCTTAAGTTTCTAAAGCGCGACGTTGTTCTCCCTAGCTATTCTGTCTGTTAGACTTCCGCACGAGAAAGTTTCATCTTTCTGTATTCTTCATTTCGTTCTTTTTAGTCTTTTTGTAGCAGCTCGACTGTGTTTCTCTTTTTAAAACGAACGCCGTGAAAATTGTCGAAGCAGAGGATGACAATATACCCGTTGCGACTTGCGACTCTAAAGTTGGTTTGCACGCACGACTTAGACATATTTCTAAGGTACTACAAAGGATCTAGTTCATGTACATTTGTCGAAACTCGAAGCGTGTGCCACAATTTTCCTTTTGCAATTTTCCTTTATTTTTGACTTTTTGTCGTTCTTTCATCCCTAACCCAATGACAAGAAATATTTGTACATTAACAAGAAGATGTGTCAATGTTTGTTTGTGTGTTAAAGTTTCTCGGCGAAAGCGTTTTTTGAATTTCAGTTTGAATTTTTTAGATACAGTTCAATACACATAATGCGCAATACAATAAAATGCACATCCTTCTTCGATATCAATCCAAAAAATAAAAAGTGCTCAAACTCAATTTTTGTCATTTCTTGGGTCAATTCCAGTCAATTCGATTCCCAGTTTCGCCCAGCTTTCATGGTGGGCAAGTAAAATATAAGAAGTTGTTTCAATATGCGAATGGTTTTCGCCAAGGGTCGAAACAAAACAGTGTCAATATAGTGATCTCATGTGCGATGCGACGCAAGCTAATTTTTGAAGGTCCCTTGGCTCGATCTAGGAAACTTGAAAATTATCCGAAGGAGTTGGCAACTTTCAGGCAAAGTACACCGGTAAAATATTCAGACAAATTTTGGTTGGTACAAAAAACTCGATAAAAGACAACAAACGTTATTTCTATGAGTTTTACTGTTGAAGTTATTTTCCACGTGTAACATCCTGAATTGGAATAATTTACTTGTGTTTTTTTTTCAACACCTCATTTTAGAATTTGGGATTTATTTTGTTCTTGCTTTATATTTCAACCTACAGTATGTGACTATGTTCTTTAGATCGGCGATTAGAACATGCATGAAAATGAAATCTAAATGATCGACACTTGGCATGTCAAAGCTATTCAAATCATTTTCACTCGTGCTCGATTCTCATGAACTTCGCGACTCTTTTTTTATTATCTTTTCGTTATGCAAGTAACTGTACAGTGTACACGTATTCTATGTCTGGGTATAGCCATTTAATATCATGTATGAGAACTCAGAATCAGTAATGAAAACTCATTTTAATCGTACTAGTATAAGTGTTAGTACAGTAGGTTATAAACATGTTTTTATTCAAGCAACAGCCAGATAACTTGTTTTTCGATCCGAATGGGAATCACAACCTTGATGAGGGGGAAGTGTCTACGATTTCTCGAATAGTTGCTCATTACGGTAATTAGGCATACTTTTTCTTTAGATAACACATAGAGCGTTTCACAGCCTCCCGGGCGTAAGCTTGCAGTGACGAACCCAATTCTTATTACCTACTGTAAAATAAGAAAGAGCAGCTAACTAGTTTTGGTTCAATTTACCTCTTGGCAGAGGAGAAAGGGGAGGGAAACAGGCGGTTGTTAAATATATATACGTGTTCGGTCGTATTTTTCTTTGACTCTCCGATCTGAGGTTATTCACATCCGATAAGCCAATTATCACCTGAGGTAGCCACGTTACGAAAGGTGCACAAACCCCCCCCCCCCCCCGCTGCCGTAGGGTATTGTAACAAATGCTATGACTTATGATGGATTTGGTGGATACATCAAATGGCGGACACGTTCTCAAAACACGACAGACCACTGATACTTATCAAACGATGGAGTCTGTGTTCTTCCTAGTTCCCTCTTATATATCTCAAAGAAACTACTCTAAAACCATTTCTAAAATGTTTTGAAGCCGCAATTTGTTTTAAAAAAGAATTTTCACTCACCTATAGCAATAGTGTTGCTGAGATGCAGCACAGAGTCAATCTATGTTGAAAAACTGGTTGCACAGGAGCTCACAGAATCACAATAACCAGATCATTATTATCCGGTGCACGCCGGTGCACTAGAACTGATCCAATGTGAAGAGAGATCTTTTGATGTTTTCGTATTTTGAGATCGCTGTAAAGATCTATCACTTAATTTTCCGTCAGCACAATTCTGTTGAATTTATTAAAAGCAAAAGTATTTTGTTAAATAATTTTGTTTTTATTTTACAAAGAGAGATGATGCGGGTCGCGATGAGGTAACACGACTTACTCGGACGGTGGTGCGTCTGCTACTGAATTGTTCACGTTGGTAGCTCCTGGTCGTGGTTCAAAAGGGGGCTGTGCGGTGCTCCATGAAAAACAACTTTAGGGGAACTATAGCCTAGCGCAGCAGAGAGGTATTACTACGGAGGACGCTATACAGTACCATTTTCCGTATAGATGAATGATTTTGTTGGCTTTACTCACTATAGAGTACTAGGCGAATAATACACACCATCAGGAGTGTTTTACTTCAATTCAATTTCATATATTGTCGTATAGGAAAAGGCTTCACACGCGATCGAAAAAAGAATAAGAACTGCTGGACGATGCATAGGGACAAAATCTACGCGACTTGTTATTCCCTGAACAACACCAATAGTTCGGAATGAATAGTTTCTCCCCCCTCTACCCTTCTATTGCTTATTCTTATTATTTAGCCTACACACATTTCTTTTTTTGTGTGTTGTCTGTGAAAGGGGGGAACTTATATATTTTTTTGTTCTCTTTCTGTCAGCTTTTAGTGACCAATAGGACAGTGTACAACATCAATACTGCGTTACAGGAAACCGAAAAGAAAGAAAAAGCTAAGGACCAAGCTTAGACAAACATATATCAGACACGCCATGCAGCAATAGGTTACAAGTGGAGCGTTTATAATGGAAGTATGAAGAGTGATTATCAACGAGGACCGTATTATTTCATGGTGAAGAGTTTCTCGTATCATGTTGGGGATATAGTCGTAGTAGTATAAGCATCTTATCAAACTCTGCGAAGCTGTGTGGGCTTTGCTCAAGAGGGTATCCGTCATAAGGTAGGTCTTACCTCATAATTAAAACGACAAGAAATTAATTGCGTATAGACTTTAAATGATGTCGAACACAGGTTGACAGTGGTATACTCTATACATATACCATTGTATAAATGGACGATATAGTAGTTACAATGAGGCTTCCATGTATGTACATTTATGCGCAATTGCGCATGTATATGAGAAAATGTCGTAAACATAAAAAATGTTGGTCTTCAATTCGCCATCTGGAATTGATCGAACAAGAACAAGTACTAGCTATACCGTGTAAGGATAGAATGATATAGAATATCAGATACGAAAACAATTGAGGTACAGATTTAACACTTCACTATAAATTTATTCAATATAATAACATTATTGCTAGAGAGATATGGATCTTTTTGATGTATATTTCAGGAGATCACACATCATTTAATGCTAGGTGTTTTTTTTTTTCTATGGAAAAGGAAATGAAGAATCAGGTTGAGTTGATAACGTGATCAATAACCTTCAGGCTTTTCCTAGCTAAAGAAATAAACCCCTCTTCTCTTGCCAGCGGGAAACTACGTGCCATAGCTCAGCTGCGTGTTTCGGCCTTTCTCTCTTCATCTTTACAGTCTTAACAGTATATATATTATAATAAGGGAAGTATCGAAGACCAGGTACGTCGGAGGTTGTTGGTGCTTTTCTAGACGAATCCCATCATTTCAACACTTTTTTTTTATGGAGTCGAATGCAAAACGAGTAAAAATAACTACAAGCTTCCATGATTTTGACCCTTAAAGGGCATAGAAGTTTTACGAAAAAACAAAAAAAACAAAAAAATCTTTTTCTCAAACAAAGCGTAGATAATGGCGCGTGAATCGCGCTTGGCTGCACGCCCTCCATACCCCAAAACGAAAGCGCCCTTCAAGTCTTCATCGTCCGTAATCATGTGTCCATCACTAACGAGCCATCCGTTTGTTACCCAACGCGTGTTTCTCTGTAAAGTGCTTATACTGGTCTATCATGCTAAAAGAACTTGAATGGAAATGTAACTCGCAAACTCGACCACTGCTACGTATCTACGCGACTGCAGATATTTGCAGGACCCTCATTTTCTAAGTTTTGTCCATTTCTGCTTGGATTTAGGATTTACCAATCCATCTGGTACCTGAAAACAGAAGCTTGTCAACTGTATGATGTGATTGTTGTCTTGTTGACACGCATTCTTATTGGTACAGACGTGCAACATGATGTTCATTCGAGCTGTTCACGGAATCATTAGCGATTCATTTGAGAATTGACATTAAAATAACAAGCTATTTTGGCATATTTCCGTAGCTATTTATAGTATTTACTAATATTTCTTTTTTTTTTTTAATTTACTGATTATTTTGTTAAATTTTCAAATGTCATGAGGGTGAGGCGAGCACTATAGCTCAATCAGGGAGGAGAACTAAAATACGTTCAATCCGAAAGAAAACTGTGGAGATTGATTTATTGGTAAGAAAAACGCTTCCCCCGCCAAGCTGTCCATACACATTTTACAAACACATAACTAAAGACTTTAAAAAAAAGGAAAAGGTGCCTGAAGACATGCAAGCTCAAGTATTTTGAATCCAATCGGCCTATGCGAACAACACCTGCGGACCTTCTGTTCAGGTCAAAGCACTTAAGAAATGACCATCATCATCTTATACACTTACTAAAATGAATGCAGTTGCAAAAAATATATTTTCCTATATTTTCACAATCCACAAAAAGGAGGGTTGTATCTGAATGTATAATCTCGTGGAAATACTACAGTAATATTGGCGAAACATGAACGCTTGAACAGCAAAGAGCGGCGAAGGCCGAAGAGTGCATAGTCGAAAGCCGACTGTTATTTAGACAATAAACGGCAGGTACAATCCGGTACAATCAAAGCAAAAGGGTCCAAGTAGGTAGAGTGGTAGACATAGCACTAGAATGCTGTACGTATACACATGGCATTCCAAGGCTTATTTATATTTGTGTTGATAGCCTTTTTATCCATCATAAAAAAAGAGAACCTTCTCTCTATGACTCTTTCCACTAACAACACAAAGGCGGATGTTTGGCGCAAAGCATTTTCAAATGTCGTCCATTATTGCTATTTACAATTCATATTTTACATTTGGAAACAGTGCTGTACAGTATGTCTAGACGTTTTCATTTTTATCTAGTTTTGTTGTTGATCGATAACGCTTTAGTTGAAATTTAAAAGACGGATACAGTAGATGGCTTCTGTACAGATGACTGATGAATATAGGTACTGTAGGTTTCAAACTGACGAAATGAACTGACGTGTTGCCCAGTACTTAATTATTTCGGGCGTTGGTGATGATTAATCATAGCTCCTATACTGGTGACTGGTGAGATTGAATATCCATCAGTGCTGGTGTGGCCGTAGCCCATCCGTTGCCTTGTGCAACCAGTTTTATTGATTAATGATTTATTCACAGAAAACCTAATCGGCGATGAAGTAGATATGATGTATAAATGTAAATAAAAAGAAAAGATAATAGGTAAAATGTTTCTGTGCTTGTCAGAACTGCCAGCATCTCAATTAGCTTGGATGAGTAAACATACCAACAGGAGTAGCTAGGCAAGATGTATCCTAAGATTGAATTTGTAAGAGGGTAACAACTAATATATAATTGCATGCTATCCCCCTAGACTTGGGCATGGCCATCTAAGATCTTCTTCTTACAACGACTAAAATGCCACTAGCATCATAACGATTTCTCCATCAACAAACCTCACTGATATTGCTGCCACATTCCTCTTTACGGTCTGTTGCTGATACCACTGGCATCTACCGAAATAATGCCCTCGCCATTTAAGCAATCGTGCGTTCGTCTGTGCCACTCTGGCAAGACAATAAGAGGATAAGAAAAAAAGGCTCACACTTCCATATACAGGAAAGAAAAAATAACTAGGCAAATGATAACCAAATTGCCTTCAGTTATAAGCATGGTAAAAAGAGCTGGGATTTTATTTTTTTGACCTTGTCTTCTATAACTTCCCATAATTATGGGCTTATGGCCTCCCTTGCTTTAGTTGGTCCTCATCTTTTCCTCTCCTCCACAATTTATTCAGTAGATATTGATGGTATTAAAGAAACACAAAAAAGTTACAAGGTGCTATTGAGAGGATGAAGCAGTCCCCTACTATACGAAGTACCAGGTTTCATTTGGAGCATCTCATTATTAGAACGTCTCGCACTCTCGCTTTCCATTTAAAATGTGAATTTATTTGAATAAACTCAGCTGCCCTTAAAAATTGTTCTTAACACAGTCGGTTCAGTTAGCATTTATTAGCAGTTCAATGGTTGAATAAACGATGGTCTGCTTCATATGCACATATACTATATGTTAGAGCCAACAAGCGCAATTGATAAATAAAATTAAGCAGTCCAATGTGGTGAAATCAGCCAACCTCAACAATAAAGTAGTGTGATAACACAATACAAGAGTCTAACTAAGCTTTAAAGTTTATATCCTTCTGAGATCTGAATAGGCCTACAATCCAATATATATTCTACATTGAGTTTCTAAGTTTAACAGTTTAAATATCACCGAAAAACACTCGGGAACAGGCTCCAAGTTTACAAAAAACAACTTGGCGCTGAAATTAACTACCAGACTTAGGTATTTAAAAATGCGATTCTTAATCAAGCCAGTGGCAATTATTGTTGAACTGTAGTAGTGTATTAAATAAACTGAAGTATATTTTAACAAAAGTTTCAATGTTGAAATATTAAAATCTTTATTTAATTCCTTGCATAAATTATAAGTTGATAAACGAAGCAAGTTAATTAAAAGGATTTATTAAAACATACCCTGCCCTTCGTTTCAATACTTGAACTTGATGGACGTTTGAAAAGCCGCATTAAAAAAATGGCCGCCATCATGCTCATCGGGGATTGGTCAATAAATATTTACACACCTTTAAAAAACAATTCTTAAACATTAAAGTGTTCTTCATGACACAAGGAACACGACAATCTAAATATTAACCAGGTTTATTAGAGTTAAATGGGAAACGATGTTCCCATTCCCAAAGTTTAGGTGTTTAAGCTTGCCCCCCCCCCCCCCCCCACACACACTCCTCCGACGATAAAGTTAAAATAATAAATATTCAATAATTCAATAACTCATAAATTTTCACCCTGAATTGTTTCGAATATAGCTCTTTCGATTGTTGTAAAATAAGCTGTTCGAAACTTTTTCCTTTCGGATTTTTTAAAAATTTGACCCTGATTTGACCGCAATCAATCATTATGAAAAAGGAAAGGTAAAATCTATTGCCACGACATATGTTGCATGGGCTAGGTGTTTAAGTTGGGTTAGCATCGGTTGCCATGGCAATCTGTCGTGGTAATAGTACCAAAATGAACTGACTGCTTTTATGAATTCGTCTGCTTTATGTTTATTTCTTTTCTTCAGTTCTTCTATAGTTCTATTCTATTTCCTCAATTGCACGCTCTGATAAAACGGCTTGTAAATAAAATCAGTACACGCAATTGTTTTCTTCCGAAAATCTCACTCCACTTCATCTAAAAATAATCGACAACTAATTCGAATATGGCTGCATTGCAGGTTACTAAGCTTGTATCTGTTCTTGCTCGATGCTTACCGTCAGACTTGAAAAATGCCGCAAAGTTCAAAGTAAAACTGATGGAATTTGATCCATATTTGAACATGGTTAGTTCTAATTGCTTATTTCGATCGTTATTATGATACAATTTTTAAAATGTATTTTCCTTAGCACTTTGCCAAGCATGCTACAGTTTATGCCCATGATCCAAGCAACATGTGCAAACCTGGTGATGTTGTAATGATCGATCGATTACCCAAGAAGCTGACAAAAAACATTACTCACCAGATTAACAAGGTTTGATAAAATCTAGTATTTACAATTATTGGCAGGATTTTCTGTATGCTTGTTTTGTCAGATTGTGTACACATTTGGGGATATAACTGATCCTATTACAGGGAAGAAAGTTGTTGTAGGCAAATATCGGTATATTATTTTTATCTATTTATTTACTTTGTGTTTTCTGTTCCTACATAATATTCTTACTTTTATGTTTAGTGATGAAATTGAGGCCAGAAATGAGCTATTTGGGAAAAATTCATCTGGATTCGATTATTCCAGGTATTTAATTTTTTTTTACAGCATGTTGGATTCTTACTACATTTATATACAATACATAGGGCCCCAGACAGAGGATGGCAAACTGGAAAGAGAGATTTCTCAGACCAAGAAACTTACAAAAGATATCATATGTTTGACCATGATGAACCATATGCTGTTTAGTAGATACAACTTGTGTGCATTATTTGGATTGGAAACAGCTTTTCAAGTTGATTAGGATAGTAAAAATATTCATAGCCATGTTTTGTGTTTATTATTGTAGTATAATAAGTACACAGTGATACATCAGGTACATCTCTTCAACCATTCTCATGTGGCTGAGATCAAATTCAAATTTTATGGAGTCGACGAGGGGATAAATCTTATAAAAGTTCAATCTTCTTCACTTAAAAACTCCCGCTCGAGGGCCTGGCCAGCTAAACATAGTTCAGAATCTTCCGCTTCTCCATCCGATTCTAGCTCATCGATTTCTGGTTCGTTGCTATCCTCGTCATCAGGTTCATCACCATCTACAACAGGAATGGACTCGCCTCGTCGAAATTTCACCATTAGCGTATCGTTTTCTGGATTAGTTTTATCAATCACTCCTCCGATAATTAAGTTGTGATCTTCTACTTCGAGCTTTCGTTTTCGGGAAGACGACGCATCGCCATCAGTTTTACATCCTATTAAAACACGTTAAAGGGATAGAATTACGTTTTGCGCGATTATTTCTATTGCAAACGTATTGTTTTAAAAGCATTACTTTCTGATGAAATTTCACCCTCGTCATTTCTGTGTTCAGAAGGAAAGTCTACAGGTTCTCGTTCTTGTTCTTCGTCTGTCTCACCGCCATCCGAGTCTTGCAAGATATCTTCAACTTCGCGATCCATGTCAGCAATTTCGTCAACAGACAAAGATAAAAGTGGGTTGACTGTTTCGGAAAATCTTTTTTGAGTCTGTGAATTACAAATTATTCAGTTATAAGTAACAATCAAATGAGACGAAAACAATGAGAGGTACATTTGAACCGCGGGACGTTGCTAACGTTTTTCCTTTGTCACTTCTCTTTGGTTGACGAAAAACCCGTTTTCCAGTGACGCGATCGTAATATGGAACAACTGCGTCCTGTACTTCTTTAACACTTGCGGCAATTGCTAATTGAAAGGCAACATCCGGACTGGTACAGTGTGCCGGAGGCTTCCGCCGAACAATTGCAAATTCTGAGTTTAGAGGATAAAGACGCTCTTCTACACGCTCCCATCTCTCGGCACAAGCCCATAGCCAATCAGGAGTCACAACACGAATATGTTTGTACTTTTTTGCTTCAACCAACTATTCAAATTTAAAAATTAGTTTATAATTGTGTCAAACTATAAGTGAAATTTACCTTTGCGGTTCCTAATCTGGCAGCAATAATGTGTGTTGTATTTTCAGACACTCGGTCCATTATAATTGCTCCAAGACTTTTAGCTACTAGATACGGCTTGCTTTTCTCTAATGGGGTATTTGTGGGCACAACACCACTAAATACTACGTGTACTTCTTCAAGAACTTTACGACGGACATACGGTAGGACAATTTTCATATCCGGCACTGCTTTTGTTTCTTCTCGGTTGTCATCATACAATTCATAGTAAGCGTGATGAATGGTTCGCAATATATCTTGCAAATGAAGGAGATAATCATCTGAGTCATGGATATGGATTTGTCCATTTTCTTCATCTGATAGCGATGTGCTTTTATTCTCTCTCTGTTTTGGTACTTTTTCTTCGACATTTCCTTCCAAAATGGATTCTTCTACCTCATTCGTGTTATCTTGTGGCTTCTCTGTAGCTTGCTTAGTTGTGATCTCCTTTGTTTCCTTAATCTCATCAGTCGATGATGATGTCGCAACCATGGCATCGTCATCTTGCTTTACTTCCACGTTTTTGCATACATCATCTTCAACTGGGGTTTCTACACTCATAACTTTTTCAAGTGATTTTTTCTCTTTTTCTGCACCCTTGGAAGAAGACCCATTAATTATCTCAGAAGAATTTCCATCTGAATTTAATGACGTGAAGTCAAAGCCTTCCTTATCATCCTTTTCTTGTTTTGCTAGTCCAGGTGGGGCGTTGATGTCTCCCGTATGCTGAAAAAAATGGTATGGACGTACATGAATCAAGTTTGGTGCAAAATTCCATACATCCTCTCTGTCATCTATGATGACAACCATATGGTCTCCACAAGGAAATAGAGCTCTAATCAAAGAAAAAGATGAATTTTCGTTTATAAATATTACATATATCATATATGTATAATATATATCGAGTTTTTTTTACTTGAGATTCGCTGTTTTGGAATGCGCACTGAAACATTCATCACGAGATAAAATTCTATGGGAAAAGTACCGGCCCTCTTCATCAAGAAAATTTGCGATCATGTGAGCGTATGTACGTGAACCGAAAGTGCAAATATGAAGCTCATAAAGAGAACTAATGTTGCAGAGCAATTGTTTGGTGAAAGGTCTTAAACGAGTATGATACCAAGGTGAGTTAGGTCCATGTAGTTGAAAGTGAAACACATCCTGCAAAAAGACCAATATTTAGCAATAATATTATATAAAAAATTAAGTTCACAAAAACTAAAAAGTATAATTTCACCTCTATATTAGCAGGAATCTCATCATTAGTAGTGTGAATCAAAGTTTGATCTAAATCCACAAGGAGAACCAGTTTTCTGTCTCTGAGAAGTCGTTCTTCATCTGCTTTACCTAATTGGGTAGCTTCCTGAAAAAATTTAATTATATAAACATGCTAATAGATAATAATTCACAATATTAGTTTCACCTTCATGCTAACCATCAGTTCTGGAATGTTATGAACCATGGCTACAGCAGCTGACTGACTTCTCTGGTTTGTTTCACGCAAGTCTGCCCCACATTCTGCACACATTTCCTTCATTACCGTTGGGTGACTGCAATTGCTGTACTCCAGGATGAGTGACCTACAAGAAGTTTAGCATTAATAATTTAAAACAGACTAGAAAAAAAATAAAAGTTATTACCCTTGGTTAATAATATCTCCTTCGTTGACGTGGAGTTTTTCCAACAATCCAGCCGAGTTGGCGCGAACAACATGTTTACTAGGGCCATTGCTAATATGGGAATTTACACTTTCTTTCTGAAAACCAGGAGTTTCTTCGGGTTCAAATTGGAATAGAATTTGTCCGATTGTAATATGGGAACCTTCTTTGACTTTTAATTTAACTATTTTAACAGGAAAATTTTCCGGAAAAAAAAACGGTTCGCGTTGGGTCGTCGCCATTGTTTGTTGACGAAAATACTTCTCCAAGCTGCCGGTAGTCTGAAACTCTGAACCATGAAGGAGGAATGGAGGAAGCGCAACTCGAGGAGAATTCTGTGCTGAATGCTGATCTGCCTCAGCCCTCAGGCAGAGAATTAGTTCTTTTTCTGCCACTAGAGCAGCTGCAGAGCTACCTTTGAATTATATGCTATAAATACAATTATGTATGTGTCTGTTGACTCTGTTCTATGTCACTATGTGCGAGCTAAATTTAAAAGACGCTGACTTTTTTTCTATATCCGGAGAGCGAATCAAGTCACAAGTTGCTAGGCCTTTATATGTAGTAAGAATGCTTTAGCTGATGAAAACTGTCAAGCAGACGACTATAAGGTTTTTGAATTTTCCAAGTAAATTAATATTAAATTAATATTTAAATAATTCCAGTTCATCCATAATTAATTACTTGATTGACATACTAGTTTAGATATACAAATTTGTGAAGCTGTTGTAAAAATTGCAACCATCAGTATTTTTTAGAAATCTCGCACGGCACGATGATGTGTGGAAATTCACAGCGGATTTAAGGTCGTGTCGGTCGTGTCTTGGACTCTTGAACAGATTTTCTATTCCAGGAACATACAAATTTGAAACTCGAAATCAAAAATGCGTTGCGTTCCTTTTATTTTTTCTTCTGTTTCTCATTGGAGCTTGAGAGCAACAAGACATTATAGTTCAAATAATCTTGAATTCCATGTTCCAGTTATGCACAAGGAAGTTCTTGCTATGTTTCAACCACAAACAAACCAAAAATTCCTTGATTTGACATTTGGAGCAGGTGGCCATACTAGAAAGTTACTAAATTCAGCCAGCAATATAACAGTCTACACACTCGATCGAGATCCATTGGCATATGAACTTGCCATCCAATTAGCAAGTAAAACTTTGTATGGTCAGGTAACACCACTGTTAGGGAAATTTAGTGATTTGCCGGAATTGTTACCAGTTTCTGAAGTGTACAATTTTTTTGATGGAATTCTTATTGATTGTGGTTGTTCATCGATGCAATACGACACAAGAGAAAGAGGATTTTCTTTGAGTAAGAATGGACCGTTGGACATGCGTATGGATCAAAATAGGTTGGAAAATCAACCTTCAGCCAAAGATATTCTAGCTAATATTGACGAAGATAGTCTTTGTCGTATTTTGAAAGTCTACGGAGAAGAAAAACAAGCCAAAAAAATTGCAAGAGCTATCATTGAAGCACGATATTTATTCAAAAGTCTCCAAACGACACACGAATTGGCGCAGCTAATAGAAAGTACTTGTGGATTGAGCGCTCGAACTGACAAACTTCAACGACCAAGTCACGTGGCTACAAAGACCTTCCAAGCATTGAGAATTCTTGTCAATGACGAGCTAAACGAACTTGATTTTGCTGTAAGATTTGCTCACCGAGCTTTGAAAATCGGAGGTAAATTGGTTGCAATTACCTTCCATTCTTTAGAGGACAGGTAATCTCATGTTAGCTAATATGATATTACAATTTTGACATTGCAATAGCTTTTTATTACAGAATTGTGAAGGAACATCTCCATGAACTTGATTGTTCTCCAGGAACAAGTGAAGATATCTACAAAACCTATGGTAGACAACTTAATCGATTGGTCCCTTTACCACAGATGAAACAGCAGCAGTGGCAATCCATCAACAAACATGTCCTTGTTCCCTCGGTCGAAGAAGTTAATGAAAATCCACGCAGCAGATCCGCAAAACTAAGAGCAGCAGTTAAGCTTCGATGATGTATCATGTAGTTATTGCGTTGAAATACAAGAGTATAAATTTGTAAGTTCTTCTAGTTCGGAATTTAAAGAACTGTTTAATCTAAAAGATAATTTTTTATTCCTAATTAAAAGTATTACACGTTGTCCATAGATGTAAATTCATAGTCATAGATGTATAAAAAGGAAAAATTAAAATTTATTTACTGTGCTGGTGCGCATGTTTATAAATAGTTCATTTCTTTCAGAGGATGAACGAGCGGCGTTATTCGCACCAAGCTCCTGAAAATACAAATATCTTCTGGCAAGCACTGATGTGTGTGCACTACTGCTTGCTTATACAGTGTACATGATTTGTGATGTTGATTGTATGATCATATTCTTCCTTTTTAACAGGCACACCGACAGCAGTTACGAAAAGTTAACTAGTCAAACGTAATATCGTTCTGAGTTATTAAACGTCGTGTATCTCATATCCCTTTCAGATTTCAGCCAGAAGTAAACGCTTAAACTACTAGATAAGGCTAACAGTTACTTAGCTGCTGGGTTACTTTGGAATTTATCTAACTTTGAAGCTTTACACACAGCAATCCTAGAATATGAATTGGGCATGTAAGATTTCTGCGAATACCTCACTTCATCATTTACATACCGTTCACGACCATTCGACCAGGAAGGTGATAATAATACATCACTATATAATACATAGGGCCTGCTGGCTTTTGAACTTATTTAAAGAAAAGGCCTAGATTATAACTTGGATCTATTTAAGTACTTAGGACATTGTATCCATAACCATTTTTAAAGAAGTATTCTGTTTTGAAAATTTTAAATTCTTGTGAATTTTTTAAATTTGACGTATTAATGTGTATATATTAGCAAACACAACAAAGGATTCATTTGATTTCTGGTGAAAGAACAATAAATGAAATAGTCTCGGAAATGTACTCTATCACAAATACCACTCAATTATAGATTATTTTTCATGAATTTTGGACAAATTAAAAATGTCTGTGTTTTCTAATACTATTTTGACTGGTTGCTGATTCGAAGCAGTTTGAAGAGAGCAATTGATCATCGCGTGTGCAACGGTATTGGTTGGAATGGACACTTTTCGCCACCAATCAAGAGAACCAATGGTAAATTGTAATATTTTTTCTAAAGGTCGGCTTTCCTACATGAAAAGATTTTAGTCCGATTTACAGTGGACTATAGTGAAAATGTGTAAAATTGCATATTACTTGTCGGTCACAAAGAAGTAATCCAGGGCGATAAATAACCAATTTCTCAAACCCCAGTTGTGCTACTCCTTCTTCTACTTCTCCTTTGGTGCGTGGATATAGGAACCAAGAGTTTTTATTGGAACCTTGGGATGTTAGTAAATGGAACTGCTTGCAGCCTCCTTGTTTAGCAATTTGTGCTGATTTCAATACATAGTCTCGATCAACCTTGACAAAGCCACTTGTTCCAGACTTTTTATGTGTTGTACCAAGGCAACAATAACCGACATCAAATCCTTCAAAAACTGATGCATACTCTTCAATTTTCTCAAAATCAACAATTTCTTGTTTGACATTTTTAAACTTTTCTTCGTTAAGGTGAACTTTTCTTCTTCCAATTATGACGATTTTTGAAAAAGCTTTATTAGAAACAAGAGCGTCGATTAATTCTTTTCCCGTTTCTCCAGTAGCACCGAGAACAAATGTTTTAAGTACACTCATGTTTACAGTTCCTTGGTGTTAAATTTTCCTATAAAATAAATTGAAAATAATTCTTTAATAATTCATAGTCAACTAGCAATCTTATCATTTAGACCATGGCCATGGTATAGGCAGAGTAATAGAGTAGATGGTGGCGTCGCCCTGTCGAAATTCTCCATAAGGCCATGTCCGAGCCGTCTACGACAAACGGTAGTGACACCTCGCGGATTTTTCCGAGAACTAAACTGAAAAACTTGCGTTTTTTTTCTAAGTCCCGTGTCAAAATGAAAAATCCCCTAATTCCACCCAAAAAACTTAGAAAAACACAGTTCTTGACAGAATAATGTGTTTTATCAGTTTTGCAATAAAAAATAAAAAAAAAGTAAAAAAATCGTAAAATTCAATAGCATCCACAGCAGTGTTTCCTATCTTTTTTTTTAGTCCAAAAAGATAAGATAAGATACTTGACTCCTAGAAATTGAAAAGATAAGATAAGATAATCGGAAAAAATAACTTGAGAAGATAAGATAAAGATAAGATACCGAGGAGATACAAGATACTTTGAAAAGATAAAAGTTTCAAAAAAAAAACAAAAAAAAATTGTAGCAAAGTTTAGTAATCATTGAATCAGTGTTCTTTGCTGAATTTCTGCATTTTTTGCCAGTTTTGACAATACAACATAGTGACCATACTGATCAAATGAAACAAGAATCATATAATAAACAAAACAAAAGTTTACTATAGGTAAATTGTAGCAGTGTTCACTTTCGTATTGCATTTGATAAGCATGATAAGCATGTGCTTCATGGCTAAAAAGACATGAACATGCTAGTATTAGTCCTGTGTAACTGCTTGACACTTGAATCCGATGTATCCCATCATTTGTTTTTATGACCAAATGTCAAGAATAATATTGAATGAAGTACTACATGTCTTCAGCAACTCAAGTGCCTTTACTTTAGTAGTGGCAGCAATCTTAGGCAACATAGATTTCTTTATTTTCATTATTTCTCTATTTTTGAAAAATAATGAGTGTAAGCTAAGATTAACGATGACTTCAGTCATTTAACACGTGTAAAAGTGTGAATTTGGACAAAGTGTTCGAGAGTTTGGCAAATTTTCGACTGCTGTGAATGTGAAAGAGCGGTTGAGGTTATACTAAACAACATATTTTGTGACGCAAAGCCACAAGTGGCGCCAAAAAACAGAAATCCGTCACTTTTCTTTAGTATCTTATCTTATCTTATCTGATAAATTCAATAGATGAGATAAAATGCAAGTATCTGTATCTTATCTGTATCTTTGAGCAAAATTTATCAAAGATACCAATAAGATAAGATATTACATGAAATTTATGAGAAAGATATAAGATACACAAAAAATACCAAAAGTATCTTATCTTATCTGTATCTTATCTTATTTTTTTCAAAAGATAGGAAACACTGATCCACAGATACTTGAACATGAAACCTCCTATCAATTGATCATCGTATTACCATTCCATCACTCTTTCGACAGAGCCACCGTTCGCTGCTTTCTCCTGGTAAAATTGCAATAAATAAATTCGTAAAAGTGGTTTTTTTGGCTTATTTTTGTCGTCGATGGTGGCAGCACCGTTTGTCGTAGAACAATTCTGTAACATCCGCCAGAACGCGCAAACTCGCTTGATCTAGAATTGAAAAAATCATGAAAAACCTCGGACATAGCCTTATGGAGAATTCCGACAGGGCGACGCCACCATCTACTCTATCACTCTGGTATAGGGCTGTTCGACATCTTTTTTAACATTTGTTGAAATCGTGAAACGCAGCAACTCATGTATTTTTTCGTCTGCTACGAGTGACTTGTGGAAATATGAATTTTTAAACAGTTTGATAAAAATGGGGGTTATTTGAAAGTTTTTATAGGTTTTATTTAAATATTAGTTGGTTATAATATATTTTTAAGCTATGTCACTGTCTGGTTATGCCAGTGGACTCAATAATGAGGGAAAAACAACGTTATTTTGATAAGTTAAATAAATTTTTAATAGTAATTGTCCAATGTCCATATTCTATTACGAATTCAATGTGGAAACATGGGAGTTAGTTAACCATGTGTTAATTAAAATGATCATACTCTTATTTTTTCATTAATCTCAGACGAAACCATGCAGACTTGTAGCAACCCATCTACATGGTTTCAAACCCCTCCTCAAGTCCTCAACTAAAAGAAATATACAGATTTTGAATATGAAATTTAATTCTAACGAGAATTTTTTGGAACTATTGGACAACAGTCTGTCCCATCTTTTAACAGTGAATTCGGAATAGAATATGGACAATCACTATTAAACAGTATTTAATTTATCAAAATAACGTGTTTTTGCCTCACTATTCAGTCCAGTGGCATAACCAGACAGTGACATAGCTTAAAAATACATTATAACCAACTAATATATAAATAAAACCTATAAAAACTTTCAAATAACCCCCATTTCTATCAACCTGATTGAAATTTCATATTTCGCAGAACAAAACAAGTCACTTGTAGCAGACGAAAAAATACATGAGTTGCTGCGTTTCACGATTTCAACAAATGTTAAAAAAGATGTTCGACAGCCCTATATAAGTGTAATGGTAGGCGTTGATGAGAGAGCGAAAATGGGACGAAAACTGGAATATGTCTGAATTCAGAGAATTGGCAACTCTGCCCGGTAGAGAGGCTACTTTAACATGGGCTTTTATGGGACTAACCTAGTCAATGCCCTGGCAATTATTATTAAAAATTTTTTTTTAATCAGGAAAAATCGGAATTGTATGTAAAATTAATTGTTTGTACTAGCTCATTAAGTTAAACTAAGCTTAAAAATGTGTAAATATTTTTTTTGTACTGAAAACGGTGGAACCTGTGCAAAACGTTTATCACCTTTGTTGAAAAACGCGCATTTTTCCGCATAAGTAGAACCGTGGAATTTTCTGCGGTTCTAGCAACGATTTGCAGTTTCCAACTTGGAAGTGTATATTTCGAGGAATTGATTAACGGGATGCTATCGCTATAATATATATATAAGCGAAGAAATGAAAGCTCTTTCTGATTCAGATCCACATTTATGATTATCTGGTATTTGTATACCAGCCAGTTCGATCAACATGCAATAGGTTATGACATTTTTGCCGTTTATTTCCACGGCCTCATAATTCCGCTAGCCTAACAGTTATGTTTCGCCTATCGATAGGACGATAGCGAAATGGGTTGGATAGGGTTATTTAGACATTTAGAAAGGCTCTTTAGCGTAGAGCAGGGGTAGAGTATAGGAAACAAAACTCTGATAACTATACGGTTTTAAATATTTCTAAAATTATAAATATGCCTTCATACAATCATACTATCAATCTAAAATCAATCTAATTTCATGAGTCATGTCTAGGACTCGAACACCAACCTTTTCGGTGCCAGCGCATCGACTTTAACCACTATACCCAGCACAGGTTTATTTAAATGAAAAATAAGCACATTAAAAAAAAATGTTGTAAGGAATTGACGATAATGAGGGGACCAAAATTAAATAACACCGATATTCGGTGATTTCTTTTAGTGATGTTAAGAAAAAAGAAAACAAGAGCCTATATATAATATATACTAAGTGAAATGCTTTATACATAGTAATTGTCTGGTGTAATGGTTATAGTGGCTGCTTTCCAACACAAAGCTAGGAGTTCAAACCTTGTCAGTGGCAGTTTATTCCTGTTGTTATGGTGATATTAGATTAGATAAAAGCCATTTAAACTGTATGATTAATTTAACATGGCATTTTGAAAAATGAATTTTAATCACCTATGGTTAAGGTGTTTTTGAATGTCGAGCCCTTCATTAGGAATTTTAATTTTTCAACATCGTCGCATAATTTTTACACTGATTAGACTGATTAGGTTATAAAGGGCTGTATTGATTCCAGCTTTATATTTCTAAGATTAACATCTAGCGCATCTAGGAAACTATTATAAATATTTATTTTTTTGCTCGATCTTAGTCCCTTCTCCTCCGCGGGTGGATTGTAATTTCGCTTGGAGCTATGCGGGGAGTCGGTAGAAATTCTCAAGCGGGTTTTCTCGAGATTTTCGAGAAAATGGTAGTTTGCACCTTTTGTCTATATATTTTGGGCGAACTCTTCCACTTGGAAAGATTTTCGTTTTTAATTCCCTTTCCTTTAGCCCCGTCGACGAAACAAAAAAGGAAATGAAGGCCAACCTTTTCGCCAACTCTAACGCTCTAACGCTCGGCTTTTTAATCCTTTGTTTCCTACTCTACCCCTGCTATACGCTAAAGAGCATGTCTAAATTTCTAATGTTATTCTAACCCTACCCACCCCACTTCGCTATTACCTAGCGAAACATGGCTGCTATTAGGCTAGGCGTTATTCGCATGGACCGTGAAAATAAACGGCATAAATACAAATTGTTTTTACTTATGCTTTAAGTTTGCCTTATTGATAAAATTATACCAGCTATATAACCTATTAAAATGTTGATCGAGGGGGCTGGTGTGCAATACCAGATAGTTATAATTGCTAGACCAGAGGACTTAATTAAATTTTTTCTTAATTTTTTTAAGATAAATTATATTTTGTAAGTAGTCGCAATCTCATTATATCAATCAGTGTTTTACTAACACTTGACAGCATCCCGTTTATCAGTTCTTCTAAATATACACCGAAACAGACTAATCCGCCTTTTCCTTCGCAGAAAGTGGAACGTAATGGGAACACTGTAAGAGACCTCTAGCGCCCCTGTCATATTTTTACTTCTACTTTTTTGGCGCTAACCCTTATACAAAGCCTGCACCAGTTAATATGAAATAGACTGTACACTCTCGGGTATCCCCAAGACCGGCGGGTGTTTAGTAAAGGGTCCCAAGATTCCCCGCCAGGTTCACTAGTATAGGAGGCCCATCGCCTCTCGGGGGTATAGTAAAAATTGGGTTTTTCGTTCATAAAATAGAAAATTACCAACCAATTCGTGCAGAAATTGATTTTATTTAAGCTTAATTTAATTCCCTATCTTTCAATATCTAATTCATCTAGTTTAGGCAATTTTTTCATTGTTGGTTCTTTAACTTGAAATCCCCAAAAGGATTTTTCATTATATAATAATTTCTGGATTTTATGAACGTTTCCCTGAACGACCCATTTTTTCATGTTTTCTGGGCCCTTTTGTAACATTAAGTTCGTTTATCTGGCCGCTAGCAGCGCCCCGGATTGGACTTTTGACTCTACTTTCATAGTTGTCCTTAAGTATCGTATCGTTTCGTCATTTCCCAATTTTTTTGACTAAGAAGGGAGAGTCAAAAGTCCAATCCGAGGCGCTCCTAGCGGCCAAATACATACAAAATCTTCTTGTATGTAATTATAATAAAGGTTAAAAAAAAATATATTAATGATTTAAATAAATATAATATAAATGTAAAACTGACCAGCTCCGGAATCAAAACAACGAACGCGCCGGTCCCCTTAACCACTACACCACCAATCGATGGAATGTAAGTAAAATATTTGATTAACTTTTTTTTCTAGGGACGAAGGCGGATGGTTGACCAATGCCGGACGCAGTATGTAGAGAACAGAATGTACACCAGAGGGCAGGACAAATATTACAACAACCCCAAAATCGGAGGAAGGGTTGCAAGATTGGTGGCGACAGTTGCCCAAGTTTATTCTCTTATAGACATGTCGAACCAGTGGTCTTTATCTGTGCTTCTAGTTCTAGTATACCAAAGGCTCTTAAGTTTCTGATCGCAGTGTATCGTATCGTAGTATAATCGATACCTTTCTTTGAGTTGGGCTCCAAATAAAGGTTTATTGTCAGTTTCGTTATTTGCTATTTTTTTTCTACTTGACCGATTTTATTCAAAATTTCTGATACCTTCTTAACTTAATTTCTTACAAAACCACTAGATATTTTCGTTCTTATCAAGCTAGCGAGTCAACATGAAGGTCCAGTGTTCGACTCTAGGGACGGTCTTTTGTCAATATAGATATACTCTTTACCTTTGGATCAGAAATATACGGACATTAAGACCGTTAGAACTCATCTTAAAGACGGAGATGCTTCCTTTTAAGATGAATTAAAGTGGCATTGACCAGTCTTGAAAAACTTGAATTAGACGTCTAAAATCGGTTTATGTTCTGTATGGGAACGATATCACTGAAAAGAGACAAATTTTTTTTCCACATTTTATTTATTGCACAATTAGGAGTACAGACGTAATTTTATTTTATATTGTTCCAAGTGTTTCTTTCAGCAGTTCGTTACCACCAAAAGTCAAAAATCCTTTCAGTTCATGTACTATTTCTATTGTATCTGAGGTCAAATTAGCCCGGTTTGGTGTGATTAAGTCCACTAATCCAGAAAAATCTCTTTCAATTGGAACGGAAGTTGCTGGTATAGCCAAAACATCCATGGCCATTTTGGATAAATTTGGTAACGCTACAGCGTACTATAGGGGAGACCGGGGCTATGTCGGACACTTTTTGATTTTTCCGCTGTCAAATGTATTTAAAGAATTAAGATGAAATAAGAAAAAATAAAAGTATAGAAGTTTTTTCCTGCCCTTTATTTATGTTCATTGTTTATTTTAATTTTTTTCGTAAAACTGTTTAATAGTTATTCAATAAAATGTAAACAAGAAAAATGAAGAAAAATAAGCAAAAAAATTGGGTTGAATGGGACAGAGACAGGGGCTAAATGGGACAGCATTTTTCTCTGCAACGTCTGAATGATGTTTATTAAAACAAGTACTGGTAAAAAGGAAATTCCTTTTTCTTTCAGAAGTGCTATCTCTTAATTTATTCTATGAAGTAAAAGTGGCGATAATATAAAAAAAAATGTCTTTTTTTTCGACCTTTTTTTCTTGTTTTTGTCGGAATTCGTCTGCTACGATGCAAAACACCAATCTCATTTTACCCCGTTAAATATGTCCCATTCAACCCGGGCTCAACCAACATCAAATAAACTAAATTATGATATACTTAGGAACACATTTTTTATAAAATAAAAGTACCACCTTAAACTAGAAAAAAACCCTATCGAACAGCTATCTGGGATTTATAAAAATATTTCGAAAAGTATCAAAAACATGAAAATCTAAACGTTTGAAATATTTTTTTCCACTGTCATTTTTTAAAATTTTCTATAAAACTCGAAAAATGAAACCGAATTTCAAGTAAAAAAGCTCATAGGATAAATAAAACATAATTTAGCATACACTGTAATTATTTCATGATTTTTAAACATATTTTACATATTTTAATTGATCTGTACATTACAGCCCCATGTCCCAAATATAGCCCCGGTCTCTCCTACGCATAAGCAGAAAATTATTGAAATGTCAAAATGCAACCAAGATTCCTATTATCTAACCATCCACCAATTCAGAAGATCAATATTTCGGTCATGAATCATGGGAGCCTCGATATAGGCGTCGAATTCATCTTGCGGATTTTCATTTATGTTCTGTTTATCACCTTCAAGGGAATTCTATAAAAAATCCTTGATCATTGCATGTTTTGTAAATTAACGAAATTTTCAATGAATTTACTAGGCTATCTCAGCTTCACATATCGACCACAAAAGGTTTACAACATTTGATTCATCAGCGCCGGACAAATTCGAATTTTAGTCATTGTTTAGTAGGGGCTAGTACACCGCAACACACAGTTTTCTGGCATTTTTAATACGCCATCTATTTTTCGTTGAGGCAATCCTGCTTTCTTGAAATATTCCAGTTTAAATCTTGGATCTAAACCTTAGAATTCAATGAAATTTTAATATAATATTTCGTTGATGATCAATTCATTTTATAAAATATTCAGCTAGCTGGCTACTTGTTGCAACGGAGTGAATTGATTCATGGCTACTTGCAATGAAGAAATACTTCAACAACTTTTTTCTAGCTTCTAAAACAGCGTCTTTTAACGACTTTGGTTTTCCAGAAGCTAAAAGGACATCACAGTTTGGGCGATCTTCTGCTGTTTTACATCTTAAATAGCTGTTGTGTTTGTGGATTAGAAGATGGAAAAATGGGAGAACCTGGGAAATTGTTGAGTACTTTGTATTTCCCATGGCTTCGCTTGTTATTTTATAGTCCTATAGTATTAACATCAAGAGTACAAAGTATAATTAATATAACCAATATAATATATCGATGAATTTTGAAAAACCTTCAGTAATTCGTAAATTGAGTTTAAGTATTCCCAGTCCCTAGCAGAAAATGTTAGAGACTTAATAGATTCATCATTCGATAGTGAAATAAATCTATCGATAGCGTAAAGAAGAATATTTTTAAAAATATTGCCTTCTTCAACCGTAACCCTCGTTCAATCATAGCGCAGGCAGAACTCCACTGTGTAGCGCAAGTTCCAATGCTTCAAGATGTAGATCGTCGCAGATCATTTTAAACAATTCCCTTCTTTGTCCGGAACTTCTAATAGCAACAACAATTCTGCGAAGCTATTAAATTCCAATGCAATTATTTTTTGAAATATCTAAATAATGAAAATATGGCGGCCGTATTATGGTTCAAAACCTTTTTTAAGATATTGCTGGTAGGAATAGCCAAATTCGTCAAAAGAGCTTCTTCAAATTCCACATCAAAATAATCATCATCGGCAGGACTTTCGATGTCGGCTGCCTTCAAAAAAGCCTGAACGGCCAAGTTTAAAATGTGGGCGAAACAGCTAATCCTGGATCCTGTTCCATGGATGTTCAAAATATTTTTTGATTTGCAATAATCACTGAGATGATGCATGCAACTATAATTAGAAGATGCAGAGTCAGTTTGTAACAACTAGAATCTAAATTATAGAAATTTAAATAGTTAATATTAAAGCTTCAATTAATTTATGCAATCGCTTTCAGGCTTTCAGCTAGCAGCTAATATATTTTTCACATTATCGAGCAATTCAAATTGATTTTCGACCACTTCAATGAAAGTCTCAAAAAGATTCTCTCCAGAATGAGGTCCTTTTAGATGTGTTAAAGAAAGTCCCAAGTGTTTTAATATACCATCAGCGATCCAATGCATCGTTATTCCCAAGAAGGGGAAACATACGGTATTTGGTTGAGACGACATCCATGGTAAATGACAATCGGGAGGAAAAATTCTATCACATATTTAATGTTACGTAAATGTAATATAATATTCTACTGTATATCATATTTTTATTATAAATATTATACATATTAAATTATAAATTTGTTATACAAGCTAGAGGAGCCCTTAACTTAATATAACTTCGCTTTTCGTTTTATCAATTTTTTTTGAAAAAAAACATACAGTCATGCCTGCAAGTTTCTTTAGCAGGCAAATAGCTATATATGTTTTGATTTTAATTTGACAGCAGGGATACTATGGTGCCTACCGAACCCTTTATATTTTTCCTTGTTTCTGTTTTTTTTTTCTTTTAAAAAAGGTGGGAAAATTGGATGAATTTGAAGGAAGAGATTAGTAAAGAGAAAAAAGAATAGGCATAGGTAAAGGGGCGTTAAGTATCCCTTCCGTCAAATTAAAACAAAAGCATGCAGAGCCATTTGCCTGCTAAAGAAACTTGCAGGCATGACTGTAGATCTTTTAATGTCATCGCGAACAGTCGATCGGGACAACACAGGTTTATACTGGTTATCAGAAGCGCACAACATCATTTGTTTGAAAAAAGGATTTTCAATTTCAGAAAATGGGATGTCAGACATAGTTATCCAGTGCGCAATACACCGGCGAACATTTTCTTGGGAAAAGGGCTGAAAACAAATGTTATTTAATGGCACCATTATAAATATAACCATATAAATAATCTTAAATATACCACAAACAAAATGTTTCCCTCTCTCATTGGATCCTTGGTCCCTTTTACCAAACCATGAGCCCCTTTAAGTCCAGTCAAATGTTTTTCCATGGCTGTGTTACTTCCTTGACTTTTTAAAGCATTATATTTCACTCTGAATAAAAATAATAACAGCTAATACATTATATGAAAATTGCCAATAATTTTTTTAGATTCCTACTAACCCACATATTACACAAATGTTTGCGTTAGCCTTTTCGTCATGATTGAAAAAGTTCCAGACCCAAGAGGTCTTCTTTCTTTTCGAACTAAAAGAAGGTCTCTCATTCTGTAATCCTATTTCCTCATCCACTACGACCTCATCCAAATTGTCCATACAATTGCTATTAATTACCCTGTCTATAGTAGTATAGCAGTCGCTAGGGACCACACCCAAGAGCCAGTGGTTGTCCTCGTGACAATCACATGCTCAGTGCATGCTTGTCCTTACCATAATGGGTGAGGACACATTCACTAGTTGCCCTATATAAGCGGAGTCTTATTAAGACTCAGCAGCTCACTCTGTACCGTTACTCTGTGCAAACAACTTGGCGTCAAACAACTACGTACAACTGCTTACCACCCCCAAACTGATGGAGCAGTAGAAAGAGTAAACCGGACAATTGGTGACATGCTAACCACACATGTGTACAAAAATCCAAGAGAATGGGACGAACACCTAAACTACGTCGTCGCAGCTTATAATAGAACACCCCACGCTAGCACAGGGGAAACCCCTTTCTTCCTACTCAAAGGCAGAGACGCTCTTGATCCCACGGACCTAAGGCCCCCTATGCGGAATCGTGTACTCACAGACCAAAACAACGTCTTCGCCCAGCAATGGCAAGAAGCTGTGGAACTAGCGAAGAGCAAACTGGTCATCGCACAAGCTAGACAAAAGCTCTATTACGATCGTTCCGTCAAGAACTGTTCATTCGACCCCAACGATTTAGTGCTTTTGAAAATAATGTACGTGCAAACCGGAAAATTTTACATGCGATGGGAAGGTCCATTCGTCATTGTAAAAAAACTCTCCGACACCAACTACGTAATAAGCCACGTAGACGACGAATCCCATACAGTCGTACACATAAACCGCCTACGCAAATGGAATGGCGACCCTAAATCATTGCAACAAACAGAAGTGCCTACGGCAGAACCAGGAACAACGATCCCTCCTATTGTTACAACAGATGCAGAAATTATTGCGAACAACAATCCAAAAGAAATACTTAACACAACAAATACAAATGACGAACTATAACACGGTCAGAAGAAACGATCACAGCCCCCGAAACGACTAGTGGAGACGATGCTAACAAACCTACCAACAACGCAACGGAAACTGATAAAAGTAAAGACACGGTAGAAACAGAACAACAAGCAGCACCCAAACGAAAACGCGGACGCCCGAGAAAAGGACAAGAACCCACTAAACCTGTTCCCCCCCCCACCAACTCACACTCATCAACTGAGACGTTCAATACGCCTACCAAACTAAACACGGCCTTTCTACAGATGGAATCCGCAAAACTGCTCGCCGTTCTCACGTTCTACGCTTCAATTATCGACTTACTTGCGCTTCGTATCGAAATTTGTAATTGCTCGCTCCCGACCTTCAAAGGGACCATCGACCTTTCTGACCCAGAATATTGCACTAACCCCATCCCTGTTATTCAGCCAGTACCAGTACTTTATACTATCTCCACAAGAAATAAAGATCCAATTACTTGGACCGGTTACACTTGCATCCAGTGGCTCTCACAAAAAGAAATTTCTACCAATTTCCTTCTTGCGCACGACACAATTTTTTCCAAACAAGTTTTGAAAGTTAGCGCGAATGATTGTTGGAAATCTGCCCAATACCCCCAGATGTGCGACACAACTCCTATGACTAAAGAAGGAGACACGCTGAAAAGCCTCAAAGAGCCTGAAGGAAAAGGCCAATGGATGACAACCCAGTCATTCACAGCAAAAAACTGTGTAACCCAGATCATCAAACTTCGAAAAGAATGCCATAACTGCCCAGTAACTTCACCCTTTGGCATAATTGCTAATTCAAGTGACGACGAATTCGCTACACACAATGACCTTACCATTGTTTGGCACAAACCCGATGCCACCCAAGAACCAGACTGTAGCATAAAAACAATTTTTTATGGCAGTGGCAACTTAACGAAAGGCGCCACACAATCTAAGTTGGAAGACCCCGTAGCACAATTAGAAATAATATTTTACAACAACATTACGAAGCTATGTACTAACACTTCAGCTTTTCCAATCATGGGTATCCCAGACACCTACATCGAAATATCTAACCACTCATCCCGCTCAAAACGATCGGTAGTAGACATACCGACAGGAATAATTCGATTAGCTCAAAACCCCAAAATATGCCTAACTTACCCCTTAACGTTATCTCTCATCAGTGTACAACTCATCTCTTGTGCTACTGAAGAAAATGTCTACACTACCAACGAATACGACTCCACAATCAGTAGAGGACAAAACTTTCAATTTCTTGAATCTGGTCTTATTCTAATAACTGATACTAACCAATGTCTACACTCATTCGAGCCACACCGAATCGCTGCCAGAACTTGCGACCCTACACCCGAAGGATTTGAAGACGATATCGACACATGGATGATCACATCAGACTTAAACGAGAAAGATCTCCCAACCCTTCAAATAATTCACACTGAAAGCAATCTATGCCTCACCTTCACCCACCAACTCTTCCTCTCCAATTGCACTGACACAAGTTATCAGTTTTTCATATTCGAAGAAATCCCCAGTACATTTCTGGAGGCGAAAGCACCAAAACCCCAGACAACAAATTCTGAATCAACATTAACCCTTAGCACTACACCCCAACTTCATGGCCTAATCATGTCCAGAGAAGCACCAAACCGATGCCTATCCATGATGGACCACAAGTTACTTGTTCTCTTACCTTGTAAAACCAAAGGCAGAAACAAATTTCCAAAACAAAACTTCGCCTACACAAATGGGTTCCTTATGCTGCGCAAGACACAGCAATGCGTAACACCTACTTCCATCCAACTCTGCGAACAAAACCTCGATAAATGGACGTACAACGATACATCACAAAAACTAACATGGAATTCCCAGTGCGCAACATTGACCTCAATATCGGCAGCCCAAATAACAATGCAAGATGTGGAATTCGAAAACTGCAAACCAGAAAACCCCAACCAAAAATGGACATTCGAACACACATCCCCTAAACATTTACCCGTTCCACCTGACGCAGTACCAGCCTGGAAAGATTTACAAAATACACGCAACAGAAGTCGTCGCGCACCCACCCACCCACAACATTGGAAACAAAACCCAAGCCCATTCATTCACCCAATTTTTGCTTCACCCATCAATAGCACCCTACCAGAAGATTTCTTCCCCGGCAGACTACCTTACCCCCGCAAAAATCATACAACCTACACCGAAATTTCTCATCAAGCAGCAAACCTGTCAAACAGTGATCGTGACATCCTCTCCATCGAGAACCGCCAATTCATCGAGTCACAATCCATAAAACACGAGACTAAACTAGCAAACGAAATCCGGCAGCTTTACTGCAAAATCACAGCAGTGCAGCGAAGCCAAACCGTCCTATTGGCGCAATCTAATGGATTACTAGCTGCTCAGGCCCTAAACTTACAAAAGTGCAGCAGAATAAGTGGAAGCGTCAGTGCGCTTACCTTACACGTTTGCGCAGTGGTATCCATTCAGATTACTGCAAAACTCACAACATGCGGCTATCAACCGTTTTTCCAAGGCTTAACGGGTAACTTCACCATTGGAAAAGACGGATGGTCCTTACATCCCTTTCATGAATGTTTCTGGCCAACGGGATACGTTTCCATAAATGGTCAAACCTTTGTTTGGAAAAATGACGACTGGAAGGCAGAAGAACCTTCCATTCATCTAACAAAATTGAAATTAGTAGACAAATTCGAAGACATACCAATGAATGCCTACAATTATCTCCCACATCACCATTCCATTTATGACTCCAACGCCATAGAAGAAATAAACGTTCTTACGGAACTAATTAGTAGGATTCAGCTTTCTAACACAAATTCACTGTCTGAACTAGTTCTGGATAAACAATCCAAATCAGAGTTCTGGGAAACAACAAACTGGATTTTCATATTTAAATACGGAACACTAGGACTAATTTGTCTCATTACACTAACTGCTCTATCTTACTTGATCATCTTCTGTGTCCCATTTAAACGCATTTTTTCCATTTGTACCCTTAAACACCAAAATGCTCAACCTGACGTAGAGCTAACGACACCTCTGAACCCCAAACCCTCCAGAAACCACAACCATTCCCACACCATCGTCGACCCAATCAAAGGTCTATGCTGGAACGATGGTTGCGTCATTGTAGCACCATCTGCCCCCATGCTCGATTAAAAGAAAATGAACAAACAAAACTAATTTCCAACTCAACACCTTATATTTTGTCCTTACAATACACTAATATTGAGTATCTAACTAACACGACCACTTAAAAAAGGCAGCACTCCCGCCACCACGCTCGAGTGCCATGTTCGGCAGGCACAACTGGGCCATTAATAGTAAGATCCCATGCGATGGCCCAATCTTCCTCGGTGGGAGACGACCCCCTCGTCGAACCACCCTCGTCGTCCATAGGATCATAGGGCAACGGCTCCACACGACGCAACATCCGGGAAACTACTTGACGACGGACAAACCGACGCCTCCGTCGCCGTAGAGGACGAATAGTCACATTTACAAGTGGAAGCCTAGCCACGTTGCTCTCCGGATAAAAGACGTCTAAGCCGACCTTCATCCAGAAAAGTATACGACATTCCATAACGGAATATCGCCCTCGATTCAAACGAAACCCATATTGCGGCCTTACAATGACAACCAAAAAAAAAAAAAAAAAATAATAAACAAAAAATCACTAACCAGAATTAACAAATGTATCAATAATAAATTGTAGCAATGTACGCCTAACATACCATAGCTCCGCCTCCTTCGAAGTCTCAGCCCCCCAAGGTAAAAAACTGTCATTCCACTGGGTAGGCCGCCCCAACACGTTTCCGAAGTAGCCGGCGACGAAATTATAGTAGTCCTCGCCCTTCAAACGTTCCCACATGCTGGTGGTTGAAAATGTATTGACAATGCGCAGAGCGCGCACAATTGCCTCTGAATTCTCTTCGATATCCTTTTGAGAAAGGATAAAAGGATTTTGGCTATAACGACGACCTGCCATTGCAACAGTCTTCGGCAAACTGCCGAGTCTTCAAAAAAGGGAGAAAGACGGAGTCTACATCAAACGCTATTCCACTTCAGGTGACAGCCAAACCGGGCAAAATAAAAAGAACAAAAAAAATATAAACTTTCCTGTCAATTATTTACGTTCCACTTCTTCAAAAAAGGGAGAAATATAGCAGTCGCTAGGGACCACACCCAAGAGCCAGTGGTTGTCCTCGTGACAATCACATGCTCAGTGCATGCTTGTCCTTACCATAATGGGTGAGGACACATTCACTAGTTGCCCTATATAAGCGGAGTCTTATTAAGACTCAGCAGCTCACTCTGTACCGTTACTCTGTGTAACACATATATCTTGTACTGTGTGTGTAGCCTCATAATACATTGCATATTCTTCCATCCATTGTTCTACTTATTCTGTATGTAACTGACTCGTTACAGTAGCATCAATTTGTTTGATTTCGTCGTCAGTTAGCGAGCAATCAGGAATAGGTTCTTCACCAAGTGCATCCGAATTTATTTCTTCAATACCATCGATATGGCTTTCATTATTTGATGCTATGATTTGAAATCAGATGGAGATCCAGATGGAAATCATTGATTTCCATCTCTTCAGCAACAATTTCATCTTCGTTTTCAGCCAAATCTGTTTGTTCACTTATTACAACAACATTAGCTGCTATATTAGGGATAGAATGAACTTCAATCTCAGGTAGACATGCATCGTTTGATACATGTTTGACGTCATCGAGATGTCTATTCACGATGGAAGCATTATCAATAAATATAAATACAGAATAAATATATACCAATAAGACTAAATAGAAACAGCATTCATACTCGTTATTTACTAGTTGGTTTTTTTTTTGCTCTACGTGGTAAATTATACTTAATTTAAGGTTTCGCAATATTCCCAGAATCACTTTTATTATTAACTTTGGGCATTTTGACAATTGGACAGCCACTCAAAACGCTTGGCTTACTACTTATAGCAGCCATAATTCTTGGAGGTATATTTTTTCATGTAATGCACCCATTCTTTGTTTTCGGTTCGGAAGCGGTAAGGATCACCATTCCTTCCTTTATTATGCTCCGCGCCGAAACCGAGAAAGGACGGCATGAAATGGACTGCCGGAGTATATACTCATGAAACGGTTGCGGTTCGGTACGGAAAACTGACGGTTTTACCGTTTCATTGGCACCCTTAATTATTATTCATTCCCCATCCAATATATTAGTCTCTCTAACCTAACTCTCTCCTAACCTAACCTAAACTAACCGCTTTGAATACTGTTCTTTATTCAAAGATGGATAATCCGACATGATTCATTCCGATTTCGTAAGTAGGTAGCCATAGCAAATGCATTAACTTACTTTTTTGGCTGTAAGTGGCGCTGCAGCTACTAATCGCCAACAAAAAATTGCGCCAAAAAATTGGTTGTAAGTAGCTGCAGCGCCACTCACTATTTATCGGCGATAGAATACTCGATAGAATTTCGATACTTCTTAAATCTAAAACAAAAATTCGAATGAAATATTTTGAATTTTAAACAGGCATTAAACACAACCCTACTAGCACACATTATCCATAGGACGTCAATTGGATATCCGATGGTCCATTTTCCGTTTATCCGTTTATTGTAAGTTACGGACATCCCATGGACGTCCAATTTCTTTCCTCTTACGCAATTTCTTACCAATTTCTTTCCTTTTACGGGTGTTCCGATTTTGATATATCCTGCGGTTGTCCATCTGGTACCGATCTTGGATGACCCACTAAACGATCATATTTGGACGTCCGCTGGACGTCAAATCATAGACGTACTTTTTGGGTAGAAGCTGGACGTTCTATGGATATACCCACTTGGACCACCAATAATTCGGACCAAAAAAGAACGTCCATAGGATGTCCGTGGCTGCCTGAAAACGGAAAGACTTTGAGTTTTTATAATTAGAAACTTGGAGGTCCTATGGACATCCTTTGGACGTCCTGTGGATTACGTGCGGTGGAAGAGATGGAAATTTTTCTATCACTTGAAAGAAAAACAATGATCATTTACCTTCGAAAATGTAAAAATTGTCACATTTCACAATTTTATGTTTAAATAATAAATAACAATAAAATTTATAAATTGCAAAAAAAAAAATTATTTGTTTCCTAAATTATTTTTTTAAATTGTTTTGAATTTGATTCTGTATGCGTTTTCTGACTTTTATTTGCTAGATTATGATTATTGTAATTTATACTTATATATATGTATTAGTATATGAAATAAGCCTATAACAGTAACTAACGATTGGTGTATTGGATAGAGCATTCGGCTACCAATCTAGGGAACTTGAGTTCGAATCCCATAGCAGGTCTTTATTTTTCCCCAAAATTGGAAAAAAAGAAGGTCCAAATTACGTTCATTTTCGGACGTCCTATGGATATACACGTTTGACGTCCATGGGAGAGGACATTAGGACATCCTGTAAATATCCATAGGACATCCAACTGGGATATCCAACTGGATCGCATTTGACATCTATAGGATATCCATAGGATATCCCTGTGCTAGTAGGGAATGGGCAGGCATATAAGATTTGAGAAAAACTGTTAATTCAAAATTACGATCTGAAAGAACTAAAACAAGTGTTAATTTTGAGTTTTTGGAGTCAAACCCCAGTTCCCCATTGAAAAAAGTCGTTCAAATTGTATCGATATCGTTTATCGCTTGATACCCATTTGGAGTATCGAACGATAATCATTTTAAAAAGTATCGCGCGATACCAGAAAAGTGTTTTTTAACACCGAATACGCGACTCAATGAGGCCAAAATCCGGGGTTTTGATTTTTAAGAAATCGTAACGAGCCATAGAATTAACTAACAATCTGCAACAGTTTGTTGAGAATTTTTCGGAAATTCAATGAAACTAACGGCGATTTTCTAGCTAGTGTAGTTTTTTTTTAAATATAAAAAACCGTAGGGGGGTAGCCAAAAATCTTGCGTTTTTTTGCGTTTTTGACATCAGTTTTAGAGAAAACCAGACCATTAAAAAAAACTAATTTTACAGGATGAAAGGTTTAGTCCTGGACTACAGACATCTTTCATCGTTTTATTATATTCAGCTTATTGGCCGACTTTTTAATGATTGAAAAATGGAAAATATTTCAAGCCATTTTCTGTCATTTTTGGCCTTCATCCACATGGTCATAGCCACCTAGCTGAGAAAAAACAGAGCATTTTGTCAAAGGGAAAATTTTTGTCTTTGAATTGTTGTTTCATTAATTGTAACCAAGCAATTAATCTTCAATTATATTTTAATAAACAACTTAATATAATTGAACAATACAAAGACATTTAATGTGACCTTAGAAAAAACTTTTATAACATGCTGTGTTTGTTATATGTTGTGAAATATTCCACTTTTCCAATGATGAATTAAATATTATGTAAACTGTAGACGACTGGGTTTTTCGTGGCTATATTCTTTCTTCACATAATAGAACAAGGTTTGATGATATTCAACTTTGAGTTGGGATAGGCCTATATAATAGAAACGGAGCTTTCGAGTTTATATTCTTAGTTGGCAGTCAACTGAAATATATATATGTGATTTTAAAAGACATTGCAAACTCTTATTTTGGGCGTGTTTGTGGACCCAGTAAACTATTTCTCGATTTGTGAAAACGGGTCGCCTGATTTTGTGTACGCGATCGCCCAGACTGTTCCGGACTGTTTCAAACAATTTACTCTCAGTAATATTTATCCAATAATACACGCGCAAATCACAGATTTCTTTATACATACATAATATTTAAATAATAAAGGACCATATGACAATTCCAAATAGATTTTCTAATGTTAATTTTTCTACAAAAGTAAATATTTGCTTGTACAGTTAAATTTGCGTGTCTGAGTTAAAAAATATAATTTCTTCCCAAAACTTCTCCTACGTCCCTCTTTGAAACAAAAATAGCGCTAGGGACGGACACACAACATGTACGCAGTCACGCAACGTCAGTAATATATATGGGGTTAAGTTAGGTTAGGTTACGTTACGTTAGGACAGAGTTAGGTTAGAGAGACTAAATATATGGGATGGGGGAATGAATAATAATGAAGGAATCAAAAATCAAAATGTGAAACATCGTAATACTGTATATATATGTGTGGAACAACCCATCCCATTTTTTTGGGTGGGGGGGGGGTGTCTGTCGTGATTTTCACAACAGTAGCCCCCTTCTCAAAAATTTATGGGGGGACCACTGTCCTGTTTCATGACGACAATGGTCCCCCATCCCCGTAATTGGAAGGGGACTACTGTCGGGTACTTGGGGGAACTACTGTCGTGGAAATCCGGACAGTGGTTCCCTTTCTACTTGAAGGAAATTTGGAGGGGGGATTACTGTCGTTATTTTCACGACAATAGTCCCCCCTCGATAATTTATCGGGGAACCACTGTCCGGATCGGGGGGGGGGACCACAGTCGGGGGGGGGGGCTACAGTCGGGGGGACTACTGACCGGAAGGGGATGGGGACCACAGTCGGGGGACCATTGTCGCATTCCCTAGAGCTATGGTTTTCGCACTCAATGTTAAAGTTTTCCTTAAGTCGACGGTGTCGTTTCCAAATTTCACTTAAACATAAAATTCTGCCACCTGGTGGGTCATGACACTCTCAGACTCGCACGCTTTTCCTAACAATCAAATTTCAATAAAGTTATAAGTTTACAGACGAATAAAATTTTAAAGAAACTAGTCTTATATGTTTAAATAAAACATATAAATAAGCAACAAAAGAACTGTATTCAAGAACTGTATTGATGAACCTTAGTTACCAAAAATTGACATGTCTTGGGGTCAACCCGCGCGCATTTGACAAATCTGTAACAAATCCAAACCTCGTCGACCTTCGAAGCGTGTCTACTGACGCTGTCCGGCGCCAGAAATATTATAAACCCTTATTAGAATATGAGTAACAGCCCGTAAATCTAGTTAATGTTTAGTTTCCCATAATGCTAGGCCTACCCCGTAATAATATTGACAAGTGCCATTTCACGCGTCAACTCATTTAGGGACACCCAGGTAGCACACGATGTCCGATTCATGTATTTTTGATATCGTTAATATATACGAATATCGTAATCGTATCATGTATCAATTTTCGTTATGATTTGGACATCAAATAAACATATCTTTTTTTATCACACGTTTTTTTATTAAATATATAACTCCAGCAATAAAACCTAATTACATAAGTGGATTGATATTCTAGCTGAATTCCGATGATTGTGAATATTTACTTCGCAAATATTTTCAAAATGTTAATTTTTTCTTTACTATTTTTGTTTCAAATATGTAAGGAAACATTTAAAAATATCATTTTTTGTTATTGTTTGGGCAAATTTTAATTTAGGAAAGGAGAGAAGCTTTACAAATCCGATGCCCGACCAAAACTCGAATTTCATTCAAATTTGGTGAGTGAATGAATAAACATAATTAAATTTATTGGTCAAAGGATTTTTTTCGCGCAATTAGGGAAAAAAGTTAAAGCGAAATGAAAAATCAGATTTTTTTCATGTTGCTGTAAACTTGGATTTTTTCCACGTTTTATTTTTATTTATTTAAGACTAGTATTTATTTTTAATTGATTTTTGAATAAGTACGTCTTATATTCGGTTTTTCACACTCTTTTCAAAAATTTTTGAAATTGATTTCGCTACTTAAGTTTTTAATGTTCAGAGTGTGTCTGACAAAAATAGACTTGTACAGCTTCGCTTCGAGATTTTTTATTTATTTTTGCACTTCAAAAAGAGGATATTTCATAGTATATCTCTTTTTTTTTGCTAGCACTAGTAGAACGAGATATCTTTTAGATATCTTTTAGATATTTTTGCGGCCAGAAAAAATTGATTTTTGGACCGTTAAAAAACCCAGTTTGAAACCCATTAATTAGACCACCAAAAGCCGTCTTTTATCAAGCCTATTCGGATGGTATAGACGACGTCTTTTTTATCCCAAATAAAAAAATGTGCGTCTAAATTAGACCGCCAAAAGCCGACTTTTATCCAGCCTATTCAGACGATCACACAAAGACGTCTTTTTTCCCAAATTAAAACCAAGCGTGTTGTCTGGGTATTGAGACACACTGAATGAACAATTCGAGTATCAAGTTATTTAGAATCAAATCATTGAAATCGTACAATGTCAAATTAAAAAAAAAATCCTTCAAAATATACTTTCCACCACTTTTTTCAACACATTGGAGATTAAGATAAAGTTGCAAATCTCCTACTAGGAACTGAGGTCCTGAGTTTCTAGCAAACATTTGAAAACGGCAGCCAACGAAGGAGGAACATTGGACCATTGTTGTTTTTAAAATGTAGTTTAATCAAGCTTGGATAATTTAACTGTTTGGATGGGCGGATTAGATATGAACTCGATAGTACGACTGGCTAGTTGCAATGAAGTGGTGGCATGCACTCTTGCAAAATCCAACAAGACTTTATAGCTTGCTAATAATACGATTTCTATACGCAAAACAGCTGAAGATTTCAAGGGAACCGCAAATCGTCTACCTAGAATCCTACATGTTGCAGATAATATCTATTATCTTTAGTTAAAACATAAATCCCATTGGTAAAAAAATATATTTCTTATTTACGCTCTTTTAGTATGTCATGTTGGTATAATGGTTAGTGAGTGAGGCTACCGTTCAATTAGTCAGAGGTCCGATCCTCACAGTCGACAAAAAACAAATTCTCGTAGTTCGGAATGAATAATACGAGAAAAGGAAACAGAAGTGGCGTATTATATTTAAAAGCATTTTTCAAAGATTTATTTAAAATATCTATCAAAGATGTATAACAGATATATTTAAGATATCTATGAAAGATATTTATTAGATATTCAAGAAAAATATCTTTAAGAGATGACAATAGGTTACTAGATAGTTATCAATAAGATATGTTTCTAGTAGATTACTCATCTCTTTGTCTTTAAGATATCTAAAAGATATCTCGTTCTACTAGGGAGGGTTTAAATCTCCATAGTGCCGACTTAATTGTTTGAAATCTCCCTATTTTGATGCAAAATATTGGCTTCGGCGGCCGTTTTCACTCACCCCTTTACCCTGTCTCCCCTTTTTGACCTTGACTACCCCAGGTGGCCTTGATGCAAGAACACGCAAGGGGTGGAGCCTTATTTCTCGTGAGTAATTGTCTGTTTACAAACAGTACAGTGCTTCAAACATGTGGTTCGTAAACAACAAACTCAATAATTAGTTAAAACAATATAGAACCAATTTTAGTCATGGCTGTTGCGCGGTGTTCAGTGAGTTGTTCATCTTAATGAACAGTGTTATCTTACACGATATGTGAAAACAAGACGATGTTCTCAATAGATTCTATTGATGATTTCGATACAAAAATCTTGAAGTGGCGTGTAAATATGGATAATATTCCAACTATTTGTCTTATTCATATATCTGCTATTCTGCTTACACCACAAATTTCGATCGCCATGTGCAGGGTAAAAGTGTGCAAACCTGTTTAGTATACACGATTCCAATTCCAAAATCCCTAAAGGCGTGAAAATAGTGTCAATGGACCTCTGCGAGCTATTGAAAACCAAAATGCTACATACAACAAACTGCTAAATGAAATAACTAACTACAAAATGCTACAAGTTCATCCCTAGTAGAACGAGATATCTTTTAGAAATCTAATAGACAATGAGTTATCTACTAGAAATATATCTTATTGATAACTATTCTTATTGAAAACTATCCAGTAACCTATTGTCACATCTTAGGGATATCTTCTTTCTTTAATATCTAATATAAATCTTTCATATATATCTTAAATACATCTTTGAAAAAAACTTTTAAATAAACTACGCCACTACTGTTTCACTTTCTCGTATTATTCGTTCCTCCCTAGGATGAACTTGTTTTCAATGGGATTTACAGTGTTAGGAACGTCACCGACTGACTTAAGTCAAATTTTGACTTAAGTCGTGACTTAAGTAAAAAATTGACGTATACGTTGACTTTGACTGAACGCAATTTTTAAGGTGACTTTTACGTTGACGTTTGACGTACCAAAAATTTTTGCGTCTTAAAAAAAGTCAAAATAAAAACGTCAACTGAATGTAGCCGAACAAAGCCGTTAATGACGACTTTCTTGGACTAAACATTATTCGTATTCGCATTTTTACAATAAGAAGAAATCGATCATCTGATTCGATTTTGGAAACTTAAATATTTCTATAAAATCCTTGAAACTTTTAAATTTTTTTTAAATGTAAAAAAATTGATGACTTATTTTGTGACTTAAGTCGTGACGTTGACTTATTAATTTTGGCATTTACGTTGACTTTTTTTTTGTGACTTTTGACGTTAGCTTAAAATTGACTTATAACGTGCAAATTTTTCTTAAGTCACTAAAATTTCCCTGACGTTCCGAACACTGGGGATTTATGATTTAACTAAAGACTAAAGATAATAGATAATTAGATGTTATCTGCAACATGTAGGATTCTAGGTAGACGATTTGTAGTTCCCTTGAAATCTTCAGCTGTTTTGCGTATAGAAATCATATTATTAGTAAGGTATAAAATCTTGTTGGATTTTGCAAGAGTGCAACAACTTTATTGCAACTGGCCAGTCGTACTATCGAGTTCATATCTAATCCGCCCCATCCCAAACAGTAAAAATATCCAAACTTGATTAAACTACATTTTAAAAACAACAATGGTCCAATGTTCCTCCTTCGTTGGCTGCCGTTTTCAAATGTTTGATAGAAACTCAGAACCTGAGTTCCTTGTAGGAAATTTGCAACTTTACCTTAATCTCCAATGTGTTGTGGTGAAAAATGACGAGAAAGGGTTGATTGATAATTTTGTTGAAAAAAGCGGCGGAAAGTATATTTTGTAGGATTTTTTTAAAATTTGACATTGTACGATTTCAATTGATTTGATTTGAAATAACTGGATACTCGAATTGTTCATTCATTGTGTCTTAATACCCAGACAACACGCTGGGTTTTAATTTGGGAAAAAAGACGTCTTTGTGTGACCGTCCGAATAGGCTTGATAGAAGTCGGCTTTTGGCGGTCTAATTTAGACGCACATTTTTTTATTTGGGATAAAAAAGACGTCGTCTATACCGTCCGAATAGTCTTGATAAAAGACGGCTTTTGGCGGTCTAATTTATGGGTTTCAAACTGGGTTTTTTAACGGTCCCAAAATAATTTTTTTTTCTGTCAGTAAAGATTATTTTATTGGTCAAAAAAAGAGTTTAAAATTTGTCTTTATTAGGATTTACTAAAGATTTATCATTTACTGTAATTTAAGGGAAAAAGTTAAAGTCCGTTTGATTTAGGGTTTTCTTGCGAAATTAGGTTTAAGTCGTGTTTAAGTGTCCTGTTTCAGCCAGGATTTACAAATTTGGCCAGCCATTCTCGTGCTGTCCAGGTCTTCTTGGTCAGCTTCTCCTTCAGTCAACATCACCATCGCTGGCATGTCATCACCCTGCTGTTCAATTCATCGTGAGCAGCAATCCAGCCTCATTGAGCCAACGTCTACCGTTGGCCCGTCATCATCGTGCTAAACGTTTCTTGTAGCCAGCCTTCTACAGTCAGCATTTACATCGTTGGCCTGTCATCATCCTGCTGTTCAACCCATCGTGAGCAGCCATCCAGCCTATTCAGCCAGCATTCACTTCGTTTGCTTGTCACCATCCAGCTACACGAGTGTCGTAGCCAGCCTTCAGCCAGCACTTCCGTCAACGTGAGTTGTGTATCACTCCATCCACATGCCTTATCTTGGTCAGCAAAAATCACTCGGCTCAAGCTCAATCACCTCAAGCCCAATCAGCTCAAGCTCAATCAGCTCAAACCCCATCAGCTCAAGCTCAATTAGCTCAAGCCCAATCAGCTCAAGCTCAATCAGCTCAAGCTCAATCAGCTCAAGCCCAATCAGATCAAGCTCAGTCAGCTCAAGCCCAATCAACCATGCCGAATCCTGGGTTCAGATCCAGCCAAAACGAAGAAGAGAGCCGAAAGGTGAATCAGCTCGCTGGAGATATAGAGCTCACAAGGAGAAGGAGGAAAACCGTCCGCAGCCAGATTACCTCGACGATTCAACAGATCCGTTCCAACATCGATCGGTATGGATCACGTGGAGGGATAGCCGGCCTTGTCAAACACCTTCAGACCTTGGAAACAACATCTTCGCTCTTGCACACCGACTTGCTAAGAGTCCCACATAGCACAGTTCAGCCGTCGGATGTCCGAATGAGAGCCGATCAGCCAAGGCACCCAGATAGGAATTCTCGTCCCGATCGAGCCCCAAAGACGTACCAATGGGACGTCTGGGACAGGCTCAAGTATATAAGATCTAAAAGCGGTCCCTTTTAAAACAAAAAAAGCGCCGAAGCGCGGCAATTTTCACAGTCCCATGTGAAGGTACCTTATCCGTACCATTTATTACATTTTGGCTCCAACAAAACACTTAGAAAATTTTATAACTATCGTGCCCTTTGTTTTTACACGGGTAACTTTAAGTAATATTATTATGTATTCTTTATGTATTCGATTTATATAGCGCCTTTTCTACTAGATTCACTAATAATCAAAGGCGCTTTCAGTTTATCAAGATGTGATATACACATCACAGTATATTTAACGTCGTATTCTTGAAAGCAATCAAGAATCCTGTGTTATGCATGCTGTCGCCAAGGGCGCTACTTACAGTTTTAAGACGGGTTCAGCTGGGGTTTGAAACCAGAGCCTCATTGCCTTTTTTCAGAGCCATGACGCTCTAGTCCACTACACCCCACATCCCCCTAATAAACAAGGATGTTAATGTATCTCAGATAGCTCAGTGGATAGCTTTGTGGCATATGCATCAATTGTCTATGGTTCGAGTCCAGTGGACGCCATTTTGTTCTTCATTGATGTTCTTCACTGAAGAAAATATTTCATCGTGATTGATCGTCATCTTGTCAAGAAAGTTGAAATCCGATTCATAATTGGTGATATCAGTCATCCTTATGATGACTTTGGATGACTCTGGTGATATTACACAAATGGTATTATACAATATAACTATATCTATAAGAAGTGAATATCTCAGTGGTTAGATGACTAGTTTGCAATGCTAGATCTATGGTTCGAGCCCCTGACACTCTGGGCATGGTTGATGATTTAATTGTTAATAAATGGCGGTGTAAAGTACGTACTTAGCACGTTCTAGAGACGTCCCATGGGCTGTGCTGGGCACAGCAATGGGATGATGACAAGGCGGACATTGCCACATCCAAAACCAGTCCCAAAGACGAGAACCACAAAATATGGAGAGTCTTTGGGACGTTGCAACCGTCCCAAAATGACATCTAAGGGACGTCGTTGGCTCAGGTGTGTGTTGGGCACAGCCTATCCATCTGCGGCTCTCAAAAGTACATCCAACCGATGAACTAAACGGACCTCCTTTAAGTACAGCCCGTTCATGTTATACAGAAATCCGTAATAGGACTTTACATTTATCACGCAACCAAATATGTCGTTTTAACACTTAGATGAGAATGAATGAACAATACACCGAAAAATATTGATTACAAAACACTTTTTGAACCAAAACATGGTTTATTTACGGAAAATTTATGTTGTACAAATAGAAATTAGACTTTAGAGTGGTTCATGGTATTTGTAAAGAAACAGTGGAAAGCATGATGGAGGAATGAAGTAGGCGTAACTATCTCTTATTAGGCAAAACTGACATCATCCCAAGCATTTCCTCGATTTGTTCCTTCTTCGATCGCGAACCACTGTATGGGAATGTGATGAAGAAATCAAACGTAATTTGGGCGTGAAAAACGCCAGTAAATGATGCTCCTATTCGGTTAGGGAAGCACGTCATACACTCTATAGCAATGACAGATGTAGCAATATTTGGAAATTTGTAATAATATATATTTAGAAATTTGTAATACTTAAGTTAAAATCTACTGATAGAGTTTTTAATGGCACCAAAATAAAGTTAAATTTATTCGAGAGAACCAGTGAAGATCAGCTCTTTTCTCTATCAACTCTTTTCGACCTTCAGCGACTCAGTCAGTCTCCTCAACATTATAACAGTGCTATCCCAGACAACACGCCTGGTTTTATTTGGGACAAAAGACGTTGTTTCCGTGACCATCCGATAAAAGACTGCTTTTGTCAGTCTAATTAATGAGTCCCAATCTGGGTTTTTAATGGTCCGAAAATAACTTTTTTGTTGTGCAATTATGTTTATTTATGCAATGATTATTTAATTGGGTAAAAAAAAGAGTTTCAAACTTTTCTCTATCGGGATTTTACAATGATTTATCATTTACATTGGCTTGGGAAAAAAGTCTGATAGATATAATGTCAATATATAATTTGTTCTATAATAATAACGTCTAGCACCTTAGTGGTTAGCAAGCTGGCTTGGCAACACAAAGGTTCAGTGTTCGAATCTGGTAGTGGCCATGTGTAACAAAGTGGTGCGCTGAGGGAAATAACATATTCCTCAACATATTGTAATTTTATCCGGAATATGTCTGTTAAGATCGGATGTTGGTAGAACATCCGGTGGCGCTGGCTAGGGCGGACAAAAATTAAAAAAAGGACATCCCTTGGATCTCCGTTTCGGCTGTTGGGATGTTCCTATAAGGCTCTCCAACTGACATCCAAAGGATAGGACCAATGTCCGAAATTGACATCTTTTGGACATCCACCGGACTGACTTGTGTTATGTGGGGTAGAGGATGCAAGGGAGAACGACAAGCAAGAGCAGAAGCATCTGATGTACGTTCAATAGATCGGGGAGGCGATCGCCGAAGCTGATGAACACCTGAAGTCAAGAGCTGATGAAGCCCCCTCGGAAGTGAATGGTGGTCGTCCTGTGAGAGCAACAGAAGAGGAGATTCGCGCAGCAAAGCAATTGATCGAGCAGACTCAAACACAAGCAGAGCAGGCTCGAAAGTGAGCGGAGGAGCTCCAGATTCAACAACAACAAGCGGAGGAGGCCCTCCAAGAGTTACAACAAGCCGATGCCGACCTCGACAACTTCTCTTCCGTTAGCAATAGAGGCGGACCATCATCAAAGTTAGCAACAGACTGGAAACGGAAACAATTTCATCAGAATACCGCTCCCGACGATTGGATTGACGGTTATGCCAATGGAACCTTGAAGCCGACCTACACAACTGGGCCCCGATCATCAGTAAAAGAAGATCTGAAACAGTTCTCCGGAAGATCCTTGGACTGGTCACGTGGATTGACCTTTTCCGCGCTTTAGTTCACGACACAGGGAAATCACCAGGAGAAAAGCTGGCGCTGCTTCACCGTTACGTGAGGGAAGATTGCCTCGATGTGATCCATGGCCTAGGAGGAGGAGAAAGAGCTTATATCGAAGCTAAAGTTCGTCTCAAGGAGTCGTGCGGTCGGCGCGATGTGATGTGAGCCGCCCATATACAAACCATAGAAAATCTTGAACTCAAAAATTATCCCGCCATCTCTAAAAAATATGCCGAAAAGGTACGGACTCATCTTTTTGATCTCTCTCGCATTGGGGAGACGTCTTCTGCTGGTTTGATCGAGAAGATTTGCTTAAGACTTCAGCTACACGACCGTCTAGCATGGAACGACGGCCGAAAGGAGGCCTGGTGACAAGAAGCTTGAATACGTTCGGAGTTTGGCTTTGTGAGAGAGCCGCTGCCTATCAAAACACTTATAGCATAGCCGCAGAACTGACAGCAGCGGCTCAGAAAACCAGCGTACGTTTTGCTGCCCGAGAATTTTTAATCCAGTCTCTTCTAACTCAGTCTCTTCTAACACGCCAAACGCCTCATCACACACCCCATCGAAATCTGCTCCACGCCCGTTTTACTTCAAGTGTGAAGGGGAGCATAGGCTCGAGAGTTATGGGGCCTTTAAGTCATCTTCCGTAGGAGATCGTGTCAAATTTTGTGCAAAGCATCGACTGTGCTTCGGTTGTTTGAAAACAAGACATTCGATTCGTTACTGCCCTCAACGGAAGCCCTGCAGTCAATCCGGCTGCCCCATGTTTCATCACGCGCTACTACACGACGTAAATCGAGCTACTCCGGAGACGTCCATCGTTACACGTCCAGCTACTCTACTCAGCGACGCCGGAAGTAATCGACGAGTGGCGATGGGAATGATGCGACTCAAGATAAAAGACGCGGAAGGTCACTGGATAACAGCAAATATATTCGTGGATGAAGGGAGCGACTCCACATTGATGCGGCAAGGATTCGTCAGCCTCTTGAAGCTTCGTGGTGCCCATATTCTTACTGTCATCGGAGCTGGAAACGTCATCAACCACTACCCATCTCAGCGAATCAGTTTCGGTATTATAGACTCAGATGGGTCCATCGTCACCATTTCCTGCTCAACTTTACCAACAGGGGCCAGTGATACACCAGTAACCGATTGGCCGATTCTGAAGAAACGCTGGAAGCATTTAACCGATCTGCCAGTGACGATGACAGGTGGTAAGGTGGACATATTAATTGGTACTGATCGTTCTCCTCTTATCACAGCATTGGAATCAAGAATTGGTGGTGATTACGAACCAACGGCAGTCCGAAACAGGTTCGGATGGTTGATCAGAGGAGTGGTGCAAGATGGAACCACAATTACAGCCGTCAGAACCAACACTATCATCGGATCTACCCAATTGGCCCAACTTGCCGACGTGATGAAACAGTTGCGAAACAGAAAATTTCGGCACCCAGTACCAAGTCGCGGGGATGTCGGAGGATCACAAGAAGGCCGTCTCAATTTTAGATGGTGAAACACGGAAGCTGACCGTGGGATATGAAGTACCCATCACGTGGCGAGATGGGGAGCCGAATTTGATGAGCAACCGTCGGATGGCCGAGGATCGATTCAAGAGTCTGTTACGTCGATTTGAACGTGATCCAAAGTTTGAAGCCGATTATAGGAAAGCCATGCTGAAGACTTTTGAAAAGGACTACGCGTCTACACTATCCGGTACAGCTGCAGAAGAAGCAAAATACTTCCTTGCGCATCATGGTGTGTACAAGGGTCCGAAGCTTCGGGTAGTGTTTGATGCTGCGGCGCCCTTTAAAGGAAAATGTCTGAACGACGCCATCTTTAGCGGTCCAGCTTTACAACCAGTTTTGTCGGCCGTGTTAATCCAGTTTCGAGAGATAGAAGTAGCTTGGGCTGCTGATGTGGAGGCTATGTTTAGCCGCTTCCGTCTTCGTCCTGCCGACGCCAACTACTTTTGCTTCTTGTGGAGAGAGGTGGAGTCAGAAGAAACAATCATATGCCGTATGGATCGCCTTCTGTTTGGAACAACATGCTCACCTTTCATCGCCATCCATACCTGCCGTAGAGCCGCGATTGATGCGAAAGCGGATGAACAAATCGTACAAGTCATCAAAAGGAAGGTTTACGCCGACGACTATCTAAGTTCAGCCAGTTCCGTCAGAAAGGGATTGGAGGAAGCTGTCGTCGTCGAGAGGATTAACCACCGCCGATTTGCATCTCCGAGGGTGGATTTAAAATTCATCCGAGTTTGTCCAGACAATCATCAAGAGCGACGCATCCGATTCGGGCAAGACTACTCATCCACCAGTCAGTAACTCACTTTCGAATAGCGAGAGCGGTAAGGTATTCGGCCTGTTTTGGAATACTTTAACAAATTCTCTAGGCTTCAGAGTGGAGAATCTGGAGGAAATCGATTCACTCGTGCCGGAATCGCTAGTAAGGTGGCCAGAATTTTTGATTCATTGGGAACGGCGGCGCCTTTAAATGTAAAGGCAAAAATTCGTTTGCGATCACTCGGGATGAAAGGAGTGAATTGGCTCGGAGCGGTGGATGAGATCGATGAGAGCTGGTGGAAGTCCTGGTTTGCTGTCGACCGTCAACTAATCAACACATCTTTGGAACGCTGTCTGTTTCCAAAAGAGGACCAGATCGAAAGTTCGCAGCTGCACACCTTCTGTGATACGTCCGAAGAAGCTTATGCAGCCGTTATCTACGTACGGTCTACCGTAGCGGGAGAATCAGCATCCACCAGATCAAGGCCAGCAACTAGTTGGCGCCCAAGAAAACTATTTCCGTCCCAAAGCTTGGATTGAATGCTGCCCTCTTGGGTTCCAGATTGACCAGATTCGTCAGCAGCTCTATTAGTCACAAAATCGATAATCGATTTCTCTGGACCGACAGCAGCACCGCCTGGAACTGGATCGGAGCCACAGCCTCTTACTACCAGGTTTATGTGTCCAATCGTGTTGGAGAAATCCAGATGCTGACCGAGCCGGAAGAATGGCGCTTCGTCCCTGGCAAGCTGAACCCAGCTGATGAAGCCACTCGATCAGTCATCGAAGAAGAAGGTCTCTCACAACGATGGCTGAAAGGTCCGGAGTTTCTCTTTCAGCCGGAATCGGAATGGCCCAAAGATCTTCCCTGGATTCCTGTGCCGGATGAGATGCGTGCCTGCAGAACTCCTACTCTCCACCATTTTCTCATGTTCCAGTGGATTATTTCGGACCATTGGGGACTAGTCCTGGGTGAAATAGAGTGTTCAAGCGCTATGGCGTCATCATTACCTGTGATTAGAGGGGTCTTTTTAGCGCTCGCTGAATCTCTCTCCACTGATGACTTTTTGCTAGTCTTTCATCACTTCATAGGTATCTACACTAAGCCTACAACTGTCCACTCGGACAACGGGACCAATTTTGTTGGTGCCGAGAATGAGCTCAATTCATTTGATGAAGATTTGCCGAAGAGTAGAGCGTTTCAACAGTTCCGGAAGGTAAAGAATATCGATTGGCGTTTCTAGCCTCCGCGTGCACCTTATTTTGGAGGCGCGCATGAAAGTCTTGTTCGTTCAACAAAACGAACCCTCTACTGTGTCCTGGAAATTGAGAAGTAGCAAAATTTGAGAAATTGCGGTATCCAACAGATGAGATGCTTCGTATGGCAGAGGTCGGTGGAATGCTGAATTCCCGTCCTCTAACCTACACCAGTACGGATCCATCAGATTTTCGGCATTTAACTCCAAATGATTTTTTGAATCGCCCACCGACTTGCCGCCAGGAGACTTCTCAGATGCCCTGCCTCGTGAGAGATTTCGATATGTTCAACGTACGGCTCAACTCTTCTGGGACCTCTGGACAAAATTTTATCTTCCATCGCTTGTTCCGCGGAAGAAGTGGAAAACTGTACAGCAGAATCTCGCTATAGGAGACGTCGTGTTGTTGATCGATCCTAATCAGCCCCGTGGTCAATGGAAGCTTGGACATGTGATCAAAACCTTTCCGGGAGAAGACGGCCTGGTCAGAGTAGTGGAGGTACAGGCCAAGACCGGAATTTTTAAACGAGCCATCCATCGTCTTTGTCTTCTAGAACGAGCACCAAAGGATTCCCCTACGATTGAAAGCAGTCCTGCCGAGTCGAGTAAGAAGATCTCAGCCGCTCATTGTCATCAACTCAGAGTTTATTATTATTCTGTTTCACCGTAACTGACTCATTGCTTGCGATTCTCGGGAGAATGTTCCGGCGAAATTATGTTTGTGTAGATTTATTGCGATCTCGCAACGCTTTTTCTTTCTTTCACGTTGTCAGAAGTTTGCCTTGTCATTCGTCTGCTTCTCACTTTTATGTAAAGGCTGTCAGAAGTTTAAGTTCCCATAAATCTCCGGCATTTATGTTTCTTTCTGTGATTTTGGGCCATTTTCTGTCTTACAAGAGGTGAGAAATGTTTATATGTGTGTTATATCTGTCTTGTACTAATTATGTGTGTTTATAGCTCAGTTATCTGAGAGGTTCCACATTATTTCTCTGTCTTTCACTCTGTGATTGCGTTCCATGGTTTACAAGCTTGCAAGCAACTTATGTTCTGTTCTTGCTTTGCAGGTATGATTATTATTATCTTATTGTCTATTGTGTTACATGTCCTTATACTACTTTTGCCTTTCTGCAGGCACCATCGTTACTTCTCATATTCATTCAGCCATCCTGGCTACAAATTATTACTCGCAATACATTGAAGAGAAACCCACTGCCAACCCATGTTCTAATTTAGCTCCCGAACACAGTGTTACTATATGATTTCATTGTGTAATAATGTACGTGATAGCGTAGTGGTTAGCGAGCTGGCGAGTTAATATGAGAGATCAGAGATCGAATCTATGTGTGATCTTTTACTTTCTAGATATTTGACATCAGTTGTTTTTATAAAGATATTTTCTAAATGTTTTATAGATATGTTAAACGTGTGATGTTTTTGTATATATTTAAAAAATATCTGTAAGATATCTCGTTCTACTAGGGTATGTCTATCCAAGACAAAGACTGTGTGGTTATTGTTACATTACATCTAGAAATCTTTCAGTTCAACAAGAAGAAAAGGATTTTGTCTCACAATCATCATCGTCTGAATTTGATGATGTCGATACCGCGATGCATAACATTTTCTCAAGTGACGCTTCTTTTGATTTTCCTTCAAAACCATTAAGAATCTCTCACTCCGTTACTAATGCCCTTCAAGTTACTCCAGTTCAACTAGATCTAAAGAAATCAAAAGAACTTCTGCTGCTTACTATGAAAAAAACCACGGAAAAGGTGAGAAAGGCATTCGTTTCCTTACAATAGCCTCTTATTGGTGAAAAAGCATAAGAAAATAGTAATGGACTAATGGATAACTCATTTAACTGCACTTCTGAAGATTGTGAACATCTGATGATAGATCTTAAAGAACACTGTGCTAATCTTCAATTACTTTCTGACTACTCTGGAATTCTGTCTCTTCTGACTTTAGTTTAACAGTCATGGACTCTTCAAAAAGCATTAAATTTTTGTAATGTATCATTTTCACAAGTACGAAGGGCGCGAATTTTGAAAAAAAGAAAAAGGAATCCTTGAGATTCCCGAAAAGACAATGGGACGGAAAATAGGTGAAGAGGAAAAAGAGATAGTGATTTACTTTTATTTGAGTGATAAATACTCACGGATGCAACCTGGGATGAAGGATTTTGTTTATGTGAAAGTGTCTCCGGGTGACAAAAAAAATTAAACTGCAACTACTACTAAATATAGACGAACTCAATGTCAAATTAAAAGAATATTGTGAAAATCAACTTTGTATGAAACTCTGCGGTAGAAATTTTTTTTTAAAACTCCGCCCAAAAATGTGATAGAAGTCTGTGCATCAGGTGCTCACAATGTGTGTGCGCTAAAAGCACGAAGTTGATGGTTGATGCGATTTCGACCAACGTCGAAAAAACATTGCTGATGCAGGATATTTTATCCTGGGAAGGATATTTTATTTGATCACGTAATGAGAATGGTTGATGGATTGGAAGATCAGATTAAATTTAAGCAATGGGAATCGACAGACCGAAACATTCTTCTTGAAAAAAACTCAATAAAGTGATTTTTGTGAACAATTTTGTTTAAGAAAATTGATTCTCTAACCACCCATCATTTTGTTTCCAAAAACAGGCGAAATATATGTGAACGAACTGAAGGCTAATTTGCTTGAAAATATCTGTATCCTACAAGGGGATTTTTCACAGAATTATAGTGCAACCCCAAATTTTACCCAAAGATCTTTTTTTAATCTGCCTTCTCAACCTTCATTACATATCTTCATACCGTTTGTTACTATTGATGGGACAACAATTAATTACCCCATTTGTGTTTGTTTAATCAAGTGATTATAGTCGCCTTGAGACATGAATAGTGAGCGAAAACAGAGCGAAACAGAGAAGGACAGGACCAGCAAAACTGCGATTGGAAATTGGAGAATTATCTTTAGTAGTAACAGAGTATACATGATCAATGACGACTAGGGTCCCTTCTTCAGCTATCAAAGAGGGTAATTTTGCCACAGCAACAGCTTCTTTTTCGGCTGGATGTAAGAGAATCTGGAATGTAAAATCATCTTGGGTAGTAACAGAGTAGAAAGGATCAATGACTAAAGGCACTTTTTTCTCTATCCCAGCTTCTTCTTTGGCTGGAACAGCGAGAATTTGATCAAAAGTTGGAGAACTTTTTTCAGATAGAGTATATTTAACAAAATGCATGGCCAATTCTTTCCTTGGAAGAAAGATATAGAAAACTAATGACTCAACTACAAATTTAGGAAAAGGTCATTATTAATGAAGAGACTTAAATAATTTTTCCACACAAACCTTGTTTCGTGGAGGTTTCAGAACTGACAGTTTTTGTTCTCAAGTAAGATCTCTGATTTACAGGTAGAGGTATTAACTCAAATAAATTTGTTTGTTAGGTAACTTAGGTTGTCCATTCATGGGGTTAGTAATTGTTTTTACAGTTCTTTTACCATCTCTTCTTGCGTTGCTTTCTGTGACAAGACTAACATCTGTTGAACTGTATAATAAAATATTAAAATATTATATAATATATGGAATAACACATATATAATATTTAAGTTCAAATCTGTAATCATTAAATCCCCGTTAATCCTCTTTCTTAATTCGATTCTCATAGAATAATGACAATTCCATTATAGTACAGTCAATCTGACAAAAAAAGCATCGAATTTGAGACTACGTGTTAATTTCAATATTCTTATATAAAAAAAAACTAATTTTTTAGGAGAATCTACAGTTGAAAAGCTTCCGAGAAATTCGGTGGGGAACATATTTAAATTAATAAAAAAATATATGATAAAATGCGTTTTTTTAAATTTAATTCATTGTGTAAATATTTCTCGTTTTTTATGAAAACCAATAAAAGAGCTTTGTTAATCAACTAATTTCCTACATTGTAAAGTTTTTTAAACCTATTATTCCCTTTGGATTATAATTACAATAGCCTTTACAGTATGTTTGACTGCATCACACCTATTCTATAAGTCAGCTGAGCAACAAAGCCATTAAATGAACTTGGCAACACTGCATGAATCGCGGATTTATTTAAATGAAACGAAATCAAGATGGGAAGAAATAAATTAAATATTCATCTACATTGCAACCTTCATTGGAATCATCCTCCGTTACAGTTGAATTCACACAATTAACACCTTTACAATTCTTACACGCAATTGTACAATCAAGTCCGTTTTTTTTTTAAGAACATTTCATAGATGAACAAGTACCACTGCAGCTACATTTAACCACTTTTAATATACATTGCGGCGCTGGAGGAGATTCTGTGGTTATGGGATACAGTTTTTCGTCACCCAAAACCCAACCCCAATCAGTTGGCTCTAACTGTTTTCCCTTCCATTGCTGAACTTGTAGATAAACTCTTTGGCTGTGATATTTTGCTGCACCAGACGTTGGAGGTAAATCTTGTGGGTGTACGAACTTGGTGGCAGACGCTTCTTTTTTCTAAATGTTGTCCATCTGTGGTTATTCAATGATGCATTTTCCCCCACCAAACAGTAGGACAATTGCTTTCTCTCCAGCATATTCAATTTTTTTTATCTGTTGACTCGTCTAAGAAAATGTTTGCAGCTTCCAAAAAATCTTTATTTTTTGAAATCGCTAGTTTAAGAGCACCCCCTTTCCTATTCCATGTAAACGAGAGGTAGTGTCACACCCAAGGACTGCATGGATAAACAGTAAAGAATTACATACTTAAGCATATTTCGAATTTGAAATATATCCCAACACCTCCCCTTATTTTCATTTTTACCTTGGTTCAACAGGAAGAGCTTGTGATTTGTTTTCGAACCATGATGAAGAAGGAGAACGAGTAAGTCTGTGTCGTCCCCAATAACTACAGTGTCAGTACCCTGTGAGTGCTCAATGGCAGTTGTAACAATGAGATAATCTGCATCACCTTCACTTGAAACGGTTTCAACATTTCTTTGGTTAAGATATGAAGACAATAATTTAAAAAAAACGACTCTTATTTTTATAGTTTGATAGAAATTCTTCTTTACGCGTGGTAAGTGACATGCTCTCAGTGAATTCCACTTCTCTTCCAACGATTTTAGATCTTCTGATGTGTGCGATATATCTTTAGTACTTTTGTGATCGAATACCACTATTGCGGATTGGAAGTTTCCATTTATATATTTGTCGCATCTTTTAAAGATAACTGAATATTCTCCTTTGAACCAGGGAACACGATGAAGCAATGCTCCGCCATCCAGAACGTGAAACAAATTACCTTTTTATGAAATAATGCATGCCATTAGGAAATAGAACACATAAATAATTTGAAAATGATACCTGATGAAGGGGGTTTAAAGGTTTCAACAACAGAAGTTACATCGGCTATTACTGCTTTTTGTTTTGCTTTTGCAAGTTCAGCTTTATCAACTTCTCGAATAAGGTGTGCGTCTTCAAACATTGAAGTTGGCTAAGAACACAACTCGTACTGGAAAAGGGTTTTCTCTTCAATATCCAACCTGTTGAGAAGTGTGATGCACCTTTGAAACAGAAGTGAAAGATCTAGTTGATTAACCAATCGATTTTTCATTTCTGCTGATTTTGAACTCATTAATTGTGCTTGATCCTTCTTCTTGAATGAAAATTCTGCCACCGATTTGTCTTTCATTGACTCGATTATGCGTAAACTGATTGCTTTACTGTCGTCTACGTTGCAATTATTCGCAGCAGACACACCTGTTGCAATGCTTCTAAGTGTTTTACTTTCGCCTGCGAACGGTGAAGATTCTTTCAAAGAGTCCAACAGTAATTTTATGTCTTGCTCATCTCTTTTTACTCCACTTTTACTTATATCTTGGTGTTGTGTTGAATAATTAAATGTCACACCAGCAAAGCCAGCAAAGGATTGTAACAAATTGTTTACCATTGCAAAAGCTGGCCGAGACGCAACCCATATGGGCCGTTGAGTATCCGTTTGGCCTTTTCTCCTGTGAATACCTCCTGTATGAGATTATTCCATATTACTATTTATCTATAACACAATAATTGAATAATGATTACTTACCGTCTCCCTTACCGTCGCACATCACTGTCTGTTATATTGCCATACCTGCCGGGATACCGCAAAATGAGTTGGATGTACGGTGAACTACGTGGTATCATCCATTCATAAAAGCTTCATAAACGTATTAATTCTTCTCTTTCAGAAGTTCCATTTCTTGTAGATATACTTGTATCGACTTAGTATAATTGTTATGTCCTGCAGCTACTAAATAAGGTTACATTTCGAATGTTTTCTGCAGATGTAGTAACCAGTTACCGCTCCTTTCTGCGCGAATTAACTTCCTTAGTATATCAATCATGTCCATGAACATTATCCAGAAATTTGCAGTCCTGTGGACGTAATTAATAATCATTGCTGGCATTGCACATATTTATTTTAAATTATTGAATTTTTAAATTGTATGAGAATTACCTTGATTTTTTTAAAGATACAATTTTTTCCTCGACGAAAAACTTCACTTTTTCAAAAATTACTTTGTCTTGTTGTGTGATTGAGTCAACGTCGCAATATCCGTTCATTACTGTTTCAAATTTTTGCCTTAGGTGTTGTATATCCTCTTGCGGAAGTCCTCCTACCGATATGGGTATTGAAGTAATTGATTAAAATGTAAAGCATAAGTAAAAGTAAAAGATAGTAAAACAATTTACCATCATTAGATGAGAAAAGCTCGTCAAGTAACAAAGTGTGTAAAGCAGAATCAACCAAAAATAAACCACTGAAGGCACGTGCAATCGCTTTCCCACTTAACATGAGTGGAACTGTATCTTTTGCATAAATAACTTCTAATAACTCCCGCAAACCGCTACCGTCCATCAAGTGGCAAATTGCTCCAACAAAACTCTTTGTAATATGAAATCCTCCGAGTTTTAAAATTGTTTGAAACAAGTCACTTTCTCTTGATTCCCCTTTCAATTTCATAAAGGCTTTCCAAGATAAAGGTTGATCAAACGTTACCATAGATGGGAATCCATATTTTTTGGCTTGTTCCGCTATGAAGTTTAACGTTGTTTTTATACAAATTTCGTTGCTGGCTGGCATATCAATAAAACGCATATAAAAGATTGATGCTTTGCCGAGTTGCAAACCAATTGAGAGTTTCTGCATCATCCCATAACATCCTAGTAAAAGCGTTGCATAACATTAGTAATCTGCTTCATATTTATTTCCCAGTACTATTACCTGGTCTTTGTTGTTTAAAAAACCAAGAAGAGTGCCAAAGTAGATCGAAATCCGAGGAAGGATCGTTTTATGGAAATGTGTTCACTTGACGGTAATGTTGACAGAATCTGAAATTTAATCAACAACTAATGTTCAGCACACTAATTTTCAATCATGAAATATTACTTTCTGTTTACCTTTTCGTTACCACAGTAAGGAACTATTCTTATTGATGTAGCTTCCTTTATTTCTTCCGCGGTAAAATTCCGTCTTCAAGGTATTTCCCTAAAGTCCTTGAGTGTGCCAGGTGTCATAGCCGCTAAAGATAAAAATAATAACAAAAGGTTACGAACGTGGGTAACATTAATCACCTGAAAACTACACTATACTTTAATGAAAGAAATTAAATAATATTTGCAATAAATCACATAGACATTTTACCTATTATTGCCATTCCATGGGAAGTTCCTTTCCTAGACGGGATATTGTGCAAGTATTGTGATCGGCGTTGTCCGCTACATGTTGTATGTTGAACGAAAGAAGAAAGTTTGTAACCTATAGTAGGTCATTTTGCTTTGAAATTGTTTCACTTTTCTCGTAGTCAAGAACGTCTGTGTAGGAACACGATATTCCTAGTTTGTACAATAGATAAATAATATCACGGCGACCACATGATGAAGTGCGATACCAATTGCTAGTGCCACAGGAGCTGCAATTCAGCGTGGTCTAATGTGCTGGACAATTAACTGTCCAATTGTAGCAATTTATTTTTTCTTATCTTTCCCAGAGAATAACATGTCTAAAACATTAACATTCGTTCTTTAAGCAAAGTGAGCTTTTCCTTGTTTGAAGACATGAGCATTGTTTCACTTCTAACTAGCATAGCAGCACCTTCCACAATTTTTTTCTTTCTCTTTATTTGTTTGATGACTTGACTTGGTTGAGAAAAAATCCTCTATTATAGCTGCAGAATGTTTTTTTTAAGAGACTATGTGATCATTATTTATTCCTGGGATCTTTGTAATTATTACTTCACGCGAATTTTGAAAGTGATGATATGTACGGCTAATAATCCAAGTGGAGGCGTAAGGCTTAACTCTTTTTTCTAACATTATGTTTTGTAGTTCACTTACAGTCATATATTCTTCCTCATTTTTCTCAAGGAAGGACATTGCTGTTAAGAATGCTTAATTGATTTCGTTCTTCATCAATGCTCACTGTAGCAATTCGTTCCCTTTTCAATGAATCCCTAGTGGAGTTTTGTCGGGTCGGATCCCGTGTTGAACCAGTGTGCCTCACCCGTGTGAAGTGTGACACTGGTGAAACACACTGGTGTAACACCTCTTGTTTGCGTGATGGGGCGGGTGTGATACGGGTGTATTCACACTGGTGTTATACCGTGTTTTACACTATTATCAAACTCGTGTTAATTCTAGTTATTTCCCAGGAAATTTCAGTTTCTTATTCCAATTTTGAACTAGTCTAGAATTCCGATTTATTATATTGGATTTTCTAATGGCATTTTATTTATTTTATAGTGATTTGATTTTTCATGATATATCTATTTTTTCATTTTTAATATAGAATTCCGATGTTCATATGTCAATCGCAATGAATGCATTTGGACACAACATTAAAAAAATGGCTTTCAATCATATTAAGAGTGAGCCGATTTTGTTCGTAGATGACAAAGTCAACTTAAATTGCGTCGGTTTCGCTAGGGATCATATAGTTTTACAAATGACAAACATGCATTCACCGTTAACTCTAAAACTACTGAACCAATTCAGATTCTTTTTGCATTGATCTTGTCAAAATAAACTTATTTTTAATGTTCACATCTTAGAAAGAAAAAAAATGTTCAACAGTTTCTGGTTATGCAAAAATTATTGGTAATTATAAGTTACAAGCCATTACCAATTGAGTTTTTTCTATTTATAAAATATTAGAAGTGTGTTTACCTAAAGTAATACGCATATTAGCCCTTAATGAATTGTCAAGCTGTCAAATTTTAGAAATTTTTCTAAGTTCTTTTTCATTGAAAACAACAATAGTGATACTGAGTTTTATTTGCGTTTTGTACTAGTGTACATAACCACACATGAAAAACTTAAACTTCTAGTTTTTCAAAATTGCGTTAAGTGAGTATCACCAGAATGAAACTCATATCAAACTGTTTTGAGAAACATAAGTCAGTTAATATTCAAGAACAAAGGGGAGGTGTGATTTTTTCTATTTTTCTTTTGCGAAAATACATTTTCTGTTACGAACACTCATTTCACACCCGACAAAAAGAGTTTTAAATGAGTGCCTCACACCGCACTCATTTGACACTGAAAAACTCCACTCAATCGCAACGGGATGCGATTGAGTGTTTTTTAGTGGAATATTTCTCTTTAATCTAAAATGAATTTCACATTGCTGATGGAACAAGACATCACTGTTTTCTAAATTGAAACCACCAATGATTCTAGAGAATACACAGCACTCACCCCATACGTCGCCTCTCTCTTCACATATCCTTATTACAGTTTCGTAGAATTGGTTAGGTGTAGGCAGACAATTTGAAACCCTTTTCACAGCATGAGAAAGCGACTTTTGCTTGTGATTGCTGTTATTTGAGGTAGATCCACCACACAAAAAACACCCATTCAGGAAATCAAATGTTGATGTTCTTTGACTGATGTTGGATTCTGCTACAGATGAAGCACTATTAGATGCACCATTTCTATTCCCAATGGATATATGTTTAGATAGTGATTGCAGTATTTTACGCTCAGAAGCGTAAATTTTCCTGCAATTATTATGAACATACTGGCCTACGCAAACTAGTTTGTCTTTGTCTTTCCTTTTGTTGATGGCTGTGTTTAAAGATGTAGCACCTTTTTCCCTTAATTTCTGTAATTATGAAATTTTATATTTTTTTTCACACAACACACAAAATTAGTCAAACATTTCACTGAAATGCAAGGAACTCAGAATCGCATAATAAATAATAATTTTTAACAATATTTTGAAAATTTTAAACAAACTGTATTATTTGATCGTCTGCTCTCTAATTAATAATATTTACAAGACAGAATAAGTGTTGCAAAGTTCTTTTAATGGCTTTGTTGCTCAGCTGACTTATAGAATAGGTGCAGGGTTGTGACCGATCATTTTTTTTTTTTCGATCGCAATCCCGGTCGCGTTCAAAAATAAAAAAAGGAACGCGGTCGCTGTCGCGATCGCAATTTTACCTAAAGATCGTGGTCGCGATCTTTTTTGCGATCGCCACTAGATGGCGTTTAGCTTTTCAAAACAGTGCAGTGTCAAAACACCCCCTGAAAACACCCCTCTGAATCTATTGCGCACGATAAAAAAAAGAGTAACTAATTTTACTAGCTGTCAGACTTTCAGGGACTGAGATAATTTATTTGCAGTTCTACTAATTTTTTTTAACTTTGAAAAAATCAACAAAAAATGGCGGTAATTGATCGCAAATTTGATCGCAAGATTTTAATCATGCGATCCCGGTCCCGGTCGCGTTTTTTTTCAATTCATCGCGATCGCTGTCACGATCTCGGAAAAGTGACCGCGGTCGTGATCGCGCGATCAAACAATCGCGATCGTCACAACCCTGAATAGGTGTGATGCAGTCAAACATACTGTAAAGGCTATTGTAATTAATCCAAAGGGAATTATAAGTTAAAACAAACTTTACAATGTAGGAAATTAATTGATAAACAAAGCTCATTTACTGGTTTTCATAAAAAACTAGAAATATTTACAGAATGAATTAAATTTAAAAATACGCATTTTATTATATAGTTTTTTTATTAATTTAAATTTGTTCCCCACCGAATTTCTCGGGAGCTTTTCAACTGTAGATTCTCCTAAAAATTAGGTTTTTTTATATAAGAATATTGAAATTAACACGTAGTTTGAGATTTCATGTCAGATTGACTGTACTATTACTGGAGTAATACTAACTGACAAGGAAATAGGAATAGGCAGAAATTCTAGCCATTCACGATAACTTCCAAAAAGCGATCCATCTGCTGTGTCATTTTCATGTCGTAAAGGCCGTTGATGTAAGGCTAAATAAAGCAGATCTTCCGAGGGGTATAGGGAAGAGATTTTTGAAGTTTTTAAGGAGTAACAGACTCAGAAGAAAAGTACATCCTATCATAGGAATATCTTTGTTTCTTATTGTCAAAAAGATTAAATATTAATTAAAACTGAAGTCACAATTTCATTTCTGTTTAAACAGAGGAAGATTTAATCGGGGCCTACTTTGATGGTTCAGTGAGCTCTGGTTGAAAATGTGGTCAATAAAGGATAGACGGTACCTGTGCACATTGCAAAACAATACCACCAATAGGATTGAAAGGTAAACAGGTCTAAACTTTCATGTTAAATTGGAAATCTAAATATTTAGTTTGGTAACAGATATCACCTGACTCTCAAAGTGATCAAGAAGAAAGGCGAGAACCACACCACCACACCACTCGCTTGCATGATCGTGATGCTAAGTCACTTGAAGCAGACACTAGATTCCCTATATCCATTTTACCACCAAGGGTGTCTGCTCTACGTGGCTATCTAACACTTTATGGATGGAACTTGGTCCGAAAGCAATCCGAGAAACCGACTACAAAATACGCTATGACAATGGTAAACAAACAACTTCGTATTTAAAACAACATTTTTCTTATTCTAAATTTTTTTGTACCTCAGTCACAGAATCCTACGTCGTATATGTAGTATCATAATAGTCGGGAGAGTTTAAGATACCAGAGAACTTTGCGAAATGTTCCTGTTGGTTTTCAACAACTTAACGACTGCCTTGCTCGCATCTACTCTTTGTGGTTGGTACTGTAGAAGTAAAGCTGCCTAGCTATACGAGATGGGCAGTTAACCCTGAAAAAACTGATACTCCTAATGCATTTTTACCTCATGCAACCCCACTATTGGTTACTGTTGCGGTTGATCCCGAAAATAAAGTAATCGTTCCATGATTTGTGAGCTCAACATTCTTCTCACATCTATCAGTTCAACAGTGCAAGGTTTTCCACTTCCTGCCATGAAAGGGTGTGTGAACTTGTTGCGCACTCTCCACGAGAGGTGGGAGGGCAACGAGCAAGCCGATCTCTTAGATGACGGTAACATATTGACATTTTTGCCTCAAGATACCGCAGAGGTGTTTCCCGTTTCTTCCGCTCCTGAAAGAGGTATTTGTTGTAAATGTAGACGTGAAATCAAATGCCAAACAAACTATTTTCTTAAGATTCTGCAGAGGCAGGTTCTAGTAAGGATGCTGAAGCGCACACGTGCACTGTAAATTCAGTGACTGAATAAGATATTTTTATTATTTGATTTGTTCAAAGCAGTTGGACTTATTTCAAAATTCAAAGATTCTCAGATATTTGCCGAAGAAGAAACACCTAGTTTACCCTCAGAGATTACAGCAAGTGCTCCTACTTCATTGACTCCTAGGACCTCTGCCAAGAGAAAGCTCGATGCTTTTAGTATGCCTCTAAATACCAAAAAATACAGCTGGTCCTCCAAGAAAAAAAAGGCATTAGACCACTATAAATTTGTCCCTGAGAGCTTTTTAGAAAAAAAGAGCAAAGAAAAAGCTAAGTGTAAGCAAAATTAAATATAACCTAGCGCAGACAAAATGAATTTCTTCATATTTTTATCAAGCAGTGGTTCTTACTTGGCTATGCCGCCTAGCTAAGTCGGAATTAGCCATTTAGACAAATAAGAAAGTGACGGAAGAAATTATGAAGACGATTCCTGTCCATGTAAATCTAGCCATTTGAGATCCCGACCCTAGCAAGTATCTTGCGGGGCAAAACCAGTTTTTCCCGGGTATTTTTCACCAGTTTTAAGAAAAAAACCCCGTAATTTCCCCTGGTGAATAACCGCTTGTTTGCGTGCGGAAAACGGTTTTAAACCAGTATTTTGAACCACTTTGAAACGCAGGCTTAAAACTCTTTTCCGGGCTCTTAATTCTCTTTCAAGGTCTTATTAATACCCTTGCTATAAAGTTATGAGGAAAATTTTATTTAATCTTTAAAAGTATTTCTTCCTTTATTGATAGTCGATTTTTTATCCTTTACTACTTTGACCGAATCGGGGTTTGAACCCAGATACATACTGCTTTGAATCAGTAGCTCTCTTCGCTAACACCTGAGCTATTTAGTTGTGTGAGATGTATGAAGTAAAGACGTCTATTTCAAGTAGGATATTTAGGAGAGGGGAAAAGACTTGATAAAAAAACATAAAAAAGCGCCGCCTTTTTTAAGAGCACGCACGGATTAAGAGAAAGTTAAGCTTCTTAAAATTCTTTATATTTTGCCGACGGAAGAAAGGAAAAGAAACAAAAAAAAAGTCGGTGAAATGAACTGGTTTTTATCTGAGTAAAAAACGGTGACTGAAACCCTTATCTCCTTATTATAACGAGCGTTGGTGGAACCCTTTTTCCCTCAAAAGAAAGGGTTTAAAAGGGGTGAAAACCACCGGAACGAGAAATTCACTGAAGGCAGGTACTAGGGGATGTTTCTATTGAACCATTAATTCTAACAATGTATTTTAAAGACGACGCACGAGAAGCCGCTTAACAACTAAGTAGTGAAAAATCATTAAAAATTATCTAAAATAATCTCACTAAAATATTTTTTCTTTCAGTAAAAACTATGAATACGCTAAAACTCCGTTATCAACTGGATTACATATGCCAAAAATGTGACCAGAAAATTCACAATATGTCCGATAAGGAACCCTCCGTTAATTGCAATTCGTGCCAACAATGGCTGCATTGGAAGTATGAAAATCTAAAGACAGACCCAAAAGAATCTGTGTATAAATGTACAAAAAGTCGTTTAAAATTGTTAAAGTAAATGTTTATTGTGTTAATACGTGTGAATGTAGTCTGTCTAAAATGTTGTACAATATTCGTTCCAAATGTAAGTTATGTTATGATTGTATCTTAAATTGTAATTGTAATTGTTGTGTATACGTATTGCTATAGAAAAGTGTGTATGTTGTCTGTCTTGTACATATGTTATGTGTTTTTTGTATGTGTTCCATCTACGTGTTGAGTGAAAGTCTGTACCCTTGCCTAAAATATCCCTTGCGTGTAAACAAAAGCCCGTCTGGCTAGTCACTAGCACCTCTAGCCTCGTCAGTCAAAAAGAAAGCAAAAAATAAATCATTACAAATATTGGAGGGGCAAAGAATTGAAAACAAAGAAAAGAAGCTGTTCTGTTCTTTATTGTATGTGAAAATGTTATTAAGTATCTGTATATCGAAACCCTTGTACAATAGATCCTCTTCAATCTTCTAATACTGTATGAAGACTGTGGCAATGTTGAATTTATGAAGACTGTGGCAATGGCAATGATGAATTACCCGAAAGGTTACCGGTGAAAGTTGCAATGGGCACCCTCAGTTCTAGTAACACTACACAGATGGCTTTTTGCAGTTCTCGTAACACTACATAGATGTATGCACTAGTTTTTTGCAATTATTGATTGTAATCAACAATTTTATTACATTTCAATAACACTATTACGCAGCTAAAGGTTATTTTACATCTTTTCTGAAAGTTTGGGTAAAATCGATTCAGGCGTTTCATCAGACGGAGAAATCGCTACTTTTTGACAGAATTTCAGTAGCTGTTATCCCTGAGGGTATATATATATATATTTGGTATATATATACGAAGGTCCTTAAAGAATATATATAGGGGGTAGGGTATAGGGGGTAAGGTATTAGGGTAGAATTCAGAGGGTTTATTGTGCACAAAAAAGTCCAATATGTTATTCGATATACGTTTCTTCCCTGTTTGACCAATTGTCACCAAATTTTGTACGAAATTCTATTATAATTTTGGACACAGCAACGTCGTATTTTCAGTTCGTTTTTATTACAGTTAATTTTTTTCATTTGCGTACTGGTTATCTAGTTGGTTGCCGAATCCTAGTAAGTGAAATTCTAGTTGCTTTTATTTGCATAACCTTGTTTCTGTCAATAAAATTAGTTGCCAGAATGAATGATATCAATAAGTCTTTAGACCAAAATATAGTTTTACCAAAACAACTACACTATATCATTTTTTTGAGAAATGAACTATATAAACTAGCTTATTTCGAGATTATTAATGCAAAATATTCGGAATACGTTAAAAATATGTTATCTTAAAAAACGAATGAAATGCTTTACTTTCGGTAGCCATATTTTTTAATAAGAAAACTATATATGTAGTGGTGAAACTTTTTCAATTTTGGATATCCTCTCACTCATGACAATCATAATTAAATGTAATCATGTGATCGATTGATATTGTATTGATGCAACAATCAATAAGTCGGGTATTAGGAATTAAATGATGATGATGATGATGAATGACGCATCATTCAAATTCGTAATATAATAAAGTTAGTTAATCATGGTGATTTTACAAATAAAGAACAATGTAATTAAATAAGGAATCCAATTAAATAAATCGGGATAAGGTATTAGTTAAGAGACTTTTAACCAGATATTGGAAAATAATTTTACAACTAGATAATCTTATAACTAGATAATGAGTCGTTATCTGATTGATTGCCGAATAGTGAAAGTCTTGTCACTTTTGTTTGCATACCTTCGTTTCTGCAAACAAAATCAGTTGCTAGAATGAATGATATCAATAAGTCCTCAGACCAAAATATAGTCTTACCAAAAAAACTACATTATATCATCTATTTGACATATGAACTTTATAAACTAGTTTATTTTGAGATAATTAATGCATGAATATTCTAAATAAGTTCATAATATGCTATCTTAAAAAGCGATCGAAATGCTTTACTTTCGTTAGCCATGTTTTCAATAAGGAAACTATATATTTAGTGGTGAAACTGGGTAAATCTGCGTTTATCTTAAGACAACCGCGATTAAGACAAGTCATGTGATCACTTGACATAATTATGATATAACTTCTCAATATATCAGAAATTCAGGAAAATAATGATGAATGACGGAACATTCCACTTCACATGAAAAAATGATTACGATGAGATTTGAAAAATAAAAATAAATGTAAAAAAACGCGAGTTGCAATTAAATTAATTGGAACATGGTAATAGATCTATTTACTTTAATAGCACAATAAAAGAAAATAACAAAATGGAATTAATACGAAAATGGCCCTTGTACAAAGCTCTGGAATTAAACCAGTGTAACAAACCAAAAAACTACTAAATAAAAAAAATTATAAATTCCCATGCGAAACCTATCACGCAAAAAAGTGGATGTAACACCTGTTTAAAACACTGGTATCAAACGGCATAAAGCAGGCATTCAAAATATCAATTCCATGTTTTTAGAAGTAAATTTAATAATTTCTTGTAAGTATTTTGAACAGAGATTCATATTATTGATAGTAATAAAGTTCTTGAAAAAAAATTCGTCAAGCTATTTTTTCGACAACCCATCATAGTTTACAATCATATCCCATACATTTGGCATGTCTTCCAATCGACTTGTCATGGCATATAAATTATGTGGATAAATAAATTTGGTATCTTAGCTATTAACCAAAAATCCCCGAAGGACATTACTGAAGGAATCTTGTAGCAGACGATAACACAGAAACATGTGAAATCGTGAATGTTATAGCAGATGATAATTATTAACTAGGCCTAGTTACCAGCACAATTTCACCAAACCTAATTTCTACCGTCTCTGCAAAGTAAAAAATTATTACGACATATGGTGACGGGGCTTATATAATTCAACGGTTTGTGGATTGCCCCGCCAACGAGGCGTATTTCAATATCGCATTCAATATTTAATCAGGATTTTAATATCTCATTCAATATTGCTTCAGGATTTCAATATCTGAATGGATATTTAGAGAATATGAGCAGGTCTTTATCTAGGCCTGTGTGGCGTTGGGCGGCGGGGCTCCCGCACCGCAGCACCAAAGTCGCACGGAAATTGTATTATTACCTACTTATGTATCACTAAAAACTTTGAGACATTAATTAATCGCACGGAGTTAGTATAAGCCTCATATACATTTACTTAAAACTTTGAGATATTAATTATTTGTTTTTAAATATTTCAATGGGAACCTTGCAACCCGCCAGGGATTCCAGCATATTTGTCGCAACTTTATATTTATTGGTAAAATTAAAGTTAATTTAAATTCCAATCCCTTCGGGTACCTTGCGGCTTACGTACGCTGCCTACAGTGTTGGAGCATACATTTTTTTCTCAGTGAGAAGAACGATCGATAGATGGCGCAGGTTGACTGTCCCTGATAGGCGGCCTCCCTTTTTTATTCATCAAGTCACCTTTTTAGTTTATTTTTCTTCACCCTATGCTCTTCTCTCTCCGACCACGCTGTGGAACGTTTCTCTCTAGCCTTACGGACTTACACACTTCAGAGTTTTCATATATATTTTCTGTGTTTTTTCTCTCCACGTTTTACTGCAACTGGTAATTATTCTGTTAGATTATATTGAATTATATGTATCTCTAAATACGAAAGCAATCTCTACACGAACATTATCTGCTATACCACCTGTGAACGTTATCGTTACAGGAATCACTTAGTTCATGCCATGTATGATATTCAATAATGTGTCAAGTTTCTCAAACCATTTCGTCAACATAACGTGTCATACGACTTATGTAGTTAAGTTGTCTCCTTGTGACAATCCATCCTGGTAATTGAGAAGCTCCAGAATGTGGAATGTATGACCCTGTTGATTCAGAAGCTGCAAGCATTATGCCAGCGAAGATGCCAGCATCAAATTCGGGTCCGTTGTCTGACCAAAACCGCATAAGGACACCGAGCTCGACATTGCTGATGACGACCTGCACCACTTCTCGTGCGGTTGGGTTCCGTTTGCACCTATTAACTACCGTCCATACACAAGCAACTAGACCCAGCTTCACTGGAACGCATCTGCCGAGACGTCTTACATGCCAAACTAATACATGCGTCGGAAGAGGGTCGTTCATTATTTGCTCCTGTTCTGAGGGCTCGGGAGACGCTCCTGGCAGGTAGCACAAGTAGAAAGGAGCGTCGTGATCTCGTTGGCGAAAAGTGGCTAGTACACCTCCTGCCGGATATGTCGTTTGTACTCACAATTCCCTAGTAGGTGGTGTAGAGTTTCATCAGGACATTCTTGCTAGCTGCATCCGGTATCAGGATGCGGTTGCCGAACACAATGCAGTGATCTACTACCATTCGGATGCCCCAATAGGTCCCGAAGGAATCCAGATTCACTGAGATTAAAACGGTGTAGTACTCGTCCGCTACCGCAAGGAACTCGTCCACTTATAGGTCTGGTAGATGAGTGTTTGCGTCCGGAGCGTTCGTGGTGTTCGTATCTAACCCTTCTCCTGGTGACATGACACATTAAGGAGGGTACATACGCCTTTCACGTGTTAGAAAATCACGGTCAAAGCTGTTTAGATCGTCGATGACGCGCACAGTGTTTATTTGGTCGAGGAAAGCCATTTTCGTCCGGCGATTGTATTCGTCGTCGGAACAACGAGTCTCATTAAAGCCAGTATTAATTTTAAGCGGCCTAAAAGGATTATGAAGTTCATGAGAAGTTGGCTAGGCAGGGTGTAGCGGGATCTGGTAATAACTTTGGCGACGTCGAAGAATGTGAAAAATTCATTCGCTGTCAATTTTTTTGACGGCATCCCTCATTTTTTGGGTAAGATGAAGTCGTACAACAAAACGGATAACGTTAGTGTGGTCCACGCAGATTCCTAGCTTTTTGTTGGATTTACGAACAGAAACTAGCGATGCCGCCCACTCAGTGGCTTCCTCTAAAATGAGTTTGGCTTTCTGGGGCAAAGAGTTCTCGTTGTATCATCTAGCAGTTGCTGTAGCTCTAATATATCGGAGAAAGGTATTGGGAGTGCCCCATGTACGAAGTGCGTTAGTGCTATATGTTTCCTAATCATTAGGCATTTCTGGTCACTTAAAAAAAATAATTTGTTAAACATAGTATTTTACGCAGAATATATCTGTTTTCCCAGCAAGCATTTTCGTGGGGTAAAACAACACGGAACAAGTTTTTTTTTTTTTTTTTTTTTTTTTTTTTGGGGGGGGGGGGGGGGTAGGGGAAAAAAAAGAGTAGTAATGGTAGGAGCTAAAAAGCCACGAATCCTTTCACTTTACTTACTTCGTATGGGCTCTTAGGGATCTTTTTGGTTTTGTCGTCTTATATGGCAACACACAATGGCGAAGTACTTTTTTAAAAAGTGCAAGGAGAACGTACAAGTTATAAGAAGCTCCACCATTCTGCCTCCCTCTGCCACTGGGTTTAACTTCTCGTATTAGCGTGTACCCGTTCTACCCGGTGTTTCGTTTTATTATAAAAAAGAAAAAATTTAAAAATAAATGCAGATTTATATAAAGCTTTAACGACTACAGTTTATTATGCGTAGATGTTAATATTATACAAAATAACTCGGTCTACTCTTTAGTTCATTCTTCGTTATTCTTATCCACGAAACCCTTCAGTGGAAATAGTGGGCAGTTTAAGTATTGATTTTCGTCTTTATAAGTAACTAGTCTACATTTAGAGGTATAATGTACTTTTCATTGTTTGAATTGTACTTTTTGAATTAGACATTCTTTTCCGAGGAAACGCCAAATTGTTATGAAGGCCGTTAAAAAACTTTTGAATTATATTCAACGGTTTTGATTCTATCGCATTGGACCGCAAAGGCTTGCGTTCAAAGTAATCCAAGAAGAAACAATAACCATCTGGATAAATCATTTTACTGAAAAGTGAATGGTAATGAATGAGACCAACCTAGATCTGTGGACGTTTATAAGTTCCCATTCATGTTCCCATTATTCAAACATAATTGTTTTAATATTTACTAATTGGTGTTTTGATTTAGAAAACTTACAAAAAATAGATGCCTCGGATACTTCGGGTTGCAGCAACGCCAAGCGTGGAATTCCAATTTAACGTCAGAGAGAACTCAATGACAGACGGCGACAATCCTGTATCCTACAAGCAACGGAAAAATTAAATAAAAAAGCAATACACTATTACGGAATTTCTAGAAATTGTTGCTTCCGATTTCGATCCGGTTATAATAGTGGAACACCTCATTATGGAAAATAAGGTCGCATTTATGGTTTAATTTCAAATATATTTATTTCAAATATAAGGAACCAGAAAGGCAGCTAGAGTTGGCTTTTGCATTGGATGATGTGTTCCTCAGTGTATTGAATCCTAAAAATAACGGAGCGCGCGAAGACATAGAATGACCTTCTTAACAATGTTGTGGTCGTAGACAGACAATGAAATCCCACTCCAACATCGGATAGGGCAGAATGACATCGTCATCTACAACAACTGATCAATCACCAGCAAGCAAAGATTTGGAAATAGCTGAAGAATTAGAGAACTCTTTTCCAGTTCCACCAATTCAACCAATTCAAATACCTAATCGTCTAGTGCAAAAAGAAAGGAGGAGCTCACCCACAGTACCAACGGCAAGAAACGCTGTTTGTACTATTAATTTCATTAAAGATTTTGAGTTTTGGCCATCCATTATTCACAATGTGTAGCAACATTGCGTAATAAGGATGCATAATCCTTCTTTATGACCAAGATGTCAAGCACCTTTTGTGGACTCAGTCCGCCTTACTAGGCAACGCCGTAAATACAAGTGAGCATCCGTACACTTAAACCCCGGCCAATGTATAATATAAGGTCGGGTAGACCAAGGCCTACTGAATGGCTAAGGCCAGTAAACTTGGATCTTACCCTATGAAAACGAGAGGAAATGCAAAATTCCCTATCCTTTTCCCTGGCCAGAGCCAATCAGAAGAAAAAAAGAGGTTACAACTTCGCCATCTGGGGTTCGATTGTCAACTCGGTAGGAACAATTGGAAAAATGTATTAATTTTATTTTCCATGATATAAGCACGATATAATAGGAAAGGTACACTCTCGCGCTATCCCAGTCTCTTGGAAGGTACGGCGGGTGTACAGTAAAGCGTCCCAAGATTCCCCACCAGGTTCGCTAGTATCGGAGGCCCATCGCCTCTCGGGGGTATAGTAAAAATTGGGGTTTTTCGTTCATAAAATAGAAAATTACGCATCAATGTGTCCATAAATTGAATCAATTGAAACTTTATTTAATTTCCTATCCAAAGATACCAAATTCATCTTGTTTAGGCAATTTTTTCATTGTTAAATTTATGATTAAAAATCGTAATTTTTCGAAAATTGCGCCTTTCGCAACGTTGCCTTTTTGACAATATCACGTTTGCATTCTCTCTACCAGTGATAAAAAATCTTGTAAAAGAACACACTGCATAATTAACCATATTAAACATCAGCCGTAAATTTAAAACACATTTTACCACAAAGTCACAGATTTTCGAAAAGAAAACCGTGAAATTGAGAAATAGGCAATGTTGCGAAAGGCGCAATTTTCGAAAAATTGCGATTTTCAATGATAAATTTTTCAAATAAATTTTAAAAAGTTTACTTTGGCTGTAGGCCACAGTGGCGATAATATTGGCAAAAACTGCGCAATAGGTTTGGCATGTCAATCACGTGGTCTTTTCCTATACGTTGGAAAAAGGACCATCGCTAATGCTCTAAATTCAAGTGACGTTTGGCCCCTCCTGCGTTTTTGAGGAAAGTCACGCGATCAAAACTTTAGAGCTTAAAAACTCGAGAGAGAGAGCGAACTCGAGAAGAGCTTTTTAAAAACTCCTAAAATGCTTCTTCTCTTAATTTGGTGTGTGTAATTATTTTTTATTTGTTTTTTCGGTGCTGACCCTATAACTATGCTCTCTACTGTTTTTCAGTTGAACAAACAAAGAATTGTGTTCCGGCGAAATTATGTTTGTGTCAATTTCTTGCGATCTGGCAACGCTTTTTCTTACTTTCGCGTCAGAAATTTGCCTTGTCATTCGTCTGCTTCTCACTTTTATGTAAAAGCTGTCAGAAGTTTAAGTTCCCATAAATCACCGGCATTTATGTTTCTTTCTGTGATTTTGTGCCATTTTCTGTCTTACAAGAGGCGAGAAATGTTTATATGTGTTTTATATATGTCTTTTACTAATTATGTGTGTTTGTAGCTCATTTGTCTGAGATGTCCCACACTATTTCTGTCTCTTTCACTCTGTGATTGCGTCCCATGGTTTACAAGCTTGCAAGCAACTTATGTTCTGTTCTTGCTTTGCAGGTATGATTATTATTTATCTTATTGTATATTGTGTTACATTTCCTTATATTACTTTTGCCTTTCTGCAGGCACCATCGTTACTTCTCATATTCATTCAGCCACTTTGGCTGCAAATTATTACTCGCAATAAAATCATCTTAACCACACTGCCAAATTAGCTCTAGCATTAGCTCCCGAAAAAATTGGGCAAGGGCAACAGTGATGACGCCATCTTGCAATACCGGCTCTATATAGGATAGAACCCCCTTCCTTCAGGTCAGTCTCTGTCTGCTCTTCATAGAGCACTGGTCGGCGGTGTATTCAGTACACACTGATTCAAGACGCATTCTATTTCTCTCATTCTAAGTTCATCGCAACAACAAGGAATTTTATAAAATCCTTGATTCCCGATTTCATTATTCATACAAAAAGAAAACAAATAATACTTCTATATAATTTTCTTGTCATCTCCTGCAATATTTACTACCAACTCAAAAACTTAACAATTAAATACAAAAAGTTTCAATAAAATCTTACGATAAAAATGATCTACGACGACTTTTAATCCCGTAAGAAAGAATTTTACTATAAGAAGGAAAACATAATTCGTCTGCAAACCCCTTCGTTGCCTCGGTGCATTACACCACTTACCTGATATTAGCTCAAAAACAAGCTATTAAAACTTGTTTTAATATGCTTACTTTGTAAATATCCATCGGCCAAACCAAGACTAGGACGATGGCAGACATTTACCACGTGGTTTTTTCAAAAGTTTATGAATATAGGACTCGTGTATCCTTTAATTAATCATTTTAATTAGTTTATTGATCAACTGTTTTCAACCGACTTCAATTTCGAAAACCATTGGTTGTGGTTGGTATTTATTGATTATTGAAAGTAAGTCTTGTGATGTGAGTTTTGAGACTACACAAACATTCAACATATACCCACAAAGAGATGATAAAATCATAAACTAAACTGGTGACTTATTCCCTGGTTGGAATTAAAGAAGAAAAGAAGTTAATGTCTTCATAAGTTAATATGCTGATTTTGTGGTCGCTGCTGACCCATTTGGTGATTTCAGAAGAAGTTTCTCTCTCGTGTATTTTTTTTCTTTCAGCTTATTCCACTTTGAGGAACCTTCCCCGATACCTGAAGGCCTGAAAGAATGAGAAGACTGTGACAATTTCAATAATCAATAAATTCCTACCACAACCTAAATAGTTCTTGAAATTGAAATGAGGGCATTGTTACGCATTTCAATATTTTTGAAATCTTACTTTCTCCCCAAAACCTAACGTCTAGTAACAAGTATTTGAAAGTTCACTAAATGCCATTCTACAAAATAAACGACAATGATGAACATGGTTTCGAGTTATACAATGTTTACAAAACTTTTACCTGGATTAAACGACCGTTGAGCAGTGATTGATGATGAAACAGTTATTAGTTGGGTGCAATTGGGACTTGAAGATGACAGTTAGAACACCACCTAGGATAGCAATTTTGAACTCTGTAATAATAAAATTCACCACCCCAATCACCACAGAGAATAAGGGGCCGAGCTTCTCGAAGCGTCTAACTGTTACCTCTCGTTTTCTTTCGTCTCCCCTCTTCTTTCCTTAGGCTACGCTACACTATGCTACGCAGACTTACGCTTGGTGTAAATGCACCTTGACGCTAGTCTTGCTCATAATTTGCGGTTTACATTACGTTTGTTGAACCATAGTCAACAATTAGAAAACCATTCAGTCGTACTTAAAAGTACAGCAAACTATTAAAAAGCAGTCAGAAGATGACTTCTGGAGGATGCTAAACTGTTTAAAAATACGGTTTGAAACCTTAAGGTGGTCTCATTTACTAGTTTAAAACCAAATTTCAGACGCAGGACAGCAGAAAAAAGAGGCTCGTTTGCTTGAATCGTAAAAAAATGGTTGATCATTAGCGATGGCACCACCAGCAGTCAGATCTAATATTGGTGCTCGTTCTGGGGGTAAGTCATTCTCCGTATCTCTCATTATTCTCATCCAAGCTTGAGCAACCTCCTTGCAGGCCTTAGCCATAAGCTGTCTTTCGTTCCTTGGAAGGATGATTGGTTGTAACGATGTTCGCAGCCTCAGCTATAATTGCATTTGCTTGATCTGAAACATCGATGGGTTCAGCAATTTTCGGCTTTTGATTGGAAGCTTCAGTTTTAGCCACTTCTATCAGAATAAGAAACGGTATAATCGGTTGATGCCTGTAGGCCTCGCGACGGCATTTTCAATAACTTGTTGGGCGGCAATAGTGATACTAAAATAATCAAGTGATATTTTATTTTCACTTAGCTCTCTGTTCCAAGCAAACTTATCCGAAATAGCTTTTCTTTCGAATTATTTTGTTTATCAAAGAGTCTTTGAGTTTTGTGTCCCCTTGCAGCTTCCTTCAATTCAGAGGCTGCCGCATTTTACAAATATTTGTTACTCTCAAGAAATGACTCACTGTTAGACTAAAGTATCCATGATATTATAAATAAATAAAATCATGTTTGCATTACCTATCCAAGCCATCAGTCCATGACGCAATACAAATTTTGCATTCAAAGTTTGGTTTGTGGAATTTTGATCACTATTTGTTGTAATTGCATTTCCCTCCGATATTCCCGTAAAGGCAATTGTTTGGGAAAGCCAATCATATCTAATTAAATTTCCATCAGGTCAGGAACAAATGGAATGAATAGGACCTTGAGCAGGATTGCAAGCAGTATAATGCCATCTTTCTCCATCCGTATATAAGCAGACGGTGGCGACTATTGAAACCACAAACATTGAAGCTCATCTCAGTAGCTCCCATACAATCAATCAATATTTTTAAACATTTTATCTTTCATTTCTATTCATTACCGACCAAGTCATGAATATCGTACTCAGCTGCATATTGGTTTTGACTGTCACAGTCGCCACTTACGCAGAGGCTGATCCTCAGTATCCTTACTATATGAAAAATACGGTTTCTTTTACCTTGCTGCAAACCCTCCCAACCCTGCTGCATACCCGCCCATGCCCCATTACGATGCTGGCTACCCTGATAAATCAAGCTTCTTCCGTGCCGGTCTTCCTATATACCACTTCTTTCGAAAATCAACCTCTATATACTTTTGCAGATGTTTTTTGTTAAAGTTTCATCGGGATCTCTTCATCGCACTAATTATTTTCAATTTTTTAAAGATGATGAAACTATTCCGGATGAGGTAGAAGAGCTTCCCACAGATGTCGATATTGGCATGGCAGTCGTTGTTGATTCAGCTGATGTTTTCAGGCATTTGGATTTTTTTGAAGAATTAAAGTCTGGATTACAATGCCCAGTTTGTTTTGGGCCAGCTTGGACGTTTTGTAAAATGCCAAAAAGTGAAAATAAGGGTGTTATTACTGTGCGCATGGCAATTTAAATGACTATGACAGGCCAGTTTCGGTAATTATAATAACCTAATCTAACCTAAAATTATTCTTATATTTTATTTTTATTTTTTTTAGGAGATTAAGCCATTAAAGTATCAAGAAAGGTCGTTAACGGCACTTCCCCTAAATCACGTCGCGTTTATTGGCCGATCTTCTTTGCAGTTTTTTTTTCTTCTTCCTTTTTGGGTCTTGTTCATTGTTTTTTTTAGTTTGTTTCCTTATAGGCTTTTTCACCTAGTTAACTATATAGATTGCTTTGAAGCAAATGGATCAGGCCTCGCCAACTACAACGAAATGCCGTATACGATCACGAAAAGCGTGGAGAACAACAAGAAATGGAAAACAATATTGGCCCATAAACATCTCAAGCCATGTTGTTTTGTACTCCAGACAAAAAGTGAATGCAGTTGTCACTTAATTCGTTCTGATACTAAATCCCTTGGCGTTATAAAGTACCTTTCTTTTAACTTGGAAAAAAATTATACAAGGAAAAATAGCAGCAATTATTATGACAGACGATCCTACAGAGTAACAGCAAAAATACTGCAAACCCTCTTCGACCAATTTCTGATTCCAGATAAGCCAAAGACACAAAAAATTTAAGTTTTCTTAAAAAAAGAAACGCTGATCATTAATTCAAACATTCTAACATTCTAACATGCAAACCTCAGATAGTTTAATTTCTATAGCTTAGAATTCGAATGACCTAAATAAATCCATAATGTAAAATGTTTAAATGAATTATGTTGAAATTCACCTGACCGGTCCCTGTTATAACATCAGCATTAACATTCATCATGGCTCGTTCAAAATACCAATCCATTATATTGGGAATAATTTCTATGGCAACTTCTAGTTCTGAAGCCTATAATTTTAGGTTGTATAAAATTTCCCTTTAAAATTTCTAATAATTTTTTTCTACAATTTTTCTAAAAATTTTCTTTTCGGGCTAATTTGTATTCTTATTGCCAGATGAAACAAGAGAAAGTGGGCCGATTATTTCTGATTTAATCCGTTGATAAGGACGATGAGCGCTTCGTTCCTAGGTACGATCGAAGTATAGGAGAAGAAGGTAAAAGAAATTCCAAATCTGTTGGGTGACATACAAAATCTATTTAATTTTATATTCTGCCCTCCAAATAGCCGAGCTCCGCCAAAAAACACGTAAAAAAATTTTTAAATAAAATAAACTGTCGCCTTGATCCATTGTTTTATATCATATAAATTCCCATTTTCAATTTTTTTTCCATTTGACCTTCTCGTTCTTTTGGTGCAGTTTATCCCAACCTGGTCTCAGGCAACGCGACAAAACATATTGTCGGCGACAATATTATTGCGACAAAACATTACGTCGGAAGCACGGTCCGTTTTGATACACTGTTTTGTCGCGATATCGAAAGTGTTTTGCTCTTTTAAGGCTCCAATTTTGTTTATTATGGGATCATTACTATTTATTTTTCAATATTTTTGATAATACGTTTTGTCGCGTTGCTTTTTTTTATTTCTTAATTTCTTTTGGTTTTTAAAAACGATTCCGAAAATAATGGGTAATTATTTATTCATTTATTTCGTTTTTTACCAAAATTTTTCGATGGTTTTCGGCAGAAATTTCGACAAAAGGTTTTGTCACGTTGTTTTCTAAGATTTTTACACTTTTTTAAGAAAATAGGGGAAATTAAAAATGTGAATAAATTGCCTGGTTTTTGGTTTAATAGATTTTTTGCTATTTTCTTTAAATTGCTTTTTATTTTACAGTTTTTTTTACTATAGGTTTTGTTTTGTCGCGTTGCTTTCCAATCCAAAATATTTCGATTATCTTCGACGAAAACTTCGACAAAATGTTTTGTCGCGTTGTTTTCTTAGATTTGTACACTTTTTTAAGAAAAAAACGGGAAATAAAAATTTTAATAAATTGCCTGGTTTAAAAGTATTGTATCCGATCCGATATGGTTTTTTTTTTTAATTTTGCAGCTTTTTTCGATAAGATGTTTTGTCGCGATTTTTTATTCGCTGTGTTTTTACTGCCCTGAAACGTAAATTGGAAATAATTAATTTTATCTGTTTTTTTTTATTGCTGAAATTGTACAGTTTCTTAGATTTTCCTGGAATATTTGCCATGGATTTTTTCCATGCAAATCGACAAAATGTTTAGTCGCGTTATTTTTTTTCGATTTCAGTATTTATTGACGAAGAAAAGGTATTTTAATTAAGGTAAAGTCATTTTGTCCATCGATGGAAATATGGCTGTAAAGTAAACTACTCGATAATTGCACTGGCCGAATTTAAATTGCACTGAGGGTGAGGCTGTGGCCCGGGTCATGGCCCGGGTAATTAAATTACCCAAAAAATGGGGGCCCGGTTCGCTAAATTTTGTTCGTGTCGAGTCACCGAGTTTATTTTTACCCGTGGGCTTTATTTTTGGCTGCCATTCTAAATAGTTAACTTTGTTTTTTTTACATAAATATCTGTGCAATTAGTTTTTGGATTGGGATAAAGGTGTCAGCGTGAGAATTAATTGAAATGGGAATCGGTTTTAGGAGTTTTGTTCCTATCCCGATAGATGGATCTGATGCTGTGATGCAATTATAACAAGGCCGAGGGATGTCATCGCGGCCTTTTAATATAATACAGGGGATTCAAACCAAAACTCAACTTGGAATCGGCCAACGCGGTGCCTTTTTTCCCTATTCATTTCCCCATTATAACTAGAGCCCCCATCGGCCAAAACGGGAAACTTGAATTGAAAACAATAAATAATTGGTTTAACAAAAATGGCGACCGGCTTGAATGACAGCGAATTTGCTGAATTCAATTCTTCTAAAGTTCGTAAAGAATTCAAAGAGAGACAGGAAAAATTAAAAAGGAAAGAAATTAGCTCACGCAAATTTGGGAGAATGATGGTGTTCGATATTGAAGGGGATCTAAAGACAGAAAGACCTGTAAAAATGAGTTAATGAAACTGAGAATGTCACAGAAAATCAAAACTTTTTCCAGATGAATGTCCAAGAAACACGGTAACGCTATGAAACTCATTGTATTGTTTGTTCAGTACTTTAACTAAGATTTCATGAGACTTTAAGATGTAAATTCCATGAGATGACATGTAATTTGAGATGAGAATTGTAATTTTTTGAATTGTAATTTCCAGCAGACAGTCAGATTGAAAGCAATGTTGCCAGTTTTGGACTATAGCGAAGGCGGAAGAAAGAGTCAAATTCAAAATCTAATAAAAAATAATTTAAATTTTTATATAGCTCTGATTCAATTGAAATATGTCCTATGATAGCTTTTTGTCGAATACGTATTTTTCTGTGAAAATATAATGTGTAATTCAATTTAATAACTTGTAAATTGAAATTTTATTTTATGGTAGTAAATTACTCACTAGTACGGAACTGTCTATTTTTTTCAATAATTAATTTACAGATTAAATATACACCAAAATTCCTAAAACATTACATTCGATAGTTATTGATGAGATCTATCTACTCATGTAAAATTTATAACAAAAATGTAAATAATATCAAAATCCCATGAAAACGGATTTTGTTACTTGTACTTTTATAGCGACTTGGTTCTGTAGGCGACTCGGTTGACAAAACTGAAAAACTTTTGTATGAGAAACTTAGATTTTTTACATTTTTATAATAAATTTCCTAGATTTAGATAGATCTCCTCAACAACTATTAAATTCCGCGATGCTTACCGTAACGAATTTTTTTATATATTATAGCTGCAAGTTCCGTACAAGGGAGTAAATTACTGTGATAAAATAAAACACTTCTCTTTCGGCTGACAACTAGTTTATATCGCTTACGACTAGCCATCTTTTGCTTTTTCATATACTTCTTTTTCACTACGAACAATTAGAACAGCAACTAAAACGTTCAACGGCTACTGTAGCTGCTTTGACAGAAGAAAAACAGAAACTGGATCATTAATTTGGTTCTGCAGCTTCAAAGTGAAATGGAAACTATCGGTGGAGAGAGCTGTTGGAATCTTTGTTTTCAGACTTCACTTGATTCAACATGATCCCAGGTGAATACGCGTCAGTCTCTGTATCAAGTGCAGCGCGGATTGCTGAGTAGGAGATCTGAGCAGTTAACGGCAGACGTCAGAAATTAAAAGAGCGGGTACTTGGCCCCTCAATTGAAAAAGTTCCCTCAGTGGCTTCAACTACAGCCTGAGTCTGAACCAATAACCAACTGTGAAGATGGATTAACTACTGGTTCTAGCGACGCAGAAGTAGAACTTAACATGGATGATTCGCTGGATCACGTTGCTGCAGGATTATTAGATTATTATCAGGATTATTATATCAGGATTTATTATCAGGATCTTATTATCAGGATTATTAAAGTTTTGCTAGAAATTACTGATTGTAGTGTATCAACAAATGAAACTGTGACACAACCGGATATTTTCCCCTTGGAGCAACTTGGCCGTAAACTGAACGAAAATATTCACCCATGTTGGCCCATGTATTCGGGAAGAATCGTCAACATTTGAAAACATTTCCACTGTACCTTACCAAACTTATATTCTTCCATTCAAATAAATAATAAAAACACTTTGAATTCCAACCCTGTTTATTCTAATTAGAACGAGTTCAAAGATGGTAGTTGAATAACAAAGATGGGTTGGGCAACAAAATTATTGTTGGCTGAAAATCGTACGCCAATTATACCAAGCAGTAAGCGGACCATGATCTGGGCGATAATTGACGTTTGCGCCTTCAGGTTCCAGCTGAGCATTCTCTTTCATTGTTTTAGACTCCACGCTCAAACTTGGTGAATCCCCATTTCTTGGAGACGTAAATCTATTTCGAAAAAAGCAATATAAGTAACCTGCATCCTTAACTTCTTTCACCAACAAAATACCTTTTGGCGACCAGGGAACTTGAACTTGGCTCGGCGAAGGGATTCGATGACAGCAGCCTTGTACTTGTCAGAAGAGCGAATACTCATGATGGGTTGTCTAATATTCACGCGGGCAACAGTACCTTGGGGCTTTCTAAAGGAACCTCTCATTCCTGTTTGGAGCCTATATTTTAAATTAATTAACAACTTTGAAAAACATGAAAAATTCAACAATTTCATATAATATACCCATCAGCTCCAGCACAACTTAACATTTTGTTGATGCGGATGGGTGAACTCATGGAAAGGGAAAGAGTGCACATGGAAAGGGAAAGAGTGCACATGGAAAGGGTGCACTCGCATTCTTCATCCACACTTAATTCAATTTCTCTGAAGACTTGGCAGCTACGACAAAAAATGAGTTCATACACAGGAACAGCTGCATCTTTAAAAATTTGTCGATTATAATAAAAAGTTGTAAAATATTGACTGTACTTAAGGAAAACCTTATAAATACAATTCCATGTCAGTATTCAGAATATGTGTTGGCAGAAGTACACACAAAGGCTGCAAGTTGTCGTAAGAGAACATTATTCAGGTCACAAACCGCATCACTTATTGCACAATCAATTTCAATAGGCTGGTTGTTCAGACCTGGATAGAAATCTTAATTAAAGCACTGAACAAACAATACAATGAGTTTCATAGCGTTACCGTGTTTCTTGGACATTCATCTGGAAAAAGTTTTGATTTTCTGTGACATTCTCAGTTTCATTAACTCATTTTTACAGGTCTTTCTGTCTTTAGATCCCCTTCAATATCGAACACCATCATTCTCCCAAATTTGCGTGAGCTAATTTCTTTCCTTTTTAATTTTTCCTGTCTCTCTTTGAATTCTGTACGAACTTTAGAAGAATTGAATTCAGCAAATTCGCTGTCATTCAAGCCGGTCGCCATTTTTGTTAAACCAATTATTTATTGTTTTCAATTCAAGTTTCCCGTTTTGGCCGATGGGGGCTCTAGTTATAATGGGGAAATGAATAGGGAAAAAAGGCACCGCGTTGGCCGATTCCAAGTTGAGTTTTGGTTTGAATCCCCTGTATTATATTAAAAGGCCGCGATGACATCCCTCGGCCTTGTTATAATTGCATCACAGCATCAGATCCATCTATCGGGATAGGAACAAAACTCCTAAAACCGATTCCCATTTCAATTAATTCTCACGCTGACACCTTTATCCCAATCCAAAAACTAATTGCACAGATATTTATGTAAAAAAAACAAAGTTAACTATTTAGAATGGCAGCCAAAAATAAAGCCCACGGGTAAAAATAAACTCGGTGACTCGACACGAACAAAATTTAGCGAACCGGGCCCCCATTTTTTGGGTAATTTAATTACCCGGGCCATGACCCGGGCCACAGCCTCACCCTCAGTGCAATTTAAATTCGGCCAGTGCAATTATCGAGTAGTTTACTTTACAGCCATATTTCCATCGATGGACAAAATGACTTTACCTTAATTAAAATACCTTTTCTTCGTCAATAAATACTGAAATCGAAAAAAAATAACGCGACTAAACATTTTGTCGATTTGCATGGAAAAAATCCATGGCAAATATTCCAGGAAAATCTAAGAAATTGTACAATTTCAGCAATACAAAAAAAACAGATAAAATTAATTATTTCCAATTTACGTTTCAGGGCAGTAAAAACACAGCGAATAAAAAATCGCGACAAAACATCTTATCGAAAAAAGCTGCAAAATTAAAAAAAAAACCATATCGGATCGGATACAATCCTTTTAAACCAGGCAATTTATTAAAATTTTTATTTCCCGTTTTTTTCTTAAAAAAGTGCACAAATCTAAGAAAACAACGCGACAAAACATTTTGTCGAAGTTTTCGTCGAAGATAATCGAAATATTTTGGAAAACAAAATTAAATGAATCAATAATTATCGCTTATTTTCCGATTGCTTTTTTCAAAATCAGAAGGAAATAAGAAATTAAAGCAAAGCAACGCGACAAAACAAAACCTATAGTAAAAAAAACTGTAAAATAAAAAGCAATTTAAAGAAAATAGCAAAAAATCTATTAAACCAAAAACCAGGCAATTTATTCGCATTTTTAATTTCCCCTATTTTCTTAAAAAAGTGTAAAAATCTTAGAAAACAACGTGACAAAACCTTTTGTCGAAATTTCTGCCGAAAACCATCGAAAAATTTTGGTAAAAAACGAAATAAATGAATAAATAATTACCCATTATTTTCGGAATCGTTTTTAAAAACCAAAAGAAATTAAGAAATAAAAAAAAGCAACGCGACAAAACGTATTATCAAAAATATTGAAAAATAAATAGTAATGATCCCATAATAAACAAAATTGGAGCCTTAAAAGAGCAAAACACTTTCGATATCGCGACAAAACAGTGTATCAAAACGGACCGTGCTTCCGACGTAATGTTTTGTCGCAATAATATTGTCGCCGACAATATGTTTTGTCGCGTTGCCTGAGACCAGGTTGGTTTATCCATATTTTAGTTCTAACGCGACACAAAATCTTATTCTGTAGTTCAGTTTTTTGGATTTATTCTGTAGTCCAGTTATCAGGAGCTGTAGGCGGGACGAGGCCTCAGGCAGTACGCTGGGATGTTATTCTTCTTCTACGTAGCCAGTGGAAACTGCCTATGGTCTATATTATGTATCATATTTTATTTGTATTTCATATTTTTTGTGTGTCGGCTTGAAAAGCCAAAGTACCAGGTTAGCCCCTTTCATAAGAACAATACAGCTTTTTATACGATAGAGTTATTTTTTGTAACCATTGAGTGGAAACAGCTTCATGGCTTCTCCACTTAATACCTTACACAAGAGAAAATATAAAAGAACTTCAATTTTAAGCTTCACAGCACCTAAAAAATTATTAAAATATTATGTTATTTACAGATTTAAAGGATATTCAATATTAAATAAATCCAATCTGGCTCAAAGTAAAACCACGGTCTAACAGGAGAGATAGACAAACGCCACAAGAGCAGACTGGCTCAGGGGGGTCAGAGGGTACCATGGCATTCCACTGAAATCAGGTATTTTTGTTGGCAGTTATTCAAATGTTCATAGTTATAAGGTTATAATTTCGAAATTTTTATTGACTGATGTCATTGACTGTTTTCTTTGATACTTCTTGAATATTCTTCCAATTTGCCTGAAAACTAAAGCGAATTACGATATACTCAGAATATACCAGACTAGATTTCAATGTCACTTTCATATCGATTATTATGTTTTTCATGCTATATTCAAATTAATTTGTGATATTCCTTTTAATTGATGATATTCTCAATGTTCAATAAAACCAAAATTTGAAGCCCATCACAATCTTTTTAAACTTTGTAAAATACTATTTTCCAGTTCGTATCAGTTCGTTTTTGCGTTCGCATCAGCAACAAGCTATGGAAAAGCCTAAGCTACACTGGGGCGTTTTTAAGGCTTACATAAATATTTCTTTAAAAAAGCTTAAAAATGTCTCTTAAATATTTTGTAAAAAACGAGAATTTTTTTTAAATTTGTACATTTTTAAGAATAGTCTCCACACCTCAAACCATGGAATGGGTAAAAAACTATGTCTCGCGCGGAAACTCTGGCAAATTTTTTTTTTTAAATTTCATCCCTCAATAGCGATCCTCCTTTCTATTGGCAGCCCACAAAAAAGTGTAATTTTTAAGTTTAAAAAAAGCTGAAATTCAAAACGTTTTGAATATTTTTTAACCTTTTTTTTAAATTCTTACCTAAATATTTCTTAAAAATATCTGTTACTTAAAAAAAAATGGTAGTTTGAACGCGAAGTCAGCCAAATTTTTAAAAAATTTTTAAGCTTTTTTTAACAAATATATTTACGTAAGCCTTAAAAAACGCCCCAGTGTAGCCTAGGCTTAAAAGAAAAAAAAATTCCAACGAACATATTGCAGTGTCTCAAAAATGAAGTCTTTTTTTAAGGTGCGCTAGATTTTAACACCACTATTTGACATTTAATTAACGAACTAACAACAGTAATTCTCTGACACAACAGGTTCTTTGAAAATTTCACAACAAGTCTGTTGAAAGAGCTCTTTTACAAATTGTGTCTCCTGAAAGAACTCTGATACAACAGGTCTGTTGAAAGAGCTTCGTTATAACCTATTGCATAACCCTATTCGACTATTTAGTACTACCTGGGGTTCGTAAAGTGACACAGCCTTTTTATTTTGCTTCCGATTGTTCATAAATATATGGTAGTTTCTTTGCCTTTCACGTGGTTCTTAAAGGCCATAAGTATTACTTTGTCCACTCTTTCAATATTTCAGTATTAAACTTTCCTAACATTGTATTACTTTTATACACATTTGTAGATCTAATTAAGATGGAGAAGTATATTCAAATCATCCGACGTGAAGTGGAACTGAAAAAAACCCGTCTATCTACAGATGGAAATCAGTTGAAAAAGTTTTCGGACATAATTCATTTAGAAAAAATTCTGAAATAGTTTCACATTGTTATTTCTTTTTAGATGAAACGCAACCTGCTTTGAACTTGGCTTCGAACGACGATTGTATCATAATTTCTGAAACCACCGACATAATTGGAAAAAGCCCAATTTCTAATTCTAAAGTCCGTTTGATTCCACCTTCAGGTATAATTATCTCTAAAAATTCATAGCAAAAACCCTTTAAATAGATAATGTTCTTTTGTAAATTTTGAAATACAGTTATTTCGAAGACGACAATTGAGTCCAAGTCTGCGACAAAGCCATTTGTTAATGTTACGTGGCCATCAAAAGCTAAAAACAAAATTATTCCCATTATCGAGTCGGATTCCAACATTAATCTAAAGATAGCAGATAATAAGCAAGCCGTCACGGGTGTTCATAGTAGTGAGCCAAAAACTAAAGTGGATGAATGGGTCCCATTTCAGTCTCACAGTCAAATGGATTCAGAAATGCCGCAGGGTATTATTGGTTTTCAAAATAACTCGATTTTTTGTTGTATAACTATATTTCGTTGCCTAGATTCTTTAAAGAAAAATCCAGTCTTCGTTGGGAACACACTCAAGTGATTTTGCTTCTTGATTCTTATCCGCTATTTGCTTCACGATTCAAAAAGAAAAATGAGAGAACTGAAAACATATGGAAAAGCATAATTGCATTGAATTGAAAATGAAAATTTATGAATGTCGCTAACCTTATACCTTTTCTCAGGTTGCTGAGTATTTACAAAAGAAGTCATTCAAAGAAGCAACTGCAGAAAGATGTGCTGCGAAATGGAAGTACATGAAAGAGAGATACCTAGAACTTATTGAAAAGGGAAAAAAAAAGTCCGGCGGCAAGCAACTGTGGACTTATTATGACAAGATGCACAGCATTTTAGGAGAAGAAGACACAATTACACTGGAACATATACAAGAGGTGGGGTCTTGTCATGGTGTTAAAAAGAGAAAGATTCACGGAGATAGCAGTTGTTAGTCCAAGAGACAGAAAAGTAGGGTTTCAAATGCTGAATCGATGGAACGATTAATTGGTATTTGTTTTTAACTTTTGTCTCTTATTTGTCTTAATAAATTTTGCTTAATTTCAGACTTGGAGAAGGAAAGGTAGGTAAAGGAAGAAGAAATATTGGAAACTGTACGGTCCCACAAGGAAAACAGTTTAATTCGCACTCAAGCTATTATTGATATGGCTAACTCGTTCAAACTGGCTACTAAAGCTATAGTTAGAAAATTGGAAGAGACAAATGGCGTTGATAATAGCCAAGCGTTAGTATAAAAATTCTAAACAACGGAATTTGTTGTTCATTTTTGAAAATTTCAGTGCAAACCATTTCATACTTATTATTTGAAGGTTATGTTTGTTTACAATCCTAAGTTTTTCATCCCCTTCTTCAACAAGAAGACAAGCTGCTGTGATAGAATTTTGATTCATTGTTTAAGTTCTTATAGTCACATTTGTGACCACTTTATTTTGCAAATGCTAATAACTTGGCAAATCTCATTGAATTTATTTGTTACCCTAAATCATATCTCACCCCTTTTATAATGAATTTCTGGAGGCCAAACTTAAATATTTATTGGTTTTGATTTTCCTTTAAACTTTTTTTTTCTTAAGAGTGGTTAGATAATCACTTAATTTCAGTCATGTTCAAGAAGGTCCATGTCCATTTTATTTTAACAAATTGTAGAACTATAGAAACTGATTTATTTGAGAACTTACGACGCGTAAGTTACGACTTGTAAGAAATTTTTCTTTATTTTTCAATGTGAAATGCCTCAATTACATTTCATGAACTCTCATTTGCTCAGCAATGTGTCTTCGTTTATCAAACCCTAAACTTCCTTCTTCCTCTTCTTCAACATCAAATGCATAGTGATCATTTTCGTCTCCATCTACGTTTTCGTATTCACAATCGTCCCAGCAGTCATAGACGTAAATAATTCCAAAATTGTGCAAACAAGCACTAACCAATACGATGGTATGGGCATTTTTTATACTGAAGACATCAAGGTATTTTAGGTGCCTGAATTTCATTTTAACAAGTCCTATACTTCTCTCTACCATTTGTCTGTCCGATTTCAAGACTCGATTGAACTCAAGTTCATGCTATAAATAGAAAATATAGAAAAAATAAGAAAAACTTAAAAAAAACACACAGCTAAGGGGAAGCTTATGACCTACATCCTCTAGATGACCACGATTTCTATAAAGTTTTAAAACCTGTGGTAAAAGTCTGTATGCAGTATCAGCTATGATATGATGATCGGAATCAGCAAATTTCAATCTAATTGCCGTAGATAACGAACTGTTTCTGAAAATTCTTCCGTCGTCCATGGATCCTGGCCAACCGACACATCAAGAAATTTTAAGTTCCAAGTTCCTGCACTTTAATGGTTGTTTTGCATTTCCTGCTTGTGTATGCCTGGAGCTGTTGCAATGGTTGTCTTATTTCAATTTCTGATGCGTCCACGACTTCACGGCACCTAGTATTCAAACAGCTTCTTAATTGTTATTAACGATTAGTTTACAATGACCTTAGACCTATTAGCTAGAAACTAGAAATATTTAGTTACTAACACAAATATCATACATTATGTGGGATTTTGTTTTTATTTCAGAAATTCAAATTATATTTCAATCTCTATAAGTTACAGTGCCTACCTAAAGTATTCGAACACCCGAGATTACCTTATGGGAAAAGGTCATTTTCTTGGCGCTCCCATAAATCGAGTTTTCGTCGGAAAGCGACGGATTTTTGTTCAGTTTTAATTTTGAAATTCATTAATGTAGATCAATGAAAAAAATCCCATATTTATAGAGCTAACAAAGCTCTATTTATTAAGACTTTTCCCGTCATCCTAGCGTTAGCCGTTTCTGAGTTAAAAGACGTCAAAGTAGCCTTATTTCCATAAGGCTCTCTCGCGTGTTCGGAGAAAAAAAGGAGAGAATGTGTTGGCGGTGGGCATATTATAACATTTGTGTTGATGATTTTGATGTCCCTCTAGGATGTAAACGACAACATGATTTATTTTTCTATTAACCTTGGATCTTTGGTTTCGATTTATCGCAATATACATCGTTAAAAACCGATTTTTTGAAAATAAAACAAAGTTTTAAATTTCTAGAACTCAATATTTGCCAATTTCTCTTAAAGATCATCAAAATATTATAAAAACCAAAAATAAATAAATTACTACCAAAAACTATTTGAATTATACAAAAATCTGAAGATTTTTATTTGAAGAAAACTAATTTAATTGAAAATTAAAAAAATTCTTGACGTTTTTCTGCATGGTTGTCTGTACCTAGGGCATAGGGAAGGATTTGGGTTATCAGGGGGGTCAGAGGGTACCATGGCATTCCACTGAAATCAGGTATTTTTGTTGGCAGTTATTCAAATGTTCATAGTTATAAGGTTATAATTTCGAAATTTTTATTGACTGATGTCATTGACTGTTTTCTTTGATACTTCTTGAATATTCTTCCAATTTGCCTGAAAACTAAAGCGAATTACGATATACTCAGAATATACCAGACTAGATTTCAATGTCACTTTCATATCGATTATTATGTTTTTCATGCTATATTCAAATTAATTTGTGATATTCCTTTTAATTGATGATATTCTCAATGTTCAATAAAACCAAAATTTGAAGCCCATCACAATCTTTTTAAACTTTGTAAAATACTATTTTCCAGTTCGTATCAGTTCGTTTTTGCGTTCGCATCAGCAACAAGCTATGGAAAAGCCTAAGCTACACTGGGGCGTTTTTAAGGCTTACATAAATATTTCTTTAAAAAAGCTTAAAAATGTCTCTTAAATATTTTGTAAAAAACGAGAATTTTTTTTAAATTTGTACATTTTTAAGAATAGTCTCCACACCTCAAACCATGGAATGGGTAAAAAACTATGTCTCGCGCGGAAACTCTGGCAAATTTTTTTTTTTAAATTTCATCCCTCAATAGCGATCCTCCTTTCTATTGGCAGCCCACAAAAAAGTGTAATTTTTAAGTTTAAAAAAAGCTGAAATTCAAAACGTTTTGAATATTTTTTAACCTTTTTTTTAAATTCTTACCTAAATATTTCTTAAAAATATCTGTTACTTAAAAAAAAATGGTAGTTTGAACGCGAAGTCAGCCAAATTTTTAAAAAATTTTTAAGCTTTTTTTAACAAATATATTTACGTAAGCCTTAAAAAACGCCCCAGTGTAGCCTAGGCTTAAAAGAAAAAAAAATTCCAACGAACATATTGCAGTGTCTCAAAAATGAAGTCTTTTTTTAAGGTGCGCTAGATTTTAACACCACTATTTGACATTTAATTAACGAACTAACAACAGTAATTCTCTGACACAACAGGTTCTTTGAAAATTTCACAACAAGTCTGTTGAAAGAGCTCTTTTACAAATTGTGTCTCCTGAAAGAACTCTGATACAACAGGTCTGTTGAAAGAGCTTCGTTATAACCTATTGCATAACCCTATTCGACTATTTAGTACTACCTGGGGTTCGTAAAGTGACACAGCCTTTTTATTTTGCTTCCGATTGTTCATAAATATATGGTAGTTTCTTTGCCTTTCACGTGGTTCTTAAAGGCCATAAGTATTACTTTGTCCACTCTTTCAATATTTCAGTATTAAACTTTCCTAACATTGTATTACTTTTATACACATTTGTAGATCTAATTAAGATGGAGAAGTATATTCAAATCATCCGACGTGAAGTGGAACTGAAAAAAACCCGTCTATCTACAGATGGAAATCAGTTGAAAAAGTTTTCGGACATAATTCATTTAGAAAAAATTCTGAAATAGTTTCACATTGTTATTTCTTTTTAGATGAAACGCAACCTGCTTTGAACTTGGCTTCGAACGACGATTGTATCATAATTTCTGAAACCACCGACATAATTGGAAAAAGCCCAATTTCTAATTCTAAAGTCCGTTTGATTCCACCTTCAGGTATAATTATCTCTAAAAATTCATAGCAAAAACCCTTTAAATAGATAATGTTCTTTTGTAAATTTTGAAATACAGTTATTTCGAAGACGACAATTGAGTCCAAGTCTGCGACAAAGCCATTTGTTAATGTTACGTGGCCATCAAAAGCTAAAAACAAAATTATTCCCATTATCGAGTCGGATTCCAACATTAATCTAAAGATAGCAGATAATAAGCAAGCCGTCACGGGTGTTCATAGTAGTGAGCCAAAAACTAAAGTGGATGAATGGGTCCCATTTCAGTCTCACAGTCAAATGGATTCAGAAATGCCGCAGGGTATTATTGGTTTTCAAAATAACTCGATTTTTTGTTGTATAACTATATTTCGTTGCCTAGATTCTTTAAAGAAAAATCCAGTCTTCGTTGGGAACACACTCAAGTGATTTTGCTTCTTGATTCTTATCCGCTATTTGCTTCACGATTCAAAAAGAAAAATGAGAGAACTGAAAACATATGGAAAAGCATAATTGCATTGAATTGAAAATGAAAATTTATGAATGTCGCTAACCTTATACCTTTTCTCAGGTTGCTGAGTATTTACAAAAGAAGTCATTCAAAGAAGCAACTGCAGAAAGATGTGCTGCGAAATGGAAGTACATGAAAGAGAGATACCTAGAACTTATTGAAAAGGGAAACAAAAAGTCCGGCGGCAAGCAACTGTGGACTTATTATGACAAGATGCACAGCATTTTAGGAGAAGAAGACACAATTACACTGGAACATATACAAGAGGTGGGGTCTTGTCATGGTGTTAAAAAGAGAAAGATTCACGGAGATAGCAGTTGTCAGTCCAAGAGACAGAAAAGTAGGGTTTCAAATGCTGAATCGATGGAACGATTAATTGGTATTTGTTTTTAACTTTTGTCTCTTATTTGTCTTAATAAATTTTGCTTAATTTCAGACTTGGAGAAGGAAAGGTAGGTAAAGGAAGAAGAAATATTGGAAACTGTACGGTCCCACAAGGAAAACAGTTTAATTCGCACTCAAGCTATTATTGATATGGCTAACTCGTTCAAACTGGCTACTAAAGCTATAGTTAGAAAATTGGAAGAGACAAATGGCGTTGATAATAGCCAAGCGTTAGTATAAAAATTCTAAACAACGGAATTTGTTGTTCATTTTTGAAAATTTCAGTGCAAAACCATTTCATACTTATTATTTGAAGGTTATGTTTGTTTACAATCCTAAGTTTTTCATCCCCTTCTTCAACAAGAAGACAAGCTGCTGTGATAGAATTTTGATTCATTGTTTAAGTTCTTATAGTCACATTTGTGACCACTTTATTTTGCAAATGCTAATAACTTGGCAAATCTCATTGAATTTATTTGTTACCCTAAATCATATCTCACCCCTTTTATAATGAATTTCTGGAGGCCAAACTTAAATATTTATTGGTTTTGATTTTCCTTTAAACTTTTTTTTTCTTAAGAGTGGTTAGATAATCACTTAATTTCAGTCATGTTCAAGAAGGTCCATGTCCATTTTATTTTAACAAATTGTAGAACTATAGAAACTGATTTATTTGAGAACTTACGACGCGTAAGTTACGACTTGTAAGAAATTTTTCTTTATTTTTCAATGTGAAATGCCTCAATTACATTTCATGAACTCTCATTTGCTCAGCAATGTGTCTTCGTTTATCAAACCCTAAACTTCCTTCTTCCTCTTCTTCAACATCAAATGCATAGTGATCATTTTCGTCTCCATCTACGTTTTCGTATTCACAATCGTCCCAGCAGTCATAGACGTAAATAATTCCAAAATTGTGCAAACAAGCACTAACCAATACGATGGTATGGGCATTTTTTATACTGAAGACATCAAGGTATTTTAGGTGCCTGAATTTCATTTTAACAAGTCCTATACTTCTCTCTACCATTTGTCTGTCCGATTTCAAGACTCGATTGAACTCAAGTTCATGCTATAAATAGAAAATATAGAAAAAATAAGAAAAACTTAAAAAAAACACACAGCTAAGGGGAAGCTTATGACCTACATCCTCTAGATGACCACGATTTCTATAAAGTTTTAAAACCTGTGGTAAAAGTCTGTATGCAGTATCAGCTATGATATGATGATCGGAATCAGCAAATTTCAATCTAATTGCCGTAGATAACGAACTGTTTCTGAAAATTCTTCCGTCGTCCATGGATCCTGGCCAACCGACACATCAAGAAATTTTAAGTTCCAAGTTCCTGCACTTTAATGGTTGTTTTGCATTTCCTGCTTGTGTATGCCTGGAGCTGTTGCAATGGTTGTCTTATTTCAATTTCTGATGCGTCCACGACTTCACGGCACCTAGTATTCAAACAGCTTCTTAATTGTTATTAACGATTAGTTTACAATGACCTTAGACCTATTAGCTAGAAACTAGAAATATTTAGTTACTAACACAAATATCATACATTATGTGGGATTTTGTTTTTATTTCAGAAATTCAAATTATATTTCAATCTCTATAAGTTACAGTGCCTACCTAAAGTATTCGAACACCCGAGATTACCTTATGGGAAAAGGTCATTTTCTTGGCGCTCCCATAAATCGAGTTTTCGTCGGAAAGCGACGGATTTTTGTTCAGTTTTAATTTTGAAATTCATTAATGTAGATCAATGAAAAAAATCCCATATTTATAGAGCTAACAAAGCTCTATTTATTAAGACTTTTCCCGTCATCCTAGCGTTAGCCGTTTCTGAGTTAAAAGACGTCAAAGTAGCCTTATTTCCATAAGGCTCTCTCGCGTGTTCGGAGAAAAAAAGGAGAGAATGTGTTGGCGGTGGGCATATTATAACATTTGTGTTGATGATTTTGATGTCCCTCTAGGATGTAAACGACAACATGATTTATTTTTCTATTAACCTTGGATCTTTGGTTTCGATTTATCGCAATATACATCGTTAAAAACCGATTTTTTGAAAATAAAACAAAGTTTTAAATTTCTAGAACTCAATATTTGCCAATTTCTCTTAAAGATCATCAAAATATTATAAAAACCAAAAATAAATAAATTACTACCAAAAACTATTTGAATTATACAAAAATCTGAAGATTTTTATTTGAAGAAAACTAATTTAATTGAAAATTAAAAAAATTCTTGACGTTTTTCTGCATGGTTGTCTGTACCTAGGGCATAGGGAAGGATTTGGGTTATCTTGGTTTCTAAGAGTTGCGATGCATTTCGTGCAAAATAGATGGCCAAATTGCAAAGAGAAGTCAATGGCATTTGGGCTGCAGACCACTCACGCAATTACCATGAAAGCTCCATTCTCAGATTTAGTCCTTTACTTAATTTTCTTCTCTTGCATATGCAGCTTGGTTCTCTTGTTAGAGAGCTGCACCCCGATTCCGATTATTTTTACGCTGGGCTTCGATTTCTCCTTGACGCCTTTGAAGTCTTTCTTGCCTTCCGGGGAAAGGAAGAGGATTTTGGCTGCCAATACAACCCGTCTTCTTGCCTGTTGTGGAGGTGGAGCAGGAATATATCCCGGAGGTTCGTGGATAACAGACAAATAAGCTATATTTTCTTCACGATCCAATACTCGTATAAGTACGTACATCGTTCAGTTTCAAATCTCAATGAGATGCCTGAATATGAAAATGTGTTTACATGTTAAATAATATAGTTCTACTATGTATAAATATGGTTTTAATTTTTATATTTACCTCGGTGTTTTCAATTTCATTTGGGTTTGAATTTTTGTGATATGATTTCCGAAAATTTGGAAATTGTTTATTCCAAACGGTTTACCTTTCCCGTAGCTTGAAGGATACGAGATTGCCGTTTTCTATCTTTCAATGCGCTTGTACGACGAATTATTTCCCAATTTCTGGCAAGATTAAATGTCAATGTTTTGGCGGCATCAATTTTTGGTAAGACTTTTTTTAAGAAGAAAAAAAACAAAAACAGAGGAAATATTTATGTATTAATGTATTATTAATTACAGTCAATGTTACCCTGAATTGAAATTCTTTGAATACAAGTACCAACCAGGTAGCACTATCTTTATATTCAATAGTGCATACCTTCCTAATCTATTTTGTTAAACCTCTAAATCACAGAGTAATGTTCCATATCTCTGCCATCAAGCTACTTGCCTCTCAACTGAAATACCTTATGAGCCTGTAATGAAACCCAAGTAATGACTAACATATTGTTCACACTGCCACTTTCGACATTTTCTGTCAGTTTAAGGTAACGTACCAACCAAGAATGGAAACATCCAAAAACTCACACAGAGATGACTAAAAGAAGAAAACGTGTGCAAATACAACAACAATAATCATGCAGACGCTGCACATACAGCCTTTTTTAAAACAAATTGCTTGCTCAACAAGATGATCCATACAACCGTGGAGGATTCAAAAATCGTTGTGGTAGAAGAAGATTCGGAAGAAGACCTGGTACACCCGAGTCCAAAAATATCGACACTCTCCAAAAAGACGCCAAAAATAAAACTCGTCTACCGTTGCAAATTTTTTTTTGTTTATGGTGTTATGCATATGGCATAGCGAGTAAACAAAGAGTCAGAAACATTTTTTTCGTTAAAAAAATAAGCAGTGGGGGTAGCAAAACCAATTTTGATGCGGTACTTTTATTTTTCTCGCCTTTTTATGGGGGTAGATATTTATGGACTCAACATTCAGACATCCATACAACAGAAAATGCAACTACTGTGGGGACATTAGCCGCCTCTATGCCACCTGTCCCGTTAGGTTTTAAAAATAAACGAAATGGAGAGAGTAGATTTGTAGAAGAAAAATGAAGTCTAGCCAATGACAACAACAAGAACCACATAGTTACCATTCTCCCACTCAGCAAACCTTACGGAACGATTCCATCTGTTACGTCAATTCAGGCGCTACTCATCACATAACAGACCACAGAAAAATGTTGTGAAACTTCAAGCCTTAGACTCAACACCATGGTATGTCATAGGTATTGGAAACACACATTTTCTAACAGTCGGCCAAGGATATGTCAAAGACACAATGATGATAGATGGTGCTGAAGTTTCAATAACCATGAAAATTTTTTTTTCTTGTCCCAAAGCTTGGAATAAATCTTTTCTTTATTAGAGCATTAACCAACGAAGGAGTGAAAGCAGTCTTAACCAAAAACCAAACAAGTTCATATCGTAATGGAAGTTCAGAACTTACTGGCCAACGGACAGACAACATACTCAATTATCTCATCAACATCACGGCAAAAGCTGCTGATGACGACTCAGCCCTTACAGCTAACTCGATTCTTCCTTTTACAAGTTGGCACAAGGGGCTTGACAATGTGTCCAATAGAAGGTTTGAAAAAGACAAACCAAAAAATGTGTGTACAGTATCCCGCAAAAAAATCCGAACAGGAAAATTCCATCTTTTGGTCGGATTTTCGATTAGAAAAAAAAGTATATGAAAACCAAGAGCGGCATTCGTCTTCAAATAAGGTCGTAAAGAGTCTTTACGGCCTTATTTGAAGTAAAGAAGATTGAGGTTTGCTTTGTGACTTGTTTGTAAAACTTAGTTGATTTTGTCTTTGTGAAACCTACAGTTTGACCAGTTCCAGCCGTACCTTCAAAGCATTTTGACGTGCTCTTCTTTCTCTTAAGTACCTTTGTGCTACCAACTCGTCTGGCGCGGATTTTTTTCAACCCAACCTCCATGTTTAAACCATCTCTCTAAAATCGCATATTACTCTTCCCCCGCTATTACACCTTTCGATAATGAATAATAGTGTATCAACTCTTTCCCCTCATATAAAGAGCAACAAGAACTCCTTCTTAAAAGGAGTAATTTTTGGGGTTCCCCTCGCTGAAAAGAAGACATCCTAGCTGCTCTCTCTGACCAGAATGTAACCCTCTTCAAAAGATTGCCTATCAAAGGCCGCCCAGAAATCCACTCTGAAAACATTTTGCTCACTTTCTCGAGTAAACTACTCGACAATGTGAAGATCTCAGCAATGGCCTTCAGATTTCACTCCTCCGCCCCAAACCCCTTTAGCTGTAAAAAATGCTGGCTCCTCGAGGAAGCCCGGACCCAATACAACAGCCTATACAGTCAGGCAGTCACCAACGCCAAGCGCTACCCCATCCGTCTAAGCGCCCACCACCCCCCTCTCCGACTCAGCTAATTCACAAATCGCCGCCCTCCAATCGGAACTCAAACGTGTACAAGAAGAAATCCTCACTCAACTAAAGTCGTCCATCGCCGCCCTTACTCTAGAGCTTTCCGAGACAAATGAAAAGGTCAACAATTTCGACAGACGATTCGACTCGATAGAAAAAAAACAAGACAAAGAAGCAAAATCCCACTCCTGTCGCTTCGACGTCCTAGAGAATACGCTCACGAAAATTACCGACGCCATCGCTCCGGCAACAGCAAGCTCTATTCCCTCCCCCATCAATGGAAAAGAACCCATTCTCCACTCCCCCCACTCATTTTCTGACAGAAACGAGCTTTTTTCGGGTTTCACGCACCCCTTAGGCCACGAATATTTCTCCCCAGCCAACCACGATTTTGACCCGAACGTTGACCAAATCGTTTACCAATAATCTAATCTGCCTCAAATGGAATGCGCGTGGCTTGACTAAATTTAGACTTGAAGAGTTCTGCGTACTCCTCAACCAACTAAATCCCGATCTCGTTTTTCTCAGTGAAACACATTGAAGCAACCACTTCAATGTCAAATTTAAGATTTAAGTTCTACCACGTCCTAAAAAGAGACCGCCTACTCCACCGCGGAGGCGGCGTAGCCCTCTTAATTAAGAAATCCATCCAATTTTCAGTTAAACCCCCCATAAATCTCAACGCCACAGAAGCCATCGGCGCCACCATTTTCACCAACTCAGGAGAAGTTGACTGTTTTTCTGTTTACTCCCCCAAAGGGGATTTCTCCCCAGAAGACATCCACTTTCTTTATCAACTACCCATCCTTTGATATTAGCAGGCGACCTAAACGCACACCACCACCTATGGGAGTCATCCCCACAGAACGCGTAGCTGGTAAATCCATAGGCAACGCCCTAATTAAAGTCTTGACGCTTTTCTCATCACTCCCATGGGCCTAGGCACACGAAGAAACCCATCCTCCGGTAAACTCTCCACCATCGATCTCAGCATCACATAAGCCGTACTTGCTCTCAGCTTCAAAATTGTTCTTGGCCCTCACTGTGGTAGTGACCACCTTCCGGTGATCACCACCCTCAACGCCAACCCCATCCATCTGTCATCGAGACCCCCGACCTGGATTTTCGTCAAAACCAGATGGCCCCAATGGAACAAAGACCTCAAAGACTCGCTCTCTACACGATCATTCCAAGAATTGTCCTACCCAAAATCAATGTACGATATTTTCAAAGACTCAATTCAATCTTGCAGCAAAAAATTCTTCCGACTATCCCACCTATGCGCCAAATCCCCTAAAGAACCCCGCCACCCCTGGTGGAATAATGACTGCCCGGAAGCAGTAGCGTCGGCCAAAAAAGCCGAGAAAGAATGGCGCATAAGCCCTCTATCGTCCGAAAAAAGAACTGTGTGGAAGAGGGAAGAAGCAACGAAAAAAAGACCCATTATAAAATCAAAGAAACAAGCCTGGGCAACCTTTATAAGCAATCTAAATCCTCATGACGGCCAAAGAGTTATCTGGACCTTTATAAAATCAATGATCGGCCGATGTAACAACAGTATCCCCATTGACCCTTCCATTACTACACCCAACGGTGATAAGCTCACCTCGTTAAACGATATCGCTGAAAGTTTCTTAAACCTTTTCAGCCACCTTCCTAACCCTTAGTCACACAATGCCGAAGACGACAAGCTCCTAGAACCTTTCATCCGCTCTCACATCTCTAATAACTCCCCAAATGACCTCAACTGTCACTTAACCCTCAGTGAGCTGGAACAAGCAAAAAGAAAAACAACAGCAAAGAGATGGGCCCTGACTTAATCCATAATGAAATGATAAAAATCTCTCCTTTAACAACAAGAATAACGTCCTTCTACTTTTCAACACCCTATATAGCAACGCTTTCGTCCCTGACGCGTGGAAAAAAGCTATAGTTAAACCCCTCCCCAAGCCCGGCAAACCGTCTGATGATGCCAACTTCTACAGGCCCATCAGCCTCACATCCTGTTTCTGCGAAATCTTCGAAAGGATCATACCAACCGTCTGTTCTGGTTTGTCGAAAATCACAACCTTGTTGGCCCAGAGCAGGCCAGTTTCAGAAAACAACGCAGCACTATCGACCACCTAGTCAAACTGGACTTCGACATCAAATCAGCTTTCAAAACTAGAAAAGCAACCGTCGCTCTATTTCTTGACATCAGCAAAGCCTATGACTCTGTCTGGACAAACGGCCTACTCTACAAACTCGGTAAACTCGGGAAACGAGGCAACTGCCTCGGCTGGATTACGAATTTCATCCGTAACCGCTCAATTTGTATCCGCCTAGGCAGCCACCTTTCTGATTTCAAACCCATCAGTAATTATGTCCCGCAAGGTGCCGTTATCAGTCCCATCCTATTCAATCTCATGCTCTACGACTTTCCGACTCCCCCCCCCCCCAAGACATCAACCTCCAACTTTACGCAAGCGACGTCAACTTTTTCACCACAGTCAATCGTCCTATTGATGCAGAAATAATCCTGCAATCCTACGTAAACAAAGTGAACAAATGGGCAAGTGGAAATTCAAATTCTCTGGCCCGAAATCTTCCTCTGTTGTTTTAACCCGCGCCTATAAGCCTGGTGATGACCCTTTCCTGAATGGCCAATGAATCTCTAACGCCAAAAAAGTCAAGTTCCTTGGGGTCAAAATGGACGCAAAACTACTGTGGAAGGACCACATCGCAGCTGTCATCAATAACTGCGTCAAAATAAAAAATGCTTCCTCCATCATCTCAAAATCGTCATACGAACCCTCCCTCAAATCACTTTCCACCCTATTGAAAAGCCTAGTAAGAAGCAGGATCGACTACGGCCTCATCATCTACGGTTCAGCTAGCAAATCCAACCTCCTCAAGATCGACGTCGCAGCTAGAGCAATCCTTAGGCTCATTTTAGGTTCAAGACTTTCCACTCCTACTGAAATTATTTACGCTGAGACCGGGACCGAACCTCTATCCGACAGGAGAGATTTACTTTCCTCTAATTACCTGGTCGACTTGAATATCAACACCAGATGCCAAGATGCCCCCCCTGCCTCCTATCAGCGTGCGCCAAAATAAAACTAAATGGTATCTCCCTGTTTCGCTCTATCTCAGGAACACCAGGCCAACTATTTTCTCCGCCAGCAACCTGGTCCCCCTCTCCTCCATATCACCAAATGTTTCCCCTTAATAAAAATAAAACAAAAGCCAATCCCACAGCAGCCACGTCTTTTTTCAACTCCCTCCTAGCCAATATAGGCCCTCCCGACGTTATCGCTTTTACAGAGGGCTCCATAACAAGACCCTCCCCCCCCCCCCCCGAACTCTTCTTACGCAATTTTAGTCCCTTCCCTAGATCTTGAAAATCATGGTAACTCAAATCTGGTTCCACCATCTTCACAGCTGAACTACATGGCATCCCCCAAGCCCTAGACGCAATCTATGCCCTCGATTCCTCTCCCCCTGAAATTCACATTTTAACTGATTCCAGCGCAGCCATCAAAGTCCTATCGTCCACTAACCCACCAAGAAATGAATGCATAACCGTCATCAGAAATCTACTAAAATTTCTCACTTCAAGTGGTTCGAGAACAACACTCTACTGGATCCCCAGTCACTCCGTAATCGGCGGTAATGAAACTGCGGACAAGCTAGCAACAAAAAAGACTCTCTCCCCCTCCGGCAACAAAATCAACAACAATCTTGACAAGGGAGAAATCACGTCAATCCTAATACGTGATTGGCAAAAAAATCTCCTCACCAAATTCTCGACCTGTAGAAAACCCTGCATCTTGATGAAGACTACAGTACCCACCATGAGAATTGGCTCACCCCCGCCAATTTTAGCGTTTTAACACGCTCGGTTGTTAGACTCCAACCAGTCCTGATGAAAACAAATTTGAAAGAATACTTCGCATATAGCAACGAGTTTTTCTTCGAGCCCACTTCCAACTCAATTTCATCTCACTGTAAAACTGATCAGCTAGCACAAAGTTTTGTCCTGAACAAACAAGAATTAGCAATATCCATGAACTCACCATTTCAAAATATTTCCACAATGTACTTACCAGCAAAAATTGTTTTCCAAAATTTTCACCACTGCTCCCACTCAATCCGCCAAAAGGTTCTCAAGCAATTTCCTTTGACTAAATTTCGCTTCCACTCCAAAGATAGTTATCCATTAGTCTTAAGAAAAAAACTCCACCTCCAGCAACAACAAAAAAAAAACACCTCCGGTCTATCAACCAAAACAAAAACACAAGATATACAAGAAGATTCATTGCAGAGTATCAACCTCATTTCGCCGCATTTAATTTCTTTAAAGAACATGCTTGTTTTTGACACATTATTTTTTTTCTTCTTATCATGTTGCTTGATTTGCACATCAGCTGTTCCCATATAGAACATAAACCGATTTTAGACGTTTAATTCAAGTTTTTCAAGACTGGTCAATACCACTTTAATTCATCTTGAAAAGAAGCATCTCCGACTTAAAGATTAGTTCTAATGGTCTTAAAGTCCGTATATTTCTGATCATAAATACGTCTATTTTCCAAAGGTAAAGAAAATTGAAAGATTACTTTTAGACTTGTTTTATTCATTTTCAGGCTCAAACTAGGGAATATGTCCGCTTTTTCGGGTTTTATTTTGGGCTAATCCTTTTGGCCTTTTCCTTTTTAGACCGAAAAAAATTATCCTTGTTAATAAAAAACCGTACGTAGAATAGAACACTGGATCTTCAAGTTAACTCGCAAACTCGCTAACAACTACGCTACCTAGTTCATAATTTACTTTAGAAATTATATAGCAAGATTATATCAAACGGACTTTAACTTTTTTCCTTAAGTTACAGTAAATGACAAATCTTTAGAAAATCCTGATAGAGAAAAATTCTTTTAAGATTACTTAAAGAGTTCTTATACCCGCTTTATATTGATGTACTATGACCGATATAATCGTCAACAAAAATCGATTAATATCAAGCTATAAATAGTTTTATTTGTAATATCTTGTTGGCATCTTTAATAGATAACTTAAAGTCGTCTAAATTTGATCTCGTCTAGGAGGTTTTGGAATGACGGGTAAAGGCCTTGTTCAAGAAAAAATTTTCTATCTGGGGTTGCTTAACTATGGTCAGTTCCTCAAGTCAACATCACAGCTTGCTCAGCGACGAGCCATCATGCTGATATTAAGAAATTTCCCTACATAAGATAGAAGAAATGTCTCTATAATGGTTCCAGTATTTAAGTTAACTGATGTATTTCTTTTTTCTTTTCTTTTAGTTGGATCTGACGTCAGCTTTACCCCACTCACAATCTTTACTTTTTACCCCCATCACAGCTCCTTACCAGCAGTCAGCTAGATCTGCTCATCAACTGCATCATGTTTATATTTACATGCAACTTATTTGTATGCTGTGATGTTTAATATAAACCAAATATGAAATTTTACAATAAATTTAAAAATAAGACAACGTGAAAATAGCAAAAACTTTAAAAACATTTTTGGTGACTTTGAAGATGAGCGTTCAAATGCGTCTTTATTCGTCTAACGCGTCCAGACCATCTACTCTATAGCAACGGGTCTATTACGCATATTGTATTATTGCATTTTGCGCTTTGGTCGTGTTGTCTTGCGATCCCTCACAAAGTTAATTTCCCTAACTTTGAGAAGATTGCTTCCGGCGAACCATGTTCTTATTTTCACATGACACAGATTCTAACAGCAGAAAGCTAATCTGTCGTTCTCAAATACGCAACTGAATATTTATTTATTACAACAACTGATTAAAGGTACGTTCACACTACAGCGTTTTTGAACGTTACGTTTAACGTAATTCGGTTTAAGCAACGGTTTTATACGAACCATAAAAATTGGTTGCCTTGCACACAAACGTTGCTTAAACCGAATGACGTTATAATTAATGCTCAAAAACGCTGTAGTTTGAACGATACTTAAGGTGTAGTGGCTATAGTCCCCGATTTACCGATAAGGTAAAAGGAACGAAGCTCTCCTCGTCCATTGCTATTATAATGATATTATACAAATAAAACGAAAGAACACGCTATTTCTTAATTAATTTATGTGTAATCAATCGTAAAAATTATTATAGATGCAAAATATTTCTTCTATCACATGATTTTCCAATTATGATGTAAATAATACAATTTACAGTTTTATACGCAAATGTCGCAATTCAATTTTTTAATGAGCTCAGAGAACGCAGAAACCTTAACGGAACAAAAGGAAAAAATAAGAAAAGGAGTTTCAAATAAATGTTTGGACTTTCCCTACCTTATTAATTGTCTAGACTTTCCCTACCTTATTGTCTATTGCTCAAATTTTACCTTGAAAAAAGATAAGGTAGTAACTGATAGTTCAATTTTTGCCCAATAAATGTATTTTTAAATTAAAATCGGATTTTTTTGCGGGATACTGTACGTCTAAACTTATCTTTAGACTATCCAGACTCAAACATTCCATGTATCTTATACTGTATGTATGAAAAAATGCATCGGTTCTAGTTTCCCCAAGGAAGAACGAGAGGTACTCATATTGGATCCCTAATTCATTCAGATATCTGCTGCCCAATAACGTTCAAAGACGAATGCAGCAGCTGGACCACTGTCAACTTCCTAAAAACCAAAGAAGTTCCCGACCTCTTCCGCGCATTCTAAATCTTCCTCATAAATTCAACAGGAGAAGTAGTTAAAACACACATTTTCTTTTACATCTTAAATGTACAGGCATAAATGTACAGCGATAAACTTTTTTTTATTAGTCTAGGCTCAGGCACTATAACCTTAAGTCAATCCAGGAAACAAATAAAACCATTAAACTGATTCCTGGATTGCTGTTATGTGTTGGGTGCAATATATTCGTCCAGGTGAAAATTGATGAACAGAAATCAAACTGTTGCGACCCTTTTAATAATCATCCAATTCCTTGTATTGGTAAGCTAATTAGTTTCATCGTGGTAAAAGAGAGATGGTAGCGTCACCCCGTTGGATTTGGCCGTAAGGGCTTGTCACAGCTTTTTGAGGGGTTTTTCAAAGTGAGATCACCCGGGTGGGTAGGAGGGGGGAAAGTGCGGATGTTCCAGAGTAACAACTACATATTGCTCGCCGCGCCACCACGCGTAAGAGTTATTCAACTTGGCAAGCCATTTGAGGTTTGCTGTCACTATCTGAGTATCTGTCACTCTGCTGGTGTCTGCCTGTCGGGTCTTTTCAATGGTTTTAATTTATATTTCTTGTGCTGTCATCACTTTTTTTTCTCATTTTACGGAAAAATTCTCAAAAAAATAGATAACATGATACAATGATTTTGCATAAGTGGAAGTCCTCGACAGTTTTTTATTCTTTTTCATTTGTGTTGCTTCTTTGGAGAGGTGAAGATTGCGAAATCGTTTGGATTCTGTGTGGAATCTAATATATACATATTGCAAAATCATAGATGGAAGTGACTCTGTGTGTGTTACTACAAAAGATATTTAACAATTTCAATTGGCATAGTTCAGATATCACACTTTCGTAGCAATTGGACACATAAATGTGTTCATTGTTATAAAAAAACTTACTAATTACATCTGCGACAAACCGAATAATTTTAAAAAAATTTACAGTTACAAAAATTAAACCACCGTGATTGCGTTCTGCAGTGTACTCAGCCGACAAAAAAGTAGAGGGTAAGTCCTCATACTTTGTGATTATCGCTTTCATGCAATCTGGGCAATTTTTCCAGACTGAATCACGAGTTTTGACTAGATATCCACACATGTCATAAATCATCTCATCCTTCATTTCGTCATCGCTCAATTGATCCTCCATCACACTTACATAACGGAACGACAGCTCCTCCAATAGTTGCTCCTTAAACGATTCCCGAATTTGGGCAGCTTCTTTTTCGCAAGACTTAAATTTGTTGAGAAGGCATTCCTCGTAGGAGACTAGGATACGAAGATTATCTTCGTTGTCGACGTTACCGTGTTCCACATGCATCCTTGTTGGGTTGTACAGTGACAGAATCCTAAACAGTTGCAGCCAAGAATGTGCCGTAGGTGTATCGTCTATACTACGGACTATTCCAAAAAAACGCTACGCAAAAAATAATATTAATGATAAGTATGAGAATAATTTTTTATCATTTGACTTTTACCTCGAGAGGATCTTGATTTAGCTTTTCTGTAAGGACTAAGGTGTATTCTACGTTGAACATTTCCTCCGTCAAAGCAATCACACTTAGAACTGTAACCCGCCATGCCTGCTATGTTGTGTTTGACAGGAACATCTTAACAGGTGTATCAGGATCATTTGGTTTCCTGGTGCGGTTACATTCCTCAGTAATATCAGGTATGTTGAGAAAGACGTCCAGCTTTTCCTTTTTCTTCCACCAGTTGGTGATATTGATTCCCTGTGAAATACACCGTCCATTCATGACGTCAAACACATCGTTGATCAATTTGGTAAAACGTTCAGTTGTTTCTGAGCCTTTAAACAGATACGCGAATTTCTTATTTCTTCTGTAGGAAAGTAGGGCATGCGCTAGTGAGTCCGAAAGCAGCTGTGCCGCCTTCCCGACGTTCATTTTCTCAAAATTTATAGGATTTATGTGGGACTCGGTCAATTTGAACGCTCTCCGAAAGTGATTTTTTTTCTCGAGATTGTAGATCCTCTTATAGTAAATGAAACGCGCCGTTTCACCAGCATACTGTTTCAAAAAATGTAAATTATTAATCAGTAAATACTGATTAAGGATAACCACAATACTACCTGGACCTCTTTTTGCTTCAGAATATGGTTTCTCGTGCATTTTAAAAGATGGGGTGCATCAAATAGCCAATAGATTTTAACTGAGGGTGCCATGGGATGACGAAGGAAAAAAGCATTTTCAGACTCCACCTTTGCTCTTGAAAAATTCCCATGAATTTAAAAAAAGCCTCATGGCTGCCTTATTAGATGAGCATCCATCACAGACAAAGTTCTTAACGATGGCTTTGTGATTGAAAAGCAAGACTGTTGCTTTAAGGATGACTTCGTGCAGTATGGTACAACTAGCTGCATTTAGCGAGGCAAAACACGCGAATGGTTGCACCCAACTTCCCTTGTAGGGTCTGAACATTAGCACGAGAGCGTGTGTAGCTATTCCTTTCTTCACAGACGATTCAATTTCCTCGCCAAAATCAACAACACCATGCCATTCCAAATTCTTTGAATGCCACGTCAGATCTTTTTTCAGGGAAACCTCATCCCACATAAGACTGCCCCAACGATCAGCATCAGGTAAATTTCCTAATGCTTTTTTAATATTTTCCAACGCGAGTTCATTAAAACCAAACTTTCAATCTGATGAACTAAGCCTTCGACGAAGTGTAGAGGGGCTTGGAAGAGGTAGGATTTTTCTCTTTCTCAGGTGCGCATATGTGGAGCTGCTTTTTAATTTTAAAAGTAAGCACTGCATCAGGAAACCGCCGTCATATTTCATAGAATGAGCTCTTCCGGATTTAGATTGCAGTTCTGCTTTGCCCTTTTGAATGAAGGTATTGATGATAACTCGTTCCTGTTAATATTTTGATGTGTTACACTCCATATTAGAATTATTTATTAGTCTGCCATAGTATTAGTCAAATAATCGGAACCACATTTACAATGAACAAATAACGTTCTGCAAAATGCCACAATCAAAATTATTGCTTTTGATTTAGTCATTTGTGCACACGTCATTCTTAAACTGTGAATGTAGTCAGCGTAGTCGTTCTTCGGTGTTAAAAGAGATATCCAAGGAAGAAACCGGTGGGGGACTTACTCCATGACTATAAGGTGTTCAATTTTTTGTTCCAGTTGGTTTGCAGTAAGGTTTGATATTTTCTCCTTTAGAGCAGCAAGGGTTACTGCCACTTCCTAAGAAGATAACACAATTTTTGAATTAGTTAGCTTCAAAATGTGTTATTATTAAACCTATAAAGAATGCGGTTACCTGTGCATACCGCTTCATTCGTGCCAATTGTTGCTTGAATGTATTCAACTTTTGATTCTTTACTTTTAATCTCAACTTTTGGCTATCGATTTTTCTTTTTGATTTCGCTTGGTGCCTCATGGCACTCCGCAGTTGCTTGTCTTTCTCTCTTAATAAACTCTTCAATTCCTTTATCTGACAAGTAGGACATTGACCCTTAATTTCTTTTCGGCACAATCCACAGGCACTTGGCGGGATAATCCTATATTTCCTTTTTTGTTTTCTTGCCACTAGTTGTTCTGGCCTAAATTAAAGAATTGAAAAGATTTAGCATTGGAAGACAAATGAAATCAAATTCGTATAAATACCTCTGTGGAGCAGAAATGCTTCCCATAGTATTCTCATTCTCTGGAATCTCATTCATTGTGGAATGCTCATGTTCCACGAAGCCTTCTCCAACTTGTGATAGATCGGAAATCGTGTCATCCTCGCTTGCTGGCTCGTGGACGGAAACGGTCACCAAATGCTCTGAACTAAATAGAAGAAAAAAATAATGATGAAACATTGTATTAGATGTAAAACAATTCATTCCAATACCTGTTTGGGGCTGAGTCACTTTCCATAGGGAGCACTTGCTCATGTCCCATGAAGCCTTCTCCAACTTGTGATGGATCGGAAATCAGGTCATCCTCGCTTGCTGGCCCGAAGAAGGAAACGGTCACCAAATGCTCTGAACTATATCGAAGAAAAAAATAATGATGAAACATTGTATTAGATATAAAATAATTCATTCCAATACCTGTGTGGGGCTGAGTCACTTTCGATGGGATGATGTTTCTCATATTCCACGAAGCTTTCTCCAACTGGTATAGGATTTGAAATCATGTCATCGTCGCTTGCTGGCTCGTGGACGGAAACGGTCACCAAATGCTCTTAACTACATCGAAGAAAAAAATAATGATGAAACATTGTATTAGATATAAAACCATTCATTCCAATACCTATTTGGGGCTGAGTCACTTTCGATGGGATGATGTTTCTCATGTTCCACGAAGCCTTCGCCAACTGGTGTAGGATTTGAAATCATGTCATCCTTGCTTGCTGGCTCGTGGACGGAAACGGTCACCAAATGCTCTGAACTACATCGAGGAACAAAATAATGATGAAGCATTGTATTAGATGTAAAACAATTCATTCCAATACCTGAGTGGGGCTGAGTCTCTTGCCATAGGATGCCGTTGCTCATGTTCCACGAAGCTTTCTCCAACTGGTATAGGATTTGAAATCATGTCATCGTCGCTTGCTGGCTCGTGGACGGAAACGGTCACCAAATGCTCTGAACTACATCGAAGAAAAAAATTAATGATGAAACATTGTATTAGATGTAAAACAATTCATTCCAATACTTATTTGGGGCTGAGTCACTTTCGATGGGATGATGTTTCTCATGTTCCACGAAGCCTTCTCCAACTGGTGTAGGATTTGAAATTATGTCATCCTCGCTTGCTGGCTCGTGGACGGAAACAGTCACCAAATGCTCTGAACTACATCGAGGAACAAAATAATGATGAAGCATTGTATTAGATGTAAAACAATTCATTCCAATACCTGTGTGGGGCTGAGTCTCTTGCCATAGGATGCAGTTGCTCATGTTCCACGAAGCCTTCTCCAACTGGTGTTGGATTGGAAATCATGTCATCTTCATTTTCACCTTCATTGATGGAAACAATCACAACTTGCTTTGGACTAAATATAAGAATGCAAAATTAAGCATTGCAAAAAAAATCTAATCGCATTACTTTGATTACCTCTGTTGTGGAGAAATTATTCCATGAACCATGTTCCCTCCAGCATCGGATTTATTGTTTTCTTCTTTCTTGCAGCCTGTGAAAGGGAGGGAAAAAAAAGTTTGGAATTTAATAAGGGAAATTGAATTAGTGCTTGATGTGTAGATACGTTTGCTGTCATTTGATTGTGCTAAAGAAAGAGAATTATTTTGTCTCTTTGCTGGCAAGCGGTTGTTATTCCTTGTGACATTAAACAGCTGTTTTAAGGGTTGACGAGTAGATTTAGATGATGCATTTGTTTTAACTGTTAAAAAAAACATTAAGTGGTTACATCGGAGATGAGATTACTACATTTGCAATATTACCCAAGGCAAATTTTGGAATAGCTGACTGTATTAGTCTCCATCTTTGTAGGTGATGAAAATCCTCGCCGTTCTTGAAACCTTTCACAATATCTGTTTCTTCAAAATGAATATCGCACAGTCTTGAGGTTTCTTTAAGCTCAGGTAGGATGGACTTCCATCGAGAAAACATTTTCTTTGGTACTGAGAAAAGACCAATTTTTCTATTTTCCTCTTCAAAAACATTTCCACAAATAGTACAGTAACTACAGTTTTAATTCCAACACAACGACTATGTTCTATGGAACCATGGAAACCCAAGCTTTAATACGACCAACGGACCAAGGACTAGTTCAATAACTCTTACGCGTGGTGGCGCGGCAAGCAATATGTAGTTGTTACTCTGGAACATCCGCACTTTTCCCCCTCCTACCCACCCGGGTGATCTCACTTTGAAAAACCCCTCAAAAAGCTGTGACAAGCACTTACGGCCAAATCCAACGGGGTGACGCTACCATCTCTCTTTTACCATGGTTTCATGGATAAAGAGAAATATCTAGTGTAAAGATTCTGAGTGAGTGGCATTCGATTTATCTAGGTCACAGTAACATTAAGAATCAGAGTGAGCGATCTTCTATTTTCTCACGGTCAAAGTCGAGGCCATATTTTCTCTTCAGTGCCATTTGATCTTCTTTCTTTTCCCTTTCCCTTGAACTAGTTTGACCTTATTTTTGGTATAAAACCCGACACAGAATCTCATCCTGCAGCTCAGTCTTTCTGTGTTCATTCTGTAGTACAGTTGTCTCTGGTTTTGTAGGCGAGATGAGGCCTCAGGCAGTACGTTGGGCTGCTATTCCCCGTCTATGTAGTTAGTGGAAAATTGTCTATGCTCTATATCTTATCTTCTTTTATTTTTATTGAATATTATTTGTATGTCGGCTTGAAGAGCCAAAGTATCATGTTTCCTATCATATTCATGAAGAACAATACAGGTTTTCATCATCAAGTAAAGATCTTTCTGTTGACTATTGAGTGGAAAAGCTTCACGGCCTATCCCCTCAATACGTTACACTATAGTATTAATTGAAATTATTTATGAGTGCACAGGAAATAAATCAATTACTAAAGGGCAATCGGAAAAGCCATGTTTAGCCCATCTAAGCCTCGTTATTGACGATAATCTCTGCAACCTTTGTTACAATGAAATAAAAAGCATAGTTAATGCGTTGGTGGTTAAAGATCACGAGCCCTGATTCCAGTATACTTTCAAGCCAAGACATGCTAGTCGATGTCTCAGCAACATCAACCGCAGTTGTTTCTTCTGTCTGAGCGGCATTAAAAGTTTCTTCCTGGAATAAATACAAACATTACCGAGACTCTTCGCATAAGCAGAAATATAAAATCAAACGAAAATCAGATATAACCACGTCGTCCATAATTAACAACTTATCAAGTTCTCTACAAGTTCCTGTGCCGTTTTAAGAAAAATCTATCTGAAATTGAACAACATTCTCTAGACTATGATAGATTATTGTCTGATTTGGCTGAGAAAATCCAGATTTCTAAATCATTTAGTGAGCGAAAGATGCGTATCTTTTTAGCGCCGTCTTCATGGTCCCGCGAAAAAGTTGTACAATTTTTTCAAGTTGGAGATTTCACAATTAGATCTGCATGTGCATTGAAGGAATACTAGCTAGTCCTAATCCAAAGAAATCAGGACAAACGCTATCTAAATAACACAAGAAAATTATAACCCAGTTTTTCCTCGATGAAGAAATCAGTCGCTGGTGTCCAGGAGTAAAGGATTACAAGAGCATGAGAATCAATTTAAATGGAGAAAAAGTTTGAATCTCGAGACGGCTTCTCCTTTATATCTAAAGGAGGTGCATTATGTATTCCGGCAACAACATCCTGAAATTAAGGTGGACCATAATGCCCATCATCAGAAGCCCTAAAAGAACATATTTTACAGTGGCAGAATATTTCAAGTTATTGAAACTTTGGGTATTTATATTCAAATTGCATTGATACATAAACAACCCTCAAAAGCCAACCCATGTGATGTGAAATTGAGCATTTTCAAAATCAAAGCTCCTTCTTCCGATTAATATATGTACAATTAATGAGCAGAATGAGTGAATGCTGATGTATTTTATCAAGCCATTATTTTTCATTGACTATTGTTAAATTTAAAGAACTAGTACACACTCATTTTAAATAGTAGATTTAAGTATTATTTTTTCACAATTTATCTTATTGTGATCATTAGGTATTTTGTAGAGGATATACTTAACTAAAGATTATATACTTAAGAGTAACTAATCCATGTTATGAAGATAAGTAGTATTTTCGTAGTGGAAGGTACTACACCAGTGTGTAGTAAGCGGTAAAATATCATGTGCCAATATCGAAAAACAAGTATATATTGCTTGCAAGCAATGAATACAAACTGTCATTGTTGTGTACGTGACAACGTCTTGCAACCGCCAGGGGCTACTTGCCGGTGAAGGGAGTTGTCTTGGTTTAGAGGCTGGAAGCAGTCGCACGATTTGCGTGCTTATCCCGAATACAATCTCGATCGCACCTGCTGCTCGAACAAAGACATAACATGGCGCAGTTGGTTTTGCCTTCGTGATTTCGCGACCTCTCGAACCTTCAGTGTAACTTTTGTGTACTTGTGTGCGGGGAACTATCTTGTTATCGCCGGTGTGTACGGGCCCCAGGCTGTGTTGGCGGCCATTACGGCGTACCACGCTTTCCCCCACCATCTCCCTCGACCTAGTGTTTTCGGGTGAGCACTGCTTACGCATTTTCGCTTGATGGTTACCTCTTCGGCAGCTCGAATTTATTTTTTTTACTTGTATCTGCGGTGACTGGCAGTAAGTGTGCCCCAGCGACCAACTTGATATCGTGGGCGGCCATCTTTATCTATACAGCTGTGTCGCGGTTGTCGCCCCCGCCCCGTAACACTCAACGTGTGTGTATGTCGACCTGCCCTTGTAGCTCACGTGCTTTTTATTTTTTATCTGTGGTGACGGCGGCAGTGCGTTCCAGCAACAATCTCGACATCGTGCGCCGCCATCTTTCCCCACGAAGCTGTGTAGCCTCTGTCTTCTCATACTTGAAGTGTGTTTATGTCGAAGTGTCCTCGTAACTTACGTTCATCTGGCCTGGTTCCACCGCACATTACTCTCCCGGCGCGGCGGAGGCGGAAACGCACCAAGCAGCATCCAATCTCATCAATTGCGGGTCCTCCTGCGGTGGTCGGCAACATGGCGTCGGCGAGTGACGCTATGGATGCGGCAGTGGCAGCAGCCAATCGCATCGACGCGGTCGAATTACAATTGACCGGCATTGCGCAACAACTTCAGCTATTGCTCGCCGGCGGCGGTGGCGCTGGTGGAGGTGGCCCAGGCGGCGGTGGCGCTGGTGGTGGCGGTGCTTCCCAACGCCGTCGCATCGATACCTCTTGTTTGGAGAAACTGCACGGTGACGCTTCTCTGGCCCAGCTCCGCTCCTGGCGGAATCTGTGGAACGATTTTTGCCACTTGAACCAACTGAACGCCTACCCAGCGAATGAGCAGATGGCGGCATTTCGGATGGCGCTGGACCCAGCCATGCAGCAGGTAGTGGAGGTGGCTTTGGGCATCCTTCCCACGTCGCCCTTATCGCCCTCTGACGTCATCGACCGCATCACGGATCACGTTCGATCGAAGCGGAACATCGCGTTGGACCGCGTGGCGTTTGATGAATGCCGACAGCACACGTCCGAATCCTTCGACGACTTCTACATCCGCCTCCGGACGCTTGCGAATGCAGCCGACATGTGTGCTGCGTGCTTGGACTCTCTGATGGCTACCCGCATCATGGCCGGCATACGAGACACGGAGACGCGGAGGAAGCTGCTGGCACTCAGTCCATTTCCGACCGGCCAGCAAGCCATCAACATCTGCCGTAGCGATAAGTCAGCTAAGGCCAGTGAAAAATCGCTGAACCACCCGCCGTAAGTCGCACAGCTCCACTCGAAGAGTCAACGTCCCGATACGGCATCCGACAACCATAGATGCGGTTCCTGCGGACGATCAGCACACCGCGCTAATGACCCCTGCCCAGCGACCGGTAAGCAATGTCACCGATGCGGTGGCATGAATCACTTTTCTCCGTGTTGTTCGAAGAATCGCAAGCCGGAGAAAACGGAAGGGGCCGGTGCGGGCGGTGGCAGCAGCGGTGGTCACGGCAACGTAGGCACCTCCAGTAGCGGCACCAACAGTCGTGGCGATGCCGGCAGCAGTCGGCCGCGTTATCATATGCAGCGCGTAGTCATCGCAACGTCTGTGCAAAACGTCGTAGTCCTGCTCCAACCATCTCTCTACAGTGCTGTGATTCGGATGGGGAGGTTACAGTAGGCTGAAGTTACAGTAGCGGGCCTCGATGTGTTGCGTGCGTTGGGCGTATCAGAAAAAGACCTCGCATCCGCGGCATTTGACCTTGTAATGGCAGATAAGTCCACCCTCCTCTTGGTTGTCGGCGAGAAGGAGATTACAGTGTGTTACGAGGGGATAACGGCAGCGATCACCTTTACGTTTTGCCCGGAGGTGGATGGCGTCCTTCTGTCGTGGTTCGACTGTGTCGCTTTGGGCATCCTGTACGAAGATTATCCTCGTCCATGGAGACATTCAAAAAAGGGTACGTCTGTTAGTTCTATCGGAGCAACCCCACCATCTTTTGTGTATGACGGCCCTCTCCCATTATCCCCAACTCCAGATGAGGTCCCCAGATTGGAGATGCCATCACCCGGGGCTACGCCGACGTGTTCGACCAGTCCGGTATACTAACCGTAATGAAAGGGCCGGAGATGGTCATCGAGTTGAAGGACGACGCGGAACCGTACTATGTCAACGGCGCTCGCCCAATCCCGTTCGCGGATCGACCGGAGGTAAAGAAACTGCTGGATGGATATGGGGAAAAAGGTATCATCATCCCCCTGACCGAAGCGTCCGACTGGGCGGCCCCCCTCGTCATCACGCGCAAATCTGACGGATCTTTACGTATCTGTGTAGATCACGCCAAGCTGAATCGTCACGTGCGGCGGCCTACTCATCCTACCCGCTACTCCGAGAGATGCAGTGGCCGAGATCAGCGGCGACGCCACCTACTTCTCAACGTTTGACGCGGCCAGCGGGTATTTTCAAATTCCACTACACCCTTCATCGCAGCATTTAACAGTGTTTATGACCCCGTGGGGCAGGTACAAGTTCCTGCGAGCCTCTATGGGGTTGAGCAGTTCCAGCGACGAATACAACAGAAGGGCGGACTTGGCGTTCCAAGGCGTCGGCAACACCGTCCGCGTCGTGGACGACCTCCTTCGGTACGATTCATCCTTTCCAGAACATGTGATGGGCGTCTGCGCTGTCCTATCGGCGACTCGGGACGCCGGCATCACGTTCAACATCAAGAAATTCCAGTTTGCCCAACCGCAAGTTCAATGGGTGGGCTTCCAAATCCAACAGGGAGGTGTCGCTGTAGACCCTGATAAAGTGCGAGCCATCTCGGACTTCCCGCGTCCGACCAACATTACCGAACTCCGATCGTTCATGGGGCTTGTAGAGCAGCTGGCCAGATTTTCTACGGAGGTGGCCGCTGCCAAGGGCCCTCTACGTCCTCTACTGAGCGCCCGCAACGCATTCATCTGGACCGAAGACCATGACAGCGCGTTCGCAGCAGTCAAAGCCGCTCTTACAGCGCCACCTATCCTGGCCCATTTTGACCCAGATCTGGAAACGTCCCTCCAAGTTGATGCCTCCCGCAAGCAGAAGATGGGTTACGCTCTACTCCAGCGCCACGGATCGATTTGGAAGCTGGTGGATGCCAACTCCCGTTGGTGTACCGATACCGAGTCAAGATACGCCATAGTGGAGTTAGAATTGGCGGCGGTCGAGTGGGCGATGAGGAAATGCCGCTTGTATCTGCTGGGCCTCCCTCACTTCCGCCTTGTCGTTGACCATCAAGCCCTCGTCACCATTCTCGACAAATATACGCTAGATGCCGTCGAAAATCCAAAACTGCAGCGTTTGAAAGAGCGCCTTTCTCCCTTCATCTTCACAACAGAGTGGCGCAGAGGCCGCGATCACGTCATTCCGGATGCCTTATCCCGAGCTCCCGTTCACGACCCGGGACCAGACGACGAAGCTGCCAACACGGACGCCTCGTCCTTTGCCCGACGCGTTGTTTTGGGTCAGATCCAGGTCTTGCAACGTGACATCGACGACACCGCGGAGCCAGATCATGGCACTGAACCCGACCACATGCTGGACCAACTGAGAGCGGCGGCCGCGGTTGACACCGACTACAGAGACCTTGTGGCGGCCATTTCGTCTGGCTTCCCCAATCCTCGAGACAAAACGCCAATGTCAGTGCGCTCGTATTGGACCATTCGTGAAGCCTTATCAGTCGATAACGGAATCGCCCTTTTCGGCCGCCGGATCATCGTTCCACTATCCACCCGGCGTGAGGTATTAGGGAAGCTCCATGCGGCCCACCGGCAGACGGTCTATTGGCCCGGAATTTCCAACGAAATAACCTTCTTAGTGGAGAGTTGCCAACCATGCCAAGAGCGGCAGCCCCATCACCAACAGGAGCCCCTCTTGCGCGACCCTCTGCCCACGCGGGTGTTCAAGGACGTCTCCACAGACCTTTTCCAGTTCGGCCAGCTTCACGTTTTGGTGTACGTTGATCGCTTATCGGGCTGGCCCGTTGTTCATCGAACAAAGACATAACAGTCATCAATTGTCAAATGCTTTTCAATATCGCCTGATGGGTTTATCATATACGTGCATTATATAACCTTAAGTATTTAAATTATATATTTATACAGCATCAAAGGAGTAACTGGCCATCAGCCATCATTTTTAACATAGAATATTCGATACAGGGGGCATCACTTACTTTTAAAATGACATGTTTGTTGTGTAATTTTGTAATACCTCACTGAAAAGAATTATTCCAACATTTTCGGCCGGTTCACCTTTCGAAAAAATACAACCACAGCTCAGACAAGTTTAATTATGCTGGACAGAATGATTGTATGGAGAGATTTGAAAACATGGATGTTTTCGCTATCATGAATCCTATGGAGTTTCTATTTCTTAGGCAGCACGTTATGTAACCAATAACATAACATCCATCATGATCACTACACAGAAGCAATCTTTTAATGCTGATCCTATCATTGAACAATGAGCCATCTATAGATTGCACGTTAATACCTAACAATACTTCCACCACTTTCCAATCCACTTTCTATACCTACAAGTCAATTGGTGACATTATATTCTTCAATGCCATGCCAAGCACACACGAAAATATTTCTAAGTCCTCATTCAAAAAATACATTATTATAAGAATATTCCATAAGTAATATGTAACCAGAGTGGCCCGATTTTTTCCGATTTTTTCTTCAATTTTTTTCAAACGCAACGACGGCCAATTCCCCAGTCGTTTGCGATAGAACCTCTTCTATATCGTTCTTTCAGTTCTCTACTCTAGCATCAATCACTCTATCTTCATAAAATTCTTTGGCTAGTGCATTTGGAAAATATGAAAAAACAAACGTCTAACAAAAAAATTGGTAACACCAGTTGAGTTAGTGGTGAAAGGGGTGAATTAAGTCGTAAGTTGTTGTTTATTTGGCTGCTATTTTTTATGTTTTATTTATTATATTTATTATATTTTTTTTTGCTCAATGCAAACGAGGATGCGGAGAGTGTTTTGATGCCACAGGAATCAATCTTCTAAATAACCATAAAAAATACAATCGCCTGGGTTAAAGTTTTTTTTTATTTTTTTATTTATTGCGTAATTAATCAAAATAAATTTGTCTTTCTTCAGGACCCAACCACGCAACCCTACGCAACGACGGTAAATTCCCGAAAGGCGTTCATGGACTCAAAGTCCCCAACCACCTTTCAGATCACCCGATGTTATCTGGACTCCCCCGCCCCCTCCCCGTTCGTGGATGCAGGAATACAAAAGAATGAAGAGAACGGATATAAGGTGGCCATTTGTAATTGTCTTCTTCGAATGGTTTCTGGGTCTCAATCAATGTATGTGATAAACCGACCTTTTCCTGTTGCATCATTGTAAGAGGATCCGGATCACGAGGGTTCACGCTGACATGATTGAGTTGAAAAAAGGACATAGGTAAAGGGTATTTGTTCATTCTTGTGAAAAACTTTAAATGAAAACAGTCATTTGCCTGCTTAGGAAACTACATGCGTGATTCGAGATGAATATGAGACTGGAGACGGTACACTCGGGTTTCTGAATTATTTGCGAGATTTTTTGGAATTCAAGACATCAGCATTTGGTTAAATTGGATGGTTAGGTTAAATGAAAAAACAAATTATCATAATTGAAATCAAATTAATTAATAACTCAAGCTACCTGAAAATCTGAATTATGGCATTGCTTGAATTTGCTGAAAACATTTTCCCTCTTTTGTTGAATTTTTGTAAACAAACCTGACCTTTTACTGAATTTTTTCCATTTTCATGGTGGACTGTAATATTCACAGTAATATTTCTTTACATAACAGCCTTTAAGGCTATAAAACGTTTATTCTCCAGTCTCTTTTTCCAAAATGCAAAAACCAATCCCCTTTTTCTTTAATGGCTCAGATATTTAAAATCAATATTTTTTTGAAATAGTAAAATGAAATAAACGAAAAATAAAGTGCGAGCGTAACGAGAGCGAGCACCATTGTTAGCGAATCGTAGTTTTTTTTTTTAGTCGTATCTTTAACACAGGGCTTGGTGAACCATCGTAAGCGAGTCTGAAATTCTTTCGTTTTTTGCTAGCACGGTTACCATCGTTCTTTAGCGTATCTTTAACATCGGGCTTGGTGAACAATCGTTAGCGAAACTGAAATTCTTCCGTTTTTTTGCTTTAATCTAAGCACGGTTACCATCGTAAGCAATGTCGGAAAATTTCGACTTAGGTCTAAATGATGAAGTTGTGCCAGCTGCTCTGCAATTTAAAACACAGAAAAAATCGAAGGCAGTCCGATCAATGCTTGACATTATTGGAAATATAAATAATCAAACCTAATGAGCTTCTATATCTTGATCACAGGTGGCGCCAGATGGGTGACTTCATACCATCCTCAGAAGTAAGATGAACAGGCCTCCTCTTCTAGATCTCCCTGTCAGCTGTCAGAAAGCAGCCTTCATCTTTGGTCTACCTCGTTGTCACTTCTTGACGTTTATCTCTCTCAACATCTTGTCAATTATCCTGTTTCTGTATTATTCTACATTGTGCTACAATCTCATCAATCTACCTAACTAGTTTGTATAAACCTAAGTCAAACTATATTATCTAATCACAATGTCTATTGTAATACAATTGTTCGTTCGCTCACATATTCATTCCAATAGGTTATGGGCCCAGCTACACGCCTATTTCTTACTATCTAGAATATTTTTTGCAAGATGTCAGTCGAAAAAAAATAATGTGTCAAGAGATACTGCACACATTCCAAAGTTTGATGGATTAAATTTTCATACCTGGAAGTTTGGACTTATGCTATTACTTCGCAATCATGAGCTACAAGATATTGTACTCGACAGTGAAAAATTACCAGCTGAGGTAACACACTTACTATTTTACTCTCGAGTAACCAGTTTATTCAAACTGAAGCCAACTTGTTATACAGCTGATGTAAACTAGACTATTCTTACTGACACTAGTTAAATTTTTTTTTCTCGAGCAACCAGTTTATACTAACTGAAGCCAACCATACTTTAAACTTGCACAATGGTTGATGAATCTTATCCAGTTATTGGTTTTAACTGAAGCCAACAATGTAAAATGTCTTGTTTTTTAATTGTTGAAGATGCAGTATAGCATACTTTAAAAAAAAGAAAACTTAATTCTGTAAAGCTTAACTAATTAATCATATACTTTTCTACTAGACCAAAGACGCAGCAGGTGTGGTGACTAATTCCAATGTCATAAATCTATGGAAACAACGTGACACACTGGCAAGTAACTATATTTATGCGACGGTCACAGATAAAATGAGAGAATATCTTATAAACTGTGATACATCAGCAGCTATGTGGTCAAGATTATCTACCAGATTTACTCTAAGATCTATTGCAAACAAAGGGCAGCTCTGGTCTCAATTCTACGAGTACAAATTCAATCAATCTCAAGACATGTTAGCCAATATAACATCGGTTGAAAGTCTAGTTAGACAATTAAAAGATTTAGAGGAGACCATTGCAGAGGTTCAGACAACTAACAAAATTGTGAGTATCCAGCCATCCCAATTTCAACATTTTCGAATTGTTTGGGACACATACAAAGAATCTGAGCAGACTATGGAACTGCTAACATTGCGACTACTAGCCGAAGAACGTAGAGTAGAAGCAACAAAACGGGAAACTCAAGAAACTAGCTCAAGCAAACCTGCTGAAGCATTTATTGCCACTCATCAGAACAGAAGATGGAATCAACCGAATCACCGTGGTGGCAATCACAATTCAAACAACAGAGGGCGAAACCAAGCACAACAAAGTAACTGGAGAAAAAGACCAAATGTATACTGTGATTTTCACAACAGTTCAACACACTCGTCCGAAGAATGCAGAAATCGTCCTGGAAACAAAAAGCAGAAGACTGATCATCATGCCAAAATTAGTATCCTTGAGTCTGAAGAACAAAAAGTCGATCATAGCTTTCATGTTACTGAAGACTTCATGAAATCCACTGAAACAACAGATGACTGGTATGCTGATTCCGGTGCGACACGTCACATGTCCTGCAATCAAAAACTGTTTAGCAGTCTGAAGAAGGTAACCAACAGTTGGATTGTAAAAGGAATTGGGGAAAAACGTCTCTACGTCAAAGGAGTTGGAGATGTGTTCTTCAAGACACACACTGGTGACGAGTCATTCACCGGAATACTGAAGAATGTACTTTATGTTCCAGACCTCGGTATAAATCTTGTATCCATAGGAGCAGCTACTGAAAAAGAAAATGTCCAAATCCTGTTTCTTGAGGATGAGGTCCTATTCTCCAAGAAGGGGAGACTATCAATTAAGGGGAAGAAAGCTGCCAACGGACTATATCGACTGGACATATCAGTTATCCCGGAACTAGAATTTAATGCTCTTATTGCTAGTCAGAAGATTCCACTTGCTACTTGGCATCAACGACTCGGGCATGTCGCATCAAAAACTGTTCAAACCATGGCATCAAGAAACATTGTAGAGGGACTAAATCTAGATGACACACCTACTTCAATTCTCTGCAGTGGTTGTCTTTATGGAAAGATGCATAGAAGATCATTTCCAAAAGGAAAGAAGCGTGCCAAGAGAGTTGGAGAACTCATTCATGCAGATTTATGCGGTCCGATGCAAATTATGTCACTAGGTGGAATGAGATATTTCATGACATGCAAAGACGATGCGTCATGCTACACCGAACTATATTTTCTACACTCAAAGGACGAAGCCAATTCAAAATTCAAGGGTTTAACAGCCAATCTACGCAGCAGACTTAATCGTGGTGTCAAAATTCTCAGAACAGACGGTGGAGGTGAATGGACCAGCAAAAGAATTTGAACTTTGGCTACAAGGCGAAGGAATTGTGCATCATACTACTGCTCCGTATACACCGGAACAAAATGGAGTGGCGGAGAGGTACAACAGAACCTTAATGGAATCTGCACGCTGTATGCTCTATGCAAAGTCAGTTCCACTATCACTTTGGGCAGAAGCTGTACACCATGCAAACTATGTGCTTAACCGTACACTTACAAAAGGAAATGATGTAACACCGTATGAGGCATATTTCAATGTTAAACCTGATGTTTCTAACCTTTTTATTTTTGGTTCAAAGGTTTACTATCATGTCCCAAAAGAATTACGCAGAAAACTCGATGCAAAATGTAAAGTAGGAATTGTGGTCGGTATTTGCGACACCACCAAAGCTTTCAGAATTTGGGACTTTGAAGACAAGAGAATTAGAATCAGTCGTGATGTATGCATCGATGAATCGGCCGAACCAGTAGGAGAATTCTCTTCCTCCACGGACATCACCACATTTGAAAAGTTTGAAGAAATCATGCTGGAAAAGGAAACTATTCAACAGATGGAGCTGGACAACAAAAAGGAAGAAAGTATACCTGCATTATCAATTAACACTCCATTGGATCATCATGACTCGCAGCAAGATAATCCCCAGTCAAATGAAACAGGGGGAGCAACTGAAATTTCCCAGCCAATATCAACTGAAGTAGAAGAAAAAATTCCAGAAGAACAACCGGTCTCGATATCAAATTTTCCGGCTACTGAAGAGAATCCCTCCTCCGACGGAGATCATCTGATGATTCCTAACACACAAGTAACTATGCCAATCATACACAGATCAGCTCGAGGTAGAATTCCCAAAGTTATCCACAGTATGCTATCTGTAACTCACCCGAGTCACAAACCATACGAACCAACCGACTATCAAGATGCTGTTTCATGTGAAGATGCGGCCCTTTGGCGTGAGAAAATGGATGAAGAAATCCAAGCACTGACTACAAAGAAGACGTGGATACTAGTACCTCTACCACCAGGCCGCAAGTCCATCAAATGTATGTTCGTCTACAAATACAAACCGGGCTACGAAGGAGTATCCCCAAGAAGAAAAGTTCGATTAGTAGCCAAGGGATATTCACAACTACACGGTATTGATTACACTGAAACCTTTGCCCCAGTCGTGAAAATGGAAACTTTTCGTGTCATTGTAGCCTTTGCAGTGAAAAACAAACTTCAAATATCCTCTCTCGATGTTTGGGTGGCCTTTCTGAATGGTGATCTACAAGAAGAGATTTACATGGATCTAGTGCTCCGATCCATGGTAACACGTGTTCAAAGTGAAAAATAAATAAGGAAACCCGAACAAGACAATGAGTTTCCATCTATAATAGATGGTTTTTTACTTTTTTGCTAACCCAACCCACCTCGTATTTTTCCTTGGAAGAAGCCCGCTCTTTACAGCCCGTGGGGCAGTTTTCGTTCTGATTACATGTACGGGTACGACCCTATTTTAAGCGCCAATTTAACAAAAAAATTACCCCTTTTTACTCTCCTAAGTTCCTTATATTTAGCTATACTTCGAACAAAATTAAACAAACAAATTGGGGCTAAATTTATTTATTGATATTAAGCCTGGTAATAATGAATTTAACAAAAACCTTCCTTGTACCAGCTGCTTAAACAGATCAAAGCCCTAATTTTTTCTGCTGAAAGACATGATCTAGTGTAATGCAGGATTAATCTTCCCCGAGAAAAAGCGCGTTCAGACGGCGTTGAAGTTGATGGGACCGCAAGACACGCTCTTGCCATACGGCTTAAACTTGGAAAAATTTTTTTTTTTCATGGTCCAGTAATGGAAAGGATTGACATCTTTTTCACAATTATCCTCTTGAAAGTAGCGCGTAATTTCTGCGTCAATATCAGAAACTTTTCTTTTTTTGTAAATATTAGCAATCCATCCATCTTCTTCTTCGTTATTATTTGATACCGTTACGTCCGCAGTATATGTACTGAACGTCTCAGCCTCTGACTTAAATTTTTGACGCATTGTTTTTACGTTTGGCTATATTCAAGATATTGGAATATTATTAAAAGGAGGAATTTAGAAGAAAAAATGTATAGCTATATAAGTACATACATTAGTTTTAAAGAAGCCAAACTTGATCCTTGGATCCAGTATGGACGCATTGACATAAACTGGTTTTCGCATCGTTTCTGTATAATACGCCATTAATTTATTTTCAATAGCTAAAGCAGAGGGCTGTAACGATGCAACACGAGCCGCTACCTTTTTTATCTCCTTGAATAAAATGCTAATTTTATTAATTGTAGAAGAAAAACTAGGCTACATCAATTACCTTTATCAGTCCCACATAAATGGGCACCGTCAAACTCAAAGACGTATACTTAGATTTTGATAGGGCAACAGTTGCTTGATAGAGGTTTTAAAAGAGACACAACATCAGTCAAACACAGCCACTCTTCTTCGCTCAAACGATGTTGCTGTAATTTTGGATCGCTCGAAATAAACATTTCAACGGCAGGGCGCAAATCTTCAAACCTTTGGAGCATAGAATAGCTTGTGTTCCATCGAGTCTTTACGTCTAAAATAAGTCCTAGAATTTTTGGGCGAATAACAGTGACGGCTGGTGCTGGCGGAATATTGTGATCAGCCGCCGTCGGAGCAGGCGTAGGATTTGGAACAACATTTTCTGTTGACTGACGAGACCTTATACAAAATTGATGCATGACTTTATGTTTGTTGATTCACACAAGTAGCAAAAATAAAAAGTTAACCTAGCTGCTATTCTTGATGATGCAGGACGTGTAGGACAAGCATAATTTTCAAGTTGATTCGATGAACTAGGAATTGGTTGAGCTTGCTCCAATGATGGAGGGAGGGCTAGCTTAACGGTATTTTCAAAACATAATCGCCGTTGCGGAGAGTTTCGGATGTACTAGATTGTCTCTTGGACTCGATAAATAATTGATGATGGATCACAGTCATCTACATCGTCTAAATCAAATTCATTTCCCCACCCATGACAATCAAAAGAATTGTTGTTCCCATCCGAAAAGCTGACGCCCTCTTTAAATTCGTGACCCAAAGCTTTCAGCCCAGCTTGCGCAGCTAGATTGATTACATGATCAGTACAACCCAGAAGATCTTCTTCGGCGTTAAAGTTAGGCAATTGAGAGGCCAATTGTCTAGCCATAGTAACATTATTCGACGCATTATCTGCTGTTATGCAGTAAAGCTTTTCTTTTAGGTCGAAGTCATTCAAAGTATCCATAACATACTCAGCAAGGTTTACACCCGAATGAGGACCGCGTATTTCGACCGCGTCTAGTACTAATTCCCTCAAATTATTTTCATCGTCTACCCAATGACCGGTTACTCCGAGGATTGATTTACTGTTAGGCGACGTCCATGCATCAGTCGTCAAACTAACTTTAGCACTGCTCTTTTCAAACATATTAGCAAGTTTTTCTTTGTGCGCGTGAAAAGTAGCCATTACATGCTCAGCGAGAGCATCAGCTTTAATCAAAAGATTTTCAACGTCGGGATCAAGAACTTTCAAGAGCTCAACAAAAGCTACAGATTCAACAAAATTAAATGGAAGATTTTCAGTTACGATCAATTTGCATAGGGCATTTTTAAACGCTAAGCTATCGCTACCCTAAGAAAGAAAAAAATTCTTAGAAAGTATAAGACCGAAATTAAAATATTTTTTACTTGATTTGAAACACGCCTGTTCTTCATCTCTTCTTTCACTTTTTCAAGATGCCCATGTTTTTCTATCACATGCCGCTGCAAAGTTTTAGTTCCATTTTTGGGAGAGTGTTTATAACATTTGCCACATTTAATGTCATCTGAATTGCCAAGAGCAGGGAGGTTACAAACATCATAAATCTGCACTTGCAGCCCCCCGGAATTGTCTGTTATATTCTTTTCTTCCACGTCAAAAAATTTGCGAACCCAGCTAATTTTTTTTGACACTCTTTCAGCTTCACTAGCCATGTTGTACGTATCACGAACAGCGCATCAAATACTAAAAACGTTGCATGAAAACGTATTAAAAACGTGATAGGGACGAGAAAGATTAACCCGAACACCTCTGGGTTTCCTAAATTTTTCACTTGTTAAAACAATCGGTTTTACGATATGGGCGTTTATCTACGTTTTTCTAACCCGACCCAACGGGTAAATATTGAAACAAAAATAAATCTGTCTTTCTTTCATTCTTATCCCAATCCGAACACAAGACCCGACATAAACCCGCGAAAGGCCAAAACGGATCGGAACACTAAATGGATCAACCCCAAGGCTATACAGATGTGAAAAAACCAAATTACAAGTTTCTACTAAAGAAATGCATTTATGGTTTGAAACAAGCCCCTCGGGCTTGGCACGAGAAATTTACCCCAGCATTATTAGAATTTGGACTCACTCAGAGTAAATCGGATCCGTGCCTATTCATTCGTCGTCAACAGGGGGAGATATTGATAGTGATCATTTACGTTGACGACACACTAGTGTTCTTCAACACCAAATCATCCTTCCTAGAACTCACAAACCATCTGAAGAAATTCTTCGAAATACGAGTACTACCCGCAACAAGATTCGTTGGAATCGACATAGTGAGAGAGCCTGGGAGTAACCGGATTTTTCTACATCAAAGCAGCTACGCTACGAAACTCATTGACAAATTCAAAATGGCCAACTGTAATCCAAAATCCATTCCTAGTGATCCAAATGTTCATCTCAGAAAAGGTACCAAGGATCAAGAAGTCAATATGCCAGCAGACCCACTACTGAACCGTTACAGAGAAATAATTGGAGGAATTATGTACTTGGCCGTCTCTACCAGGCCAGATGTGGCACAAGCTTTAAACGTACTAGCTAGATTCTCAGAAAACCCACAAAAGGAACATCTGACAGCAGCAAGACATCTATTAGCATATCTGAAGAAAACTACAGCCTATGGTTTATGTTTTGACGCGGACCGAGCAGAAGATCTCTTGGGTTATGCGGATGCGGACTTTGCTGGTGACCTAGATGAACGAAAATCTACATCAGGTTATGTATTCACGATGTGTGGAGGACCGGTGGCCTGGTCATCAAGATTACAACGCAGCATTTCGCAATCAACCACAGAAGCGGAATTCGTCAGTCTGAATGAAGCAACCAGAGAAGCGGTGTGGTTGAAACGCATCCTCAATGAAATTGACTCCACCTACACCAAACCTGTCCAAATACGCTGTGACAATCAGGGAGCAATACGACTAGTCCATAATCCGGAAAATCATCAACGAACTAAACATATAGAGGTGAAATTTCTATATGTCCGAGAACAACAACAAAACGGATCTGTTGATGTCGTGTATGTGGGAACGAAGGATCAACTAGCTGATGGATTGACAAAAGGATTACCTCGACCACGCTTTGAGGAACTCTGGTCACAGTTGGGAGTCATAGAAGTCGTAAGCAAACTTAATTGTCCATCATACATGTGAACTTAAAAGCTCCAAGGTTTGAGGGGAAGTATTGGAAACATAAATAATCAAACCTAATGAGCTTCTATATCTTGATCACAGGTGGCGCCAGATGGGTGACTTCATACCATCCTCAGAAGTAAGATGAACAGGCCTCCTCTTCTAGATCTCCCTGTCAGCTGTCAGAAAGCAGCCTTCATCTTTGGTCTACCTCGTTGTCACTTCTTGACGTTTATCTCTCTCAACATCTTGTCAATTATCCTGTTTCTGTATTATTCTACATTGTGCTACAATCTCATCAATCTACCTAACTAGTTTGTATAAACCTAAGTCAAACTATATTATCTAATCACAATGTCTATTGTAATACAATTGTTCGTTTGCTCACATATTCATTCCAATAGACATATCAGAATCTTCCACTGAAACTAAAATATCTGCAGTAAAAAGTTCCACCTGTCCGAATCTGTCGATAATAGATCAGCAGTCACAGCAATCACAGCGACGTCAATCTGAGAAATCTAGAAGTTTCGATCCACCAGACCCTGCAAATCAAACCCTCCCCCCCCCCCACTCCTCGTCTTCAGCCGGAGATTTGAACGCAAAAGAAGATCAATCTTCAAAACCAAAAGCAACACTGAAGGAAAACGATTGTTTACGTTTCCAAAACTGTCGTTGAGTGCCAAGTGGGTTCTTGGCGTTTCACTTGCTATTATAGGCGCAATGATAGTTGGTCTAATAGTATATTTAACATCCTTTTCTCTTGTTCCTTTGATCCTGGACCAAATTTTTCTCCTAATGTGACCGTCCCTGAATTTTGATTAGAAGAAACTAGAATTAATCTATTTTAACTTTTTTATTTAAACTGATTTTTTTGTTTTACAGACAAACATTACTGGCCATTCATCTTATCTTGAAGAAAGTGTTAATGGGGTATCAAACACAAATATGTGGAGAAGTGAGTTGCCACGAGAACACAGTTGAAAACGCTACTGCCCCCATGTCAATCAACAAAAACGTTCATGGAATAGCCACTTCCAAAATTAGCAATAACTCTCAAGAGCAGGAGCTTAATTCACATAGTGTTGACAACTTGCCTGGGGTAAATGGAATTGGTGTTTTTTCTTATTTTTTTTATTTGCATCTGATTTTTTTTTTAGGTTAATGCTACTCCCCCAGTTTCTCTTTCAATTGATAAACTTGTTCAAGGAATATCGGCTGTTAAGCAGAACATGATGAATGCATCTTATCTTCAAGAAAGTGTTACTGGAGTATCAGAAAATATGAGAAGGGAATTTCCTAACACAGTTGAAAACGCTACTGCCCCCATGTCAATCAACAAAAGAGTTCATGGAATAGCCACTTCTAAAATTAGCAATAACTCTCAAGAGCAGGAGCTTAATTCAATTAAGCTCCTGCTGAACTGAATAAACCGCTCCCAAGCTAGCACCGTATTTCCCAATTCATTACCTGGTCGTGACCTGGCATCAAATTCACTCCCGGCTTTTTTGGGCACTTTTTTGGTATTGATTTGGTAGTAATGTGATCAGACTATTGTGGCCAATTTGCTCCAAATGGTTGCTAATTGGTACTTCATTAAAAATATTGGCCCATTGTGACCAATTAGCTCCCAAACGTTGCTAATTTTGACAAAATAAATTTATTCTGCTATTACTGTTAAAATGGTTACCACTTTTTCGGGGTTACCAACCCCGACTTGGTTACCAAGGTTTTCAAGGTTACCAACCCTAACTTTTTCGGGGTTACCAACCCCGAAAGCGGTCCAATTTTTATTTTTTAACAATGAAGTAATTTTAGGCTTCACTGGAACTTGAAAATTACAAACTAAGTGGGTTTTCATCTAAGTTGAACAAAAATAATTTAATTTCTATGTTATCTTGTCTTTAAACACCATTCTGGAACATAACGCAGTCTTTTTTTCAATTTTTCAATTTTCCTTTATTTTAATTAAGGTAATATGACTAATATTAACGCCTGCTGTACTGCCTTATTAGCTCCATAAATTTTATTGTTAAATTCTTTGATTTTGCACAATATTTTCATTTCAAGTTTCAACTAAAGATTTCCCTGAAAGAAGCAAAAAATTCATAAAATATTTTCATTCATTCATAAAACATTTCTTTCTAGTAGAAAAATTCGTTTCAATATTACCAATTTCTAAGAGTCACACCATTTTTTTGGCCGCACGGGTGTGGTATTCATCGCGCTCGCTGCAGCACAAAGCGCCACTTGGGGCTTAAAAAATGGGAAAATATAAACCAAGAATTCTTATAGAACAAAATGTCCCTTCTCAATAATTTTTTTTCGATAATTGCATTACTATCTTAACTTTATAAATTCTAAAAATTAAGCGGAAGGGGGTAATAGTTTAGAAGATATAGCTAGTTAAATGAAGATGGTTTCCCCATAAGCGCCGTGTTAAACACGGAACTCCAAAAATAGGGCAGTAAACTACGTATTTTCTTTAAATTTTAGCCATTATGAAACATATTTTCAAGAAAAAAAAGTTTGAGTATAGACTAGCCTTAGATAAATACAGCTCATTAATTACAATTGTAATTTTATTAATATTTATAACTTTTTTAATACATGAAAAAATCCGAAAAAATTAAAATTAATTTTAAACCACTTTCCGGTGAAAAATTTGGGAAGGGTTTTAACAGTAGCTTCTCCATAAAATTCTACATATTTAAAAAAAAATTCAGTTTACATGGAGTTCACGCCAAAAGCCCTTTTTTCCCTATCTTTCTGCCACTACATGCACTTGTTGATGTATTCTCGTCAACTTTTCTAACTGTGTTTTGTGGAATCGATACACATTTTTTTCGTTCTTTCTGGGTTCTCTGACTACAAACTAAATAAAGTGGTTAGTTTGAGTGATGAAATGGGTTGCCGCCTGTTCCTCGGTCCCACACCCATTGTTACCGTTACTTGGCAGTAGTAGAATTTATTGATGAAACAAAAATTCAATTTTTGGTAACGAAAGAAATCAGACAAATTTATTTTCTAGTGTTTAACCGGGATATAAAAAAATAGACCGGTCAGACCTATCGCCATGCCGGTTCGCCTGGCAATAGAGTCAAAATTTAATTTTATTGCCAAAATGAATTTTTTAATTTATCTTGATAAATGTGGAAAGCCCGTATGAAAAATAAATTATAATATGAACTGATTTGGTTTCTTTTTCCAAATATATTTCTCACATATAACTCTGGTTCTATTCTTAAAAGAAAAGAAGTGAGCTTCCATTGCATTCTGACAACACAATGCCGTCAAGTTAGAATTTATGTACAGGTTGCAATAGAAGTATTCATTATGTATAGTCCACCGCACTAAAGCTGCGATCAACAATACTAATTATAGGCAGATTCAAAAAAATAAAGAGATTTTAGACGAAAAGGGAAAAAAAGTTATGTAAGAACATTAAATATATATTTTTTTGAACAGTAAAATGGCAAGGAGTCACTATTTGAAATCGTGTCCCGGTATCCTTATATCGATTATCAATTTTTTTATTTATTGGTTTGACAAAGTTCTTACATTTTTTAACAGGAGCACAAGGAACTGGATCAGGATTGAAATTGTACTCCATTATGAGAGACAGGAGAAAAGCTTGCGCGACAAAGGATAATGAATACTTCAAAGCCCATGAAGAAAGAGAAAGAAAAAAGCTTGCTGAAACTAATAAAAGACAAGAAGAAGAATGTGTAGAATTTAGGAAAATTAGGGAAAATAATGAAAAAATGAGGGAAAATAATTTAAAATTAGAAAAGAATTACAAAAGAAATAATGTAAATTATGGGAACCGGTTGCAAATAAATTTTTTCACTTGTAAATAGAATATTAAGTAGATGCAAAATAGTTGATTTCATTAGTAATTTGTTCGATTGTATTTTTTATTTTAAGACACAAGTACAGTAGTTATGGAGAATTCGGAGTCACCACCAGGACGACATCATCAACAGCCAAATTCTTTTTTTCAGAAAGCCATTTTCGACGAACGGTGATGGTTGTACTCCATCAAGGTACCGCCATTGACGCCAGAAGTGGGTCGACATGACCGACATAGCCTTCCAATCCTTTGGCGAATATAATTCTTCTCCAATGACATCATCTTTGGAATTTGGAGTACATTGAAGAAGTAAAAAGTGATTCGGTGTAAGAGGCTCCGGATCGCGGATAAGCATGCCACACTGCATGAATGAGTTGGAAAAATACATGAGTAAAAGGTCTTTGTTTATTCTTTTAGTCAATTTAAAATGAAAGCAGTCATTTGCCTGCTTAGGAAACTACATGCATGATTCGAGATGAACAGGAGACATTACACTCGAGTTTCTAAATTATTTGCAGTATTTATGGAAGTCAAGACATTAAAGCAAGATTAAAGAACGTCCGTGAAATTTAAAAAATGTCATCAAGTAAGCCAAAATTTATATCTAATTTTTATGTTTCAATGTTTGCGTGAGCATTTTTTCTTTTTGACAAGGTTTTCTAATATTGCATGTTATTCAATTCCGGCATTTTTTTAAAAGGTCCATTCACTGACGTAAGAAAGACCATTATTAATGGAAAGGAAGTCTGGATATGCATTAATTTGCCAAACCTTTTCCTCTAAAAGCCAGATAGAAAAACATGAGCGGTTTATTCAATTTTTAGTGGAATAAAAAAAAGTGCAACGAGAAGAGCAGAAAAAAATTGATGCAAGGAGCAAGGAAAAAATTGGAAAAAGAAAGGGATGGGGTGGCAATCGCCACACTGAATTGTATAAAATAAATACAATAGTTCACAGTACAGTAAGATGGATGGCTTCAGATTCGAGAAACACAAAAACAAACAAATACAAAATTCTGCACGAGGCAGCAAACGATTTACAAAAATGACAAACGACGAGACTGAACAGCTTCAAGGGCTACTGTGGCCAGACTGGCGAAACGAGGCTAAATTCTTTAGGTCTCGCCATTAGGGGTAAGGGGACAATAGGAAAGCGAGCGGGGGAGGGGATGAGCAAAGCGCCACATGTAAAGGGGAAGGGGGCAAAATAAGTTTCGACTTGTCTTGACTTCTCCGGAGAGAAAAAATGAAAACAAAATAAATGTCGATCGTGGCGCGAAAATAGAAAATCACGACTACGTCGTGAACAAAAAATTAAAAGCGTTAAAAACGCAAAATACAGTCATGCCTGTAAGTTTCTTTAACAGGATTTAAAATATCACCTGTTTTAAAGCGTATTGGCGGAAAGTATTTCGCCTTCGGATTTTTTCACCTTAAACACAGAAAAAAGGTAAAAAAAGAAAGGAAAATATTAAGAAGAAAAGGAAACAGAAACCTAGACTGGGGAAAGAAACCATTATAAAAATCAAATAACAAATTTTTTTTTGGAGAATTTCAATTTTGATCTATCCTTTAAAATAAAAACACACATATATATGGGATACCCTCAATTTTAAAACGGATGCTATGGCAAGTTATAAAGCTCTTCAATGATTTTTGAATCATTGGTAACTGCTGTTTTCTAAAAGGTATTATAAAAAATAAACCCAATTCATTGGGTCCTCAAGAACAAATCAGGAAAAAAAATTTTAATTTACACGTATTTACCTAGTTTTTAGATAATTTAACTTAGGGTAAATTAGCTAGTTAAGAGAAAAAAACGTTAGGCGACTTCTATGTTGAAGACGGTTGTCATGACAACACCACGCCAAACAACAAAAAGCAGACGACACGACTTTTAGTTGTCATGGAAGCAGAATTTTGCAACGCCAGGCTGTGTTTTTTTAAAAACCGGCAACACTGGTCATTGAGTACAATTTCACAAATCTGAAATATTTAAGTAGGAGGGTTACGAGTGGGTCCGATTCCTTCTACAGGGGCTTATGGAGCGATGTCTCTCCTTCTTCTCTTCCTCCGTGCCAGAACGAAAACGACTCATTAGTAACGGAAATGATGTCGCAATAGTATATTTAAAAGAAGTTTTACTATAATTTGTTTTTATTGTTTTTAACTTAATAGGATAAAGATACTTTATTCCGTGTATGAAGAAAAACTATCACACATCAAAATAAAAATACACATAAAAAAATCACACATTAAATTTTATTATTTGGCAACACCTAACTTAGTCTTCATAACAGCTGTTCTAAACATTGAAATTTTATTCGATTTTGAACTGACACTTCAATTGGATACTATATTTCACAATTATCTACATCATGAATACACCTTGCTGCGTGTGTGCTATTTTAATTGCTGGTCGTAAACCGCAATTCATGAAATGTGTATCATGCCATCATTTTTATCATCGACAGTGTAGTGCCACGTCGATTTCTAGTGTCGAGTACGTGCATAAGAAGAAGGCTAACGAGGAATTTAATGCCCGTTGTGTGAATTGTGTGGGCGGGGTTATTAGCTTTGCTGCTGTGATGGCTGTTGTGGATCCGCCCAAAAGAACCCGTGGACGCCCAGTAAGTTATCAAATATTTCTTGCCTACTGTATTACATTGCAACATAACGGGTTTGGTGTAGTGGTTATCGTTCCTGCGTCTCAACCGTTTAAGCTCAAACCGTTATGTAACCGCTCTCTGACTGTATCTTTTAGATCAGCATCGAGCAGGATCATTACTACTGTGTACGCTATCGACAAGTTTTTTTATTGTATATACTCATTTATTGAAATTTGGCCCGTACGTCGCTAAATTTAGGCCCGTATGACGGGGCCCGTATGGTTGGGCCCGTATGACAGGGCCCGTAAGGCAGGGCCCGTACGTCGGACATCCAAATATTTAGCATTGAATAAAATGCCAAATATAAAAAACATAATGTACCAGTCGTTTAAATATGTAAAAATAAAGTTATTTTGATAGAAAAAAGCTTTTAAGTAACTTGAATGCACTAGGCCTAGGCGACAATTTTTTATTTTATTTTTTTATTTTTTTGTTTATGTTGTAAGTTAAAGTAAAAAGCGGTCATCTAAAATTGACTTTAACCCGATGTGATATTTTGAATTCCCAATTTGTCAATCAAAAACGATCTTACTACATAAGCCAAATAAGGGAGTAAGATTCTATATATGATCTGGGAAACCACTAACGTTTGGGAGTGTGAGAACACGAAACTGAAAGAGAACGAAAATTCAACCACTCCACTAAATCTACCGGCATGAATTTGAGTTGACGCTGTTCTTATCTCCGTTGCTTTTTGAAGATCACCAAGACTGTCGTATAGAGTTGCGTATGAAAAGATACGGCTTTTCAATTGTGGTGGATGTCGTTAAGATGTAAGTATTAGGGTGTTTCATATTACACGAATATTTTTTGTTTCGCGCGGCCTTTTGGATCGAGGTGCGTTATTAGGAAAAAAAAATATTCCCCAAAGATGAAATTTTAAAAAAAATGTTTGCCTCTCCCGCGGGACAAAAAATCGTGAAAATAGGCCAAAATTGGCATTAATTAATTCATATGAGCCGAACGGCTTGAAATATCTCCACGGCTTTTTCAGGGATTGTAGATAAGCATCTTAGGAACGCTCTCTCCAAAAATTAGCTTAATCGGAATAGTTTTAGATCCCCCGAAAAAATAAATTAATGAGGCAACCTTTTGTTTTTATTGTCAGGCATCAGTGCCTTGTATACAAGGCAAAATGTGATCCGCTATCATTCTTCTCAGTTTCTTTCAAATAGTAAGATGACTAATAGAAATAAAACTAGAACGGATAACACACTTGCGTGAAAAACAAAAATTTTCCACAGGAAGACTATCGTGAGTTGTTTTTAAACTCACGATTCTTTTTCTCGGTACAACTACCATATTTCTTTGAATTTACGGAAACCAGTAGTAATCATTTAAGGAATTTAGCGTTATACTATTTTCATTTGTTCATTTGTTGTCTCTTTATGTGCGAAAGATCACGCAAAGTTCATGGCACGGTCCATTTATTACTTTTAAAAGAACCAGACAGGGGGATGTCACATTTAATTATCGCGGTATTCCACAATGCCGTTTTTTTTCCGCTCAAGTCTGTTGAATTGCATCAGCACAGGATTTGAAGTATTTATCGTTGATGAAATTTTATCTAACCGAAGATGAAATTAAGTGCGGCCAAATTTGTAATTAAATCGATCTTTGCTTCGTTTGTGGCACATCAATGATAGACATTTTTTTCATATTTGATAAAGAACTGACGATGTTTTTAAAACATCTATCGACAAATCGGCGACTACTTTTTTCAGCACGCAAACCATTATTCCCCCCAAAAAAATTTCCGAAGATCCGATGGCGATTGACTATCCGAATCAAATAATTTCGGATCGCCAAGAAAGAAAAATCGCGATTTCAGACAACTCTCGATAGTTTTTCAGTGGCTGTTTCGTTTTTCACGTAAGTGTGTTATCCGTTCTAGTTTTATTTCTATTAGTCATCTTACTATTTGAAAGAAACTGAGAAGAATGATAGCGGATCACATTTTGCCTTGTATACAAGGCACTGATGCCTGACAATAAAAACAAAAGGTTGCCTCATTAATTTATTTTTTCGGGGGATCTAAAACTATTCCGATTAAGCTAATTTTTTGAGAGAGCGTTCCTAAGATGCTTATCTACAATCCCTGAAAAAGCCGTGGAGATATTCCAAGCCGTTCGGCTCATATGAATTAATTAATGCCTATTTTGGCCTATTTTCACGATTTTTTGTCCCGCGGGAGAGGCAAACATTTTTTTAAAAATTTCATCTTTGGGGAATATTTTTTTTTCCTAATAACGCACCTCGATCCAAAAGGCCGCGCGAAACAAAAAATATTCGTGTAAAATGAAACACCCTAGTAAGTATAGCTTCCTGTACATCAGATGGTGTTATCAAATTTGGCATGTATCCGGTAGGATCGTTCAAATTCTTTTCATTTATGAGGAGCAAGAGAACCTCAAACTCCATGTCCTTGTCTGCATTTCAAGCTAGACGCTTGGTACAACATAAGGAATCTTCATAGCTTTCATTTCCGCTCGTACTGGGGCAACAAAAGGAAATTTTACTAGCCCTAGTAGAGTGGAGGCGTTGGAACTTAATAATAATGATCTTGTTATTCCTTGGAACTTCTTTGCCTCGGTATCTATCTTTGAAAAAAAGATAGATACTATACCGATAAGGTAAGATTCTGTACAAAATATTTCGGTATCTTTTGGGTATCTATATCTTCCCTCCCAAATTTCACGAAATATCTTATCTTATCTGTATATTTTACAAATTGCGCTAAAAGATACAGATAACATACCAATACTTGCATTTTATCGTTTCTATTGATTTTATTAGATTTTATTCTGTTTTGGCAACACTTGTGGCTTTGCGAATGTAATGAATCACTCGTTATTGCGCGCGCATCTTATTATATTATTTTGAATAACAGTGACCACTACCAAATATGGTCGTGCGCAAGAACGCGCTGCTGTTATTTTTTCCAGCTCTTAATTATTCATGCTTCATCTGCTTTTCCAAGTAAATATATATATGATATTTTAATGATTTAATTGTATTTAAACTATTTTAATGTGAATTACTTAAGGCTGGAAGTGCCTTATTGTGTCTTCTTCTCTACTGATTTCCTTCTCTACAACGGTATGTCATTATTATGTTATTATTCTGCTAGTTATTAGTATAAGTCAAATACATCGGCTTGTGGGTAAAACGCCTCTTGTTATCTTTATTTATCATTTTTAATTCGTGTTCTCTTGTAAAGTTAATTCATCCGAACGGATGGATCTTTACACAAAGAAAGAGAAAAATATTCTCTGATCGTAATCGTTACAGAAATTTGTATTACCATTTAAGAATTATAGCTTTTCAAAATGTTTAAACGTTTTGTGAAAAATAAACCTTCTTGACTAAACAATCTTTCTACTGATGCGGAAAATGGAAGTGTAACGTTACCTTCTAACTTATCTCCTGATCAGACCTCAGAACTCATGCCTTAATCATTTTGCAAAACAAATTACTTTGACATTTTTTCGATCGTTGGATAGTCACCGAGTCATTGAAACATCTCCCAGATCTGAGTTATGGATAGTGAAGTATTATTTAAACTTTGAAAAATGAGTTTTGCCAATTGATGATTATATACTCTACATGATTTATAAGTGTCTGATCCCACTTCTGCTTCAATATTGGAATGGAAAGCCTCACGGCGAGAGAATTTATTTTTTGTATGGAGAAGAGATTATGTGTCTGACCAAAGTGATGATCAAGTGGTTCATAAATTTCAAAAATTTCACAAATTTCGAAATTTCCTATTTTTTTTGAAAAACATATATTAAAATTGCAACATAAAATAAATTTTATCATTAAAAAATGTTAAGAAAATAAATTTTACAAAGTTGAAGATAAAGTTAATAGATTCCCCCTTTAGGTGGCTGACATTTAAACTTTGCTGTCTGCTACATGTGAAATATAAGAAAACTGTGAAATTCAATTGGAAAACAAAACAATATGTGTTCAATAAATTCTGGGGAGGATGATGATACATGGGACCTGCTGCAAGAAAACAAGGTCTATATTATATCTAACAGTATTTAAAAAATTATTCAGGATTTGGTTTTCACTAGGATTCGTGCATTGGCAAGAGTCAGCGAGTCCAGTGTAGAAATTGAAGAGTACATTCGAGATGTTCTAGGCGATCCCGATATGTTTCAAATTATGACTAACGCACAAATATTTGGTGCAATATTTTCACGTTGTCCACCAAAGTTAAATCTTTCACCTGGTAACAAAGTAACTTTTCAAGTTTTATCTTAAGTATGCAAGCAAATTGTAGACAGGTGGCAAATTTCCAGTAAAGGAAAGCCATTTCAAACAAAACCTGGTAAGCTTATATTATTTCAAACCATTTTATCATGTTTTGTAATATGTAATATATTATTTTATCTTATTACAGGAAGCCAACAGCTGCACTCTAAAACCCAGTCCTTCTCGGTTCTTCATCCAAACCCCATGTTCTTATGGCAATGTATATACTACGTCTGTTGATAAAAACGAGATAAACAATTCACAATCGTCCATTTCGTTTTGATCTCTCGTTGACTGAGGACAGTGTAAACTACTCTGCAGTGAAGGACTATTTGTTTACAAACAACGCCCCACTGACTGTCTGTCTGTCCGAGGATGCAACAGAAATACTTTGTCGTGTCTGATTGCAACGTGAAGCAAAAGGTGTGATAAACTTGACAAAATTTATAAACGAAGCAAACGCAATTGTGTTGCTTTAAACCGTGAAAGTTCATCCAGTGTTCTGGTTTTCTTTCGAATTCTGGTTTTCTTTCGAACACAGTGATCAATTTCTCAATTTTATCGAGAATATCTGAAATTCTCTTCATCATTTGCCAGGACAGTTTATTTTCATCGTTCTTCTGCCATGAAACAAATCAAAAACAATTTCCGCGCTGCTCCCATATGGAAACGAGATGCATTGGGTCATCAATACACAATTTACGTCTGAACCATATCTATCTTAGGCAATGATTCTAAAATAGAAAAACCAGCATGGTGCTGTATATGTTCCCGATCATGGAACGACTCGTCAGCAATTTCTGGATATGTCATTCTACCCCTTAACCGCAAATGTTGTGAACATATTCACCCTCTGTTTCAAATTTCATACATCCGAAGTATGACCCACAAGATGATGAAGTAAAATCATGATAATCAATGAAAATATAATGGAATACGTCATAATTTCTGCCTTGAGAACCTCAATATTCGTCTCAATTGTCATCTAAGAGTGAGAAAACCAATCCAAACTGATTCCACTATCAATTGGTAATATTCATAAATTCTTTTACACTTTTTTAAACATATATATATTAACTTTGATTTCATATTTATTTATTTTATTAGAGCCTAAGAAGATTGTACCAAGGTCCGTGTTATTTGTGTTGGCCCAAATGAACAAGAAGTTTAATGTGATCGAAAAAACGGTTGCGAAACCAGCAGTCGCCGAAAACGAGAATGCTTCCCCACATAACACAGGTCAGTCCGGTGGATGTCCAATAGATGTCAATTTCGGACATTGGTCCTATCCTTTGGATGTCAGTTGGACACCCTAGAAACATCCCAACAGCCGAAACGGAGATCCCAGGGATGTTTTTAAATTTTTGTCCGCCCTACACAGCGCCGTCGGATATTCTACAAACATCCGAAACGGACATACATCGGATAAAATTACACCTTGTTGAGGTTAATGTTAAATGTGTTATTTCCCTCAAATATACTACTTTCAATATAGCACCGGATTCGAACACCGAACCTTTGTGTTGACAAAAACAGCTTACTAACCACTAGACTATTAGACGTTGTTAACAACTATAAAAATTATAGAGAGACGTTATATCTATCGGACTTTAACTTTTTTTCCCAAGTTACAGTAAATGACAAACCATTAGAAAATCCCGATAGAAAGAAGTTTTTAACTATTTTTTTTAACCCAATTAAATACTCATTGCAGCCCAACAAAAAACTTATTTTTTAACCCTTAAAAACAGATTGGGACTCATTGATTAGACTGTCAAAAGTCTTCTTTTATCAAGACGGAGATTTAACTTTATTTTGGTGCCATTAAAAACTCTATCAGTAAATTTTATCTTCAGTATTACAAATTTCCAAATATTTCGATTTTTCTCATTGCTAAAGAGTGTATGTGTTTCCCTAACCGAATAGGAGCATCATTTACTGGGGTTTTTCACGCCCAAAGTATGTTCGATTTCTTCATCACATTCCCATATAGAGTATTCGCGATCGAAGGAGGAACAACTCGAGGGAATGCTTTGGACGATGTCAGTTTTGCCTCAGGCATAGTTGTGCCTTCTTCATTTCTCCCTTATGGTTTGCACTCTTTCTCTATAAATATCGTTAACCACTGTAAAGTCTAATTTCTATTTGTACAGTATCCTGGGGTTCGTTAAGTGACAATGCCAAAAAGTGTGGTCTCTTGCCCAATGAGAATTGTCAAATTGAAGGGATTAATTTTTAGAACCAATAATGTATGACTTAGATCGCACTCGAGCGCGCCAAGTTTTTAGTTGGCGTAATGAAAGTGAAAAAAAGCTTTGTAAATTGGTTTTTCTAAAAACGTTGCCATGTTTATGTTAAATAGCATTAGCAATTGTAATATTTTTTAGCTGGCAACGTTCAGACTTTTTTTGGCAGACGATGTGGAAGTTCTGATATTTTAGTAGTCGGAAGATTACACGTAAAATGTCTTCTCCACCAAACAGACCACGTTTGCCAAGATGTGTGACTGTGAATGGTGTGCAATATTTTTTGAATAACCGGCCATTGATTCAAAGTAAGTGTTGAGACAATTTCTTAATATTAAAATTTTTGTATGTGAGTTATGTGTGTTAAATCATTAGGGGTTGTCGATGTAAGACCACGAGGTAATATCCCAACTGTGATACGCCTCCCTTTAGTTGCAAAACCTTTCTATCAAAATCATCAAACAGCATCGATGTCGGTTTTAAATCATAAATTGCCCATGTCATCTACTTTAAGTCAAAGTACTTCCAGCCTTGAAGAGATTCCGAAAGTAGTTGCTCCCCAGCAATTGATGATGTCAAAACTGCCTACTTCCGTACTTATGCCAACACCACTGTCCAGTAAGACTTAATCATAAAAAACGTTTTATAACTGTCATCAGAACATTTTTTATATTAACAGATTCACTTACAGTGAAGGAAACACCTAGTTCAAACTCTATGCAATTACTAAACCATGCTGTCCCATCGCCGATGAAAGGTATTGAACTTTTTATTTCGTAAATATTTTCTCAAATTTAGTCTTGTAATTTTAGATTTGTCAAAGACTGTTGTGGATCTCACTGATGAGCCAACACAATCCTCTCAAAGCGAGGCTACTAAAACTAGTCAGCGATGGGAGGACAAAGAAATTTTAATGTTACTGTCTTGCTATGAAAAATTTCTTCCTCGATTCCGAAAGAAAAGAGAGCCAGAAAAACGGATATGGGGAGAAGTGAGTTTTTTGTAAGGTTTTTCATAGATTATATTTAACAAATTTCTTTTTGTTATTCTTAGGTCTCTGAAATGATGAACTCTAATGGAGTTTCGGTAACAGGGGAACGATGTGTGGCAAAATGGAAATCGTTGCGGGAACGCTACAACACCATTAATGAAAAACTGCTGAAGGAAGGAAGTGGTAGAAAATCGCTGTGGCCTTACTTTGAACGCATGAATGCTATCCTTGGCTTCGACGACACAGTGCGGTTGCAATATGTACATGAGGTTGGGGCAGCTCAAAAACCAAAGTTGCCCAGCGAAGGCTTAAAACGTCAGTTCAGCCAGCACTTTCAAGAAAACTGAGTCAAGAATCAACACAGGCGAAACTTTGAATCGACTTACTGAACTAGAAGCAGAAAGAAATGACCGAGATAAGGAGTTTTTAGAAACTTGGAAATCTCAAAGTGAGTCAAATGCTGCCAAAAACAACGCGATTATAGCTGCTTCACAAGCGATTGGACAAGTGTCATTGGCAATTCTCGAAAGATTAAAGAGACAGGACACAGCAAGTTCAACGGTAAACATATTTTACAATGCTTCCATGAAATTTATATAATTTTTTTTATTTTAGGTTTCATCGACTCGTCTATCTCTTCTTGATTGATCAAAATGCAAAAATCTTTTCCTTTAAATCTCTATTTTCAAAAAATCATTAGGAGGAGAATTATTGTTCAATTTTTGTTTCTGTAAGAGGCCGAGGTTTGGTTTTCTTTAGTATAGAAAGTGATAATTCAGAATTTTTTCGAGTGTTTTCATTTTTTTTTTTCGGCTCAACAGTTTCTGGGCTTTATTACGTGCAATCGACTTGTCTATTGAATTGGTGTTGTGTTCTGTTGTAAAAAAGAAGTGTACAAAATACAAATTCACGTTTTTTGTTCAAGCAATCAAATCTTCTGCCATTCTCCTTCTCTTTTCTAATCCTGCCATGATCTCTTCTTCGTTGTCGTTATTTTCAAAATTATCCTCTTCGTTGTCAGCTATTTCAGGAGGAATTTCAGGTGCGTCATCAATCCATCCGTCGTATTCGAGTCCAAAATTATGTAAGCAAGCCGTAACTATCAACATTGTATGAGCGTTTTGTAGATTGAAAACGTCAAGAAATTTCAGCCTGCGCCACTTCATTTTTTTCAGACCAATGGCTCTCTCCACACTCTGTCGGTCAGACTTCAGAATTAAGTTAAAGGCAAGTTCATGCTCTTCTAGCTCTCGATTTCGCTTGAACGGGACCATGACATACACACTGATTGGATATGCAGTGTCTGCAAGTAGGTGGAAGTTTGTGTTAGCTAGTCGAACGTGTAATGCCTGAGACAACGAACTGTTCCGAAATATTCTCGAATCATGCATTGACCCAGGCCATCCGACACTAACGTCAATAAATCTCAGTTGCCTAGTGGCTACTACTTGCACTTTAATTGTAGTCTTACATTTTCTGCTGGTGTATGCTGGCAACTTGTTCAGTGGTTGTCTTATCTCGACCTCAAAACTGTCAAGGTAACCTATGGATGAGAATTTTTTTAAACGCCTAGTTAATTACACAGACAAAAATGGTTTTTACCAATTGTATAAGCGAGAGTATTTTCGGCCAAAAGAGCTTCATATTGATTAATTGCTGGCCATTTAATAAATACACTGGCCATAGTAGCAATTTGCCTACAAGTTTTCAATACTATATAATGAATATTTCCACGATTCAGACCAAAACGTCGAGAAAGAACCCTAAAAGATTCTCTATTCGCTAGACACCAAAGCGTCATCAGCATCTTGTCGGTGACTGGAATACCAGTATACATATTATCTCTTCTTATTACTGGACCGACAATATTCACAATATTGTAAAAACATTTAAAGTGATAATAAGACATACATTAATAAATATACAAGACCACCGTTTTCTCAACAAACCTGAAAAGCGAGTTTCGATAGTCTGAAATCATTTTTAAACTGAATCTCTGGGTATCTTTGAAACCAAGTACCAACATAGGTAGTAAAGTAAACCTCTCTATTAGCATTTATTCGCTGTCGAGTCATTCTCTGATGCTGTAAGAATTCATCAAAAATATAATTGCGTCTCCCAATAAATTCTCGAACCACATTTATGTCACCATCGTCATCGGAAATTAATTGAAAAAAATCAATAACTTGGTTCAGAAATAAAATGTATTCTTCGAGCATTTTGACTGGGGAAAAATCGAAGCAAAAACTTTGTTATTGTCCGGACGGACAATACGGACCAGTCCGGAACGGTCTGGTTTTTTATTTGAAATAGACCACTTTGGCAACAGAGCACTTGTAAAAAAACAAGCTCTCTGCGTTGTCACTTAACGAACCCCTGCAAAAAAATCCGAACGCGATTTTTATTTTTTTAAACATCTAGTGAGGGAAAAATAAACTATTAGTTAATGTCTAATCCTTTTCCAAGGTGATATTGGCGCGATAGACTAAAGGCAGGGAAATTTCCAGACATAGCCATGAAATTGGGAAAAAGAAACTCTAAACGACCAGTAGCAGATTCCATTAGAAGAGCTTGGGATCTATAGTCCTTTCTGATTCTGTGTCAAAAGATCTCAACTGGCTTGGTAGACGAGATAAGCGACAAACTTTTAATTAAAGCTGTCATTGATTTACAAAGTCGTTAAATGTTGAGTTTGATTATTCATTATCAAACCAAATAAACATTTGCACTGACTGAGATGCGGTTTAGTATATCATGTCAGACTTCATAGTTTCTCATTCGTCTGCTGTTCGGGTTCTCTATGTCTAACTGTCATCTGGTAAAGAGCTAAAGTTTATTGCTGGTCAAATTGTAAGAAATTATCTTCTATATGTTATAGCATGATATTGCTTGCTGTAACTGTGAATGAAACCACCCAGATGGATGAGACTAACTCTGTGTATGTATCTGTTTATTACATCTCAACCAGAAGTAGTCAAATATTGCGCGTAAAAAGTAATGTATTACCATTAATAAGTTACTTTCAGGATGCTACGGCTTCTGTTGAAAAACATGAATTTTTGTTGCAGGTATTTGAAGACAATCGGAAAAAAATTCGAAAAAAATCAGGCTTAAATATGTGTGAATGTTTTGGTCAGTTTTTTTCCAGATGTGATACACATCACAGTATTGTTAACGTGATACTCTTGAAAGCAATCAAGAGTCCTGTGTTATAGTGTGCTGCCAGTCGCGGTATTGTATGAAAAAACAGCTTAGCTCTGCCTTCAAATCTTTCTGCCTATCTCAACTGCATTAAATTTTGCTGTCCCATTTTTCTGAAAATCTCTCTTTTTTTAAAATGTCCATATTTCCTAAAATAATGGGTCTTAAATCCCAATTTTTTTGTAAACGATAAAAAAATGGACAAAGTAGTATTATTTTTTTTTGTATTTTTCCCGTAAATCTTTATATGAGGGCGAAAAATTTAACTCGCGAAAAGCCGTTTTTTTTTATTTTGCCAATAACTCCTACAGTTATTGATAAAAACACACCAAAGTTCAACCTCGATTATATAACATTATTTTGCATGTTATAATACATTTTTTTTTTTAATTTATTAATGTTTTCTATTTTTCTTTCCACTGTTCCACTTTTCCCAGTGTCCCGGCTTACTCCAGTCTCCCCTAATTTGATGTGTATTTTTGTTGTTGAAATTTGAATGCTTACTTTTATAAATCTTACTACTTGATGTAGTTTCCATGGAACACTGGTTTTTATGCGAGAGTGTTTATCGCAAACAAACATTCCCTATCTGTTTGTATGTTGATGTGTTTCTTGATAGCTAGGAGTGGTGAAATGAAAGCTATAGTTTGGCGTGATATGGTTACCTATATATTGGATGTCTCGTTTGATTTTGAATGAATTGTTTATGATTTATCATTTTAAAATAAACCCTTGTGATTCTTGATTTAGTCGAGTTCGGCCGGGTGATTTTCAAATGACGTTGGATAAATATATCGGTAATTCTTTGTGTAATTTTCTCTAAACTGATATTTATATTTATTTTAATTTTCAAATTTAGATTGAACGTAAGACATGGTCTAAAAGGAAAAGTAGTAATGATTTCCCTAATTTGAATTGGAATGAGAAATAATTTGAGGAGATTGTTACAGTGCTGATCTCAGAGAATGTGCTGTTGGTACTAAATTTTATTTGTAGTATTACTAGTATATATTTGTGATTTTTTTCTCATAGATCTTATTTGACTCTTGATCAATTCTTCATTTGAGAAATCGAATAAGAAGATTTTTAGAATCAATTGAATCTATTTATGGCATTGTTGATGATAGTGAATCTGATATATGCAGATAGTATTGAGAAATGAAATAGAAGATCAAACGGTTGATATCGATTAATTTTTCCTAAAATAAATATTGATTAAAAAAAGTGGAAAATATTTCTGTTGTAGATTTTTATTGGTAGAATGGGATTTGTGATGACAGGTTTGGATCGGAATACGTTTGAGAAAAGGAAAACTGTTATAAGATTGAAAGGTGTGAAAATTATTAAACAGACTATTCCTTTGAAAGATTTGTTTCGGGATTCAGTGTTACAGGTTAGTTAAGTTAAGTTAATTAAATCATGTATGAGTTTAAGTGTGATTCGTTCCCTGGTAGCACACTCACATCTAGCGTCTATCTTGTGGATGTCTTAATGTCTAAATCGGATCTTATCTAGCTACAACCTAAATTGGATATCACATGGATAATCAATTTACTACGGCCTTGAGCTATCTTCGTCTAGATGTACTATAGATGTACGTTTCTGATCAGTTTCTGATCCCATCGCGGACATCCATTTGTGACTAGAAATCAGACAGTTAACAGACAGACTTAACCAGACGTCTGTGAGATGTTCAAATTATCCGTCTATAGGCTAGACGAGGGCGAAAAAGACTTAAACTTTTAACCATTTAAACTATGCTAATGTTGTTATATTGTAAACGATGAACTAAGGAAAAATCGATTAATGCTGATCGAAACAAAAAAGTTTATTGAACGCTTAATTGACTACTATTTTAAAAATGAGTAGCATATTTACGACATGAACAACGGTGAAACGAAATATTTTCCGTTTTTGGGTTGTGACATAGGAAATCGGATCGCTTTACGCACTACATAATCGACATTTATTTTTGTAAGTTTGGTCGATAAATCAGATACCACCAATTCTGCAAATGTACTAGAAATCAAAGGATTAGTGTAAAGATCTTCCTTTTGTAAATATTTTTTGACATACAGCGAAATTTTCCCGTCTGTGCTTTTAAGAATATTTTTTACTAATGCTACACTGCCGTCATTCAAAAACACACAGTTGTCAGGGCGTTTTGTACATATTGTCACATTTCTTAGCTGAATTTTCTTGTACTGGTAACCTTTGAAATTAATAGGAGTTGGCCCATTGGTATGTTCACATGAATAACTCAGAGTCTCTGTTGACGAGGGTGAGGCGTAGTCATTGGTGGTATTAATTTCTTCTATTTCCTTCAGACGCCTGATTACTTGAGCTAGTGGATTGGCACTTGTTCTCATTAAATTCTTGATTGTTTGAAGTTTATTTTCAAATGGGAATGCACTGTAGCTATCAAGGGATCCAAGTTCTTGTACGTCGGCTGGAAGGTGGATTAAGTTGTGCACGTTATAGCTAATGAACTTTACTCCATAAATTGAAACACAATCCTCGACAAATCTTTTGAGTAGGTTTTGGGCATAGGTGGCGTATGTTTGACAATGTTTCGAGTTCGTCAGGATCTTGATGGCCACATGAAATAACATGTAATGGTCGTACATCTTTTGTGATAAGACGCCTTTAAGAGCGACAGGGAGGAAGTAGAGTAAATGATTCCTGTGCTCGGTAGCCTTAAAGTGTGGAAAATCGTCCAAAGTTCTTGTTTTTCTCGGGAATTCAACTGGACAGTATTCTTTAATGAACACTAAAAAATCAGAAACAAACTTTTTTTGGTCAGTTGTCAATCTTGTTGGATCCATTTTTCCGAATAACCAAATGCGTAGCAGCTTTTTTTGAACACCTATACAGACATTGTGCATGTAATCGATAGGAACTGCTTTTACTAGATCAATCGGCAATTTTTCAATTATGGATCTCTCTTTCTTTTGATTGTGGTGGCCTGGCTGGCTGCGCGCACGAAAAGATGCATCATTCCTTAGTGGTGCGTTCACTTCAGGATATGCCACCCGGCCGCCGTGCGCGGAAAGCACGGTTCGGGCCCAGACTCCTTTTGTTTCACACTTGTGGCAACTAAAGTATCCGTTGTGTGAAACAACACTTGTGACCATACATCTTGCTGGGGCATCACAAACGAGAGCTGCTATTTCAACTTCAACTACTCTTCCATCATATTGGAGACCTTCTTGTAGCAATTGGGTTGCTTCACATACGAAGTCGTAGAGAAAATCATTGACATTTTCAGGTTTCTTAAGCCCATGGTATATACCGATGATGATCACTTTACTTTCTTTATATCCATGTATCGAACAAAGGATAGGCCAAAACTGGCTCCCACTGCTTTTTGAAACTGGTATTCCATCTACATGAATGATAATTCGAATCTTGGTGATGGTGCTGTGGATTTTGTGGTACGACATCAATGTAAGCAGTCCTTTTGCCAAACCAAAATGCGCATACTGTCCTGGCGTCACGGATCTCAAGCTTGGCTTACTTCTCATAGTGTTTAGCAAAGTTCTGCTATCAATCGGTACATTAAGCCCACAGTCAGACTTAAGGCGTCGAAGAAGGTTGTTGACGTGAGATCTTGGTACGTTGCATTGAATCACCCATTCTGCCAGGGATTTTTTCATTCTTGCAGTTTCTTCAACTTTTTCCTTATCATCATCTTGTTCTTCGTCGGAACTGGGCTGAGTTTGCGTGTCACCTAATAACTCACACGCTTGCTCACCATCATCGTCATCCCATGCTTGGTAAGAATCTGCGTCACTGAAACCGCTATCCTCTTCAGTTGCCTCAGTAGAGGAATATTGGTCACTAGCATAAGAGTACGCTCCATCAACTAAATTGTTTACGTTATCCTCTCCAACACTAGAAATATCTGTGTGTGGTGTGTGTTGTTGTACTGGATCATCAGGTATAGCAGTGACTGGTTGAGTATCGTTGATGATTGTGTTTGTATCACTGGTAGCAGCTTGAGACTTGTCTCGACAATCCAGCAACACTTCCTCTGTAAGATTTAATGAATATATTAGTTTATTAAAATAATTTCAATCATACCATACGACAAATCATACCAAGCATTTGTTCTGCAGCCAATTTCATTCGTCTTTGTTGCTGTCGAACACCAACAACCAGCTTCCTCTTTCTCATATTGTGACTTGCCTCGTTCATCTAGAACAAATAAGTTTTATAACGTCATGGTTTATGCACAATTCTATACGACAGTCACAAGATTGTATAAATGCTACTGTTTTTTATTAAGAAGTTACCTTATTGTTGATTCTTATCAGGTGTATCCTGACAAAAACACGATGTTCAAAGCGAACACGGCGAAAGAAAAAGACTTCTGCTAGATGAGTGTTGAGAAATACCCGGGGTTGTCAAGTGGTGTTCATACTTTGGATCTGGTAACATGCTGATCTGGCAACATGTTTATGACACACCGGTTTTTTTTAAGATTCTCTTCTCCGCAGTCGCCATTGTTTCAGCCACGTTTTAGACTAAGCTCCACGCTGCTCACGTTGCCCAGAAATCGTCTTCAGTTTATTTTTAGGAATTGGTTAATGTGTCTTGTTTTTACCAATCATGGCATCAAACATTGTAGTAAGTTCAAAGTTTACGTTTTTTTTTGCCTGGTTTAAGAGTTTGCAATTTGATTCATGTTTCAGAATGATGGTAAATTTTACATCGTTGATCTGGAGACCCAAAGTGGGCTTTGTGTTGCCATTATACCTGACTTCTGGTTGCACGACACCAACTTTTGCTATTATCCTGCCAAACGTGGAGACATAGCTTGTTCGAAGAGAGAGCAGCCAAAATCAACTTGGTTAAACTACAGATGTGTGTACAGGGGACTATTTGGTATGTTAAATTTGTTGTTTATCAACTGTTAATTGACTTAATTTGTGTATACTAATTTAAATTCTATTTTCAGATACATACAGCCAAGCACGAGAGAAGGTGTCTAGGGCAGTGCAACATTCAGACATACAAACGGCTTCTGAATCTGAGGGGAATCGCTTAGGAAGAGGAAAAAGGATCAAGAGAACTCGTGCTGTCTACTCCCCCACACCTAATAATCATCAAGAATCCAGTACAGAGGATATGGAGAGTGACTTGGAAGACACGATACAGACTTCAAATGTACCACCCATACCAAATGGACTAGCTGAAAATTTCAATCGCTCAAGTAGAAAAACACTTTTAATTGTGCTGTTATAAATTTCCATATTTACTTATACTTTTATAGTGTTTCAGTCTACTTTGACACAATCAACTCAAAGTCAACTTGAAACTCCTGGCTTTTACTCGTCAGTCAACATGACGCAACATTATGAGAATGCTTCAGACAGTGGGGATCCTACCCAACTGCATACCAGCTTAAGCCAGCAAGCAACAATGAGCAACAGAACAAGAACAGAGCAACTTCCGTCATCCACTCATTTGTTGCCGGTGCCTTCTCACCCAGTCTCGCAAACACCACACAATACAAGTATTCCTGGCAGTGGGTCCCCTGCCCAAATTAGTGGCAACAGCTTAAGCCAGCAACCATCAGCACCAATGAGTAGTACTCCTGCTCCCCATGTCCAGCAAGTACCGCCATTTACACCGATGCTGTCAGTTCCTTCGCAGGCAATCGCCACAATACCACAGCAATCAAGATCGGCGTCAACCTCTACTATGCCCAAAACTACTGGAAACGAATCGCCGTTCGAAGTAAAAGTTCTAAGCTATTTATCCAAAATTGTAGGCAATCTGGAACAACTGAAAATTGAGGTGAATGTGCTAAAAGGAAAGGTTGATAATGTATCGACTACAACTCCAGAAAATTTGCCTTTTGAGATTGTGGAAATTCCCATTCTACCCATCAAAACCATGGCTGAACTGAAGCTTTACGAAGAAGTGCTAAAGAAGGATCTTGATCAGTTCTTCAAACTGGTACTTAAAAACACTATCTTAAATTATATCCTTTACTCATGGCTCTTGGTAATGATTTTATTTCAGGTACGGTTCGTAAAACAAATTGGCGGCCAAACGCTTTCTGATTGTGTCAAACGGGCCTGGGAAAGTGTTCTCACTCTTGAAGTTAGAGCTATGGTTAACTGGAATGGTAAACTACGTACAGGTCAGCCACAGAAATTTGGATTGAAGGAAGCAAAAGTCACAGAGGCATTTTTAAGTAAGATTTCTGACATTGTAATTTATTTATTTTCATCTCCTATATACAAATTTCTTTCATAGAGGGAATTGCATTCAAAAATTTAACAAAGTCGGCGCTGGAGTTTGAGACTAAAAAGGCTGTAAAAAACTGTGCGAACACTTTGAAAAAGAAAGAACTTGGAATTCCAAATGATTCCTCAGACAGCGACGAGTAATCTGACCAAAGTAAGCGACTAATTCAACTTAAATTGGATTGATACTTAATAATTATGTGTTTCCCACCTAGCTGTCATGGTGTACAAGAGAATCAGCTTGTACACCAATCCAAATTCATGATTGATCAGAAGATTAATCACTCCAACTAACGAAAGTTTATATTGAATCAAGCAATTTTTTTTAAATTATTTAATTGAGGCCGACTGTCTTAAGAAACACCAACTCGATCCGTTGTATCAACAGACAGAAAAGCTGTCTGCTGTCCTACCTGCTGAAGTGATTGTTTATTGTTTATCAATTATATGATAATAATTCAACCTAGAATAATATTTTGTGGAGTCAAATAGTTGAACGACCGTTGATACGATTGGCCTTTGGCCCATATTTAGCTGCTGATGTGCTCAGCCATCTGAGTGTCTCGTCCGACATCAGCCTGCGATGTAAGTTTTTAAATAGTCACTGTTGAGCCACTGTCCCGTTTCTACGTTTTAATTTGTGATCTCTTTTTCAAGTACTGTGAATGCAGCGGCGAGTCCCGATGAGTCTGCAAATGAGCCTTTTCTACATGTTTTCCCTCGTCGATTTCCAGATAGACAGGTGATAGAGATTACTGGTTTTCCATAATTGACAAACTAGACATCAGTTCTAATTTTTTTTCAGACCGTTGGCTCGATCCAGATTTGGCGACATAGAGTTGTCAAGATGAAGAAAAACGTACAAGCAACATTTATTTTTTTTTTGTAAACATGATGTCCATTTAATAAACAAGAATCAAGTTTTGAATCAAGTTTTCTCGTTAGTTGTTAATGTCACTGGGGCGGCGATACTGGTTCGGACTAAATCTAAATCAAGTCTATATTCATTCTAAATAAAACGGGATGTGGATGTATTCTGGACACGAAAAGTATGTCTAAGAATAAACTCATGGTGACATCTATGAGCTGTCCACAATCGGATCTCCTATAGACGGCTCCGAAGACGGCTCTAAGCCGTACCCATTTGGATGTCTTACAGCGCGACATTAGTATAGACTTAGACGATTCTATTGACGTCGGCGAAGATATCTCACTCGGCTGACAAAGATGGGAGACGTACATCCTATAGATAGAGGCGTGCTACCAGGGTTTCAGATTTCATGATTTTACAGAAAAATCCGTGTTAAACTGATATTCTATTGGCTATGGTAGAATGGATGGCGTTATTAAAGTATGATAATGAAGACATCGAATAAGAGATAGATTAAGGTGGTTAGTTTGAAAAACTGAAGAATCTTAATTGGAAAATTTTTTTTCCCCCTGTTAAAGGAAAAACTGTTATAAGATTGAAAGGTGTGAAAATTATTAAACAAAAATTTCCTTTGAAAGATTTGTTTTGGTATTCAGTGTTACAGGTTAGTTAAGTTGAGTTTATTAAATCATGTATGAGTTTAAGTGTGAATCATTTCAGATTTTCATGATTTTACAGAAAAATCCGTGTTCAACTGATATTCTATTGGCTATCATAGAATGGATGGCGTTATTAAAGGATGGATTAAGGTGGTTAGTTTGAAAAACTAAAGAATCTTAATTAGAACATTTAAGTTAACTCAATTTAAATTATTGAAAAAATTGTGTAACTTTTGAAAATTAATGTTATAAATAAATGTGTTTGAAACAATTTTCTTTATTTTTTGGAAGAAAACATGTATTACATTAAATAGCAATTTCATTTCAAATCGTTTTCAATATGTTTCACTATAAACTTTACAAATTATTATTTTGTTGTTGTTTGGTGGGATTCGTTGTTCGAGTTGAAAATCCTGTTAGAGAAGAGCATTATTATTACGAGAACAAAATTACGAAAAAAATAGAATGTTTGAATTACGCTTAGTAGTGTTGGACTCCAGTATAAACGAAGTGGATGGTTTAGGTGAAGGTGGAATGCATCTCGAATCCCAGTTGCCGTGCGCATTGTATCCCTTCATCCAAGTGACGAGTTTTTGGGATGGTTGAATTGAATTGAAAGAAGGTAGGTGCTGCTGGCCATGGCTGTTTGCCACTGGTTACAGCTTACGGGTCGCCGAAGGCGTAAGGGTCTTACACATCTTTGCTTCGTAATTTATTCGGTAAGTGTGTTACAATAATTTACACAATGGGGAGGGAAGGGGGGATTGACACATTGCATTTAGGATGTCTAGACTCTTTCAATAAGTTTGGTTTTCAGGAGGAAAGTAATGAGATGTGAGGCGATTTTGTTTTGGGTGTGTTTAGGGAATAAGCTGTTGAGGCCAAGTAGAGTTGGTACCACTAGTGGGTTGTTATTAAGGGACAGCGACTATTGCATTTCGTCCCTTGCTACACTGTAGTACGGGCAGTGGAGGAGTATGTGTGTAGCGTCCTCTTGTTCGCAGCATCCGTTAGGGCAGTCTCCATGTGTATTCGGATCAATTCTACTGATGAAGTGGCTGAGTTTGTTGTGCCCGCTGCGTAGGCGAAACAGTGCAGTTTGGATACTTTTTTTGTTGCTGTTCCAGGGTAAGAAACCAAAACCTTTTCTGTTGACCACCGCCATATTTTTTGATTGAGCTAACAATTTGTTGAATGTGATGGATCGGTGGTTTAACTTTGTCCTGGCAATAACCTGCTTAATGTCCACTATGTTTGTTATTGTTTTTGTACAGGTGCTACGTTGGACTTTCCTGATGAATGTAGCCAATTGATCAGTAATTTCATTGCCTAGGATTCCTGCGTGTGAGGGTATCGATGTTAGTGTTATCATGGTACCAGCAGATCTTAGATTTCTAATCTGTTGTATTATTTCAGGTATTACTGTGCTGGAGTCCTATTTAAAGTTGGTTATCGCTTGGATAGATGACTTGGAGTCAGTAAAGATGGTGGCTGCATCTACCTCATAGTTGTTCAGGTGGTATAAAGCTGGCATGATGGCATGGAGCTCAGCGTTAAAACTATTTGTACAGTTTCCAGTAACCAAGCTTCTCCTACTTTCTTCTTAGGTATGTGGAAGGCACAACTGGCGGTTTTTGTTTTTTTTGCAGACAGATCCATCGGTGTAGATTTCTAGACTGTTTGGGTGTTGGTTGCTTATGAGGAGATTAAATAGTTGGTTTGAGTGGTTAGAATCTCGGGCGTGCTTCTTTGCGAGAGGGAACTAATTCGAAGGGATATTAAAGTGTTTCCAGGATGGGAGTGGTTCCACATCCGGTGTTTGCGAAGGCGGTTTCCGGAAGAGCTTTTTTTCAGTGGGGTCCAGTTGCCTTAGGTGATTGCTGCCAGAGTGCTTTTAGTTTTCCACGTAGACATTTGCTTGGTTAGTTGGTGAATAGTTTCACACGCCGGGTTCCATGATTTTCCATTGAGTCGGAGGAGATAGTTGTAGGCGAGCAGGTCCCATCTATCCTTCACCGGGTAGATGCCTGTTTCTATGTTTAGTAGTACTTTGGGGGTTGATTTGAAACCTCCAAGGATGGAGCGGAGTACTTGGTTCTGTATCTGCTCCAGTTTATCCAGCCTTGTCTTTGGGATGGTTGTTAAGATGACAGCTTCATAGTCGTAAACGCTCCTTATCATGGCTTTAAATATTCGGATGAGTAGAGACATTTTTAGGGTATTCTTACCATGGGTTAACATACGGATGGCATTGGCTCTTCTTAGGACTTTTTTTAGATTGCTTGCAATATTTAAGTCCCATGATAACTTATGGTCCATGACGACGCCAAGAAATTTGTACTGTGTTACTTCAGTGATATAGGTTCCATTCAGTTTGAGTTAGAAAATTTAAGTTTCCACTTGTTATCCCATTCTTCTATACGATTCAGTTGGCGTTGGAGGGGGCGCTTGGCCACTTCTTTGGTTTTTGTAGTACAGTAGATGGCGATGTCGTCCGCGAAAAGGGATATCTCGCAGCCATTTTCCGGGTTTGGGATGTCCGAGAACATTACGTTAAAGAGGAGTGGGCTTAAGACACTCCCCTGCGGGATTCCTTTGTATATTTTCCTTTCTTCAGAGAGGCAGTTGTTCACCTTGGTCCGGATGCTTCTTCCCGTGAGAAAATTTTTTAGCCAGTTGAGCGTACGGCCTCTCACATTTGCTTTGGTTAGCTTGTATAGGAGCCCTTCTATCCAAATGTTGTGATACGCCTTCGAGATGTCAAGGAATACTGCGGTGGTTGGGTGGCTGCTATTAAAACCTGCTTTTATTGCTGACTCAATCCGGACGAGGTTGTCGGTGGTGGTGCATCCCCTACGGAATCCATTTTGTGCAAAAATATCGCCTCAAGTGGTCTAGGTGCCACTTGAGGCGATTATTAATCATCTTTTCCATCATTTTGCCTATGCAGGACGTTAGAGAGATTGGTCTATAGGACTCCGCTTCTCCAGGAGGTTTTCTCGGCTTGAGGGTGACTATGGCACACTTCCATGCTTCAGGTATATATCCTTCTTTGAACATTAGGTTGATTATTTGCAGTAATCTCTTGCGGTTTTCCAGATTCAGGTTTCTCAGCATTCTGTTGTGCGTTTTGTCAAGGCCCATCGCTTTGTCTGAGAGAAGGGAGAGACTTCTTGACAATTCTTGCATGTTGAAGTAGGAGTTAAGTGGTTCAGCTTCCACGTTTTGGATTCCTTTTTCAATTTCTTTGAGGTTCTCTGGGTTCGTTGGTGGTGTGGTACTGTTCGGGGAGAACTGTTCTAGGAAGATGTTTGCTTCCTCCTCTGGGTCTGATGTATGTTCACCGTTGACCGTTGTGTTTGTTAAGGGGAGCGTTCACAGACTCCCTCCTCCCATTCAACATATCTTTGGCAAACTTCCATAACTTTGATGCATTACCATCCTCCAGTGTGTCGATGTGTCTTTCCCACGAGGCGCTGCTGTCTTTTTTTTGTAGGCATCTTACAGATATCCTTTAAATATATACAAAAAAAATCACCCGTTTATCATATCTATAAAACATTTAGAAAATATCTTTTAAAAACATTTTACGTAAGATATCAAAAATAAAAATAAAAGAACCAAAATGGATACGAATCCTGATCTTTCATGTTCACTCGCCAGCTCGCTAACCACTCCACTATCACGTTCTTTTATAGACCCAGAAATTATATAGTACAACTGTATCAAACGGACTTTAACTTTTTCTCTTAAGTTACAATGACAAATCGTTAGTAAATCCTGATAGAGACAAATTTAAAACTCTTTTTAGACCAATTAAATAATCTTTGCGGCCAGAAAAAAATTATTTTTGGACCGTTAAAAAACCCAGTTTGAAACCCATAAATTAGACCACCAAAAGCCGTCTTTTATCAAGCCTATTCGGACGGTATAGACGACGTCTTTTTTATCCCAAATAAAAAAATGTGCGTCTAAATTAGACCACCAAAAGCCGACTTTTATCTAGCCTATTCGGACGATCTCACAAAGACGTCTTTTCCCCCAAATTAAAACCAAGCGTGTTGTCTGGGTATTGAGACACAATGAATGAACAATTCGAGTATCAAGTTATTTAGAATCAAATCAATTGAAATCGTACAATGTCAAATTTAAAAAAAAATCCTTCAAAATATACTTTCCGCAACTTTTTTCAACAAAATTATCAATTCTCTTTTTTCATCACAACACACTGGAGATTAAGGTAAAGTTGCAAATCTCCTACTAGGAACTGAGGTCCTGAGTTTCTAGTAAACATTTGAAAACGGCAGCCAACGAAGGAGGAACATTGGACCATTGTTGTTTTTAAAATGTAGTTTAATCACGCTTGGATATTTTTACTGTTTGGATGGGCAGATTAGGTATGAACTCAATAGTACGACTGGCTAGTTGCAATAAAGTTGTTGCATGCACTCTTGCAAAATCCAACAAGATTTTATAGCTTGCTAATAATACGATTTCTATACGCAAAACAGCTAAAGATTTCAAGGGAACCGCAATTCGTCTACCTAGAATCCTACATGTTGCAGAAAATATCTATTATCTTTAATTAAAACATAAATCCCATTGGTAAAAAATTATATTTCTTATTTTTACTTTTTCAGTATGTAATGTTGGTAAAGTGGTTAGCGAGTGAGGCTACCATTCTAATAGTCAGAAGATCGAGCCTACAACTGACATGAAACAAGTTCGTCTAGTTAGGAATGAATAATCCGATAAAGTAAAACAGCGTAGTTTATTTAAAAGCATTTTTCAAAGATTTTTTTTAAATATCTATGAAAGATGTAAAATAGAGATATTTAAGATATCTAAGAGAGATGTATATTAGATATTCAAGAAAGATATTAATAAGAGATGACAATAGGTTACTGGATAGTTATCAATAAGATATGTTTCTAGTAGATAACTCTTTGTCTATAAGATATCTAAAAGATATCTCGTTCTACTAGGGTCACTATGGTGGTGTCTAAAGCTAGTTATGGTGTGCACATCGTTTAGTCTTTTGTTGCGCTTCTATTGTCATTCAAGGAGGGCCTTGTACCAAGGTTTTTTGGTGTGATTAATATGAATTTGTCCTCATTCTGGATGTACTGTTTGACGTATCTTCCTGATGCATTTGTAGGATATCCATCTTCCCACTGGTCTGAGTGGGCATTCAGGTCACCTCCAACAATAGCACTATTCCCGTTGTTGGTAAGTAGGTTTTCTATTTCTTCGTACCTACAATTATTCCCGTTTGGGCAATACACCGAGATCACTTCTATTATTAATTGATTTTTTAGAGTTACTGAAGCTCCAATGGCTTCTAGATTTATATGCGACGAAACTGCTACGGTGGCTTGGAGTTTTTTCTTAATTAGAATCGCGACTCCTCCTACTTGGCTCACCCAATTTAAAGTAAACGAATTATATGCTGAGAATTTAACTATGTATTCATCTTTCCAGTGGGTTTCGCAGAGCAGGACAATATGTGGGTCGTGGTGTCGTAGGTGGCTTTTAAATTCTTCCAGTCTGGATCTGTAGAATACTCTTGCGTTCCATTGTATAATTTTAAGAGGGGGGGGCCTTCTCGCCCAAGGGTTCGTTGTTTGATCAGTCGCATTTCTTTTGTCTCTTTCTAGTTGGCGGTCTAGTCTGTCCTCTCTGTCTTTGACAAACATATCACACATCAACGTCAATCTTTTGTCGAGGCTGGTGAATCCAGCAGTCATTTGGGTTTCTAGTTTCATGATCGGTTCTAGTTGAGTCTTAATTGTGGAGATTTCGGACTCGAAATTTCTAGTCTCTCTTCCACTACTCTCGGGATGTCACGGCTGGTTATTATACGTTGGAGTTCGTCGACTTTCGTCTTGAGATCGTCAATTTCTTGCCTGGTGTGGTTTTCCTCAGAGGGGGGGGATGTTGTGTTGATCCAGGATCCTTGGTATTGGAGAGTGATGCGCCGGAGTGGAGTCTCCCTGCTTCAGTCACTGACATATTATTTTCATAAGCAAATTTTATTATCTTCTGTCTGTTAGCAAATATTGCGCAGGCTGCTGAGCCTGCTTCATGGTTTCTCTTTCTACACGTCGGGCACTTAGGAGGGTTTGTACACTGGGTGACCATCATGGGTGCCGGCGCATTTCCTGCATGTCGGTGTATTGGAGCAAATTTCTTCGGGGTGGCCGAAGGTCCAGCACTTACGGCATAGGGAGGGTCTTGGGATGTACTTTTTAACTGGGAATACTTCATGGGCAATTATTACCTCACGTGGGAGTGTTGATGTGTTGAAAAAAAGAGTGACCATGGGTAGGATGGTTGACGTGTTGTTTGGCCCTTGCTTGGAGAATCTCTTTACTTTGGTTATGCCCTGGTATGACAGGAGGTCCAAGAGTTCCTCCTCTGAGTTGTTTGGTAGTACGTTGTCACTCCTCTGACCTCTTGTTCCGATTTGCATAGGGAGCATGCGATTTCGTGTTGGTCTACGGATCTCTGTTGGAGTAGGAGGTTCTTTTGCTTACTGGTTGTTGGGTAGATGTAGAGTTCCCCTCGCTGCGTCCACTTTGTCCCAGGTCTCACTTGGTCAATTATATCTATAAGCCGGGCAATAAAGATTTTCCTCGCGGTGAGGTTCAACGCATGAAACCAGCATGGTTCACTTATCAACTGGACAATTATAGGGGCACCACTCGCTGGGGTACTGAAGAGGTCAGAGAGTCTGGGATTCATTCTTACATTGTGATTGCTTGTTCTTTTTCTTTTTAGTTGTTGAGATGGTTCTGTTGGGTCTGCGATGGACACAGATTCACAGTTAGGGAAACCATTTTCTGATTCTATCACGTTGCCATCCATGTTTGCACGGGGAAAGGCGGGAGGGGGATTACACCCCGCTTTGTTACTTTGCGCGCTGTCGGGATTGAAAATTATACGACTGTATGGTATCAGGTCTCAGACAGGACTCCGTTTTGGGGATGGTTGTAGTGTGGTGAGAAATTTCAGGTTTCTGCTACTCGGTTGAATGGGCATGATTCGAAGGTCTTTTCCTCGTCGAACGCGAGATACGGCTACGTACAATCCAGGAAAAGTAACTTGTTGCACAAAGGATCTGTAGTTGAGATCGACAATTAATTTCGCGCATATTTGCCCCTCTATTTTTTGCAGGGTCACGTCATCCAAAACTGGATTGTCTGATGAGCAGAAAAAAGCTCTTCAAATAAAAAAACAAGAATTCTTCGCATGAAAATCAACAAAATTACCGAAAACTTTACAGGCCAATTTACACCTCTCTATCATTGAATACATAATCGTGAATTCGCAAAAGCTTTACCTCTCACTAAGGATAGGTTTTTCAAAAAAATATGGTTTGGTGTGATTTAAATCAAAATAAAAAATCCTGATTGATAGATTGATTTTGTGGTTTTTAGGTGATTTATTTTTATTTTATTCTTATTTTCAATTGATCTTCCGAACACTGGCCCTTGCTCTCTCTGCAAATCCGTAAGGAACTTTTTTTTACATGGTCCTCTAGCGTGTATTCCTCATTCCTTCAATCTACGGGAAACATGTAATTCGCATACATCTAAGAAAAATAAAATAAAAGTATGAATGTTGTTATAATAAAGGGAACAATACTGATGAATTGAGATGAATGGGTATATTTTTGTCTTGCTTGGAAACGAACCAATTTTTTGTGGTAGAACCTTCATAGAATTCACATGAGGGATGGAGAACATAGACGGAAAGAAGAGCAGACGAACTGTGAAACACGAAATCAGAGAAAAGGTTTCTTAACAGCATCACACAGAATCAACAACAGTTAGCATTGATAAAAACAGCAATGAATCTCTAGCTTTATACACAAATATTCCTTTTCATTTATTGTAATGAGGGTATAAGGGTTTCTCTCTACAGTTTGCAATATTTTTGCTTTTTGTTCAGGGTGATGTGTCATAGGTGTTTAGATAGCAATTAATCCGTTTGGTAACCGTATTTCTATGGCACATAATATCACGCGATATTTCAACGGCAGCAGCATTTTTCTGATGAAGCGCAACTTCAAGAAACTTAAAAAAAAAATTCAATTACATAAAACTACGTAATTGTAAACCTTCCCCATCTTGACCGTAGTCATGGTCACAGCATATTGGAAAACGCTGTATAGGAGAAGTAAAAAAAATGATCCCCAGCCCATTGTTTCAAATTCCTTTGTACATTCTAAAAAACCTGAACGTTTTCCCCTTAACTGGTAGCGATATCTATTTGGGCAAAACTTCATCATTCCTCAGCTCCTGTGAGGTTGAAAAACGACTGTAGTTCGAAGCATATCATGCTGAAAGTAATTGGGATAATGTTATATTTTCAGATAAAACTTTGCATATACCTTTAGATTAGTAATACTACTTTATTTAACCGTGAAGTTGTTAGTTTTTATTAAGTGTACATTTTTTCTTTTTTTACTGAGCTATATTTTCATTATTTTAATGTTGTATTCGTAGTTTTAAATTGAAACAAAAATTTAACTTGTAATCTGTTTAATGTTTAATATTCAGCATTTATACTGCCGGATACGTATTTCGTGGCACAATAACGTATGCGTCCACGCATATCGGTGAAAAAAAACCAAATCCAGTATCCACTTATGGGCTTGGTTCTCATCGGATAGAGTGGTATATATTTTGCTGCTTTATCATCTATCGGAGAATCAGTTGGAGGAGCTGGTAGAGGAAAAACTCATCCTTCAAGCTGTTACCCGTTTCGGCACCAGTCCCGTCTGATTTATGAATGACAACGAGTCCCATTTGATATCTTCATCGCACTCGCCATCTCATTTGAAAAGCTGAGTGGCCTCCAAAATATCGTAACCTATCGCCCGTTCGTTACTAAATGGTCTTTGATAGAGAATATCCATATACAGCGGAGACATTCAAAAAATGTGATCAAGCTATGCGATTACGTTAGTCTGATGTGGGAGAGACGAAGTGAGCAGCCATTCTTTTGGATGGCACTAAAAGCCAGTTTAATCAATATAATTATTAAAATTGAACTTGTTGTAAGCGAAGCCTAAGAAAATGCTTGCTTAAAGCTAGTTAGGATTCTCATAAAGAAAAAAGTTTTCTTCGAAATAGGTAATGATTTTCTGCCCTGAGAACATTTCAAGTCATACATGGCAATCATTGAAACGTTGCAGATCACCCTCATGAAACGTTGGGATCCACCCTCGAATACAGGTGGATTCCATCCACACAATGCTGTGACATGTTTATCTTTGTATTTGAATGACAATTTCCCAAAGAAGTTCATCCAAACTTATGGTATTATCCTACTTACTAAGAAGGAAAAAGTGTAGACAACAACGTTGAAAGGCGAAGCTCTGAAAAAGACTGGCGCTATGCTGAATAAAAAGGGTATTGATTAGAAGAAGAAAGACATGGGGTAAGGGTAAATAGCGAAGTAAGGGTAAATAGCGAGGGGAAAATACAATGGGGTGAGATCCAAAGGCAACGCTGCCAAAAGTTGCGAAAACAAAAAAAAAGTCTGGTAGCCCATAGACCTCTTTCACCGTGCGGATAGCAGGATATGCCGATGTTGCAGTTTACGAGTATTAATGATGTTCAGGGTTGTGACCGATCATTTTTTTTTTCGATCGCAATCCCGGTCGCGTTCAAAAATAAAAAAAGGAACGCGGTCGCTATCGCGATCGCAATTTTACCTAAAGATCGCGGTCGCGGTCGCGATCTTTTTTGCGATCGCCACTAGATGGCGTTTAGCTTTTCAAAACAGTGCAGTGTCAAAACACCCCCTAAAAACACCCATCTGAATCTATTGCGCACGATAAAAAAAAGAGTAACTCATTTTACTAGCTGTCAGACTTTCAGGGACTGAGATAATTAATTTGCAGTTCTACTAATTATTTTTAACTTTGAAAAAATCAACAAAAAATGGCGGTAATTGATCGCAAATTTGATCGCAAGATTTTAATCATGCGATCCCGGTCCCGGTCGCGTTTTTTTCAATTCATCGCGATCGCTGTCGCGATCTCGGAAATGTGACCGCGGTCGTGATCGCGCGATCAAACAATCGCGATCGTCACAACCCTGATGATGTTTACTATGAAAAAACTCAAAAAAATTTTCAAATATATGTTGAAAAAGGGATAATCTAAGCTAACATTATTTATTGCGTACCAATAAGGTTTTACTTTTTTTCAATTCAAAAAATTTGTTGAATGGGGAAATTTTGCAATCTTTTGAAGATATTTATAACACGATAGGGTGGGGCTAATCGCCAAAAATTATAATCTCGTTAAAAAAATTTGAAACTTTGCCCAATTGTAGATTATGACGTATTCTACCGTTTGTGCAAGTTTCAACAAAAAATTGTCAATTTTTGGCGAGTTTTTTAGTGACATACACATTAACATGTACACATATGGCGAAAACGCCGTTTGTTTCCAAACTTAAAACTATGAAAATTTGATAAGAACTAATGATCCCCAGGATTTTTCTCTTGGCATAATGAAAGTCCATGTCCTTTACGAGAGGATATTTTTATTTTCCCTTTGCGATAACTCAAACAAGTGGGTGGGGGTTGGTTCCACCCGGTGGAATGGTCAAAATTAATTAAAAAATAAAAATGGTAAAATTTGGAGTTTGTAGACCGCAAAAATACCCAATTACAACCCATTTATTTCCCAATTCGAATAAAATAGATACGGTAAGATTACCACTTATTTCGGGCGAAAAGACGCACTCTTGGGGTAAAATTGCGGTTAAAAAAAACTAGTATATTAAAGGTCAAAACATCCTTTGGATTCACAATTTGAAAACAATTATGGGTCGGAAAATACGGTTGAATGGGTCGGAAATTACCGTTGACCCAAGCGTTTTGGGCTAGAAAACGCACTCTTTGGGTAAACTTACGGTTTACGGCCCCCGTAAATTACCATTTCCCGGTTTTTCTCACCGGTTTTTACAAGTTATTTACCGTAAACCGTAGGGTTCCATAAGAGCCTGTGTATAAAAAGGGTTTGATTTTCTTATTATGGCTGCCGACGAAGGATCCTGCTATCCGCACGGTAAAAGAGGTGTATTACAAAAGAAACAAATACTTTCCGAGATAAGGTTTGACGACTATTTTAGGGGGAGGGGAGGAGTGGAAATGTACAGTACCCACCACGAAATTAAGAACACCCCCCACACTTTGCGTACATTCTAATGGCGCTACGTGTCTCACAAAAACTAGCATAACTTTTTAACCACTAGTGATCTAATTTTTTTTTCCGAATAGAGGAAAAAATTAGCTACAAATCGTTCACATTTGACATTTTTTAGGATTTACCCCCAGGACTCTACACCCTCGTTTATCAATTAAATACACGCGCATTTTCTCCCATAAGCGAGTGTCGGGTGCCTATGGGTCAGAGTTCACGGGTTAAACTGTCGCAGTGAAAGCGTGGGAAAACGTGGTGAAGCAGTGTGTGTTGAGCAGTTTTGTGTTGAGGAATTTTTGTGAAAATGGTGTAAGTGAATTGTGTTGGAAATCGCAGTAAATGAGAAGAGAAGGCGCGATTGCGGGACGGTCGAGGAGCAGAGACGAGCTAGGGAGGTTTGTTAGTCAGACTTATACGAGTGCGCGCAGTCGACCAATTGAAGACAGAAGCAAAGAGAGTGGAAGTCATATCTAAGGGCTACAGGAGGGAGCAAGGACAGACGGAGCGGAAGACGGAAGGAAAGTTGAAGCAGCGGGACTGCAAAACTAGGTCGTAACCGAGTCGAACAATTACCATATCGCATTCGAAGACGGGGAAGCAGTGCGGAGGAGATCGGGACGGGGATTTTTTGGATTTACGAAGAAGATCATCGATGTTGAGCGAGGCGTTTCGGGCTGCCTGGGGTCACAGAGTGTCAGTCTTATAGCCACAACAGCCAGGGGGTTATGTCACTATGGTGGCCCAGATAAAATGTATCCAACCACCTCTGTTCGCGAGGAAAGAAGAAGAGTATGTGAGTAATGAATAGATAGATACGAGAAGATCGTAAACTATAATCGGTGGGGAGATGCTGAAAAACACGCTCACGTAGAGTTCTAGCTCATGGGTGTGGCAAAAAAAGAAAGGGTTCAGTTTGTTGAGAGAGACAAACATGTTAAAGTAAACTGATCACCAGGTGGCACTGACTTGTATGATCTAACTTGACATATCTTGGGATACCGTTTAGCTATTTCTTTCTCTTTCGTCTCTTGTCAATTGTCCTAGTAACGACGTAAGTCTATTCTCTCACCACGTCACTTTCTATACTAGTGTCACATCTCTCTACATTGTCTGGTATCTGTCCTTATCTTTATTCGTGTGTATTCTGGTAATTATAATTATTCACTTGTTCACACAATTCAACCTACGTTCATGTTATGAGATGATGTCCTGTACTAATATGCAGAAGCCTCTTACTTACTATCCTAGTATTAATATTAACACAGTTACAAAGGAAAAGCCGGACAACTCGCAACGGATTGGGTAACGGTCGTGGGTCCGCCTGTCGTTATTTGGTTGAATGATCAAATTTTACCAACAATTCACTAAACACTTAAGGTTAATGTAAGACACACAAAGATTAATACTTAAGTTCGGAATACTGTAGTCTATTTCCAACACTAGGTGATAAGAGATAGATCAGATGAGGGGAAAGCAGACGACAGGCAAAGACAAGTGTAAGGGGAGGGCAGGGGCGTGCGGTAAAAAGAGAAAACTGGCTAAAAAATCCAAAATTTAGTTGAGAAGTGTCATTTCATTTATTTGCAAATACACAACAAGAAAAACAGACTAGAACTTCTCTAAATCAAAATTCCTCGAAATGGCAATCAAACTCAGGTTTGATTGCTGTGTAGGCTCTTTGTAAAGTGCACAAATCTGCCATCAAAACTATTTCACCATTTTTTCCTTTAGCCAACTTATATTTAATGGAATCAGGGTCGGTTTTCACAGAAATAGGTAAAGTGAGCTGAATCGAACCACGGGGCTTTGAATTGATGTGATCTCTGTGATTTTCAAGTTCTGCTTTCAGGGCTACAATTTTTGGGCTGGTAAGAGTAATAGTTCCTGCAGCTAGAGCTGAAGCAAAAAGCGCATCTACATTATAAACCACTCCAGGCCAGGTATATCCTATTTCGACTAGGTTTGTTTCTGGGCCAGTGCCTAGAAGAGCGAAGACAACATCTTTAACGCCACTCGGGAGTGTAACAACGATCGCGAGCATCTCGTTTAGTGATACTGCATCATGGTAGACTGCCATCAAAACCGGTTGGTTTTTGTTCTGAATCCTAGCATCGAGATCTTCAATTTCATTGTTTAATTCAGCTTGCTCATCACAACGTAATCGTTTTGCACCAACATCTTGGCTGTTGCTAGCGGTGATGGCTAATTGATTTGAACTTGATGCGGCCGATGGTTTTACTAAAATTAAAAAAACAGCAATGAAAACAATGCTCAAAAAGAAATACGAATAACTTAAGTAAGCACATTCAAACCCTCGCAATAAACGCTGCTGTCGAAAATTGTTGCTAAACACTGGCATGTTGAACTTTGAAAACTCGTAGTGTAAGGCATAAGCTGTCCTCGCACTAGTGTTTTCATTAATCGTTCCATTGTCAAACAGTTTGACGAGTTCTTTCTGTGCCACACAGGGGGGTTTGTGTGTCCACTTTTCGTCGTTTTGTAATGGCAAGTTTTTTTTCATCACTAAGCTTAATTTTAACTATTGAGCAATAACGATTGAGACTAGAAGAGAAAAAAACGTGCAGGTTTTTTCGTCTGTTCGTGAAACTTTCTGAGGGTTGCGCGATTTGATAAAATTGAAAATTATTTAACTATTTCAATTAGTGTAGATAACTCATTTTATTCAAATAATATTTTGCCTTGTCCAGTTTTTCGTTAAAATAGTGGAATATATGAATAAAATTTTAAAAAGTAGATTATTACCAAATGCGTGGAACATTTAAAATGCGCGGAACATTACAAAAAGTTTTAAATGTGAAAAAAAAAATTTTTGGAAACTTAAACTCGCCGCATCTCCTTAAATACATTAAATGCGAAACTTTTCTTTTGAGAGGTTGGACTACTCATCAATAAAAAGTGTAACAACCCAAAAAAAAGTGCGAAAACTATTGCCAACAAGGAGATGCAGCGGGTTGAAAAGCTCAAATTTGCCAAAAAAAGGTCACATTTTGAGCTTTTCAACCCGCCGTGTACTTTTAAAAAGACAAAATAATTTTAAGTTTCTTAGAACTGTAAGTACATTTTCTTGAATTTTGCATTTTACCGCACGCCCCAGCAACAATGTTGCCACATCACGCATCTGTAATTTCCAACAAATCGTGATCAGTTTGACGAGAAACGACTAAGGCAACGCAAGCAGGGACCGGATGAGTACACGGAGGTTCCTTTACAACGACTTTCGGGAAGGTAGATCCTAACATGGCGGAGCCGGTGAAACTTCAGTATCTGTGGAGGGGGATCAAGCCGAGCTTAGTAGATAAATTTTGGAGCATGAAACCAGCCACAACAGACGAGTTTTTGACAGAAATTAAACGTTACCAAGAAAATCCGTCGAAAACCCGCACCAGGAATAGGCTATGGAGATGTTGGGTAAGCAGATGTTACCAGATTGGATCAATTGGAGAAAAAGTTGGAGGAATTTATGGGGGCGATCGTTACGAAGGAAAAGGAAAAGTCGCAGAAGTAGGGTGGAAACCAGGATGAGTCGGACCAGAGACCAAGGTTCCAGTGGTCGCCCCAGTAGCCCAGTGGGCACAAGATAGAAGTCCCATATGTATGGAATGTAAAATATCTGACCACATCAGGAGAGACTACCCGAAAATCGCGCAGCTGAGGCAGGCGAGGTGGAGACAGGACGGAAACATCGTCTGTTTTGGTTGCGTCAAAACGGGTCACATACGACCGAACTACCTAAAGAATCAACAGAAGGAACAGACACCGTACCGCAGGGCAATGCAGGACATCGGGACAAATGATCGTTCAGGCAGGGTAGCACCGGAATGTGACACAGATCATGCTCTTCCCACATAACACAAGTCAGTCCGGTGGATGTCCAAAAGATGTCAATTTCGGACATTGGTCCTATCCTTTGGATGTCAGTTGGAGAGCCTAGGAACATCCCAACAGCCGAAACGGAGATCCAATGGATGTCCTTTTTTAAATTTTTGTCCGCCCTAGCCAGCGCCACAGGATATTCTACCGACATCCGAAACAGACATATTCCGGATAAAATTTCAATATGTTGAGAATAATGTTTACTACCTTCCCTAAGTATACTACTTTGTTATACATGACCACTACCAGATTCGAACACTAAACCTTTGAGTTGCCAAGCCAGCTTGCTAACCACTAAGCTGCTAGACGTTGTTATCAGTGAACAAATTATATATAGACATTATATCTATCAGACTTTAAACTTTTTCCCCAAGCTACGGTAAATGATAAATCATTGTAAAATCCCGATAGAGAAAAGTTTGAAACTCTTTTTTTACCCAATTAAATAATCATTGCATAATATCATTATAATAATATGTTACCCAAACCCATCAGGTAGAACACCTCGTTAGTTTGTTGTTCATAAAAGAGTGTTGACCAACCGCGTCATCCCGTTTATTCAGGATAACATCATTCATCGCCATAGTCATCCGAAATGACTCGTGCGATATCAAGGTCCTGCGTTTCCATCAAAAGAGTTTGACGAAAAAATGACGGAGTGGAGAATCCACCATATTCCGGCTACGACAGCAACATTAGCAATTGCAGCGTACCTGAATACGACACACACTGATTGGGACGTAAAACCACAAGGAGCAGCGCTAGCAGTTAACACAGCGAGACAGTCAACAACAGAAATGGACCCTTTCGGGATGTTCTACGCAGACGTTCAGTGATGCACAAGAAAACAAGTTCCAGTGCCCAAAAGAACGTCCTGAACCGTATGTGTTTCAGGCCCAGGACGTTCAGGCCGAACGCATTTTATTTGTCCCTTTATATTCTGGCTTTTACACAGCGCCACTACAACAGCGCTGGGATTTTCCTCGAGTGTCACAAGTTCACAAGTCAGGTCGAAGTCAGGTCCATCTACCGGAAGAGCTCGAAGACATTGTCATCTGTACAAACATTAATTTAAATGAAGCTAACCTCAACGCCTATGGAATCGAGTTAGTCACGAGTCACGAGAATTTGTCCGACAAGATTTTGAACTTTGAACAATTGCCGAGTGGGAAAACTCCCCTTCGTTATACAAATTGAAAAACACGGGAGCGCAAGATATTGTAGAATCCTCAAGAAATTCCAAACTTTATTCTCTGTCCGAGAAGTTAATTGACTGCGAAACAAAAAAGTTCCCTTTATCGATTAATGATGAGCCCATCAAAAACTGTCACTTGGCTTTAATCAAAGAAAAAGTCATCGATTTAAAAGCCAAGAAACTCCATTCTGATTTCATTTACGGACACGATTTGTCGAGCGATGACAGTAAATTGAGAAGAATTCTACGTGATTCAAGTCAACAGCTTTTTGGAAAAATTAACTTTTTTCGTAAATACCCCTAATGAAGTGGAACTTGATGCTATCATGAAAATCGAACTAGGCAAATATTATAATCTCCTTGTCAGCGATCTGCAATCCGACATGTTTTTCATGGGGACATATAATAAATAATATGAGGGAATAATATAATGAGAATATATAACAAATAATATAAGGGGCCTGAATGTCCAAAATTAGGACCTTCAGGCCCGTAAAAAGGACGTTCAGGCCCCTTGGGCTCAAAGGGCCTGAACGTCCTGGGCCTGAAGTGTCAGGGCCTGAATGTCCCCCATCCCATCATCATTCCGTTTGAAAAAGTAGCCATCCGTCTATGGATCGCCGAAAGTCACTAATTCTTGATTTGGCAACGTCGAGTTGTCTTTCTGCTTTGCTTCATTGTATTCCCTCCCTTTAGCCTTCTCTCTCTCTCTCTCTATTTATCGTCTGCTCTATAGCGTGGTTTAGACAAGAGCTCGCACGTCAGATTCTCTGTGCACAGTTGCTTCTAACTTCTTAGTGTTAAAACTTCAGGATTGTTGAGAGAATTTGGTCTCTCTTTCTTGTCTTACTTCGGGTATGAGAAATTATTAATTGTATTGTGTTTCTGTTTATTGAATCTTATGTCTATGTTCAGTTGACGTTTTGTCCCGACGATCTTTTGCCTCTCTGGGCCCCACATCGTGAATTGTGTCCACCATTTCTCGTCTCTGGTAATATTTATTCATATTTGTGATGTGTTAATTATCCTACATCTGTGTTTATACTCTATTAGGTTTATCTGTCACCTTGCCAGTTTGTACGAGAGTGGTGAATCACTCTTTCTTGTTTCTATGTGTGTGTGTGCCCTGTGAACTCAGATATTACCCGTTATATAGTTCCCTTTCTCTCTCTCATGCTGATCCCATCTTACTTCCTAGGAACCACACAACTTGTACTCATCGCTCATCATTCCTCTTGTCATTCATACCTCATCACTTTAATACACGACTGCATACAACAGTCAGACTACAATTTCCTTCAGGTTCCGATTAGCCGGAACATTTGGTTCTTCGAGCCGGATTTATTAACCTCTGAGATTTTCTTCTGGATATCCAGTCATTTCAAGAATTTAGTCAGCTCTCTCCTGCTGACCATCGTTTCCCACCTGAGTTTCATCTCCCGTTCCTGCACCTACATTTACACGTCGGTGCATCTGGTCATCGTTTCTTCACGTTTGAGCTTTCAGCTAGCAACAGCATCAAGGTGGTACGGCATCATGGCCGACAACACTCAACCTAAACCCGACGAAGAGGTAGACTAAGTTGGGGAGCTAGCAGCCATGAAGAAAACGAGAAAGACTATGCGTCGGCAGATTACGCTGATTAGCAATCAGATAGACACTCTGACCAGCACTCGAGGGTCACGAGGAGCTATTCAAGGTTTGATTCCCTATCTCAAGGATATATTGCTTCGAACCTCACGACTTCAGACCGAGATCACAACCTTGGAGGTTGATGAGGAAGAAGCCGAAAGACAAAACACCAAGCATTTGACTTACATCACACGTGCTGGCGAATCAACGGCAGCTGCTCAAGATTATTTAATGAGCAGATAAGGGGAGCCAGCATCCGTTGTTGGAGAAAGGCTAATTCCGGAGCCACCTACCGCTTCTCCGTCTGAAATCCTACGTCGAGAGCAAGCTCGTCAAGATGAAATCACGGCTGCTCGACTGAGAGCAGAGAGAGCTAAAGAACAAGTATATCGAGCGTGGGAGGAGGCGGACGAAGCTCAGAAGGCACTTAGAGAGCTTGGTATCGAATTCAAAAAGACAGCTCCACCAGATGACGATCGTTCACTTCCGTCAGCCATCAGATAGACAATACCACTCCGCAAGCTAAGGCGTTGTTGGGTCAACAAAGTCAGAGGAATTTCGACAGCAATCAAGAAACTCCTGATCATTGTATTGATCTGTATAGCGCTGGCCGTTTACCACCTTCGTTTGCGGTTCGCAGCACCCGTTCCCCAGTGTCAGCTGAGTTGGATCCTTTCGACGGAAAGGCTCTAAATGGTTCACCTGTATCGATTTATTTCGGGCTTTAGTACATGACACCCCGAAGTCTCCCGGAGAGAAGTTAGCTCTTTTCAGAAGATTTCTTCGTGGAGACTGTTTGAACCAAGTTTACGGATTAGGCGGCGGAGAGCCGGCTTATATCTAAAACCTTCTCCGTTTGAAGCAGACATACGGTCGTCGAGACGTCATGAGGGCGGCACATCATCAGGCCATCAAAAGGTTGGAACCGAAACAAGATCCGACGTCCTTTAAGAGATTCGCCGAACGCATCCGGACCCATTTATTTGACTTGAGACGGATTGGAAAGACGGGAACGACGGATTTGATTGAAAGGATTTGTTTGAAGCAGCAGTTACCCGACCGGTTGGCCTGGAATGAAGATAGACATTGGTGAATCGAGGACCGGAGTTTGAATGCTTTTGGAACATGGTTGTGTTCACGCACTTCCGCCTACCAGAACGCTTTCAGCATCGCGGCCGATCAAGTTGATCAGCCTACTTCCAAATCAAATTGTCATCGACGTCCGGCACGGACACACCAGAGTTCAACTAATACGGCGGATAAACAGAAGCACGTCTCTTTCCGATCCTCTGGGAAGCCATTTTGTTTCAAGTGCGAGAAAGAGCACAGATTGCCGGATTGTGACGATTTTAAATTGCTCGCCGTCGGGGAGCGTTTAACTTTCTGTATGCGTCGTCGTCTATGTTTCAGTTGTTTCTCGACCAAACATTCGGTTCGCGAGTGTGATAAACGAAGGCAATGCAAACAATCCGGATGCAAATATTTTCATCACCCGCTGCTACACGATGGTGCCCAGGAGAAGGCGTCGTCGGAGGGCGAGCGAAAGGCTCGACCAACAACTGCAAGAACTGGGGCCCCTCAAAAGGTCGCCATGGGCATGTTACGTCTTCCGGTGATGGCTGTTTACGGAAGTTGGGTCTTGGCAAATATTTTCATCGACGAGGGGAGTGACTCCACATTAGTACGCGGTGCGTTCGCCACCGCCTTGAAGCTTCGTGGTCCATGCCAGATTCTTGTTTTCGATGGAGCCGGGTGAGTGATCAAGTGACATTCATCAACGATAGTTTAGTTTCAAATCCGGACTACGGATGGTGCTGTCTTCCACCTGGAAGGATCAACTTTGAAGACCGCAGCCAGCCCTACACCTGTCACCGACCGCTTTCGCCCACCGCCGTTTTCGCCTTTCGGTTGATGACCGGATTATTTTTGTTTCTTATCGCAGGAGAAAGACGGAAGTATAGTCTGCAGGATGGATCGTCTTCCCTTCGGAGCCAGCTGCTCCCCATTTGTGGCCATTTATGCTTTTCATCGCATTTTGGAAGATACTGGAGCCGTGGATAACGTGATTTGAGCTGTAAAGGAGAGGATTTATGTGGATGACTACTTGGGATCTGCATCGTCGGTCGGACGGTCGCTGAAGCAGTGGAGGAGGCCGTCACCGTTAAGAATTCCTTACTCGCTGCCGATCTCAAACTCCAAGGATGGATATCGAATTCTCCGGAATTCCTGCAGAAGCCGTCAAGGACGGATCTTTCGGTGCCAGCTTCGCCTTCCTCTCACCCGCTTACCAGTGAGAGCACCGAAAAGGTACTTGGTGTCATCTGGGACCCAAGTTCGGACTCTTTGGGATTTAGAGTGACTAAATCGTCTGATGCAGCCTTGACTCCAGTGTATTTAGCCAGCAAGGTAGCTGGTGTATTCGACCCGCTCGGAACTGCTTCACCTCTAATCGTGAAGGCCAAGATTCATCTAAGAGCATTAGGAATCAAAGGACTCGGTTAGTACGACGAGATTACTGGCGACGACGAAACCTGGTGGCGGGGCTGGTTCCTCGCTTTGGACCAACTGAATATGCTGAAGATGCCACGCTGCTTATTTCCCGAGGAAGTCCAGATCATAGATAGAGAGCTTCACGCTTTCTGTGGCTTCAGAGGAAGCCTATGCTGCGGTGATTTATATATCCGCATCCACTACTCCGACGGCCGTGTTTTGGTCCGACAGGTGCGAGCAGCAAACAAACTCGCGCCAAAGAAAACAATTTCGATTCCAAAGCTGGAGCTCAACGCCGCGTTGCTGGGTGCTCCACTTCTTCGGACCGTCTGTTCAACTTTGGGACCGAAGATTCAGCGACGGAAGCTTTGGACGGACAGCAGCACTGTCCAAAAATTGGATTCAAGCCACTGCAGCCTATTATCAGATTTTCGTAAGCAATCGAATAGGTGAGATCCAGACCCTCATTCAGCCGGAAGAATGGCGTTTCATTCCGGGAAAATTGAATCCGGCCGATCTTGCTATCCGCTCCTCATTGGACGAGCCGCTGATTCCGTCCATCTGCTTAGATGGGCCGAGCTTTCTACATCAATCAGAAGACCATTGGCCACCGGATCTCCCGTGGATGGCGGTGAATGAGGAAATCCGTTCAAGTCGCTCTTACACTGCTGTGGTGGAGAAATCCGTGGATCGATGGAAGGATCTACCAATCGGACCCGAGGATGTTCCAGCGATCTCCAAGTTAGAGGAGAAATATTTGGTGCTTGTTCGATCGTGTCAATCCGAAGTGTATGGAGAAGAGTTACGACGACTCCAAAAGGGCAAGCATCTCCATTCAACCTCAAGCTTGTTGGCTTTAGCCCCCATTTTGGCTTCTGATGGCGTGTTACGACTCGGAGGGCGAGCCGGACGCGCGAAACTACCGTACGATCAGCTTCACCCTCCTCACCTTCCAGGAAATCACCCGTTCACGGAGAAGATCACCCGTGCCTTCCACGAGTATCTCAAACACGTCGGCACGGACTTCCTGCTTACTTACATCCGGCAACATTTTTGGGTCACGAGTGGAAGAGAAGCAGTGAAGAGAGTCCGTCGTGACTGCGCCATCTGTCGGCGTAATCGAGCAAAGCCCGGTGAACAGTTCATGGGGACCTTCCTGATTCTTGGCTCGATTCCGGTTCTCTCCCGTTAACCCGGACCGCTGTCTACTTACTTGGACCGTTTGAAGTTGGTCTGGCCCGCTGGGCGACAATCCGAGAAAACAATTTATATAAAATATCTATGATATGTTGTGAGGTCAGGGAAAAAAATATTAACTAGCCAGAATGATGACAAATCAGATAAAATAATAAAACATGGGAAAAACTCGTTCTTTGACTTACTATGATATAATTGAAAATGTAACTCCATAAGAGGCCTGTCCTAATTTTAGGCAAGTTGCCCCTAATCGAGATTTTCGACCTTTTCCAGACCTGGCAACTCAGCATCCTTTCGTGGTCTATTGCAACGATTGAATTTGTTTAATGAACTTTGTTACTATCAATCATTTTTCCCTGTTCAAAACACTTCTAGAAAACAAGACCCTTGCAGGTTCGCCCTTGGTTTTAAAAAAACAGACAACCTAATTGATGTTGTGGTTGCCCTAAGTCAAAAAAAGCTAATGAATAAATCCGCATAAAATCCGCATAAAATTTAGTATTACCAAATTAATCGAAACTTACCTAACCCGCTGAGATAAATGATTGTAAGTTTACACAAAATTTTTGAATAAAATCGATGCAGTAGTTTAGTTTTCTATTAATTTATTCTGAATCTGAATAATGGTTCTGCTGGAAGCCTGGCTCAGAACAGCGTACACTCCCCTACACCCCCCCCCCACTCCTACACACACACATCTGCATTTTACTTTAATGCCTTCTGGTAGTACAAGTACTACCCTCAGGGATAATTATATTAACTATAAAAAATATTGAATTGAAATTCAAAATTTTAGTAAACGATTAATTAAACCTCGAATTTTAAATATTAAAAATACCAAAAAATCACAAAATTCAAACAAATTCAAACAAAAATCCGAAAAATAATAAAATTCAGAAAAATACCAAAAAATGTCAAAAATTCAAAAAATTCAAAGAATTCAAAAAAATTCAAAACAAAAAAAAACAAACTTGTAATTAAAATCCGTGCACCTTCAAATAGATTTGACACCATTCGTAAGTTTCTACATAGTTGATTGATCAAGCCGTCGTCTCTGGTAGCCTATAAGAGGTGGCTGCGGGGGGCTGGTAAGATGAAGTATGTCTTTAACGGGTTGTATGCCTTTATTAGTGGTGACTAAAGTTGTTAATTGCTGGGTGATAGCATTCCTGCATACCTGGGACTAGACTGGATAATACCGTTCGCCCCAGCTCCGCAGCGTCAATGCGGGCCTCTACTGCTGCCACGGCAGCTAATACCTCCGCCGACCAACAGAAAACGATGACCGCTTGCACTACGAAAGAGCGTTGGTGTGACTGGTGGGTTCGCAAATTGTTCCCTCCTGTATGACTGCTTGTCGTAAAGCTCAACTCGGCTCGCTATTTCATCGACGTGGCATGAGAGAATGAATCGATTAACTGATAGCGGCAAAACCGGTCTACTTGAGTCGGAGATTCAGTGTTAAAAAATACCTTGTCCAGTAGCCAGTAGGCCTGTGAAATAACCACCGCGGTTCGATTCAAAATTTTGAATGGGATTAACTTAAATGCAGCAGAATTAGTAAACAAATAAAATAACAGGAATTTTAAATTTTACATCGAAAACTTTTCACAATCGAAATATAGAACAACCAAATATCTAGACCTTTTTCCAAATGGTTCGTGTAGGTAGAGCGAAAAGTCGTGCGGCTAGTCGACTAGTGCGCACCATGGCGGGGGATAGCCGAAACTTGCAGCAGACTTGGCTTGATTGAAACCATGAGGATACGTCGTTTGTCTGCTAAATTCAAACCTGTTTTATTTCTTAAGTGTTTAAAATGGGATATGTACGTTGTTCTATATGTTCAATTCATCGAAAAAAAAGGAGATTGCTGTAGTTTTTACAAAGTGCCACAATTCAACTTTTTCAGTGAATCCATTGAGAAAGAACTTATTGAAAGAAGAAGAGCCGAGTGGTTCAAGTTGTTCGAAAGCAATGATAATAAATCCAAACTCTACGTTTGCTCTGATCATTTTGTTTCAGGTAATTTGTTATTACATTTGTAATCGTTTAGATAGAATAAGACTTGTTTTTTTATAGGCAAACCTGCATATCTGCATATGACTGAAGACATAGACTGAAACACTAAAACACCTAATCATTGTAATGAAATAATAAGAACAGTTGCAATTACAAATCAATAACTATATGCTGTTACTTGAATGTAATGATGACGAAACATTTTCTTGTTCAGTTTTCAGATTCTTAGTAGGAACCCAGTCTATGTCTTATGCAGATATGCAGGTTTGCCTATAAAAAACAAGTCTTATTCTATCTAAACGATTACAAATGTAATAACAAATTACCTGAAACAAAATGATCAGAGCAAACGTAGAGTTTGGATTTATTATCATTGCTTTCGAACAACTTGAACCACTCGGCTCTTCTTCTTTCAATAAGTTCTTTCTCAATGGATTCACTGAAAAAGTTGAATTGTGGCACTTTGTAAAAACTACAGCAATCTCCTTTTTTTCGATGAATTGAACATATAGAACAACGTACAGTCCCTTGCATAAAATCGTGTGAAGGCTTTTTATTAGGGATAAAAATTTGTTTGAGACGCTAGAGGTCTCTCATAGTATGTCAAATTTGATTCCACTTTCTGCGAAGCAAAAAGGCGGTTTATTGACAATTGATATAATGATATACCGTTTATTCTGAGGATTATGGAATTACGGAATTATGGGTTATGGCTATGGGAATCTTTCCCAATAAAGTGACCCTATTGTCTAAAACCGATTTCCCATATTAAAAACGGTATAGGCCTACTATTATTAGCTCTTGGGTTGATCATCATTAGTAAAATTATTTAAATAATATCAGTATTCGTCAATTTATTCTACTTAATCTGCTGCTGAAAAGAGTAAATAGGTATACAAGTATCAACATAGTAATAAATTATATGACAAAACCCGAATGGTGTAATTGTTACTATATAGACGCGGATTGTAATTTAGATTGCAATCGCTGGATGCGTTCCAATCTCCACTCATAAAAAATTATTTATTCTATACTTATGAATACATTTGTTTAAGACTAGTCACTAGTGACCAATTTGAATTTTATATCATGCTTTCTAGACTCGGTCACTTCTCCCCTCACGGATGTGATTCAGAGGTCGCTTGCGGTTATGTGGTGACCCTCATTGTCATTTTCCTCAACATTTACGTGAAAATGGGTGTCTAGACGTTTTTGTTTATAATCTGGGCGAACTCTTCCCACTCTGGAAGAGATATTCGTTTTGTATTCCCTTTCCTTCATTGCCGTCGGCAAAACCAAAACAACCCTTTTTTTGCCAACTAACCCTAAATCTGAACACCTGAAGCGTATTTTTACGCTGTTTCCTACTCTACCCCTGCTGGCCTGTTCTACTCAAAAGAGCCCGGCTTATACACCTCCATTTGCCTATTTTATATTGATTCTAAGAAATATAATGAAATATGTCAATTTTTTTATGGACATTTATTATTCTCTTTTTTTATAGGATATCATTTCCACAAAAAATTTAATAAATAAAATAATACGATTGATGTAAAATCCTACCCGGTCAAGAATTGAAACTATAAGTCTTTGGTGCCGTTTGCGTGAGAATCTAGCTCTATAACCATAGCACCACACAATGATGTTGCAATAATTGACTAATGATAAATTATATATTTATATTTGTTCGCGTAACACATTAACAAATAATAAAAATTACAACCCTTGACACCAAATTAACATGTCTTGAAAAAAGTCATCAACCCTCCGATGCTATTGTTGCGTGTTTTATAATTAGTAAGGCTTAAATTGATCTACAACCAGCAAATCAAGACATAATGGTTATAGCGTTCGCATTGTATGCCAAAGTTCTTGTGTTCAAACCCAGACTCGTTATAAATTTTTAAATATTATTTATTATATTGTATTATATTCGTGCTGACTTTCGTAATAGTAGATTTCTTGGCAATAAGATGTAACTAATAAACAATATAATTTTTGCTTGTATTTTATACTGATCATGAATATAACTATTTTCTCTAGTAATTTTACCGTAATGAAGCAATTAAAAACCTTTTATACATTTTAATCATCTGCCTATTCAAAGAAATAGGCTAATATGCATGCGATCATTCACGGAATATTATATTGAAACTAATTCCGGTGATGCATTGTATAAGTTTTAAGTAGCCTATCTATGATTCATCGATAGTCAGTGTTCTCTTTATATATTGACACTTCACAGCATTTCAACACTTTTCATACCTTTCCTTAAAACATACAAGGATATCAGGCTAATCCGCCTTTTGCTTCGCAGAAAGCGGAATGAAATACTGGAAGAGACCTCTAGCGCCTCATTATATTTTTTCCCTCATAGATTTTGGCGCTAACCCTTAACAAAAAGCCTTCACACGATTTTATGCAAGGGACTGTACATATCCCATTTTAAACACTTAAGAAATAAAACAGGTTTGAATTTAGCAGACAAACGACGTATCCTCATGGTTTCAATCAAGCCAAGTCTGCTGCAAGTTTCGGCTATCCCCCGCCATGGTGCGCACTAGTCGACTAGCCGCACGACTTTTCGCTCTACCTACACGAACCATTTGGAAAAAGGTCTATACAAAAGAACTATTTTAAATTAAATACACATACACCCACTCAAGAGAGCAAATTAGATACTATTCGTATTACTGATAATCACAAAATGTAATAAGTGAATTTGTTAAAGTGAAAAAGTTTAAGTTGGGGAATAAAGTCCCATAAAATCCCCACATAAAAATTCTATTTTTTCATCTTTCAAAATTTCTTTATCGACCGGGTTCTTCAGCCGCCATCGTTTATAAAAAAATTATTAAAATATCAGGAATTGCATTAGAAATTTAAAATGTCATAATTTTCATGTTAAAAAAATAATATTGAATACCAGTAAAACTGTAAGCAAACCACTGATGTATTTTCAAACAGAAGAAAATATAATTGTATCAAAAGAATGGGGGAAAATACCAGATATCAGGGATGTGAGTCCAAGTGCGATGCCAATTGCATACAAACCAATTAGTTATGAAGAAATGGATCACATCAATCAAAAAAACGGCTATAAAGCTTAACAAAACTCGAATCAAGTAACAATAGTTACTTTCAGACATTACATGCAAGACTCGACGTAGTTTCCAGGGAACAGGCCGGTAATTCCATCCAAAATTCCTTCCCACCATCCATCGTCATTTTTACGCAAAACATAGATGATTGAATTTTCTTGAAAACTTAATTCATCTTCCTTGTCAGCATAGTAATCATAGACGGCCACAACTGCAAAACGGGAGTTTGGTATACAAATCATCAACTACAATTTTTTAGATGTATTTTGTACCTTTGTCAATGAAGTCTTTTGGTACCCATCCAGGTAGATCTGCATCTACGGGCATCAGTACTCTACGACGATTGCTTGCTCCGTTTTCGGCGGGATCCTCGATCGGAAGCGGGGGAGGAGGAGGTGACATACTTCTGACGCGACCAGAATTTTCAGAATTAGAAATAAGGCTTCCGTAATTTGAGGGTGGAGACAGAGGCATATTCTCCAAGTTTACATTTATCATTCCAGGGGAAGGTGGTGCTAGAAATTAATTTTAATTCATTCATTGTTAATGGTTTCATGATAAAAATTCTAAGACTTACGAGGATTGGAGTACGACCTTTGTCTCTCAAGACCCGAAGCATAAGTAGCGGAACCAGGTGCGTAGACGGCAGATGTTTGTCCATGAGGAAGAGGATGAACCATGCCAATCTGAGGAGCCTGTTGGATCATTTGAGGCGCGTTGTACGGTGAGTGGTGCATATTGCTCGAAGTGGACGCATGAGGCATAGGAAGGGTACCATAACCAGTACTGTTTCTCTCGCGCCGGGAATGACCCAACGGATAATTGGGGGCATAATTAGAGGGAACCTTTAAAGAAAAAGGGGGGTTAGATAAAACCCAATAAAATCAAGAAGTTTTAACATACTTGGGGTGGGGCAACAGCAGGTGGAGTTCGATATTCTCTAGAGCCTTTAGAAAGGCTTCCTGTTCCAATAGCACGTGCCATGGGTGGAGTAGGTGGTTTGCTAGTTGGAGCAGGGGGTACAGGGCTATGTCCTCTCAGTGTCCCAGTCATCATAGGAGCTCCAAGTGTACCCATTCCTGCTAAACTACTGCTACTTCCTTGACTGCTAGCCCTCTTCTGGCGAGGTAATTCATTATGAACTCGAACTCCATGGCCAATTTCATCCAAAGCTACAAAGACAGAGCATTACTTCAGATTACATTATAAGTTGCATCATAATACTATTCAGTACCAGCAAAGTCAATTGGTCTTCTGACATATTTAATAGGTCTCTCTTGATTGGCAGGAGCAAGGATTTTATACTGTCTGGAGGATGATTTATTGGTGGTTAGAACACCAATTTCTCTTCTGGCAACCTTTTCTTTGTGAATCATAACCATTTGGTTGATATGATTAATTTGGCTTTCCATTTCAGCCATTTGAGTTGCTTGTAGATCCAACATTTGAAGAAATCCAAATGCTAAGGTGTTAATTTGATATGCCACGGAAGCCAGAGATTGTGTGCTAGATTTTTTTGTTTAACATGTGCATTAAGTTCTTTGTAAGTAAAATCAATGTGTATTTACGTATAATTTTTGGTTTCTTCCAATGCTCCTTTTTTGTCTTGTGCTTGAGTATAGTTTCCTTCACAGTAATCAGCTACCTACCAATGTAAAAAGAAAATTACTAATTTTACATACATAATACTCGAAATATATTTTTGCGTTTGGAGCAAAGGTTACCTTTTCCAGATTGGTCTGGCTTTCAAGAAGACTATTCCGACCCTCTGGGATGTCAATGGTCATCAAAGTGACTAGGTCTGCCATCTTTTTCGTAATTTTACAGAATGGCAAACAATAACTTTCTAGAAATATGCAAAACTTTAACAACACGAATGTCTTAAATGCAGTTTGGCGAACTCGATTTTAGTAAACTTCCAGTCAGAAGAAGTTGCTGATTCTATCTAATGGGCGTCGACGCGTTGAAAAGATTCTTATTAGAGCCTTAAACTATCGATAGATGTAGTTGCTTAGTTGCTTACACATTTCACGTTGTTTTCACAATGAGAACGCTAGGTGTCGTTAAATTACACTGATGCGATTCAAGAAATTGACTGTCCCTCCCTTGGACTAGTCGAACGCGTGCCGGCGAGCAATGCCAACGAATAATCGAGAAACCCAAAAATTGTATACGAACTAAGTTTCGAAATCTACCATAATTTTGGTTGTCAAGTAGTTCGTAGCGTTCAAGTTATCAGCTTTAGTGTACGTGCTGTTCCTTGAATTATAATTAAAATTTCGTCCAGTTTTCGCTTACTATTATTGAATACTGGTTGAAGACCCATTGAATTCGGGAAATGTCGCTCGATTTAATTTCAAGCCTTGATACTCGTTTTTTCGCCGATGAAATAAGCTCGCAACATATCCATTTCGGTAAGCTGCCATTCAGAAAATGTATATAACTGCTCTATTTTAGTATTCTAACTGGATAAAGCCAAAGAGCGTTCAGTAACGGGTGAGAAGTCAAGGGGCGTTTTCTAATCAAAGATTTAAAGATTTTTTTTTCTATTTCTGTAAGTTACACTGCACTAGTAAATGTATTGAAGCCTAAAGATTTGACTATCATTAAACACTATATCATCTATTATTGTAAGAAAAAGGGGTATGTCGAACAAAATAGTTGCAATGCTATAAGGAAATGCCAAAAGGTATTTCTTTTCCCTGCTTATGACACCCGTTGTTCATAGCTTTATTACGTAGAATTTTTTAGTTGCACTTTTTTCAATTTTGTTGAGAATATCAAAAGCGAAGAATCGATTAGGAACATAATACCATGATAATTCGTTGCATGTTATCTTTTCATACATGCACGTCTTTGTTTCCTCGTGTAATGCCACGAGGTAATATATAACTTAATGTAAGCTTCTCAGGAAGAAAAGTTGACAAGCAAGTTATCAAATCTGCCTCCAGCTGGCGTTGAAACTACTATCTGGTTATTGTTGGAATATGTAAACGAAGTTCGTTTTTACGCACAAAATGACCTTGGCCTTGAAATGAGAAACTACTTTCATATCTGACTACTTGTCTACTCGTTTTGGGTTGGGTAAAATCATAGATGGGACTTCTACTACCTTGAAGTTCAGCGCAATTTTTGAAAATCTAGATTTCTAGTAGACTAATCTGATTAGACCTGCCTTATACTCAATTCAGCAACATTTAATAATTTAATACTGATCCTTTATGCTATTTGCATTTTTGCATTGTTTTCGGAGAATTTACATTTTTTAAAAATTAGAAATAGGTATTCGACAGTCAGTTGACATTCTAACATTAAATAAATAGCCAGCTGATACTGATAGCAAATCCTTGTCTAGTTACCTATTTAAACTAAAGTTTATTATAGCACCAGATCATTCCAATAGAAAAGTGGTTTCTTTATTTGTTTTGTTTTCGCTGTCATATGAGTGTGATATTGCAACCTGTATTTAATATCACAACTGCACTCCTGCAACGATCACCTTATAGCACGATCAGAATTTCTTATTTAAAAGTATACGTAGAACCATATGAAGACTTTGGACGTAGTTTCCAGTATAGTAGTTGAAGATGGATTGTATCATTTTGTGTCTCTCATTAAAAATATGTTGATATTAAAAAACAAATTTTAATTCAGATTTAGAGAGTAGTTTAGGCTCTGATGATCATATGGACAATTATGGTCAGATGTCATTAAGTGAGCTCTCCAATGATCCAATGGTAATGTTATTATTTTATTTATAAAAAAAAAAATAAGAATTTATTTTGAAATATCAATTTGATTTTTACTTTTCAGATACCATTCCATTCATCATTTCATGATACCGAGTTAATGGATACTGGCTTGAGTTCAGATAGTGATTGCAATTCTTATTCTGGTCTTCTAGAATTAAACTTGCATTCTAGTGCACTAGAAAGAGATTTATCCAAGTTTGACTCGAGCAATTTCCCAAATCTTCTCTCTGGAGTTGGTATGTTTCCAGGCTGTTTTGTTTTTTAATACCGAGACAACTTTAAAAATGAATTCCGCTCTTTGAAGGTGACGATGTGAAACTTGAGCCAATATCCCCTCTTGCTCAATCACCCCAACCTCTGTCACCTATGGAAAATGGTGGATCTACTATGATGGCTGTAAAATCTGAAATACAGGTTTATTCAATCCTTTGCTAGGATCATTTTTAGCGTTTCCAATTACTGCAATCTTCTCCCATTACATTCCCTCGCTCATTTAATGAATTCTCAAAGAAATCTAGAAAAAAAAAGTTATATTTTGGAGACATTACCCTTTTTGAAATTTAATATTTACTTGTTTAAAGTTAATAAATGCTAAATGCTAAATTTTTTAATGTGATCACTGATCAGTCAAGTGAGTTAAAACGATTTTAATTAATAACATTTAAATGTTAATTTTTTTCAAAATGAATTTACAGATGTTCAAAATTCTTTGCGTAAATCAAGTTCAAATTTGTCTCCTTGTGTAGAATAAAAATGAGAACAATTTAAAAAAACTTAAATTATAATTGTTTTACTACAACGCTTTTAACAGTAGTCTACCAATTTTTTTATTTTAGCAAATACTGGATACACCTCCGATTTCGCCTCCTCATCAAAGTAACCCGTCTCTTCTCTCACAGCATTCCAACAGTACCGATATCATCAAAGTTATTACCATTAATGCAGATGGTAAGCTTTCTTCTACATTTGATAAAAATAGTTTTAATGAAATTCGTACCCTGCTTGGTACATGGCTACGTACTATACACTTATACTTGTTGCAGGTAACTTACATTTACCCAATGAAGCGAAAGTAGTGTTACCAAAAAATAGCGTTCCCAATATTTCACCATCCATTCATTTATCCAATCAACTTGGAACAAATATCCAACCGAAGCCTTTATCTGGCAATCCCATGGTGATTAAAGTTGTTTCAAACACTTCAGCTATTGGAAAACAAAACCTTTCTGGTACTGTAATATCATTAGTATTTGCTTTTTAAAAAGAAATTACATAATCCAAAATTAATCGCAGGTCAGCCAATTGTGTTAACTGCTGAAGAATTTGCGAATTTAACGCAACAAAATTCAGTTAAATGTGCAATCGAAGCAAAAGCCGTACCAACACAAAAACTTGTTCAGTCGATCAGCAGTCGAAGTCCGTCTAATCATTATTCAAAGCCAATCTTGACTTGTTCATCTCCGCCTTCTGGAATATACGATGGTGATGTATGTAAAATATTGCTCTATTCTTTGAAATTTGTTACATTAATCCACCTATTTCGTTCAACAGGTGAAAGCCTTAAAACGGCAGCAGCGAATGATAAAAAACAGAGAATCTGCGTGTTTATCACGCAAGAAAAAAAAGGAGTACGTATCGTCATTAGAATCAACACTGTCTGATTTAAACAGAGAAAACCAACAGTTGAAACAAGAAAATTCCATGTTAAGGGAAAAATTGGTTTTATTGGAGCGAGAACGTGAAGGTGCAAACAAGCCACTTGGTTTTAGTCCAAACGCAAAGAACACTACTGCTTTTTTTGCTCTGCTATTGGTGCTTTCTTTCAACATGGCCGCTGTTGGGTAATTTCATAGCAAAGAAAAAAACAATTTTAAGGAAACGAAATCTAACTGCATATATCTTTCGGGACGCGCAGAAAAGTTTTTTTTTACCAAAATGATATGATATCACCATTGCCAGAGGGAGCTCTGAAAGTTGAGCCAGCTGCAGTTCTACATCGTGGAGGTGGTCGCTCACTCCTATGGGCTACTGAAGAGAGTCCTCTCTTTGAAACGAGGTATGGGGTGTCTCTTTGTTGATTTCAGTTTGTTTCGTATTGGATTAATCAACTCAAAATTGACCATTTTAGGAGTGAAAACACGAGTTTGCCGATGTGTCCCATGCTTATTAATCTTACAGAATCATCAAGAATTGATAGCGAGCTACGAGGTTGGTTTCATTCTCCAGGTCCATCCAACGTTCACATACCCATTTTGAACTCCGTAAAACCCGATGTTGAACTGCGAAACGGATCCCCATCCAAACACGAATTGGCCAAAGTATGTCCCGTTTGTTAATCATCATATGCCAATTTAAGGAAGTTATCATTTGAATTTGTGGTTTATTGAAATTGTTTATTAGATAATACCTCAATCGGGTGAAATGAGCAGCACGGCTTATCGAAAATATTTGCTAACACAACGGAATTCGGTTGTTCGAAACCCTCATGCACAATTAATATCAAAAAATGAAATTCAAATCTACGAGGCCCTCCCAGAGCGATATCTTTTCGCAGCTTTCTTTGAGGCCATTGAACGCAAAAATGATACATTTTACGTCGTCTCTTTTTCATCCGATCATCTTTTATTGCCAGCTACCGAGCACAACAATAACACAGTTCGACCACGAATGTCTCTTCTCCTTCCTGCTATGCCTCTCAATCGTAAGTGGATAGTTCGATACATTTTCATTACTATAAATAAAAGTAATGAATGATTTTTTTTCTTTCCCTAACAGAAACGATGCAACCACCAAGTGGTCATGTGGCTATGATGCAGGTATGTAGTTAAAATCTATGAGTCAACAATATGGGATTAAAGCATTCTTTGCACTACAGGGTTTATGAGTGTTTTACTTTACGTATAATTGGTTTAAGCAACCGTTAAGTCAAAGGCGACGTTTTTTTTTTTTTTTTTCAATGTGCAAACCGTTGCTTAAACCAAATTACGTATCTTCAACCATCTCATGAGCTTTAAATAAATTTTATGGCTTGCCAAAAGTTCAACCATGGTTCAGCTAAACCAAGTTGAATTAGAACTTTTTCCAAAAGTTGAACTCTAGTTCAGACCATGGTTGAACTAAATCTAAGTTGGTTTACCCTGACCAATTCTAAAATATGCCCTTTTTCGTTATCCGGCAATGTTGATGTGCATTGTAAAAGCAACAATTGGGTTAAAATTGAAATTTATTAAAGCAACGGAATAAGATTTTTCGAAGTTGAACTTAATCTACCTTCTGGCCATTTTATTGCCAACAAAATAGTTGAACAGTTTAACTACAATTTATTAACACGCACCCATATTTTAATTTAAAAATTCAATTGGATTCTTTAAATGCAGATTGATTGCGAGGTGACTAACACGCGACTTCTTCATATAAGAGAAGATTCGATCCCCCCATTCACCTCTGATGGAAATCGCACGGAAGATCGGAGACCAGATACCGGGAAACGTGCGTGGCGCAAAAGCAGTAAAAAAAGTCAGAATAAAGTTGGTAATATCAACGCAAATCCTAGTGGAGATTCAAGGGGATGATTTGACAACCTTTTTTGGCGACGTAACTATCTCGTCATATTCGACTGACCAAAACGATATCAAGAGATCTCAACTGCTGGAAAGTTAACAGCTTGAAAAAGAAAATTCACATCGGAATTTCTCATCACACATTCACAGCTTGTCTAAGCATTCTTTGGTTGACGTTTGTTTTGCTATTTTTGAATTTTTTTTTTTAGGTCTTACGACTACCAAAGACTGCCTTATCTTGTTTAGAATAGTTTTCGTTCACGAGAGGCACAAGTTTAAAAGTCACACCAGTGTTTTGAGTTCAAATTTTGTTTTACGTGGGTTATGGTATGGTTTTTTTTTTAATAAATTTTTTCTGATAAATGTTGAGTTTTTTTTACTGCTATTAAAAAAATTTTTTTATTAAAACTCTTTGATATGCGTCATGATTGCTGATGGGTTCGCAGTGTAACCAGTGTTGCAGAAGGCAGAACAGGCATATGTTCCGAGCCTCTTCAGGTTTTTTTAAAAACCAAATGGTAAATTGACTTTGCGCACACAAATTTCCCGATTTAAATGGTGCTACCACCACCATCAACAAAACTAAGCAACAAACCTGTTGTGAATTTATTCGTCGATCAGCAGACTAGGTGGAAAACTTTAAGGTTATGTATCTAATCACAGTTCGAACTCTTGAATTGAATTTATGAATTATTTTTTGAGATTTTTTCAACGCAAAATTTATGTTAACATTTTATGATTTATATTCATTTTTTTCATCAAGAAATACTTCTTTTTCAAATTTTTTGGGGGGTATTACGGGGTTTTTAATTTTGACGCGGGGCTTAGAAAGATTCGTATCTTGGTCGGAAATTTCAAATGTAGTGAAAATCCGCAAGGTTTGACTAGCATTTATGTCGGGGCCTCGGGCATAGCTTTATGGAGAATTCCTACACCGTGGCTATACCACCACCTCTATTACCCGCATATTCTGTTTTGTCTTTAAAACCGAACCGGCCCTACTGGCTTTGATTACAACACACTGTAAACATGTATATGATTATGAAGAAAAAGAAAATATGCATCGAATCTATGGCAGTTATCCATTTTTTGTGTACAGTAATAAAACGACATGTAATACAGTCTGTCGTCGCAGAGCAATTACAAATTCAAAGAGTAGCTTGTTGATAAAAATCATGTAACCTGTTCATGGTACATGGCGCTCTTTTTTCTGTCGTACCCTGTTTGAACCTCCCTCCATTTTTAAGGTTTTCCCACGGATCTTTTCCCCCATATCCTTCCTTACACGCTTTCCGATGAGACGCCTCGCTAATATTCACACACAGCCACAGAACCATGTCGGCAAGTTACGCTGAAATGTTTGTCCATGGGAAAATCTTATTTTAGATTTTATCATCTGTCCATCAACGTGTGTTCCCATTCACAAGAAGAGCCATAATGCATACCGTAATGAACTTTTTAACGCAACCAATATAATAGGCGTTTTATATCATTCCTTTTTTTTCGTCCATTCTGCATATCTACGTGAAATTTAAAAAAAATGTTGCTGCACAGGTAATTGTAGAAAAATGTAATCCTAACGGCTTTTCTCTTTAAATTTCTATGACTAATGCGTTATTGATTTTCGGAAGTAGTTTATTTGCAGGGTGGTGCGATAAAATTGTGTTCAGCTTATAGTCATAATGAGTGTAAAACCAGATTAAGGTTTTTAGAATATTGGCACATAGGCACTATATTATTTCGAATGACACCAACTTGTTTGTCGGACAGAATTATCCAGTTGACCCTGTATGGTGGCACACAAAGAACCCCGTTTTTTAAGTGGTGGTTTCATGGTTTGTTCTGCTGATTTGATCCAGCATAGCAGTGAGCTCAGTAATGTTGCTCACCCTCTTTCAGACTGGCCCAAGGTCTTGCTTCATTCCCAGCTTCTTCTTTTTTCTTTTTTTTTTTTTTTTTTTGAAGTTCCCACCAGCAGCATTAGATGCTTTGAGAAATATATACATAACACCGCAAGGACAGATTTGAGAAATGAAAACTTCTCAGCGGCGGAATTCACACACTTGTGACTGGAATTTGTTCACGTCGCTATACAGCTATGAGCAGATGAGTAAAGGAAATAATATTTGAAAAATCCTTGCATTTTATCCGCTTTACTATCGCTTCTTCAAAATTTAAAAATTGTCGATGCGTTCTCCACGTTTTGTGTTTTTTTTCTTGTTGTTGTTTTCAGTACATCCATTTCTATTTTGTCTTATATTTTTATATAGAGCTGGGCTTGCTGTCAAACCTTTCGGCTGGGATGTCAATCAGGATTTTTCCGCTACATTTTCGTCCCACATAATAAATATTCGACTTATCTGGTTTTTTAGTATTTCTTTTTTCGTATTTATAGCTTTTGTGCCCATATGACTGGAATTTAAGAAATTCGTTCTTAACTGTCTTATGACGGCCCGCGGCCCGCGGGCATTCCTCTTATCGTTTTTAGCTAAATACATCGATACAATTTATTCGTCGTTAATAAATTGATTTTCTTTTGATTGTTTTCCCGTTTTTTTTAAATTTAATTTAAAGAGAACACTTTCCGATAACAATAATAACCTACTATTTAGAACAGTAATGGATAGTAAAAATGTAATGGGTAATATGCGGAATGAAATTTCTCAACTTAATGCAATGTCGGTCAAACCGCGGAATGTATAAATTCGAGTGTTATTGTCTACTTAATCTGACACTTAAAAAAGTGCTGAACACTTGTGGTCTTTGAAGCATGGATCCATCCCTACATGTGATGAATTGAATGCGCATCAAACGGCATCCTCAAAAGGAAGAATAAAACGAAAGAGCGACGACAGGCAGGATGGAATTCTTTTCGTTAGCCGCATATTCATTGAAGAAAAGATAATCTTCGAAGAAAGAGGGATGACAAAAAAAAAAAGAAATTATCTTGAGATTTTTCTTTTCTCATTCCGGATGCGATTGTGTGTTCAAAGATGTTTAGTAAAAAGAACTCGTTGGGGGATTTCCTGAGGAGGCTTTGCTCTGATAACAAAAACGTTTCTTCCAGCGTGACTAACGGGGACTATGGCTAGGGCTAAAATTGGCTATTGTATGATCCATCTGTATCGCGACACATTTAAAAAATACAAAATGACAAAACATCCTTTTTTCTACGTCATGGAATAAGAAATATCCTAAAAAAGAACAAACGATAAATTTCATAACAAATGTCTCAAGACTTGAATTTAAAAAAAAATATATTTGGCGAATATCAGGATTGTAGGCCAACGACCGAAATAATTAGCGTAACGCAGTGCTTGACTCTGATATGTTTTCTAATTCAAACAAGTAAAAAAGATGTGAGTGTTGTGTTATGGAGGAAAAACTACGATAATGTTAGAGAGTGTAGTCTCATCGATGAGAACGGGAACAACATTTCTCTCATCCCTCCCTCCAGGAAATACACCTACAAAGTCTGAAAGCTGGACTCCAGTACATGTACAAGTCGTCACCATTGGGAGATTATACTGAGAGAAAGAAAGAACGAACGCCTGGAAATCTCACGGTAATGGCATCTCAAATTTCACATGGTTATGTGTCCTGAGTGTGTGTATTTCCCGCAAGTTACAGTATACATCTCTTTCGTAAATATATATTACACACACACACACAAGACCTAAAAAAAAAAATGTTTTTTAGACACTGAAGATCCCACACTTTACACTCATCTACAGCTATCAACCGTCTATATATACGGAGTTCTCTTCGGACAGTTGATTATACAATCTTGCATGCACAGTAACTTCTCACTTGTATTCTTGCATCTGCCATTAGACATGGAACTTTTCCCGTGGAACTTTCCTGGCCGATGCGAATGACTGAGCATTCTAATTTAGTGTTCAATTGAAAGACTATTGTATTTATTACTCTGCTTCAAAGGCTCTCAATGTTATCACGAAATTTGTGAATAATTGCAAGGAGATAAAGCTCAATTTTATCTTGATGTCTGATATTGTGCACAAGACGGCCATGATTCAAAAAAAGGAATAATTTTATCAAATGAAAAATAAAATAAATTTAAAAAATTATTTAGATTTTCTCTACACACAATAAAACTGTCTACCGGCTAATATTTTGGCGTGAAATATTATGAAACCAGCCACTGCGGTTATTAATAAGAAATCTTTTGCGTTTAGACAGTTAACGTAAGGCGATATTATTTTGTCTTTGTCGTATTGTTTCTTTTTTGTCATATTTTTGTGAAATCTGAGTTTTTCAAATATTTTTTTTTGGTTTCTAACAAATATTTGTCAAAAATTTTCCCACTGTAGCATTTCACGAAAATCTGTGTTATTTAGAGAAAATAAAATGTCAACAAAAAACATTGGATGAAATAAAATATATATAGTGATATTTCAAGAAATTCTTGAATAAAGAGCCATTCCATTCCACATTTTTAGAAAATCATTTCCTTCCAACAATATAGTTGAATAGTTGAAGACGTTTGAAGCTCACCGCAGATTATAATCAAAAATTAAAATGCCGATGTACATGATACATTGACTGTGTTTCAAATAAAAATAGCGTGGACTCGTGAGCGTCGTGAAAGCGCGAACAAGATGAACCGACAACTATGCTCTATATTGACCGCTTATATCTCTAATGAAAATGGTAGTTACACTTTTGCAGTATAACTTCTCTTTATCGTCTCTACCAAAAACACCGCGTCGTGGGAAAATGACATTGGAATTGGAACGAGAAGCCAAGAAAGAAAAACCGTTTGAAAAAAAAAAAAAAAAAAAAAAAAAAATTGCATCCCATAAAAGTCGGCGGGATCGATGTTAACTTATGACAGTCGCCAGGTATAAATATTTTCCTATTGTAGCTACTATATTATATTATATTGCAGTCCCCCCATCCAAAAAAATATATGTGTACATAAATAAATAAAAGAAAATGGGATTGGGTCGTCGGATAATTCAAGGGACACACTTAACTGAAACCGCACTGCTGGGGTAGTCAGTCACACAATACTGAAACTGAATTCAAGTCCTTTTACTCTTTATACGCAAAACACGGTGCCGTGTCGCGCGTACCGTATATATTGCCTCGTCTGTTTTATGACTTTTCAGATTGATTTCAGCACATTTTGCCGATCGCAAACACGTTTTTGTACCAGGTAACTTAAGCTTTGGTTTTATCAGAGAGAACACATACATAAAACAAAAGAACAGATGGACGTACTATTTCGTCATAAAACAAATAAAAAACAACAACCACCATTTATCTTTCTATCTGGTCTTCACATAATTAACGCCAGGATCCGTCTTTTTCATTTTATTTTACGCATATGGAAATACAAAATAGTTACAGTAGCAAAACTAGCAAGAACCATTTTGAAATTTCTGCGTATTTCAGTCATCTTTTTTGTTTATTTCCCGCAGTCAATTTGATTACAGTAATGATCAGCAAGGAAAGATCAATTTTCAGAAGGCTATCATGACAACACAAACAACTCGAAAAGTCAGAAAACACTATTATGGATGCAATAAATTGTGATGGCCTTGCATCACCAATGACAACAGAAGGAAAAGGAGGAGAGCAGAGAGCGAGAATGGTGAGAGATTTTTGGTTCTTTTTCTTAAAAAAAAATGTTGGTGAGAACAGCAACATTTCCCGAGTGAAGACGACGTAGCTGACGACAAAAGCAAAAGATTTAAAATATTCACACGGACACGGGACTATAGCTTACAGCGCCTTGCACCGTTTCCCATGAATCAGTAGCGGCGAGAAAAACAGAGCTCCTCTCGCACGTTACTCTATACCTGAGAGAATATTGGACTAATAGCATTTTCTTCCTGTTCTGATTTTGGATCATCTTGAAGGAGCTAATGACATTTCCCCTCCGCACCAAAATTAATGTTCGCCCACTGTTTAATTGAAGTTGATTGGATACGCGCCGTGTAAAAGCCATTCGTTATTTTAAATCTAGATGAGGTACTATACTTTTGTTTTATAGAAAATAGAAATCCGCAGATTACACGTTTCTCTTGGGCCTTTTTACATTTACGGATAAAATTTTAAATACTGATTAGTCTAATTGCTCACAAAATTGTTGATGTAACTGTTTATGTTTAATCATCACGCCGTCGAACAAAAAAAACATCCTGGGCGTTATTTAAATGATAAAAATGAAGAAGTGCAGGTCCCGACCTTAAGTGTGTTGTTGGTGATCAGTAAAAAAATTTTTTTAGCTATATATTGCTTCGTGTATGTATTTCACTTGTCAATACATAATAATGTGTTATGATCCCAGTTTTGATGAATTAAAAAATCTCTGGCTGAGTGTGTATAATATAATCTATGATGAAGCACTCTCCGCCCCATTTATGATTACGCCTGTTCCACTCGATCGGTGGTGTTGAACAAGAAAGAAGGATCCCTAAATCCATCATCTGTTTAATCCCCCTTATTTTGTTTTCATTGCTGATATTATAGTTCTCTTATAAAAATATACAACACAAATGAAATAATAAATGAAATTAATTTTTAAAATTTGGGTGGGACAATAAATCTGGCAAGTGGCTATCTCAATAACTTTTAAAAAATTAGACAAAAATTTGGATTTCGGGAATGAATATGCAATACGAATCCTTATTATTAGAAAGTCTAGATGTCAACTAGATTTGATTTTTTTTGTCTAAACATTGTTTGACGATTATTTTAGTACGAAATTTGGATGTTGTTATGTTTATTGTATGTCCTTTTTTGAATTACTTTAGTTCATTCAGCGCAAAGAAGACAGGTTTAAAAGGAAATCAAGTTTTGCACTACGTTGATGCTATTTTTAAAAGAGCAATTAGAACAATACCCATAGTTTTATGACGAGGATTTTATGGAAAGATGAAGGAAAAAGTATATGTAGCAATATTTGATTCATGCATTATTTATTCAGTTGTCTAGACATGGGAGCTAATATTTTGGGCCCTTGTGCGCCGCTCGTCTCTTGTAAACTTACCAAATACAAAGGTGTTTGTAATAAAGTGTGTCTGTGTACGGCAGTTCCCACCCGATTCGATACGTCACTGTTGTTTTTTCCTTTCTGTTGGTTCTCCTTTTTTACTTTCTCTGGTTTTTTCAATAAATGTAACAAATTAACAATACAAAAAAGCAATATTTTGCGAAAAACTGATCCTAAAGGAAATTTATCCGCTGGCTGCCGTTATCTTACGAATTCACGTTTTTACGTGTATTCTCACGACGAACTTCTCATAGATGCTTTTTTTGTCGGTAAAGTGAATTTAACAGTGAAGTTAACTTCATCTGCCATCAGAAAGGAGTCACATCGATTAATTGCTTATTCCTTATATCCTCGGCTGTATATATAAGGTAGTGTCAATTCTCACAGGTAAAATCCTCAATTATTAGCCGAGATATTTTCTGATTTTGAAACGAAACAACGAATAAAGGAGCAACACCATTTTTCCGTGTGAATCGTTGAAATAAAGTAGAAAACATCGCTGAGAAATAGTGCGTCTACTATTATTCTACAACTGAGATAGAAGAAAACCACACATTTTTATCAATAGTAGTAGGCTTGTTAAATATCTGATTCCCACACTCTCAGCAAATATACTGGATGGAGATAGCCTGTACGCTTTGACTAAAAAAAAGAGGCTCAAAAACATGAGAGAAAGAGGAAGGGAACTTTCTTTGTTAGACCATCGATAACTTTTTCGGCTCAGTCCTGAGTCCTCGGACCTATCCACCGTCTCCAAATTCCAATAATAAAAAGCCTCTGACAAACAATATTATTATATTCCTTCCTAAAATCTATGTTGTTTTCGTATCGTATGTGTACATCTATTGATATGAAAGCATAACAAAAGGAGAGAAACTCAGAGACTATACGGTGGGAAATGTTAGAATTCAATATCACAATTTTTATTTTCATCATTTCGATGGAATAAAAATTTCTTTTTTTTTCTTATTTTAAAAATGTATTTATTTCATATTTAAAAGCACTCTCATTCGATACATTATTTATGATTTTAGGATTGTAAAGATGTACTCGTCTCATTAGAAGAAGAAGAACATTTAAATGTGCAACTTTCCTCCGTATCACGAACTTGTATTATGTGAACATGACAGATGAACCGTCGATTTGAAACCTAAATATCTTTTATCGGATGGATACCATCTTCCCTGTTTTAAATGGGCCTTTAACAAAATCAATAGTTTGCGAGATAATTTGTTTCAGATTTCGTCTTATTTGTTTCCTTGAGAAAACTGATACTTTGAAGCTGATGAATTCGCAGCTTAAGCTATACTCGGCCATTGAAAGAAAAAGAAGAAGGAGGATAAAAGAAAGACGAAGATAAATCCTCTTCTTCGCATAGGGCAATTATCTCTCCGCTCGAAGAGTGTAAATCGCTCATTATGCAGGTATATTTAAACGGTCGGGGGGGGGGGGGAGTTGATGGGAAAAGAAAAACATAAGAGGATGTGCAGGCCCGGGTTTTCTTTTCTTTTCCTTGTTAGTTGGTAAGCGCGGGATCAAGTAGTAACTGGCTGGAACTTCGACGAGAAGGAGGGATTTTAATGGTGAACAAAGTTCTATAGAAAAACTAGAAATTGTAGTCACCTTAATGAGCTGAGCCGGTACCTTTCCGATGCCGCTCTGGTTCGTTGATGCTGGGAGAAACATACAGACGGAGAGAAGAGGAGCGAGTGTGCTGGTCACCTTTTTTTCGTCTTTTATAATTGGACCCGCCGCTGTCCGCCGGAAGGCTGGCAAAAGAGATGATAGTAGAATGACAAAGATGGTCAAAGATTCGGCTGATTGAATCCCTCCTCCTCCTTCTCTTTGAAGGGAGAAAAAGAGAGGCTGGTTTGTTCAGTGCGGCACCATAACGAATTTTGGAAAAAAAAGAGCGGTTGAAACCCAAAACGAAGACGGGTCATTTCGACCCGATTTGTGAGAGTCCCGAACAAAAAAAAAACAAAAAAAAATCATAAAAAGGATGGGGATAGGATTTGAAGAGAGGAAGGCGAGCAAAACCTTTGCTTCATTTTCCCACGACGGCTTCTTACTTTTCTTCTGCAACCGGAGTATTTGTAATACACATATTTTTTTTTACATAGAAGGAAAAATTTTTATATACATTCGCATACATTCAAGTATAATAATCCACAATTCAATTGATTTTCTATAAAAAAAATATATTAACTGAGTCTAATTTACTACATTGGACGCAAAAATTGCTCGTAAGTAAAATATTAATAGCGGTCACCGGCCACAATGATTTAGGAATCAATTTGAAAGACTAATTATCTATTATTTACTATTTGAAAATGACAAAAAAAATATATATATATTGCTGCCTTCGTACGGTATGTGTTATGACCTGTATGTAGTATACTCAGAGAAGAAGATAAAATGCAATTTAATTAAACGCATAGTATCCAGTTTTAAATAGTATTTGAAGTTATTTAGAATTTTGTTTAGAAATGGATGTATGATGGGATGGCACATACGAACATACCATACCATACCATTATTATAAAAGTTCGTGAGATGCAACAACTCTTTCAAATGGTTTGTCCGATTGTCGCTAGATGGCCTTAAGATAAACTCACCACCATTTTGGCCACACCCCTCATGCTAGTTTCAAAAGGCCGGTGCACAAGAGGAATCTCGGTAGTTCAGCAGAAGAATCGGTTAAAGGTGGTGGGATTTCTGCCGAGTCTCCAGCCATTCCCATTGAATAACGCTCAACTATTTAAGAGCTCTTCAGTGTGTGTGTCTGTGTGAATCAACGTTATATTTTCCCTTATTTGTCGTTGGATCTACTACAAAACTTGAAAAAGAAAAGTGGATTAAGTTATGTGCTGATTTGTTAAACAAGTGATATTTCGAAACATTCGAATTTGATTGCTTTGAAGTAAGAAAAGATGGATCACCGCCATTATTCACCTGACGGATTATCCGAGTCAGAATTGGACGAAAGCTCGTCAACGGCCAGCTCACCGATGAGTATATCCAGTGTTGAAGCTAGCTCTCCCTATGACAGTAGCCGTCTGAATGGCGACGAGGATCCAACGGATAGCTCCTTTACAACTTCCGTCAACTCGCCCAACATCAGCTCTATGCCTCCTAGTCCGGCAGAAAGCATCTGCAACAACAACAACAACTACCCAACTCCATGGTCAAACAACAACCCGTATTATAATAGTTCCAAAAAATGTACGATGGTTTCGTGACGACCGTGGCTTGTGGAGCGAGCGATCGTCTAATAGACGAAGTTCAAACAGTCCTTACAACAGAAATACTACCACCACATCGTCTAGTAAACTACACGTGCAAAATTCAAACAGCAACAATCATAAAGAAATGAGCGAAGTGCTTATCGATGCTGTCCAGAGAGAAGATCAAGTTCAACTACGCCATTTACTGTCAAAGAGCGCCACTCATGTCAATATTTTAGGACAAGAAGGTGACTCTCCGTTGCATCGATCCTGCCGACAGGGAAACTTGGACACAGTCAAATTACTCGTAAGTTTTCATTTCATCACGTGGTTATCAACTAAAATCAACTATTATAATCTATGTACTATAAATATGTATTTTTCTTGTTTTCTTTTAATAATAAATAGGTTCGTTACGGAGCTGATCCGGAATTAGCCAACCGCGAGGGATGGAGTCCACTGCATTTGGCCGCACATAGCGGCTACCACGATGTTGCACTTTACCTCCTGTCTCTCACGCGGCGATAATCAAGACAAACCGCTTTTTGCTGGATTCTTCTGCCTCCCCTTTCGATCCGAATGTCACAAGTCAAATATAGTTGCAAGACATGGAATCGAATGGATCAACAGTTGTTTTTGTTTTAACGTGAGGCAGCTTTTTGTTTGGGAATCCGAGTCACTGTGATTGCTTGGACTTGTAACTGTATTTTTCTAATAACTACTACTTGGAAATGTTATCGAGCTAATTGATTGGCCGGTTTCCAATATCGGAAATAGGCACAGTTTATGTATAGCTCTCATAGTGTGAAAATGTTGTCTGTCTCTCTGTACATGCAGTGTGAATGAAATACCAAGTCTATTATTTGGTAATGAGATTCACTCGTTGTCGTTTTGAAAAGTCGTGTAAATGGAATAGCACACAACAGCAAAGCCTTGGATTCTAATAGAATCGCCCATATAAAGTTCTTTGTTCTTGTAAAATACGAGTCTTTTCTTATCTGGAAATTCCCCATTTCCCCCCCCCCCCATTTCTGTATCATTTTTTTTATAGTTTTTTGTTGTAATAATGACGTCGTCCCTTTTTTATTATTTGTGTGTTGTTGCTCTTGTACAGTACCTTCTACACATGTGATTGTGCTCTGTGGCTGAAATAAAGGCTCATGCAAACTAATGTCAATAGACTTGGCAACTTGATTGTTCTTTCCCAAAAGAGGATCAGAATGACATGTTCTCTGCAATCCGACAATTGTTTGTTCCGCATTGAAAATTGTCACGCATATTACCTTGACCTCGTTCGTTTGTTTCTTCTAGTCAGTAGAAAGAAGTTAGAAGTAAGAAAAAAGGTTACGGTGAATTGAAGAGGGGCCTGTCTGTAATTCAACACCTTGTGAAACTTGTCTGAAGATTTTCTTCGCCGCTAGAAAATCAACGTTAAATCAAGCGTCGAGGGCGCTAAAAAAAGGAGAAGTGAAGAGGAAGAGGCGCGGCCATCTTGGTTCTCTCTCTCTCTCTGCAAAATCTTCTCATGTTACTCCTGGCTCTCTGTCTGTCTGTCTTATAGAGCTGCTGCTTGGCTCTTTCTACTGTGTGCAACACGATACGACGAGTCAATCCCAAGTTTTATTATCTGAGACAGAGGGAAGAGTTCACATTGTGCGTTCTTGCCTTTCTCCTCCTATCAGCTGCCAGTCTTATTATTCGTCTCTAAAAGGAGACGATTTTCGTCGTCATTTTCGGTATCGTTTCTCTACTTATACTCTCTTGAGACCGGCTACACAGAATAAACCAGTGGATGAAACCGTTAAATTGATGTTTAAAATATCTGGTTTTCAAGTCGTGTCATCTTCTCACGCTACGCCACTTGAACCATCCATTTGTCTCCCTTCCATTTACTTGAAATATTAAGTTGCTTTGCGTGTTGGCAAAGTTGCAGCTTCTGTTTGTGCTGCTTGCCGGGTGAAAGTTGGACGAAAACGCGTTTAATGAAAAGTCGCGCAAAAGCATTTTGCTTTTTGGTTCAGCCAAAAAAAAATATATCTCATCTGCATACGAATGGGTACTTAAGACGGACTTTTAAATGAGAGCTGCGTTTAAGGGGCTGGGCCCTTCGCTGTTTTTTCCTTTTTTTTTGTTTAGTTGAACATGTTGGACGCTGATTGCAGTTGCATCACATTCATAAGCCTACACCTTAAGAAAAGCCAGTAAACAACAAGGTGGAAGCAAATTATCGAGGAATGCTGAGAGTCTGAGACTGACAACTAGAAAGAATAGTATAGGGCCGCATCTTCCACCAGCCGTGATGATGATTATATATCCCCCTCCTTTTCTTCTTTTAACATAGTTTTTTTTAGGGGGGCCCGGGTCCTCAAAGGTGAGGCACTTGGCCAAGGGTGAGACCGCGCTGTGTGTGTAGTTGTGCGCAGTCACCAGATGCCTTCAACCTGTCTCGTCTGTCCTGTTTTCTCTCTTTTCCAACTGCTGTTACTTTTTATATACCACCCACTAACCTAAAAAGAGAAGAAAAACCACAATTTCATCTCACACCATTTTAATTTGATCACCCCATCAAAAATGTTCTTCTATATTTCAATAGAAAAGTATCTCTTGGGTTATATTAATCTGTGATGACTTGGCTACTTTCTCTCTGAAATCATAAGTGAATCCAAGATATGTCAAGGAATGTTGTTGACACCCTCAAAAGGATATACGACGCGCTATTTACAAGTATCGATTCAAAAAAGAACCGGTCCATACCTGAGCACTGGTAGGTTTTATGTCTATTCATGGGCATAGGTCCGAACACATTACAAAAATCATTCCGTCTCATCATTGAGCTAGGGGAGAAGAAGAAGAAAAACGTGGACCATTGGGGAACTCTCGTATCGTATCTTTATACTACCTATTTTTCTCAATTGTCGGTTAAGCTACTAAAAGGCATATACGATAGCGTATTTTTCCAAGGCCATCGAAAAGAAGAAGAAGATTCGTTTCTTTCAATAGGCAGGAAGTTCAATATATGTACAGTATTTGAACTCGACATATATACTATAGAGAAACAGTACGTGTATGTAACTAGCCTAGCAGCTCATATAGTAGAATAGTATACGTACAAGAAAGATATAGGAAAAAGAGAGAATGGTTTAGCTGCTACCTGAAAAAATTGGCCCTGAGACTCTATGGGTTGATGCGAAGAGCAGGGGGGTAGTAGTAGAGCGGGGGGTTGCATCTGAAGTAGCCAAGAAGAAGAAGAAGCACCTAATCTATCAAAGTGGACAGCTTCAACACAGAGGACGGCAAACTTTCTTGGCCCTGCTGATGGTTTTCTTCTTCTTCTACATTCTGCCGTTTAAAAAGAAAAAAAAAAAGAATTCAGTCATTCCAACTCGTCATTCTCCTATAAAGTTCCTTCCCATCCTGAGGCGATACCAGCCTTGCATTCCATCCCATTGATTCCCAAACACAACTGCAAAGTAACCAGCAGCAGCCGCGGCCCACCTTGCGTCAGACGAATTTGGATTCCAGAGCTCCAGCTAGAAAGGAATGTGCCGCCGCTTACCTTGACCATAAATCAATTTCTTCGCGCTTTGATTGAGCTATGAGAATAACACTTAAAAAAAAAAAATACATCTCGCCTCCTAAACAGTCTATACCATATATAATTAAGTCAATTGCCGCTAGAAGAAAACGTCACACTACTAAATGTATGTACCAATTTATACACGGTGTGTAGCCAACATCATTTCCACACACAAAATTCCGTTTTTTAACGTTCGCATGGGGTTGGTCTCACCTAACCAGTTGAGATCATGTGTAATAATTGCGGTTCATTTGACATGGACTATTTATTCTTAGTCGAGAAGGCGGAAAAAAAGAGTCACGTTTGTTTGCGGGATATCCCACCTATAGAGAATTTGTATAGTTTTCAGCATTCAGACTTGGAATTCATTAAATTTTATGTAAATTGGAATTTAATGATCGAGATTAAAAAAGATAACATCTACTATTAAAAAGGTGGTTCAATTTAAAAAAAAAAAAAAATATCATGGGATGAAAAAAATTAGTCTGTGAAAAATGTTCAGGTGAGCTAAAATAACTCAATCTAATCAGTGCACAGCTTATTTTAGCTGTTCTGCATCGCCCAACCCCCCGTTAGCTTATTATATATTATAGTTGCTCTACATATTTGCATGTAATGAACTCAGATTAAATCATAATTTTGCCGCGGCCAGCCATTATAAGGCATCCCATTATCAGAATAATATCTAACCACTGTTGTTGATGAGAAACTTTTGGTCGTGAGTAAACTTTATTTCATGTATGTGAAAGAACCGGATTGGCTTACAAATATTGTGTAACAACTGCAACACTTTCGGTGATGATCAGTTTGACAATCGATATAAAAGTATTCACTCATACACCATAGCGAGACTATGTACTATATAGTGTGGGAACTGGTTTAACTAAATATATATTTAATACGCATCATTGCCAATATTGTAATTTCTCTTTCAATAGACCAACAAGTACACACAAACACAAAAACGATAATAATACAAAGGAGGTCGGTGGTGGATTGTTGTACTGACGCAGTTGTCGTCGTCATGAACCTGTAATACACTTCTACGTGTACACGGAAAGGATTAAACGTATAGAAGAAGTGGAGAGAGAGAGAGAGAGAGAGGGTTGGTTTTTATAGCTCATTAGACAACGGCCAAAAAGGAGAGGAGGCGCAATTAGTCTGTCATTTCATCCATTGCTACACGGTTATATTGTTTCGAATAGCGGCTTCTTCTCTCTTTTTTGAAAGTTGTTGTTGCTGCTGCATATAGGAGGGAGACTTCTTTTCTTTGACTCTCTTCAAGTACTACAGGATCAATTAGCCTAGCCTTGCTGATGAGGGAGCTGCCAGGGGCTTTAATTAAATCAAGGTCGCCGACTATACACCACTGCTAACATTCTCTCTACTCATTCTATGGTCTTGTATGTATACACACATCTTGTATAAGATCGAAACTTGTTACAACGCGCGGCCAACTAGTTACATTCTATTTTAAAAAATTGGACGAGGGATCCTGATAATGAGCACTGTAAATGAATGGCGATGTATTATAATCGATTGCAAACAGAATCGAACAAAAAAGACGCGACATTCCAATTGAAATTGCAGAGGACAAAATATAACCAGCAGAGTCATGTCACGCACAACGTCTGTTTGGGGATGAGAACGATAAGCAAAAAGGTTAAAATGTTATGGTGCTGCATGTTTTGAACCGACTGACTGTGTGTTTGTGTTCATTGTGTTGTTGGCGGGCACACCGAAAATACAAGCAGGTGGTCAGTGTGAGTGAAAGAAATAATAAGGGTGAGACAGTCTTCTTCGCATTATAATTAGGATATACACGACCGTTTTCTTCTTCTTATGTAGGACTACAGAGAGATACCGTCAACATTTTCTTTTTCTCTAGTAAAGGGGGAGACCCCCCCTCATACACTCAAGTATATATACACATAATATAAACTTAAATTTTCCGAAGTTTGTGTGTGTCCCCCTCCCCCCTTTCCTTTCAAGTATATGCAATAGAAATTTAGTGTTGATATCCCACGGTTTATTTGATGACGGCAAGTTTGTTGTTGATAATCCTTTTTTTCTCTCTTTTGTTTAACTATGTGAGGGGCATGATGATCACCCGGTCGTTTTCAAGTCCATTAAAAACAAAAACGTGAACGAAGAGAATAGGAAATAAAATAAAAATGTGAGACGAGGATTTTGATTTATGGATGACGTGACATCCTATTAGAGGATCTTCACACACTCTTGTAAGATTATATAAGTTGGACTCTCATGTAACTCATAGTCGATCGACACATCTTAAATACTGTGATGGAGAGTTTTAAAATAACATACAAGCCTCTTAAAAAAAAATTATAATAAGTAGAACAGATGAACGGCACTTAACGCCTGATGGTCTAAGATTATTACGAGCTATTATAATATGTATTTTGTAGCTAGGTATGGGGGGCAAGTACGGCTGTTTATAAGCTAAGTCTATAAATAGGCCTAAACTGCTGTTGCTGGTGGGTAGGTACCTGATGACCAACTTGATTGGGTGTCCCATTCAAAATAGTTTTACGTTCATATTATTATTCCATCGGGTTTTTCACGACTGAACTCTTTCGTTTTTTTTCTCTTATGGGATTAACGAGACCGCTTGTCGACGGGGCGGCAATTAACATTATGGAGAATCTCACAGATGCCAAGCGTCTCCACTCTTTTATCAGCTGGAACATTTTCCATGACAAAAAAGAAAAGAAAATACTAGAAAACACTGCTGCTGTTCGTGTATTTTTTCCCCTTAATGCTTTCAGTCGGTTGTTTAATGTTGAGCTGAATTGTGGGGTCTTATTGCGAAATAAGTTTGACGATTCTACTAGAATTCTAACGAAGGAATTATCGAAGCTTGTCATCAAAATGTTAAATAAGACACGGAAGACATTGAGATGAATATACGCATTTCTGTCAATCGTAATAAGAATCCAGTTCCACTCATCAGTTTACCGTTAGCAATTCCACTATGCATTTTTTAACTGATCAACTCGTTTTCCCGAAATCAACAACTAATTTTGCTTATTCCATCATTGAATTTAAAAAGAAGTATATCTATTTATTTATTTATTATTTATTTATGAGCTCAACTCCTTCATTTGTTTTATATGATGCATACAATAACGAAGTCGACGACCTTCCCTAACTTTTATATTTCATTTCCGCTGTCATCCGGATGAAAAATATAACAATAAATTACCTGCAATTGAAATTTCATTGACATAATCATCTCAAGAAAAGAAAGTACTAGAAAAAAAAAGAAATGTGTTATTTTAACTGATTGTAGAATAAATACCAACAGGTTGAGTTCATTGTTCAAGACCTTTTTTTCTTGCTGGTTTAAGGAAGATGGAAACGTATTTTTTTTATTTCTTGGCCAAACTTTTGTGCGACAAAAGAAATACCAGTAAGAAGAAAAAGAAAGAAACTAAAATATATCTCCGTGCGACGATAGAGAGAAGAACCCCTCCTCCTTGGTTGGTTTCCCCTCTCTTGGGCTGAACAATCACAAGTACGATCATTTCAAATCAAAAGAATATAATCAACCGTTTCGAAGAGGGAGCAGCCTCTAGATGAGGGTCTGAGAAATCTTTCCCCCCTCTGCTTTTTTTTTTGTTGTCTGCTGTCGGGATGTAGGCGAACAGTTGAGAATAAGAAAAGAATAGAAGAAGGGGGGGGGGGCAGGGGCTCAAGACTGCTTTTTTCTTCTTCTTCTTCTTGTACTAAACAGAGAACTAAAGATGAGATGCCAAGCAAAAGAGAGAAGAGGGGGGATGAAGGGGAGATCGAAGACGAAAACTGTGGGTGACTTGCTGCTCTAGAGCGTGAGATCTGCGGGATATCCCCCTCTCCTAGCCAGTCATTTCTTTCAGTTTATATTCATCAACTACCAGCAAAGTTCAAACTATAATACAGGGAAAAGGTCGCAGCTTCTTTTCCGTTTTCTTCTTCATCATTCGATGGGATTTTATCTTTTTTCTATTTGTTAAGTAGCATAAGCTTCTTGGTCTCATCGATCCTTTCTCCGTCCAAATACAATGAGAACATAATATAATAACAGAAGCATCAACGTGTGAGAAATGTGTGTGTCTTCTTCAGCAATAATACAACAAACGTAGTACGTGTATTCTTCATATTCGTCGGATGCCATGGGAAAAAGAAGACGACGTGTCGACTCGCATCAACTCGGACCTCGAAACCCACACCACCACACCGCACCATCACAATTTTTTCGTTGTTAAAAACACCTTTTTCATTCTGTTTTGGTGGTGATCGCCATCCGTTAGCCGCTAAACCAACTGTAACGCCAACTTGTTTCCTCCTGTTGGACGAGTTTTTATAATCCTAATAATCCGTTTGTTTTCAGCTAATCTAAAACATGGATCCAACATTTCTTCAGTTTCACACTCCCGCTCTCTATTCACATTCTTTTATACCTTACACGTGTGTCTCCTTTTTTGGGGAGAGAGAAACACAATCTCCAACAGATAGCCAACAAACAAAGACGACGATACCCTATGGATTTCCCATCAGAGATGGATTGACACAATAAGACGCGGAACATCCACCCCCAAAGGACTTTGTATGTTGTTCTTGGAAGAAATAAATCTTTCAGACCAGGTGCATTTCTTTTTAAATGGCGGGATTCACACAGGTGGGCTCGTCATCACCGGAGTATAAAAATGTCTGTTTTCCGTAATTTGCATCGTGATTTGGCGACAAGTGTGAAATGGTGGTTATATATAATATGGATGACAGTTTGACACACTCTGACGTCTGTTTTTTCTTTCTCTCAAAAGTTCGAAGGGGTCATGTGAACTAGAAAAAAACTGTCCCATAGAGTCAAAAAGCCGCTAACAAGTCCCCTTCCTCTACAAAAAAGATATCCATACATATATCCTATATATTATTTGAAATTCCTTCACTCTCACCCTCCTCCCACTTTTCTTTTTGTTGAACAGAGAAAAATGATGGCTTTTTCTTTGTATATATGTACACTATGTGTGTGTGTGTGTAAAGGACGGGGTAGAGAGATGATGATGACCACTTCTTCTTCTTCTTCTTCTTCTGGGCGCTTTTGTAGGCCTCCTCCCCTAGCAGAGGAAAAAAAAGTTTGAATCCATCCTGTTTCCCACGTTCACATCCGTCACAAGGAATATGTACAGGGACTACATCACACTCTTACAATGTATATATATACATACACACATTGTACATGGTTAGTTAGGTTAACCCGTTGCGACTGTCGAGTGGTTTCGATTATTAACGGGTCGATAATCAATGGATGATATGAGAGTCCCTTATTATATTATATAGTTGCTATTGACAGCAGTCAGGTTGGATCTGTTGGTTCCAAGGATCTCTCGACTCTGTTAATTAGTTTGGGCTGTGACGTCAGAGGTCGATGGTGGCGGCGACGATGCATGGGAATGGGTAGACGAAAGAGTCTCAGGAAATGGAAAAGAGGAACTGGGAATTCCGGTTCTCAGCACATCTCCGTATGAACGTTGTTCTGTATTACCACGAGTTCCCGAAAAAGAGACACGGTTACCCGTGGAAAAAATGTATATAGGGGGTTCACACCTACCCTCGAAAAATCATCCCCCCCCCATTTGGAAAAGAAAGAAAAAAAAGCCTCTTCTTATTTTCTTTTTATGTTCTCTCTCCCCTCAGCTCTCTAAGCTCGGCCAACCAGCCACCCCTCAATCCTCATCCCATACATTTGACAATGAGGATCGATAACGACTGGCAACTTTTTAACGGACACTCTCACCACCGATTCTCAAACTGTTATGCTAATTGAAAAAAATAAAATAATTCTAGTAGTACATCTCCAAAGGATAATAACCTCTTTAATTTTTCATTTCTTTAGATTTATTGATGATTAGCGAATTAATGATTTAATAATATTGACACTCTGTTGAAGCGTGATTGGAAAGTTTCAATCAAATTTGTGTATTCCTTTTGTACAAAAATTCTCTCCATATGCGGAGAATGCGGAGGGAAAAAAATGCGTGTACTTAAGAAGAAGAAGAAAAAAAAAGAGAAAGACGACGAGAGGAAAAACGATAGTGTGGGAAACTCGTAAGTCACGCCGGGATCTAAGATATCGCCACGTCGTGAAAAATACAGCCGCGCTCGGACATGAAAAATTTCTTTCCCAACACAACAACAACATGAGAGGTGGTGGGAAAGATATTTATTTTCTTCTCGAATCTTTAAATAGCTATAGCACCACCAATACAACATTCGGTGTATTCCGTGCTATAAACATGTTCATTTCAAACCGACCGACCGACCGACCGCATCAAAACAACGTTTGGAAGGCGTTTCGTGTATCATTTGTCAGACATTGAGATGATCGCTTTCCTCAAAGATCAACAACAATCGAAATTTGCTAAAAAGAAAAACGAGCAGCGTCAAATAATCAGATAAAAAACTACGCGCCTCAATTGACCTATTTCACCCATTTACGTCGGGACAAGTAAAAACAAACTTTTTCAATGGATGGAGAAAATCGGTGAAAAGAAAATTTTTTTTTCTTGTGAAAATATCGGCTTGTGTGAGAAAAACATTTTTTTTTTTTAAAAGGGCCCAGAGTTTTTTTTATATTTTATTTAAAGAGGGGGGAGGGGAGGCACCACCGAGAAGTCTCAGCAACACCGCGACCCAAAGGGAGAGAAAAAAAAACGAATGTTTTTTCTTTTTTGTGAAGAAAACCCGTCTCTTTTTTTTCCATCTGGCCAGAAAGAAAAAAAAGCATTCGCCGCCATTTTGAACCAGAAATTAAAAACATCTCGCAAGTATTTGGAAGTGTTTCTTCTTTCACACAATTGGACACAAGATGATGATGATTGTATGAACTGTAGGAATAAAAAATGAAATGAGGCGACTCATGGAAAAAAAAAAGTTTATTTTTTTTTTGTCAAGGTCACCGCCATTAGTCTTCCTTTGCTACATTCCAACGATCGAAACGCCCGTCGTTCGGGGGTGAAGCAACCAACCACTTGTCGTTAAATTCCGATATTTTCCTTCAGCCACCATCTTTTTTGATCGGCAAATATTTTCAATATTCTCCTTTGGGCTATGAATAATGTTCATCCCGCGTGAAAATTCCGACCGATTTTTCTTCTCCGACCTTGATCAATTCAACGGGCCGTGGGATTCGTTCATTGTAAGTCAGTCAGTATGTTCACTAAAAAGATGTAAAGAAACATTTTCATTTCATTTTTTCTATTATTTTTTTGCCGTTTTACTACAAAGGACTAGCGATGCCACCACATCTAGCGGCTATCAGTTTAAGCTGTTGGACCATGTCCTTTGATTCAACGGACGTTTCCCACGCTTTTCGTTTGGCTCGACGCACACACATTTTCTTTTTTTCCCCTCTATTTTTTCAATCAAATATAAATTTATTTTTTTTTTAAATAATATACATTTCAAAATATTCCGTTTTTTTATTTAAAAAAAAAGATATGGACGTAAAGATATTATCGATTACTAAAATTATAACTGACGGATCGATTAAAGGAGAATCTTTGGATAAGAAATATAGACGATGTATCCATTTTCATGGATGGGTTAAAGAAAATGAGAAGAAGAAAAAAGAAACCCTCTGGCCGTGTCGACAGGTCCAATTAAATTAGGCAATGGTCAAATAATCATGATTGTAAATCAAATAGACGGTACAAAACGGCCAGCCTTTCTCATCTCTTGAGAAGATAAAAAGGGATGATCCCCCCCCTCCCATCCCTCCCTTCTCCTCAAGTCACGTGACTTTGCCTCGTTTCGCGTCTCCCCCCGCCGTGGGAATTGGGATTTGCGCCAATCCCAACTCGTGGGAAGTCGACGAATAAAACTCTCTCCCAAGAAAATATCTTGTAAAAATCAGACAGAATTGATACGACCCGCAGGTCCCGCGGCCAAAAAGGCACGCGACTTTGGAAACGCTCATTATTTATAGATATGCACACACACACACACAATCTCACGTCTCTTATCCGTGCAAACAAAATAGCTAGAAAAAGAAAGAAAAATACCTCTTTCATTGACGATTTCACGGTAATAAGTCACACAACATTTGGTTAAACCAAAATGGCGGAATTTTGTCAGACCGAACTACTATTGTCGAAGACGAGTGTCACTTGATTTTGAATGGACTCACGGCCTTGGATTATCTCATCGTCTGTTGCAACTGAGAAAGAAGAAGAGGCAGTTGCCATGGTGCTGAGCTGCGTCGTCGTCGGCAAAAGCGTGGGAAAAAGAAATTTTTCTTCAACCGTTCATCTCGCTGGAAGGTCGTAAAGATGGGCCCTTCTTTGTACGACGACTAGCTACTTCTACTATATGTATAGTACTCATTTCTTTTGCATCATCACACACACAAATTGGAGGAAAACGCCACACAATTCCAAGATTTTTCTTCTTTCAAGTTTGTCAATAAATCAAACAACTTTGCCAATTTCCGATCATGATGAAGCCGTCATTGCTCCATTATAATAAATAAAAATAAATTTTCCTTTAACACTTGGCGAAAGAATGTTGATGATGTGCCTTTATAGGGTCCAAATTGAGTAACGCGGTCAGGTGGAAAAATGGATACAAGTTCAGCATTAATGGCCAGTCCACATGCAACGGTTTCTCGGCATGCCACGGTTCCCTTTTCTTTATTTTTTCAATAGCTCAAAAATTGCCGTTTCAAATTTCTATCATAGCCTCGAATTCGTGATGGGTTGCCAACTCGATTTATAAGATAGAATTCCATTATTATATCGTCGTCGTACATTTCTATACTTCTGTACGGTATGTTGTACTATAGAGAAGAAGAAGAAAAAAGCCGGATGTCTTCTGTAAAATCTTAGGATCGTGGCTCGGCTCTCATCCCTCCGTGGTATTTTATAAAATCTTCAAACATTTTTCGTCGTGGCGGTTAATTTTGCCGTGACGCTCTCTCTCTAGCTGCCTTGTATTATCGGTTGTCGGGATCTCCAACCAAGGAAATACTTCCCAGTGGTATCGTTTTACCTGTTATCCGCTTTCCAATGAAAATGCGGTTAGCATTCCAAATCATAGGATGAGGAAGAGATAAAGAGAAACAAAACAAAAAATGTGCAAGAAACATATTGAATAACGACTTGGTGGTCTGACAGTCTATACACAGCCGAACCCGATAGTTCAGCGCACTATTCTTACATTCTATTTAATTATTTATTTTATGTGTGTGTGTTTTGATATATTACGGATATATTATTAATTACACGACCAAACCCACATTCATGTCGGTATGAATATCAAGTTGTATACAGTATATATCGTCAATACTTTGATCATAGTTTATGATGGGTCTGATCCCATGCATCAGTATAGACGTCGTCGGCTATATGTTGATCAAACGAGCATGTATCTCATCACGCATTGTGTTGTATTTTGATGATATCGTGATTGCACGTTTCCCCTAGCAACGATGATCATCAGCGTGGTTAAACGTGCACGATCATCATCTCCCACGATAAATAGCCAATGAATGACGTCAAAAACCTGAGGAGGTACTGGCCTATTTGAATAATAATCAATGATGTGTGTTTCTCTAACGGACTTTCCCACGTTATATAGAGTATCTCTCTTCGGTTAAATATATTATTTTAGGGGGGATGGGGGGTTGATTTTAATATCCGATTGAAAGAGGAAGGGGGAGAGTCTCGTGCCATCTAACACACGTGCAATGGCACGTGTGACGACCAGTATCTTCTATCCCAATTGCTCGTTATACATTGTTGTGTCCGCGGCTGTGGAACACCCCCGCCCACCCTTTTCCGGGTCCCCTCTCCCCCTGATTTCTTTTTATAGATCTATTGAATTTAACCGATTTCCGCCCAACTGCTGGTATAGAGCACACGCTCTAACCCCCCCCCCCCCCCCCCCCCCTCCTTCTCTCTTATTCGAACTTGAATGGGGGGAACAACGAACGATGAACAACCCAACGGTTGTCGGCATCTCCAATAGACGACGGTGGTGGCATTTCCGTTACAGCTTCCGTTTTGTATTCGGCATTCACATCCTCCTATTCAAAACAAAACACAACAAGAGAACACACAAAGGCGTTCCCTTTTGTAAATGAGCATTAAACGATATCGCGCTTCACGCCGGACGTGACGATAATTTTCAATTGGAGTTGAATTTATTTTATTCAGCTTTTCTTATATTTTATCGACTCTCTTCAATGCGTTAAAAAAAAAAAAGAAAACGACTGGTTTGTGGGGATTTCTTAGAAATTAGGTTGGAGTAGCAGAAACTATATAAATTTGTGTGTCATTGCCGTCTTATTTTGTTTAAAAATATATTTGCAGCTTAATTCAAAAATCAAAAAATTATTGTCTTCACTAAATGGTCGATCGGTTCATTATGTAAAATGCAAGCTAGACACACTCAGGCGCATATTTATCATGATTTTTAAATTGCTGGTGTGATATTTCTAGTTCTCGACTGTTAGACTAGGTGGCTATAGTCGACTAGTAAGTCAAAATTTAAAAAGTTTTCACGCAAAGGAGAGTAGCTCGCTTATTACTTTATTAGCCTCATCTCTCTGCTTACGGTTCCTCATTAGAGGTAAACAATTTTTATGGACCTCACTAAAAATCTGTCGCCAGTTTTAAAGCAAGCGTAACGGAAACATGAGATTTTGGCGCGGAAATGATTATTCTCCAACTTGGCTATTGATGAAAGGTTTTTTTTTAAGAGTAACAAAGGCCAGTCGAATTCCGAACATCGGCGGGAATTTTGGTAAATTTGGCGTGGTTGTGTAATAGGTGCGATAATAGGTTTCTTCTTTAAGTTAAGCTAGGTTAGGTTATCTTTTTATAATTCATACACAATGAATGTTTCATTATCTCCCTACTCTGCAATGTTGATATTTCAATACGAGTTTCAATATTCAATTCGTGTGGTTTCCTTCTGCCAGTCATTTTAAAAATTTAAATTCTCTCTGTCCGTTTTTGCTAGTAATCTTTTAAAATTTCATGCATCTCTCTCCCTACAATTAAACAGTACGAATAAATTTGCCTGCCCGTGATCTGCCTGGCAATTTTTTTCAAATAATGGAATAAAGAGGGTTAAGTTTTTCTGTCCGTTGTATCATTTTGCCCGTCAGTTTAACATAAAAAAAACATGATTTTGGAAAAAAATGTTATTTTTCGGACATTTTAAATTTTTTTTTGTGCCGGCTGAAGAATGTAAGATCGAGTATCGAGTAATAGAGAGGATGGTGGCGTCGCCCCGTCGAAATTCTCCATAAGGCCTCGTCCGAACTGCCTCCTTTAAACGGTGGTGACACCTCACGGATTTTTTCGAGAACTAAACTGAAAAACTTGCGTTTTTTTTCTAAGTCCCGTGTCAAAATGAAAAATCCCATAATTCCACCCGAAAAACTAAAAAAAAACAGATTTCTTGGCAGAATAATGTGTTTTATCAGTTTTGCAATAAAAAATAAAAAAAAAGTAAAAAAATCACATAATGCAACAATATAGACAGAGATTTGAACCATGAACCACGCAACTTCACAACATCTGTATTACCATTACATCGCTCTTCCAACTGAGCTACCAATCGCTGCTTTTCCCTTCAAAAATTGCAATTAATAAATGCGTAAAAGTGGTTTTTTTTGTTTATTTTTTTCATCGATGGTGGCAGCACCAAATAAAGGAGGGAGCTATTCTGTAACGTCCGCTAAACAATTGAAAAAAGTTGGAAAACTTCGGACATAGCCTTACGGAGAATTTCGACAGGGCGACGCCACCATCTGCTCTATTACTCTGGTAAGATGGAAGAAATCCTGCCAGTATTTTGGTTTGGTTTTGTTAACTTGGCAACGCCGGATGTAGTGCGTGTTTGTCTTTCTTGTGCGTTTTGGCATGGCCTACTGAACCTAGGCCGATCGTAGAGCTATACCCCTCTGGTGTAGCTTTTTTACTCCCTTCCCCTTCCGTTCAACCTAACTGGGAGGTGGCGCACCTAGCGGTGAGATGTAGCTCACTGCATGCGCTAATGGGCTCACCACATCTCACCGCTAGGTGCGCCACCTCCCAGTTAGGTTGAACGGAAGGGGATGGGAGGAAAAAGCTACACCACAGGGGTATAGCTCTACGCTCGGCCTAGGGTTCAGTAGGCCATGGTTTTGGTAATAATTGTTTTTCAGGGGCTCTCGGCTTAGCAATATTGGTGCAATGTTAGTTTACTTCTGTCCATCTTTTTCTTAAATTTAAATAATCTCTGCCCGTGATCAAATAGTTCGAATGAATGTACCCATTCGTGATCTACCCGTAATAATGTTTTTTCCGGTCAGTCGCCCTTTTTCAAAAAATGATTTTGCTGGCCACCTACCCGCCAGAAGTGAGATTTGAAATTTTGCAGCACGATTGCCCGTTAAAAAAAACAATTTAAAAATTTGCCAACGGCCTGCCCACCAAAAGAGTGTTTTTAATTTTTGCTGGACGTCTGTCCGTTAAAAACAGAATTCAAAAATTTGCCAGCCGCCTGCCCGCAAAATAACACTTTGAATTTTTTGCTGGACAACTGTCCGTTAAAGGCAAGATTCAAAATTTTGCCAGCCGACTGCTGGCCAAAAGCGCGATTTGAATTATTGCTGGACGAATGCCCATTAAAATCAAAATACAAAAATTTGCCAGTCGGCTTCTCTCCAAAAAGGTCATTTGAATTTTTTCTGGACAGTCCTGTAAAGCAATTTTCGAAATTTTACTAGCCTCCTTCTCTCCAAAAGCGCGATTTGAAATCTTTTAAGGAATTGTGGAAATTTCTTGATGAAACATAAATTCATTTTTTGGTGGGACCGTTCCCAAACCAAATGTAAAAATTTCTTAAGAAAACAGATACATGCTGGCATCCCTTGCGGTTTGCGAGGTTCTCGTAGGAATTTAAAAATTAATTAAATCTAAAAGTTTTAATTAACTAATATTTATGTAGCTTATAGACCTTATTGCGTTCTATAGGTATGAGTCAAGCCAACCCCTCTAGCAGCGAATTGCAGTGTGAAGGGGTGCCGTGAACAGCCGCTTCTTTTTTTGTTTGTCGGATGTGGTTTCTCGACAGGCTTTCCACGGTACAGACGACTACCACATTTTTTCAACATTATTTTCACATTTTTTTACATTTTTTCACATTTATTCTTTATTATTTAAGGATGTTTGTACAATTAACTGTAGTAAGAAAGAATAAATGTGAAAAAAACACACTGCAATTCGCCGCTAGAGGGGTTGGCTTGACTCATACCTATAGAACGCAATAAGGTCTATACTGACTCCGCGCGATTAATCAATGTCTCTCAATGTTGCAAAAGGCGCAATTTTCGAAAAATTACGATTTTTAATCATTAATTTAACAACAACAAAATTTGCTAAACTAGATGAATTCGGTGTCTTAGGATAGGTAATTAAATTAAGCTTAAATGAAATCAATTTCTGGACACATTGTTTGGTAATTTCTAATTTATGAACGAAAACCCCCAATTTTTACCATAGGGCAAAATCGTTTCTGTTCAACATCGTTTTTAAAATTTGTTGAAATCGTGAAACGCAGCAACTCATGATACATTTCGTCTGCTACAAGTGACTCGCTTGTTCTGCGAAATATGAATTTTTAAAACAGTTTAATCACGATATAAAATAGACAGGTAGAGCAACTAGGGTCACGTGACCAACTACAAACTTATCGATGGTTTTTCAGCGCTGCCATTTAACTTTAGTAGAAGTAAAATTTTCTGCCTAGCCTTAATGGGAAATAATTTCTAGCCCTATAAATAACAAAAGGTAGCATATATTTACATAAACTCTTTTAAATTATTTGATACATATAGGCTATAAACCTTTAATTTAAGACCATTACTAGATTTTTACTACAATTAGTTTTTAAATTATGATTTTCTAAAGATTTCAATCGACTCTTGGCCAATAGCAGCAAAGTTGTCCCCAAACAAAGTAAACATAGCAAAAGAAAAGTCTGCTAGATCCAAACCCCTCCTCGGAGACAACTTTGTTTCATCATCCTTAATAAATCATTCTTATTTTTCATTAATCTCTTTGACGAAACCATGCAGACTTGTAACAACCCAGCTACATGGTTTCACCCCTTACCTCAACGAAAACAAGGGTTTACAGATTGTGAATACATGATTATAGAATTTAAATTCTAACGAGAAATTTTCGGAACTATAGGACAGTCTATCACATGTTTCCATAGTGAATTCGGAATAGAATATAGACAATCACTATTAAACAGCATTTAATTCATCAAAATAACGTGTTTTTGCCTCACTTTTCAGTACACTGGCATAAACAGTCAGTGAAATAGCTTAAAAATACATTACATTATAACCAACTAATATCAAAATAAAACCTATAAAAAGTTTAAAATAGCCCCCATTTCTATTAAACTGTTTTAAAATTCATATTTCGCAGAACAAAACAATTCACTCGTAGCAGACGAAATGTACCATGAGTTGCTGCGTTTCACGATTTCAACAAATGTTAAAAAAGATATCGAACAGCCCTGTTTCCCCGAGTGGCGATCGTCCTCCGATACTAGCGAACTCGGCTTGAAAGCTTGGGACCCTTTACTGAACACCCGCCGTTTCTTCTAAGAGACTGGGATAGCGCGAGAGTGTACCTTTCCTATTATATCGTAATAGAATCCTACCAATAATTTTGCGAGAAAGGTAAGTGAACGAGCTACATATTAATATAAATTGAATCCGTATTCAGTTTTAGAAAATAGCTCAATTTAAATGTTGGTGGCATTTTCAATCAATTTCTCGACCAAACTGTAGACAATCTGTCTTAAATTGAGGGCGGAACAAACCGAAAAACCAAAACCAAACCGAGAAATCCACCCATTTTGGTGGGACTACCTTTTCTAGTTTAGAATTAACGTATCCAATGTAAGAATGAACAGCTGGATTCATAGAATGCTTATTCAATATGTGCCGCTTTAAATTTGACTCCCGAATCGCAGCAAACATTTGTATGACTTTTCACAGAATTTTCAGGTTGATTCTCGACGTGTAAATTGCACACATCAAAATTAACGTCACTTTCTTCTCCAGTTCTTTTATCTATCATTCTACGACTAACTGTAAAAAAAAACCTTTACTGAAACTTTTTCTACACCAGGCTCCATTTTTCTGAAATATTTGACGTGAACGAGACGGAGTTTTCTCTTAGACTAATTGAGGGCGGGTTATTTTACCTATTCCAAAACAAGAAATATTATTGTTCATCACCCAACCCTTTGTCTACCAAATAAAAATTTTGAGCGGTAAAGGGGCGGAATAAGTACTCTAAAAGTATTACAATGTAATACTTCTATTAGTCATCTTACTATTTGATAGAAACTGAGAAAAATGATAGCCGATCACATTTAGCCTTTTATACAAGGCACTGAGGCCTGACAATAAAACCAAAAGGTTTCCTCATTAATCAATTTTTTGGGGGGTCTAAAACTATTCCGATTAAGCTAATTTTTGGAGAGTGCGTTACTAAGATGGTTATCTACAATCCCTGAAAATGCCGTGGAGATATTCTAAGCCTTTCGGCTCATATGAATTAATTAAAGCCAATTTTGGCCTATTTTCACGATTTTTTGTCCCGCGGGAGAGGCAAACATTTAAAAAAAAATAAATAACAAAAAAATGTTCAGGTCACCATCATTGGTTCATCAATCGAAACTGGGAAAATAGAGTCTCGAGGAAAATTCAGCTCTTCTGGCCCGGAAGAATGTTCAAAATTGTACTTCTCGTCAAATAGGTGAGACTATGTTGGACTCTTTTTGTTTTTCCGCTGTCAAATTTTTTTAAAGATATATTAAGAAAAAATGAAAGTATAGAAGTGATTCCCTGTTATTTATTTATGTTTGGTAATTTTTTTTATTTTTTTCGTAAATGTAAGTGATTGTTATTCAATAAAATGTAAAGAAAAAAATGAAAAAAAACAAAAGAAAACAGGGTTGAATGGGACAGAGGCAGGGGCTAAATGGGACAAGATTTTTCTCTGAAACGGCTGCATTATATTTGTTTAAAGACACACTGGTGAAAAAGAAAATTTCTTTCTCTTTCAGAAGTGCTGTGTTTTCATTTATTATATGAAGTATAAGTGGAGATAATACAAAAAAAGTAAACATGTCTTTTTTTCGAAATGTTTTCCTTGTTTTTGTCGATTTTCGTTTGCTACCATGCAAAACACCTCTTCCTGTTTTACCCCGTTAAATATGACCTAATCAACCCGGACCCAACTAACGCCAAATAAACTAAATTACGATATATTTAGGAACACATAAAAAAAAAATAAAAGTACCCCCTTAAACTAGAATAAAAAACCTATCAAAGAGCTATCTGGGTTTAATCAAAATATTTCTTAAAGTATAAAAAATTAAAAAACTAATAGATTGAAATATTTTTTCAGATTCCCATTTTTTTTATTTCACATAAAACTCGAAAAATAAATAGTATTTTAAGTAAAAAAGTTTAGAGGAGAAATAAAAAATGATTTAGCATTGTTGCAGACGGCCCCGTCCGTCTCCTTACTCCATCTATGAGCCCCTTTTCTGTATTGTATGGATGCCCTGAGGGCCCTGTGAGACCGCCAGTGGGCGCGACTGTCATGTGACGGCCGGCACACGAGAGAGTGGTCAGATCTAGTGTAGCAGTTGAGACAAGTGTGTGTCTCTGTAAGCCTTACTGTCGTAAGCAAGTTTGAGAGAGAGCTTTGGCTAAATACCTGGCTCACTCGCGTGTATCCTGTTTCCCGTGAGTAATATATTCGTGTAAACACCCCTAGTTCATTTGTCGTGTATTTGTTTATTCGAGTAGCGTAACAATCTGATTAGTCGAATCCGCTCGTCGGCTGAGCAGATTGCAACATTTGGTGTCAGAAGTCGGGCACGGGCCATCGAATAGTTCTCATTCTTTCTTTTTTTTTGTTGGTTGGTAAAATTTTGTTTTCTTTTTTTTTTTGTGAGAACTGCCCGTGCGATATACCGATATAAACGTAGTTTTTTCTCTTTTTTTTTGGTAAAGCCCACTAAAGGTCTTTTCAGTGTTGAGCTTAGTTAATTATTTCATTGTGTTTTCTTTTTTTTTTGTTGTTCTGTCTAGCATTTGGGTCGTGAAATTGACGATCCGTTGTAGTAAATCCGTAATAATTCTTTTTTTTTCTCTCGTGTCGAAAACGCCCCCACCCCCACCCCCCTAACTTTTCGCGCGTAAAACCACGTGGCCCGTCGAGACGTTGGAGTAATTCGTTTGTTGGCTTAGGGAATCTTCGTGATAGCCGCCATTTTCTTTTTCTTTTTTTTTTTTGATTATGCTTTTGCTCCAACAGTGTTGTCTTTGTGTTTCGTAACGACGACCGCCACCCGTATCCGTATTTCGTTCATTTATTTATTTATTTTTTTTTGTTGGTACTTAATCAACATTTGGTATTGTGTTGAGGCCTATCGATACGTTGTGTGTAAATTATATGCCGCCTAAGCGTGGAGATTCTTCAGTGCCATTTCAAATAGCAACGCGTTCCAGTACCAGGTCTGCAGTCACGCCATTGGCACGTGCACGAGTAGTAGTGCCGACAACTCCAGTATCGTCACCGTCACTGCGTGGTCGCGCGAGTAGGCTCACGTATAATTTGCCAGTTTCGGCAACTGCAGCTTCAAGGGTACCGGAAATGGCGCTACCACAGAACCTCATTGATGCTCTGGCAAATCTAGCGACGGCAATGGCCCAAGATCGAACAGCTGCCCAAACTCAGTCAACAGCTCTTTTGGACGCGTTAGACCAGCAGCGTCTACAATCAGTGAATTTAGTACAACAACTTGCAGACAACGCCGCGGCTGCAGCGGCTGCAGCGGCTGCCCCGGCAGTAGCCCGTGTAACAGCTGCAGCTGTCGACTCGATTCCATGCTTTGAAGGTAAGCTGATGGATTTTCCGCAAGATTTCATTGATTTTGTTGATAGAGTAGCCGTGGCCGAGGGCTGGACAGATGCGCAGCGAATTCACGTAGCAGCAAGGCGTCTGCTAAAAACAGCGTTAGACTGGCACATCCATATAGGCCACACCCACGCAACTTGGAATGATTGGTCGCTGGCATTCACGGCGAATTTTTCACCTCGATTGAACGTGAGTGAATGGCTACATCTAGTGGAAGATAGGCGACAGAAACCCGGAGAGTCGGGTATAGAGTACGCTTTGGACAAGCATAAGGTATTGCGTGTTGCTCCTATCCCAATTAATGAAGAGAAGATGGTTGCATTTTTAATAGATGGCCTCGCAAGCTGGCAACATGTGGCCGCGATGACAGCCAACCGTCCAGCCGACGTCCCGCAGTTTATTCGGAGGATAAGAGAACTAGAAACTCTTGGCGTTGCGTCCCGCGTGGTACCTCCACCTGTACATGTACCAGTAGCTCCACCATTGGCTCCACCAGCAGCTCCGACAACAACCCCACCAGTGGCGCCACCCAGCGCTCCTGATTTGAACGCCACACTAGCAACATTTGGCAACCAGCTGGTTAACCAGCTGACTGCACAGCTCAACAAGATGACGATTGGGAGTCGTGGAACCGTTAGTGGAAGAAACGGAGGTGAACGCGGAGGAGGAGGATGGGTTGACCCAAGTAAGCGGAAATGTTACAGCTGCGACGCGATTGGACACATCGCCCGTCACTGCCCAGCAAAGTCGGGAAAAGGACCAACCGGAAGTTAGGAGCAAGGCCTATGCTCACCGGTTATGCACACCTTCCTTGTCGTCCCCAGCTTCCACTGGTTAAGGTATTCATAGAAAATATTGGTGAAGTAACGGGCCTGGTAGATTCAGGCGCTAGTATGTCTGCTGTAAGATTAAGTGTAGTAGAGAGAATTTTGGACCCTAAGCGTGAAAAATCTTTTTTGAATCTAACTGGGGTGGATGATAAAAAAATTATTGTCGAGTCTTTTTGTTCGTTAAAAGTAAAATGGGAAAATAAAGCGGTTGAGTTAAATGAAGTAGCTGTAGTTAAAAATTGTCCATTTGCATTGATTCTTGGGGCAGATTGGATTGTGAAACGTGAAGTAAATTTGATTGTAGAAGATGGTAAAATTGTGTTAAAATCTCAGGAGTCAAACCAACCAAAAGTTAAGAAAGTTCGTTTTGCTGGAATCGAAGAGCAAAATATTTGTAGTAAAGAGGACGATGAGAACGATTTTTTTTGTGTCTGACGAGCTGATTGATTCTTTAGAGGCAGAGAATAAAACAAAGAGGTGTCCTCGTGTGATAGGCACAGAAGTAAAAGTTATGAAATCAGCTGTTATACCAGCAGAGTCTCTTTGTTTTGTAAAAGCTAAAATTTCTAAGAAGTTCACTGGTAATGTTATCGTCAGGCCAAATATGTGTGCTCATCCTGGAATGGAATGGATTATTCCATCCTGTGTTGTAAAAGTGTCAGCAGGAAAACTTAAAATCCCCGTATTAAATATGAAAATGTCATCTCTGGGGTTACGTCGTAAAGATTTTATAGCGTATGTAGATACAGATTTCGATAGCAACATGGTCGTCGTCGGACAAGAAGAGCAGCCAGAAAATCCCGTTTGCTCCTTCGTCGAAAATGCTGTTGAATCCGAAGAGAAGCTGAAGATCTTGATGGACGCTCGCGTAGGCGAAAATTTGTCGGAGGAAGAGAGGAGTACCGTTTTCGAGCTCCTGAGCAAATATCTTCGGTGTTTCCCCTCAGCAGATGGCGAACTTGGATTTACAAACATGGCGGAGCATTTCATCGACACTGGCGACGCTCAACCAATCAGCTGCGTCCCGTATCGCGTGTCAACTATGGAACGTAAGATCATAATTGAAAAAGTCGCCAATATGCTGAAACAAGGTATCATTCGTCCGTCATTTAGTCCGTGGGCAGCACCGGTAGTGCTAGTTAAAAAGAAATCGGGTGACTTTAGGTTCTGCATCGACTTTAGACGTTTAAACGCGGTGACGAAAAGAGACGTCTACCCTTTACCCCGATTGGATGATGTTTTTGATCGTCTCGCTGGTGCGAAATATTTTTCGAGTTTAGACTTAATGAGTGGCTATTGGCAGGTACCCGTTGCCTCCGCTGATACGTGTAAAACAGCGTTTGTCACTCCAGATGGATTGTATGAGTTTGTGCGTTTGCCGTTTGGACTGAATAATGCACCGTCCACTTTTCAACGTTTGATGGATCGAGTGTTAGCTCGCCTCAAATGGCAAATGTGTCTTGTTTATTTAGACGATGTGTTAGTTTTTGGAAGAACGTTCGACGAACATCAGAAAAGACTTGAGTGTGTGCTAATGGCTTTGGTGGAAGCCGGATTAACCTTAAACGTGTCTAAATGTATTTTTGCGACCAACAAAATTTTTCATTTAGGTCACACCATCGATGAGTACGGAATCCGGCCAGACTCTGAAAAAATTAGTGCTCTAGTTAACTTTAAAATTAATAACGTTAAAACGTTGAGAGCCTTTTTAGGCCTCGCATCTTTCTATCGTCGTTTTGTTCCAGATTTCGCTACAATAGCACATCCGCTGCACAGGCTCCTGAAAAAGAATTCCGTATGGAGCTTGACGGAAGCACAAGAGTCGGCAAAAGCTGCGTTGATTGGCCGCTTGGTTTCGTCCCCTGTACTGGCGCACTTTGACCAAAACATCGAGGTAGTTGTACAAACAGACGCCAGCCTGGTGGGCCTTGGGGCCGTTTTAATGCAAGATGCCGGTGATGGACCACGTCCAGTCGCGTTCATCAGCCGAAAACTTACCGACGCGGAAAGCAAGTATCATGCCAATGAGCTAGAATGTTTGGCAATTGTATGGGCATTAAAAAAATTACGTTCGTATGTGTATGGTAGACGATTTTGTGTCTGTACAGATAGCTCAGCGGTTCGTTGGCTATGGTCTAAGAAAGAGGTTACTGGCAAGTTCGCCAGATGGATTTTGGCTCTGCAAGAGTACGATTTTGAAATTCGCCACATAAAAGGAGTTAATAATTTGGTGGCTGATGCCCTATCGCGAAACCCTGATGAATCCTGTATTGGAACCAGCGGCTCCGCGATCGGACATGTAGTTTGTGTACTTGACAGTAGATGGCCTGTGGGCATGAATAACACAGAATTGGCATTCCAACAGCAGCTGGATAGCCAATTGCGTCCCATTATCACCTGTCTTAATTCAAAAGTACCGGGTAAAATTGCAGAACAGTTCAAAATTCACAGTAAAATTTTGTATAAGAGAAATCCCACCCAAGGGCGTAAATTTTTGCTTTGTGTCCCGTCAATTTTAAGGCGAAAGATAATAGAGTTTTTCGCATGATGACCCCTCCTCTAGCCATATGGGGATAGACAAAACAATTGCAAGAGTGTCCGAACGATATTGGTGGCCGAAGTTTCGGTCAAGTGTCCGTAAATATGTTATGTCCTGTAATTATTGCCAGTTTTATAAATGTATCCCCGGATTACCCGCTGGTCAACTCCAGCCCATACCACCGCCAGATCGTCCATTTCACACCATCGGCATGGATCATCTCGGGCCGTTTAAGGCAACGTCGGAAGGCAAGAAACACATCATTATGGCTATCGACTACTTAACGAAATATGTAGAAGCAGCCGCAGTGGCCGACACGTCGACAGCATTGGTTACGAACTTTGTGAGAGACCAAGTCAACTTTCGCCATGGTGGAACAACGCGAATAATCAGTGATCAAGGCACTGCCTTCTCCTCGCATATGATGGAAGAGAAAATCAACGAATGGAAGACCCAGCACGTTTTTGCATCCGCAGAGCATCCGCAAACATCTGGACTCGTTGAGCGAGTCAACCGAACGATGACCCTTGCGATAGCTGCCTATGTCAATACTGACCATGACGACTGGGATCGCCATTTGCCAGCAGCAATCTTCGCCATCAATACTGCAAGGCAAAGTACAACCGAGATATCGCCGTTCCAGTTGGTGTTTGGCCGCTTGCCCTTCACTGCCCTAGAGAACGAGTTTCCGTGGCCAAAGGAGCGACCAGAATCATTCGACGTCTTTCTGTCTCGAGTCAAGGAGCTGAGAGAGGCGGCCCGAATAAAGATAGTGAAAAAACAAGAGAAAGTGAAGCGCCTGGTGGATCTTCGACGCAGAGTAGTAAAGGATCTCTGCCCTGGAGAGTTGGTGCTTGTTCGTAGGAAGTTGAAGAAGAAAGGAAAAACTAAGAAGTTGTTACCAAAGTACGTTGGTCCTTATCAAGTCGTTAAAAAGGTGTGCCCGACTACATATTTGGTTGAAGACCTGCCGGCTCGGCGAAAAAAGAAGAAGTTTCGTCGTTTTAACGCGCATGTCGTCCAAATACGTAAATTCCACCCGAGAGAAGATCCTGAATGGGACGATTGGCCAGACGAACCGGATGATCCGATGCCGGACGAGCAAGATGACAGCTTTGTCCAGCAAGCAGCTGAAGAAGATGATGCTGTGACACCATCACCCGCTAGTTCAACAATCGGTCCGCCGGATGAAGTGGTGACGCCACCTCCTCCAACGAAAACGAGAGCTGGAAGGACAATAACCCCCCCTAGTTGGTTGAAGAATTTTGTAAAGTAACAACGAAGCAGTTCATTTTTGTTTTCTTGGCTTTGCCATTATTGGTTTTATTCTGTTTTGTTTGTTAGCTCGACAGCTCTTGCCCGTCTATCCCCCCCTCCATCAATCTCCATAAGTTGAGTTCTTTTATATTTATTTTTGTTTGGGTGAGGTAGAAGCAGGGGAATGGAAAGGTTAGATTTAAGGTCCCCAATTGACTATTTATTTGTCTGTTTCGATTTGACAAATTCCGTGTGTTGTGTGTAAATAGTTTTTTTTTTTGTGTTGTTGTCCAATTTGAATATTTGTGTCAAATCGAGTCAGGAAGGGCCGAATGTTGCAGACGGCCCCGTCCGTCTCCTTACTCCATCTATGAGCCTCTTTTCTGTATTGTATGGATGCCCTGAGGGCCCTGTGAGACCGCCAGTGGGCGCGACTGTCATGTGACGGCCGGCACACGAGAGAGTGGTCAGATCTAGTGTAGCAGTTGAGACAAGTGTGTGTCTCTGTAAGCCTTACTGTCGTAAGCAAGTTTGAGAGAGAGCTTTGGCTAAATACCTGGCTCACTCGCGTGTATCCTGTTTCCCGTGAGTAATATATTCGTGTAAACACCCCTAGTTCATTTGTCGTGTATTTGTTTATTCGAGTAGCGTAACAATCTGATTAGTCGAATCCGCTCGTCGGCTGAGCAGATTGCAACAGCATACGCTGTATGTATTTCATAATTTTTTAACAAATTTAACATATTTTAATAGCTCTGTCCATTATAGCCCCATGTCCACCATAGCCCCGCGCGGTTTCCCCTACTACATCTCTGCTTGTGATAATATTCCTGGCCACAGGATCCCATATCTTGTACACTCTTGATGAGTCTCCATATCCCACCATGAGGGCATGATCCCTTCCGTCGCCTTTGGGTCAAGCTTTCTTCTTTTTTTCATCCGGTACATGGGCAAAAGCAGTTTATCCGAATGTCCTCAAGTGAGACACATCCGTTTCCTTTCCATACCAGAGTTGAAATGGTGTTACTTTTCCAGTTTTTGAAATGACCGTATACTGGACATACGCTGCAAATAGGACCACCAGGCCCCTGAGTTCCAGTGAAACTTTCTTTCCGTACACCTGGCTCTGCTATGCAGACTCCACCGCTGCTCTATTTACTCTTCCGGCTACTCCGTTTAGTTGAGGTGTATAGGGCGGAGCGACTTGATGAACTTCCGAGCCGGACTGAAGACCCATCTATTTAAACTTGCCTACCCTGACTAATGATTGTAATACCCTGCCTCTGATCAGCCCTTTTGAGCATAAATAATTGGAAAAAGCGCTTTATAAATACAAACTATTATTATTATGAGTATTTCCAGCTTTGCCGAGCCAATCTTCAAATTCCTTGCTGCAAAACTTGCCTCCTCAGTATCTTAGTTTGTGGTCCAGTCTCAGTTTTTATCTTGGCATTGAACGTCGTGAAGGCTTCAGGCACCTCAGACTTGTGTTTCAGTAACTGGATCTCGCAGAAATTTGGCAAATCATCCGTAAAAGTCGCAAAGATTCTTGCTCCACTTGGTGTGCGTATTTAGAAAAGACCACGCATATCAGAGTGGCCTATATCTCCAATGTGAGTTCCTCTGGTATGAGTAGACCGAAAAGATTTACGTGAAATCTTACCCAGAAGGCATCCTCAACAGTGAATGGAGAGATGAGCCTTGTCGTTGAAAAAGGCGAGTTCTAATACTCCCTCCATGTTGTCATCCGCAAGAAAGTCTGGTGGTTGAGGTGGTCGAACAGTTGGTGCCATAAAGAAAGAGAGACACCTTGAGAAGGAGCAGCTGACAGTGCCCTTTCCACTGTCGGTTGATGTTCTTCTGCTTGGATGTCGAGTTGATAAAGGGTCTCCTTTCCAGCTCGCTCTCCTTCCATGATGAATACACCGTCCTTTGAGAAAGAGACAGTGCCATTGGCAAAGACTACTTTGAGTCCTGCATCACTTGCGGTACCGATCAAATGAAGATATATACCCAATCCAGGAACATAGAGCACTCCCCTCATTGTTCCATACAGGCGTTCTCCATTTACAGTAGCACAGACAGAAAAATTTCCCTGCCCAGCTAGAGTGAGGCTTGTTTCACCAAATCCAGATACGGACCATTTTTCCGACCCAGTGGGTACATAGTTAGTGAGAAATGCCCTGTTGTCCGTCATGTGCTGGGTAGCACTAGAGTCAGCGTTCCACCTCCATGGTTTCTTTGCATTTGGATCAGTTGTTCATTTGTAGCTGAATCCCTTTTGTTCCTTTTTATCTCTTTTTATCTCTGCCACCTTTATTGCGATGTCGGTTGTCATCTCTTTGGCAATCATCATCGCTTCTGTCTTGTCGATCGTAACGCTTTCTTTTCTGTCTGCTTATTCTTCTTCTCTTTCATGCCGACGTTTGTATTGACGGCATTGAGCTCTGATATGCGTAGTGGAATCGCACTACCAACATGTTCTCAGTGCGCTAGAGTGTAAAAAGTGCCGAAACGGGTGGACACCATACTGGTTGGTAAGCGCTTGCTCTTTGTGCTCTTCAGGCTTTGATTCATTTCTTTTCTGCTGAAAAGCAGTATCAGAGGACGATCTGGTTTCTTCATCGTTGCGCAGGCTCTTGCCCAATGCTATGAGGCCAAAAACACGGAATTCTGGAGGAAGTGACATGAGTATATTTGCCATAATTTGATTATCATCGCCGGTCAAGTACGGAATCGACTGGGAATTAAGAAATGAGAAACAATCAGAAAAGAAGCTACTATGAATTGTACGTGGAGAAAAAGTATAGTCACTTCAGCAAAAAATCTCACATCACCGTTGACGCCTGCGTCTAGTAATAATTTGTCGTCCTGTTTTTTTTTTCACTTCCCCGCAAAAAATAATATGGGTAGATTGAGTATGAAAGAAATTCATTTCAAACAGATAGTTGGTGATAAATGAAACTTTGTTTAAATTATCCTATACGCTGGTGGTTCCTAGTAGCCAATGGGGCAATGTACCGGTCAGCCAAATACTGTAGTCTACGAATCTCATTCGCCTGGTAACTCATTCTTTCTATTAACGACGTCACACAAATCATTACTCCTTTTTAAGTTTTGAGAGCATTTTGAAATGCAAGGATTCAATGATACTACCCTCTACGTATCAGACATTTACGAGGACTGCGGCAGCTATCAGTGCCCTCATTGTCCCTATTTTAGTTCGGCCCCAGTGGTCATCGTAATGTGGAACATCGATATAAAATGGAACATAGAAATTAACAAGAAATTTGTCCAGAAATTGAATGAATTTAAACTTTATTAAATTCCCTATCATAAGATACCAAATTCATCTTGTTTAGGCAATTTTTTCATTGTTAAATTTATGATTGAACCTTGCGTTGTTGCCTTTCGCAACATTGCTTATTTCTCAATATCACGGTTTTCTTCTCGAAAACCTTTGAGTTTGTGGTAGGACGTGTTTTAAGTTTCCAATTGAGGTAAAATAGGGTTAAATATAAAGTGTGTTCTTTAACTAGATGTTTTTATCACTGGTAGAGAGAACACAAGCGTCGAAGAGAAGAGAGGAACTTGGCCGAATCATACAAATTTCTTATACGATTCAACCAATGTCAAAATTTAACTATTTGAGGAAAAGAAAAAACTTTCGTATTTTAGCCGAAAAATATCTGCTGGCCGAATAAAAAAGGCTGGCCGAATCATACAAAATTTAATATTGCATTTGACCAGTGGCCGAAACATATAAAATTTTATGTTGCATTCGGACAGTGGCCGAATCATATAAATTCTTTTTATTGCATTCGGCCAATTTTTTTAGGCCGAATCGTACTGTATTTGGGAGGAGATATAAAACTGCGCGGATTGGAGTTTGATTAGCAGAAAGGATTGAAGTCTGAGTACCAACACGGATTTGAGTTGGAGTATTACAAAGGATTGTAATGGAGTAATACCACGGATTAATGTTGGAGTACCACCATGGATTTCATCAGTTAGAGGACGTAAAAGTAAGAGCAACAATTGGAGTTGGAGTGCAACACGGATTGGAAATGGAGTACCCCCACGGAATAGAGCACGTTTGGTGCCAAGGAAAGAAGTTATTTTAAGCTTAATCCACATTTTCCGCTTCTTGGTAAGTTCAAATTCTTTATCTGATACAGCGTAATCTTCGGGCGTCATTACTTTTGTTCTTGAAATTGTGCAACTGAAATTGAGTCTGTCTCTGTTTCATAACCCAAGTCAGTCTCGAAATAAAAATTTGGGAGAAAAGTTTGAAAATAGGGATACAATTGCCAATTTTCCCATGAACTAACTTTCAAAATAAACAAAAAGTTTAAACTTTGTTATTTTATTCAAAAATTTCTTTTATTATATAGTCAGATTCAGCAAAAAAGAATCCAAGTTCAATTCAAGAAAAATCCCATTGTGTTGTGAAACTCAAGCATCCCACGGAAAAATTCTTTGAAGGTTTCGCCCCTTTTCGGAATATTTTAAGCACCAACTCCTTAATGGCGGCAACCACCGTTTCTGCATGGCGTTTCTCTGCGGAAAGTAAGGGCTAAAGTTTAGTGTTAAAAACTGAGGGAATAAGTTAAGAAAGGGGTAAAGTTTGAATTGGAGGTTATATATATGAAGATAAGGTCGTGGGAACTTGATCGACCTTGCGTGGTTCGAGGTCGTTGAATTATGAAAGACCTAGTTAAAAAAAGGTCAGCGGATTCTTACACTTGTTAGGAAGTCCAGTTTAAAACAACAACTTTCCCCCGCATCATATTGCAATGAATATAAATCCTAAGAGGGCTATGGACAAAGTAGAGTATTTTATATTTTTTAAATATATTGCTCATACTTTCAGTGATGATGAAGTATCTAAAGTAATAAAAATATTTGTCACAAAATAATTTTAATTTTTCATTCAAATTTAAACCCTCTGGCCTATGTCCTATGTTTCTTGGCCTTTATTTTACATTCAAAAATTTAGGAGAGGCCATTTAATCTAGTCAGCTAGTAGCCTATGGGCCAAGAGACATCAGCCTCTGCTGTCCTCCACTAGGAGCGGATTGAACAGCAAAGTTTGTTCCCAAACAATGTAAACAGAACAAAATAAAAGTCTGCTAGATCGAAACCCTCCCTCGGGGACACCATTTCTGCGATTGGTCAAGAGCCGATTGAAATCTTAGCCGATAAAATCATTATTTAAAAACTAAATATAGTAAACATATAGGAATGGTCTTGAATTAAAAGTCTACACATGTACCAATTAATTTCAAAGGGTTTCTGTAAATATATGCTACTGTTTGATATTTATAGTGATAGAAGGCGTTTACCATTAGGGCTAGGCAGAAAAATTTACTTCTAGTAAAGTTAATTCAAATGGCAACGCCGAAAAACCATCTACAAGCCTATAGTTGGTCAGGTGACCCGAATTGCTCTACTTGTCTATTTTATATCGTGATTTTATGCCCTAACTGGGGTTTTCATCAATCGTCAAGGTTGACAGTGAAGACGAGAATGAATGAGATAATGAGATAGAAGACGAAGATTAAGATGATGAACGTGCTGTTTTTTTACGCAATAGAAAAGTCAACTCTCAAGAAATTTATTATTTGTTACAGTGACGTTGCACAATTTTTTTTAGATTCTGGTAAAATGACCAACCTTTCCATTGACGTTTTTTTGTTTGCCTTGTTAGCGCCGGTCAGCCATTATCTCCATCATTTTGCCTTATTTGTCTTCTCTTTCACAGCCTATTGATCAGTAAAAACCTTGAGGATATTATTAGTTGCCACGCGCTTTCAAATAGGATAGCGATTTTCCTCCCCATCATTTAAGAACAATATTGAAACAAGAAATGTTTGAAAAGAGAAAGCAACCAATTTAAGTATACCCATCTTCGATTTATTGCTTTATAGCTAGACACAGCAGCTTCAATTACATTAGAAGGATTGACAGCAGCTATATATTTTTTGAAGAATCTCATTTATCATGTCAGAAGACAACCACTGGCATGTCCGAGCGGTAACCATCCATTAGAACCTTTCTCTTCCATAATCAATGCAATATTTCCCAAAATTTAGAAAGACTAACGATTCCCACAACAAAATTTTTTTTTCGAAGAGCTTGTAGGTTTCCAGTAACAGTAAATTCTTTGCATTTTTAAACCAATCAAGTCGTGAGACACAAAATCATAAGTTTTTTTATGTTGTTTTACAGGATTGATCTCCAGGCTATTCCGTCAACGTCTTCTTAATCTACTCCCATCTTGACCTTTATTTGATAGTTTGCCAATTGCTTTTTCTTCTAAATACATTAATAACCAGAAATCCAATATTTTCATACCAACTAAATGATAAATATTATAATATGTTTGTGATCTGAATTGAACTTGTCTGCAGCGACTGATGATACATTTATGCCAAGACCTACGGACGTTTTTTTCCGGTTAGAGCTTGATCCGTCACGCCTTCTACCATTACCACCATTTCCACGACCACGCAATGGTCTTACAGCAGAAACCAAACATGAAGAAGCAGGAAAAATTTCAGGGTTTGGACACAACCCTGAACTACGAACGAGCAACGTCGGAAATATAAGATCTGAACTCACTGTGTCCATTTTTTTAAATTCCCGACAGCAGAAGACTGTTGGTCATCCTATTTATTATGAAATACTGTCATTTCAAATGGATGTGGCTCAAAGGTATTTGCCTGATTTAGCATACAAAAACAAACAAAGTTAAATTAAATAGTAATGGGGAGTAAGAAAAGTTTTGTTATTTGCATTTCGGTAAACAATGTGATTACATAAAAATACATTTTTTTCAACCAGTTTTCACGAACATAACATTTGGGTACACCTTGTTAGTACATTTTTTTTATAACCTTCGTCACAAGTACCTTCAGAAATAAAAATGCAATAAGTACTTTGATTATAAGAACCTTTGTCAGAAGTACCTCATGAAACTTATATTTTTTGATTTAAGCATATTTTTTTTGGCACAAGTACTTTTTTTTATAAATATTTTTCTTACACATACCTTCTAACTGAAATGCTTTTCACAAAGTACTTTCCCTGAATAAGTACCTTCCCTCTAAATCGTATTTTTATTATTAAGTAATTTCTAAATAAATAGTATTAAATAGTATAGATTAAACGAGATAGTGCCATCTGGAATGAAAGACAAATCGATAGGGTGCTACAAGACAACCCAACGATGTTTTGAGTGTTTCAAGAATGACATTGCCATATTGAAAAGAAAACGTGACGTTAGTTGATTGGTCTTTGTTAAGTATCATCCAATAATCATCCACTTTATCCAGGAACAGCATTGGTCGAGAAGCGTGATTTGTTCTATCTGAACCAACAGAAGACACTGATGGTATCTGTAGATGCGATGAGCGTATTTAAGTTAAGGAAATAGTGCATCCCAAAATTATGTATAATTGCTATGACAGGGCTATCCCACATAGCACAGTTCAGCCGTTGGATGTCCGAATGAGAGCCGATCAGCCAAGGAACAGCCTATCCATCTGCGGCTCTCAAAAGGACATCCATCGGATGAACTAAACGAACGTCCCTTAGAGGGCCCTATAAGTACAGCCCGTTCATGTTATACAGAAGTCCGTAATAGGACTTTACATTTATCAAGCAACCAAATATGTCGTTTTTACACTTAGATGAGAATGAATGAAAAATACACCGAAAAATATTGATTACATAACACTTTTTGAACCAAAACATGGTTTATTTACGGAAAATTCATGTTGTACAAATAGAAATGAGACTTTAGAGTGGTTCACGGTATTTGTAGAGAAACAGTGGAAAGCATGAGGGAGGAATGAAGTAGGCGTAACTATGTCTGAGGCAAAACTGACATCGTCCCAAGCATTTCCTCGAGTTGTTCCTCCTTCGATCGCGAACCACTCTATGGGAATGTAATGAAGAAATCAAACATAATTTGGGCGCAAAAAACGCCAGTAAATGATGCTCCTATTCGGTTAGGGAAGCACGTCATACACTCTATAGCAATGACAAATGTAGCAATATTTGAAAATTTGTGATACTTAAGTTAAAATCTACTGATAGAGTTTTTAATGGCATCAAAATAAAGTTAAATTTATTCGAGAGAACCAGTGAACATCAGCTATTTTCTCTATAAACTCTTTTCGACCTTCAGCGAGTCAGTCAGTCTCCCCAACATTATACAGTGCTATCCCAGACAACACACCTGGTTTTATTTGGGACAAAAGACTTTGTTTGCTTGACCGTCCGATAAAAGACTGCTTTTGTCAGTCTAATAAATGAGTCCCAATCTGGGTTTTTAAGGGTCCGAAAATAACTTTTTTGTTGTGCAATTATGTTTATTTATGCAATGATTATTTAATTGGGTAAAAAAAAGAGTTTCAAACTTTTCTCTATCGGGATTTTACAATGATTTATCATTTAACGTAGCTTGGGAAAAACGTTTTAAAGTCTGATAGATATAATGTCAATATATAATTTGTCCCTTAATAATAACATCTAGCAGCTTAGTGGTTAGCAAGCTGGCTTGGCAACACAAAGATTCAGTGTTCGAATCTGGTAGTGTCTATGTATAACAAAGTAGTACGCTGAGGGAAATGACGTATTGAATATTATCCTCAACATGTTGTAATTTTATCCGGAATATGTCTGTTTCGGATGTTGGTAGAACATCCTGTGGCGCTGGCTAGGGCGGACAAAAATTAAAAAAATGACATCCCTTGGATCTCCGTTTCGGCTGTTGGGATGTCCCTAGGCTCTCCAACTGACATCCAAAGGATAGGACCAATGTCCGAAATTGACATCTTTTGGACATCCACCGGACTGACTTGTGTTATGTGGGTATCCGAGGTTGGCCCAGTTGTAGCTAGGGAGAAGATGTATTATTTGGAATGCATCGTCGGTGTCATCTTTGCATATTCATGATCAGAAAGAGCCACTATTACATATTAGACCGATCAGTTCCATTAAGCCATGGGCAGTCACGTAGCCTTAGCCGATGACGCTTACTTTTTTTTAATGTGAAATAAAATTATTGTTTAATTCATCACAAGATAAATAGTTGTTCAGTTACAGTACCTCATCGGACCAGTTTGGTGATGACGTGTGGTTGGCGTAGCTTTCAGATCATGATCAAATAGCTCCATATCAAACGCTTTATTCTCTTTTTGCTGGAATATGTTTTCTTTGCCTATTCTCTCTTGATCCTCCATCGAAACGTCGACACTTGTAGTCTTTGAATTCATTTTGCAAGAAGAGAAATATATTGTCGCAAATATATGGAAGCCCTTCTCTTACTTAGTTACTTTTAGTTACCTTGAGTTTCTTTGTTCTTTGTTGTCAGGCTACGAGGAATCCAAAGGACACACACTGGTTAATGGATTCCTCGTGCCGTACTGCTTTCTCATTTACCCTCCAAAGGGGGTAAAGGAGCCTGGCGGTCATCTAGACCTTATCTAGATGACCATCTTCTTACTAGAAACTTCCGGCGTCATGCCGTAACAAGGTGATGCTCTTCTCTTTAAATACCCTGAGCACTGTAGGCTCAGGAGGTCAGTCTTACTCTTTCAGTTGTAGTTGAACACTGTGTTGAGAAATACATCTAGTTGCATACAAGTGTCTTATTAGTCTACTTCATCGCACCCGGAACCCCTAGGGTGTTCCATTCCCGATAAATTTTTGAAAATAAATAAAAAAAAGCTGGATACCAGCTTGTTAAAGTTACAATAGGCGCCTGATTTTTTTTTTAAGTTTTAAAAAGATTTAAGGGTGCCGCTGAGTAGAAATAGGCGAAAAAGTGAAAAAAATGTGCATTTTTTTCACTTTTTGCCTTTTTTTTACTCGATAATATACAATAAAAATTTTTTTTATTGGTAGAAATTGAACCTTATATTATATTCTTTTTTAAGTTAAAAAATGAAACGAATCCAAGAATTTTTAGGGGTGCCGCCAATTAAAAGAAATATTGCAACATAGAAAATCGCGCTAAGAATAGCAAAAAGTGATTTTTGTATTGGATTTTTTAAAAAATTACATCAAAGTTTACGTCCAACACTTTGCAGATTTTCTTTGTTAAGGGAAGATAACATTCGTCGATGATGTTCAACAATTTGAAAAACATATTGACGTTGCTGTTCATTTTGAGTAGAATTTTTGAAATCGTCGATCAGTTTAACACCACGCTCCGCACAATCATTAGTCACCTCCAGTTTCCTCACAAAACTTTTCACTATGCGATAGTCTGGAAATAACTCCCAATATTGGACAGGGATTTGAAGCCAATCTTGGCTTGCGCTAAGGCCTAACAAGGAAAATATCAACCATGAGCGCGGGCCAATAAAAGATTGCAGAGTTCGCAAATTGTCGAGTTTAGGAAACGCCGGCTTTCCAATGGTGAAAGTGGGAGGTCTTTCTGTGCTGAACAATTTAAGGGCAAGTAGTTGTCTGGTAAAAGGAGATAGTTCGTCATTAAACAATGCTAAAACCACAAACTCCTCTAGAAGATACCATAAATGACGCTCTATTGAATTTAGCACAGCCATCGCGATATCACTGTCTTCTTCTTTGTAAGATAACATACCCCCGTAAAATTGAAAGTCATCAGTTGGGGAAAAGATTGCGATGCGAGATTTGAGGAATTGTTTTGCGTAAAAAAGGCCAATGAATTGAGCCATCCGATGAACGTTTCTTCTTTCGTTAATGGTCATATCAATTCTCTCAGACAGTAGTGCCATCTTTAAAAGATAAATCGATTTGGCCATGAATCTAGCGTGATGCACCGCCCAAGGCTTACGTAAGAAGAATTTCATTGAGTTTGGAAGAGTTCCACCGGGAGCGTGTGTTAAACTGATCGACGATTTCAAAAATTCTACTCAAAATGAACAGCAACGTCAATATGTTTTTCAAATTGTTGAACATCATCGACGAATGTTATCTTCCCTAAACAAAGAAAATCTGCAAAGTGTTGGACGTAAACTTTGATGTAATTTTAAAAAATCCAATACAAAAATCACTTTTTGCTATTCTTAGCGCGATTTTCTATGTTGCAATATTTCTTTTAATTGGCGGCACCCCTAAAAATTCTTGGATTCGTTTCATTTTTTAACTTAAAAAAGAATATAATATAAGGTTCAATTTCTACCAATAAAAAAAATTTTTATTGTATATTATCGAGTAAAAAAAGGCAAAAAAGTGAAAAAAATGCACATTTTTTTCACTTTTTCGCCTATTTCTACTCAGCGGCACCCTTAAATCCTTTTAAAACTTAAAAAAAAAGCAGGCGCCTATTGTAACTATAACAAGCTGGTATCCAGCTTTTTTTTATTTATTTTCAAAAATTTATCGGGAATGGAACACCCTACGGAACCCCGTCACAATTGGTGGAGTTGCAGGTTAGATCTCAGTCAAAATTTTTTTTTCTCCTCTATATCGTTCTTTCTCTTTCAACTGGAGGCGCACTTTTGTTTAGGGACTCTGCCACAAGCGGCTTAAGCAAACGGGTTAAAACCTTAAATTGTTTGCGTACTGAGTTACAAAAGCGGCCAGTTGAAAAGTGAGAAAAGAGGGAAAGTAAGAGTCTTGATCTGAGTTATAACAATTTGCTGTCGTTACCGTGGTGTGCTAAGAAGTAGAGTTGTTCGGTTATTGTTTATCTTCAGAAAGGTTTGGTGGACAGTTGTCCATTTTGTTGGAGTGTATTTTGGATTGGTAATTTGGAAAACATTTTGTGTGTTGACCGTACAGATTGCTCGTTTGTGTTTTTGGAGTTTGAGTTTGTGCCGTTTGAGTTCTACCGCAAGAAACATTTTCGTGGACGGTTGTCCATTTTATTTTATGTGTGGTAATTTGGGTGGGTACAAAAAACTATTGTCGGTTCGTGAGCAGTGAGCCATTTTGTTTTGGTTGAAAAGAAAATATTATTGTCATCAAACACCAATTTATTTTCTGACTGTTTTTTTTTAAAGTTTCGTGAACGGAAAATTTTGTTTTGGTTGAAAGGGAAATATTGTTGTCATCAAACACCAATTTATTTTCTAACTGTTTTTTTTAAAAAAAAGTTTCGTGAACGGTGGTTCATGTTTTTTGGTTGAAAGGAAAATATTGTTGTCATCAAACACCAATTTATTTTCTGACTGTTTTTTGAAGAGTATAGTGAACGGTTGTTCATTTGTTTGGGTTGTAGGGAAATATTGTTGTCGTCAAACAACAATTGATTCTCTGCCTGTTTTTGAAAGAAAAAACTTTTGTCGCAAAGTCTATTGTTTCGTGAACGGTTGATCATCTTAATTTGGTTGTTGAGAAAATCATCACCATAGATCCCATTAAATCGTCCCGAAAACCGTCGGCTAGACGCCAGCCAAGTTGTTCCAGGGAACCTAGTAGACGCCTCCACCCCACCCCAGCACAGATTCCTACACCAACGATCTTGCTGCCTGTGGCAAACGGATCTTCAACGTCCACTTCGGAAGACGAAGAAGAGGTACAACATCCCGCTTCACCGGTGTTACAGCAAAACATTATCCCGGCAGTAGCGATGGCGGCACAGAGAAAATTTATCTCCCCGCCTACCTTCAGCGCAAAACCAGGAGAAGATGCTCAGGACTGGCTGGAACGTTTCGAACTTACTGGCAGGTACAATCATTGGGACGCGACCGAGATGAGGGCGAATTTTGTCATGTACTTAGAAGGAACCGCTCGTAAGTGGTTCCTCTTTTCCAATGTACCTGCCGACTGGGGAGACCAGGTGGCGGTGGCCGCAACACCGACGGCCGCAGCAATTCCGTTTGTGGAGGGGTTGCGAACAACCTTTTTGACAGAATATCGACAAGACAACTTCGCCCTCATCCAAGAGGCGAAGTTGCGTAAGCGTTTTCAGAAAGAAAATGAAGATACGGCGTCATATTATTATGACGTCTTACACATGTGCCATGTCATCAATCCGGCGATGACACAAACACAGATCCAAGAGCACCTATACAACGGCTTACGCCGTTCCTTGGTGAAGAAGATTTATCCGCTAAAACCTCGCACGTGTGCGGAGTTTTTGGAATTGGTTAAAATCCATACAGAGACCACCATTCTTCTCGACAAGAGAAGTTGGGAGGAGAGGACCGATCCAGTGCCTCCAACGGCTGCAATTTCGATGATACGCGAGGAAAAATCAACTTGGCAGAAGAATTTAAATTTGGAGGAAGTTTTAGTGGAACTTCAAAAAACGATCGAAGATTTCGAAAACCCTAAGAAAGTTGACTAGAATTCTCCAATTGTAACAAATCGGCGTCCGGCAAATGAAAGACGAGAATGTTATTTTTGTAAAAAAATGGGCCATATCGCTCGACTTTGCTTTAACAATCCGCAATCTCCAAATTTCAAAGGGAATCAAAGAAACGGAACACCACGATATCAACAAGGTTATCCCAACCAGGGACTACAAGTAAACAATTTACAAGAACATTCCTATTATGAAGAAACACCTCATCAACAATCGGCTTTTCAGGACGAGTTGCCTCTTAATGATTTAGCATTTCAAAAACAAGAACTAAACGTGAACATCCCTTGTTTAACGTTGAACACATCCAAATTGATTACGGAAACAGTTCAATGTGGGGACATGATCGTAAAAGCAGTGGTCGATACCGGGGCAGTAATTACAGTAATTTCCCCAAAGTTGCTGGCGTGCACAAAGTTTCAGATGACCGCGTGGGAAGGACCGCGCATAACCCTTTGACGCCTGACGGGACATTTTTGGCCCAGTACTGAATTCGAGAGAAATCCGGGACCGAGCGAGAATGGAGAGACTCTGTCGCGGGACGTAGCTTAACGTGCGGTTTTTCTCCATTTCTGCCCTACCGATTTTGACGAAAAAGCCTGTGCAGTGAATTTGGTCACTTGGTAGTGCGTTGACCGAAATTTACTCGGTTCGGACAGTTGGATAATGAATTAAAGTGAAAATCGCAAACGGGACAGTAATGTCCCGCTAGACGGTTAAACAGGGGAAAAAACGCCTAAGTGTCCAAGGCGCCCCACGACTGACGGGACATTTTTGTCCCGTCAAGTCAAAACACGGGGAAAACACGGTCCCCGAGAGGGGAAGCTTACCGCTCCCTCATGTTCTCCTTCAGGCACGGGAAACAGGAACAGAAGTTCGATGGGCGGCCACCAGTAATGGTGGCGCACAAACGCCCCTGCCTCTTGTACGTTTTTATCTCTGAACTCGGATCGTTCGTCGTGCTAGACCTGACTGGCGCTTCAAACGGAGGAAAGAATAAAAAATATTCCTTGTAGCTCCTAATGCATGCTCGACCCCGCTAGTTAAGCAACTATTGATAAGGAAATGTGATCCTTTTGGCCAATGCAAAAACAAGACTAATCGTGCTCATCTTCTTCGACTGTGTATTTACAGGTTGACCAGAAATGAGCAAAAGGAAGAAGGGCAAGAAGGACGGCTCGGGGGTCGAGGAGAAAGACCCGAAGCACCCGAACAATGACCCAAGGACCAAAAGGTCGCAAAAGCAAAAAGAAAAGATAGACAAGCTAGCTCTTGGGAATCGAAAAGATTCGACGCCAGCTGACAATCCAAAAGATGCGAAAAGCCGGAGAAAAAGCAAGCGCGAATTGGCGCAAAAGGCGCAAAAGGCGGAAGAGGAGCTAAGGGAGCAAGAGCGCAGGGCGCGCCAGAATGAACCAGTTGTTGAGCCTGGCAATGAGATTCAGAACGAGGTTCTTGAAACCGTTCCTGAAGGGGAAAAGAGGGTTGAACCCCCGGTCCTGGATCTGGTTGACTCGCCAGATTCGGACATAGACGTTGGACCTAAATCAAAGCCGAGGCAGCGGCTGTCATCGTCAAGTGAAAGTGGCTCTGACGTTGATCGCAGACGCAAAGCTGAGAGAACGCCGAGCCTGAGTGGCTCTGACGATGATTATGAACGAAAAGCTGGGGGCTCGTCGAGCCAGAATAGCCAATCCGGTGAAAGCCAGAGCGGCTCTGAAGACGAGAAAAGTGATTCGCTGAGCGATCGACTTCGTAAAGAAGCTGAAAGAGATGCAATGTGTGTGAGATTGGAATTGGACGAACTTGAAAAAACAGCGCCGTCAGTCAAGATAATGAGGCGATACTGGGAGAATTCAAAGCCAGGTCCGCTGAGCAGTAAGCCCGGTATGAGCAAGGCGATCGTCGAGCGCAGTACTAGCAAGGCAATCGTCGAGCCCAGTACGAGCAAGGCAATCGTCAAGCCCAGTACGAGCGGGGCGACTAAAAGTCCGAGATTTGAAGTAGTTGACTTGAATCTTTTATGTGACTCCTCACCACCTAAAAGACGCAGAACCCGAGCTTCAATAGAAGTTGAAGAGGCACTCAAAGAGAAGGATCGACAGGCTGCTGAAGTTTCAAGGAAACATAAGAGGCGAATCCAGGAACCGGAGACGCTAAGAGTCGGGAAAGCGAGAGACCCAAATCGGCCCGCAAAGAAAGTGAATTCTGATCATGCCAAGCTTAATATGCAGAAAAAAGCTGACGGAAAGAGAATTAGCGAGAGCGAAGCAATAAATCGGCTCTATAGAGAAGTGAAAATCTGGAACGATGGCGATCCCAGTCACGGAAGCGGCAACTTCCAAGAAAAGCCATTTCCTTTCACGGTCGATCCCAGTGAGATCGGAGTGCGGACGGATTTTTTTAAGCACAAAAAATTCTGGGAACCGATCGATATCTTTATGATGATGTTCAGCACACCCGACGCCGATGGAATATACATAGATGCGATTGAACGTATCTTAGACTCGACGAACGATTATATCACTGAGAACTGGCCAATTGAACGCGGTCAACCACCGGCGAGGAAGGTTGGCGGCCGACCCGAGGGTGCACGGGACGGACCGATGGCTGACGTAGGCAGATACGTTACAAGGGCGGAATTACTATCGTTCCTAGGCCTGAATTTTCTGATGGGCTATCATCGTTTGCCGAAGGTTGAGCTTTACTGGGAGATGAAACCCGACACCGGTTCCGGACTCGGCTTATTTCCGCAGGCAATGACGCGAGATCGATTCAAATTCATTACTAAACACATCGCAATCACGTCACCTGCTGAAATAGAAGAGAACGACCGGGAAAGGGATAAGGACGATCCGCTTGGACGAATCAGATGGCTTATCGATAACCTCAACGCTCGATTCGGGGATTTTAGACAGTCACCCAGAGCGCAGAGTATCGACGAGAGCATGGTCAAGTTCAAGGGCCGCTCATCGATAAAGCAAAGGATGCCTGACAAGCCTGTGAAAAGTGGCTTCAAATTCTTTAGCCGATGCGACAGTGAAGGCTACACTTACGCATTCGAAATCTATCAAGGCCTGAGAGAGAGTGAAAACCACGCTGCTCAAGCTGGTAGAAGTGCCGAAGAGACCGTCTTCGATCTGTGCAAACCCTTGGAAGGCAAAGGGCACATAGTCGCTTTTGACCGGTTCTTTTCGAGCATTCCTCTCATTGATCGACTCTACGACATCGGTGTCAATGCCGTTGGAACGATAAAGAAAAGCAAAGCAGATCAGCCGATTCTCTTTGAAAGCGATCTGAGACAAGACCAATTCGTTGGCAGAATCGGAGGCAAAGGTCCCCGTAAAGCAATATTTATGTGGCACGACACCAAAACCTTCCGAGTCATTTCTAACTATCACGGCTCGGATTTGGTTGAGGTGGAGCGAAGGCAAAAAGACGGCAAGTACAAGAAGAAAACTTGTCCGAAAGCCTTTGCCGATTACGGAAAGTACATGGGCGGCGTAGATACGGCCAATCAGATGCGGTCATACTACGAGAGGGACCGAAGGTCCAAGAAATGGTGGCACAGACTTCTCTTTTCCCTTTTGGAGACCACCTTAGTGAACAGCTGGATCTGTTACAAAGATTTGGTGTTTCACAATATGGCGACCGGGGATGACAACCCCACGAATTACTTCACTTTAAACGCAGTGTGACGATGAGCCTTCTCGCACGCGGTTTAAATTCTGAGAGGCAACGAGCCGGGAGGATCGGGAGATTGGCGCCCAAGATTCATCCCAGTGCTCAAGTGACAAATAAGAGAAGGAAAAGTAATGTCTGCGTTGGAAAAGAGCTGCGCTTCGAGAATGTTGGCATTCACATACCGATCTTCTCTTCAAAAAGAGGACGGTGTGAATGGTGCCAGAGTCACCGAACCAGGACGGTGAGAGTGGCCGAGAAAGGAGACAAGCGAGGCTTGGAATCGAGACCTTTCTCGAAGTGCCAAACTTGCGGAATTCATCTTTGTCTCTCTAAGAAACGTAATTGTTTCAAAGAGTTTCATGATACCAAGTATTGCCAGCCCTCTAATGCGGAGGAGCCTATATACGGCTCGGACTCTGATTCGGCTCAAGATGATTGCGCTGGAGAAGAGGATCCGCAGCCATATAATAGCTCATCCTCATCGGACTCTGACGATAGTTTCCATTGCAATGACCGTAATTTTCGTGATGATTATGATGCTGATCGATTTGTATTTGAAGGAAATTGAAAATACAAGAAATTTAAACTGAAAATACAAATGCCTCGTGTTCTTTATTGAGTCGCACAGACCCTTTGTAAGGCAGCCGGAGTATGATAGAATTGCTACGACTGCCTGAAAGGGGGCTGATGCGACTCGCGCGTCTCCGGGCATAGGGCGGGCGGGTGGGCCCGGAGACCTCGGCCTTGGTGGCGGCTGGCCGAATCCATAACACACTGTCTATATCTTCACTATCGAGCTCTGGCAGTTGGCCATACTTGGGTGATGACGAAAGAACTTGGTAACGGCATGCATCGGCATAAAAACACCTATCACTGTCTTTTTGATTGGCCCAAAGGAATTGACCATACGCAGATGGTGCAGCCCTCGGGCTGCACCTGCTGAGGTTGAAGTGCTCGCAACCGGCGTGGGACCCGGTTGAGCTGGAGCTGCCCCTGCGTATGGCCGTCGTGGCATGAAAGAGTTGTCCCGGCGGCCAGAACAGGGGTGGCTATCAGCGAGTCTCCGGGCATAGGGCGGGCGGGTGGGCCCGGAGACTTCGGCCTTGGTGGCGGCTGGCCAGATGATCACCACAAGGAATTTCTTTTTCCCATAGAAATTCAAGGATAATCTTCATTGATTTTTCGTATCAAACATTGAGAAAAGAGATCAGTCATACGCAGATGGTGCAGCCCGAGGGCTGCACCTGCTGAGGTTGAAGTGCTCGCAACCGGCGTGGGACCCGGTTGAGCTGGAGCTACCCCTGCGTATGGCCGTCGTGGCATGAAAGAGTTGTCCCGGCGGCCGGAACGGGGGTGGTCTCCCGCCTGACGGGACATATATTCGATCATAAAAAAAGGAATGTCGTTAAATTGACAATCAAATTGTCGTTTTTAATTACTGGTTTAATTAAATTATAGGAAAAAAATAGGAAATGATTATTAATCGCCAATGAAATGATTTCATTGACGTCACGACATTCGGTCAAAATTGACTTGCATGAAACGTGATTCAAAGCCACCTTACTATAACTTTGAATTTTTCCCGCTTTATGGTGCAGGATTTGGACAGCTTTTTCCTTTTCTTGTCATTTGACGAAATATTGACGGTGAGCCTAGGGCCTAAGGCCTAAGACTATTGCAATAAGGTTATTCGTTTTTACCCGCAAAGGAAATTCCAGACAGCCTGTCTGGTTTCATTCATGATTTTTTTGGGGGGAAAGGCATGACCGGTGGCTAAATGAGCTTATTACTCCTTTTCCCTTATTCCCACCTTTCGCTTTGTTCCTAGCCCCCCACAATTAGGACCAAAAGTGAAACATAGTTTCCCGTAATGTGGCTAGGTGGTTTTCAAAATAAATTCGGTGTTCGGATTTTTTTGGACCATACTGTATAGTATCAAGAGAAGGTATCGCTCCTGATCCCCAAAAACTACGGGCTGTAACAGATTTCCCATCATGTAACGAAGGAAAAACACAAGCCGATAAAATAAAACGAGTGCAAAGTTTTTTGGGCCTGTGTTCCTATTACCGCAAACACACTCCTGGGTTTTCGAAGATGGCGCTACCACTGATATTGTTAACTAAAAAAGGACAACCGTTTTTATGGGGCAAGGATCAACAAGACAGTTTTGACCAACTGAAGACAGCGCTATTATCAGCACCTATACTAGCACACCCCAATTATACCCTCCCAATGATTATTCTACCAGATGCGTGTGGCATGGGGATTGGTGCTGTTTTATCTCAAAAGATAAACGGTAAGGAACATCCTTTGGCCTACGCCAGTCGATTGTTAACATCTTCGGAAGTTAATTATTCGATAACAGAAAAAGAGTGTTTAGCACTAGTTTGGAGCTTACAAAAATTTAGACCCTTCATTTGGGGATGTAAGGTAATTATAATAACTGATCATGAAGCATTGTGCTGGTTAAGAACAAAAAAGGATTTAAAAGGAAGATTGGCAAGGTGGAGTCTTTGCCTCCAAGAGTACGAAGTTGAGATCCAATACCGCAGTGGAAAACTGCACCAAAATGCGGATTGCTTATCGCGAAACCCATTATTAACTCAAGAAGAAGTGCTAGAAGAACGTTGCTTGGAGGTGGGTTCCATGATAATGGATCCGTTGGATCTGGAATTACAAGATGTTCGCTTGGAATTTGCGAAAAAACAACGTGAAGTGACTGAGTGGAAAATCATCATGGAACGTATTGAAGCAAAACGATCAGTGGGACTACATTTCTGTTTACTAGACGGGCGCCTCTTTAAACAAAAAAGTGTTTATGGACGTACATATCTTCGTCTCTGCGTGCCGCCTGAATACCGAAGTTTAATTCTGAAATCATGTCATGATGATCCTGTAGCAGAACATCTGGGGATTCAGCGAACATTGACGAAAATCATAGGACGTTTCTTTTGGAACACATTAACAGAAGACGTAACGAGGTATGTCAAGTCATGTCTACTATGTCAGAAACGGAAAAGCGTGTGTAGTCTTCCGACAGGAATGTTGCAAACCATTAAAGTTGAAAGGCCCTTCCAAAAAATAGGAGTAGATTTACTGGGCCCATTTCCAACGTCGGTAAATGGAAATAAAATGTTGATTGTAGCTGTCGATTATCTGACCAAATGGGTAGAATTGGAGGCACTCCCAACGGGTAAAGCAGACGTAGTAACTCAATTCATTGTGGACAAAATAGTATTTCGTCATGGAGCACCGGAATCAATAATTACAGATAGGGGAAAATGTTTTTTGACAGGCATCACGCAAGATGTATGGAAAAAATTGGATATCAACCATAAAACCACTTCTGGGTATCATCCACAAACAAATGGTCAAGTGGAACGTATGAATCATACATTAGCAATGATGATTTCATTGTACATTACCGACGACCAGACTAATTGGGACGAACAACTGCCATTTATCTGTTTTGCCTATAATACAGCCAGACAAGAATCAACGGGGTTTTCTCCGTTCTTCCTACTATATGGCAGAGAACCCAATCTCCCTGTGGACATTTTGCTAGGCTCACACCCAAATCCTGTGTGGCTTTTAGACGCAGTTTCGCAACCATACGCAAACAAATTGATGGACGATTTGAAAAAAGCTAGAGCTATAGTTCGAGCTCGGATAGAAGTAGCCCAATTAAAACAAGCAGAGCTTTATGATTCGGTCCATAAAGATGCTATTTTTCACACAAACGACTTAGTTTTAATTTACAAGCCCATTCGCAAAAAAGGTCGATCGGAAAAGTTGTTGCATCGTTGGATGGGTCCTTATGTTGTAATACGGCAAACAACTCCAGTGAATTCTGAAGTAAAATTACAAGTAGGAAAACAGAAGTCGGATATCGCGCATGTAGGAAGCATGAAACCCTACACGCAAAAGAACTTATCAGCAGAAGAGGTAATTCCGGAAACCGACGAATCCGCCACCCAGTGTGAAAACAGGCCTGCTACATCCTCTGAAACTATGGGAGAATTACAGAACCAAGTAGAACCAACAGCAGTGGAAGACGAAAATATCGAGACTATAGCAACGCCAATTGTAGAACCATCGACAGCAACAGAAAAAACAATCAATTCTGTTGAATTACTACTTACACAGCTCTCAGAAGCAGCTAAGCGCCACCGAGCAGATGCTGATTCCTTCCACAAAAAAGATGTTCGTACGTCATTCCGAGACACTTCAAATTATATGGCGGCAGAAAAGATTGAAACAAAGGTATTTTTCTTCTCAACATTACTAAACATGACAAAGAACCGAGTATCTATTTGTACTATGGCCTTGTCGGGGGAAAAAACAAAACGGGGAATTTTAGACATTGGAGGAACGGCTTTGAAGTGGCTGTTTGGGGTATCCACTCAGTCCGATTTGATGGAACTGAACACAGAAATGGAGAATAGGGGCATACAACAACAACAAATTGTCCATCTTCTGGATAAGCAGGCAACAATTGTCAATCAAACGCAACAAATCGCCCACTCTAGCCTCCTGCTGATTCAACAATTGGAGAAGCGTTCAGAGTTTTTACAAACCAAAATCGATAACACCCTGGATTATATTCAACAAGGCGAACTTATTCACGTCCAACAAATGGAATATTTTGCAGAATTGGATTCCACATTCGCTTCTTTGGATTACGTATTTGCATGGTTCCAACAACAACTAGAGGCGTGGGAAATTGGTTTAGCCACCTTAGCCAATGGACGGTTGTCACCACAAATCATTTCCCCAACGGAACTACAGACTATTTTGTTGGGCGTAAATAAACAACTACCCCTTGGTTGGAAGATCCCAGCAAATGATCTTTGGGTATTGTATAGGGAAGCCACGGTAACTGTAGCAGTGACACGTAATGCTTTTCGGCTTTTCGTAGAGATTCCTATATACGACCACGCACAGCAATTTAATTTATTCAAAGTCATTAGACTGCCAAAGGCCACGGAAAACGGAACCCACGGTGTAAGATTCAGTAACCTCCCCGATTTTTGGCAGTGTCCCCCGACTTATATACCTTCATCGAACTTATATGCATATATACAGATATGCAGATATGCAATACAGATATGCAGCACTGCCGTGAATTTGATAAACAACTGTACCGTTTCCATACGGGACTAAATAAACGAGGATCAAGAAAGTCCTGTGCAATTTCCCTCTTCACAGAAGATAAGAAACAAATTCAAGGGACATGCCAGACGGAGTTCATGGCGTGGAAGGGACCAGAGGTAGCATACTTAGAAAAAAAACCGGTGGGCGTTCTCCGCAATCGGACCTCACGACATCGTGTTTTCTTGTCCTAAGAGTGTTCCCAATTCACCTCCCCGGACATTAAAACTCCCAGCTATTGGAATATTTGAAGTCCCCCCGGGGTGCGCGGCACGAACGGAGGACTGGATTTTTCCTGCCAGTCTAGAGGGCCAAACAGAAACAATACTAACAACATTGAACCTTGTTCCCTTTCCGTCCAATCTATCATTCAGCAGAAACGCGGCAGTATTTGAACTTCCGCGTGCCAATCTTTCCCACCTCAATCACATTAGTGAACTGTTACAACTTCAAGAACAAACAAGCATCTCTTCTACCATGAACAATGATCAAATCCACATTTTGCTAAACAACATGAAAAACGAGCAACCAACGAACCATCCATTCGCTTCTACATATCTACTGACCACGGCAATCGTTATATTATTCTGTTGTTTTGGGGGAATTAGTTGGTACAGTACCTTTCAAGAAAATGTGTCTGGCCACCATTTACGAAAAGTTAGTTATTTTTAAGCGTTAGATGTCTCTCTATACCCTACCCTATATTTCCAGCTTCGCTGTCTGTTCATGTAAAATGACATGTCTAGCAGGCATTATTGTTACAGTGTATTATTGTTTGTTGCTGTTTGTATTTTGTCTTCTGTTTTTTTTTGTTTTTTTACGTTTCTTCAGCCCCAGATTTTTACAAAATTCAACAGCTATAAAGACCAAGGTGTGTATGAAATCTTCAATTGTTAGCAATAATCGTTTGTTGTAATATTACCTATGTTAGGTTTTCATGATTTTGCACGATTCATAACAAACATTGAGGATTCTTGTGCAGGATTTGAAGAAGTTATTATAAAAGGTAAGCATTGACTGTGAAATAAGTGTCAATAAAATCTTTATTGCATTACTCTAATTCAGTTCATGATATTTTTCTAGTGAAAATCTCGTAAAGCAGCTAATGAAGAAAAAAATGCTAGTTTGACAGCCACCTTCATAGAAACTTCTGTAACACTAAACCTTCCCCGAGTGTGTTGTTGAAAACTATCAACCATGATAATTCTAAACTGAAACCATCAACGATTCAATTTAGGATTGTTGTTCAAAAGTAATCTTATTTAACTAATTATATTTTTCATCTTCAAATATGTTTATTCGTTTAATATGTTGAATGGATTTTTATTTCTTGAAATTCAGGACTTTGGCTAAAATTGACGACGACATGCTCAAACATTATTGAAACGAGGATCTGTTCATCTTAGAAATTACTACTTCGTCGGAATGTGTGACATCACTCTCAAGGAGCTCTACGACACGTGAAAAGTTAAAAACTGAAAATCTCGAATTGCCATATTGAACGACTTTAAGCCATTGTCAGCAATCCATATTCTCCCTCTATATATATATATAATGCATTGTATAATGTTTGTCTGCATTCTGCATTCTCTGAGAAATATTGCCTTCTGATTGTATTCTTCTTGACTTGTTAAGATATTAGACCAACGCTTACCAGTGACGAATAGTTTTACCATTATAGTTTATCGTGATGTGAAGCACCTGTTATACCCAGAAAATCTGGATTCATACAATAGCCTCTAGCATAAATGTTTTCCCTAGTGTTCCGGATGCAACAGCATATCAAAAGGAGTTGTGTGGTGTAGGTCATACAACAGGCCAACATCGCTTACTCTGATCTCATACAACACGGCAGCTCACTCACTCTCCATAGCTCTCAGATCAATTCCTTAGATTGTTTCCTCCTAAACCCATCAGTCTTCCAGCCAAGCGGCTGCCGTAAACTGGGTATATAAAAGAGATGTTGTATGAACAATTCGCAGTTCTACACAAAACGAGTATGAAGGTCAATTTGTATTTAAATTATGCACAATGCCAAATGTCGATCGTTTTTGCAAAATCAATGAGATCAACCCCAATCATGCCATGCGTTTCCTTAAGAAATCTCTACTCGCGTTATACTTATACTTACGTGAAGCCATAAATTTTTAATATTATTTAAAATGAAAATTCCAATAAACGTCTTAAAAACAGCAATTTAAGAAATGACTTTATATTCAGTTTTGCACATCGAATATAGTCAGCATGAAAATCATACCAAAAATATTTTGGTTTTGAGGTTTTCACGCTTTTTGCACCATTAAAGTAATTTTCTTTTTGAGGTCAACAATCAATTGACGCCAATATTCAGGATTTTTTAGCTTGAGCTCCCCATATGAAGTCTATGGATTCCCAAACATCGTCAATGTTGCTTGGCTTTTCTCGCTGCTGTTGGAAGTTGAAAAGCGAACGTGAATTTGGGGGCCACTGATCAATGCGGTAGTCCTCAAACCATTCATAAACTGTTGTCGGGATTGCAACAGCTGGTAAATCCTCGATAAATGTAACTGGTTTTTTTCCAAAGCGTGCGGAGGCTTGTGGAATTAACTCGTCGTCGACAACTTCTAGCAAACCCGCCTCTGACATTCCGTTAATTTGTCGGACTGAATATTCCAATGTATTGGAGTCATTTAAATTAAAATTAAACCATGCCCAGACCCGAACAGATCCTTTAATGGTGTTTTCTGGGGCATATAGCTAGGAAACAAGCCCAAACCGGTCAAGCCTTTAATACAATAGATGAAAATTATTTTACAATCACAATAACACAAATTTAGTAACTAAAAATGTGAAATAAAACTTTTACCTGAAAGTTGTGATGTCCGCAAAAATCACATTATTCCATGAATTAAATTCATTTTTTGTTGCAAATCTCAGTTTTTTTTCTTGTTCCCAGCATTTTAATGCACTTGTTATGATTCGTAGAGAGAAAAATTATGCAACTGACTCGTAATCGCTTTGAAAATTGTGGTGCATTACATGTGAACGAAAATTTCGCCTACAGCGAAATTGTCTAGAGTGTTCTATAGGTTGGAGGGAGGGTTAAAATCATTGTTTCTGAAAGCAAAATACTTTGTTGGCCTTGAATCATAAAACATAAAAATCTATGATTTTTTTCCTGTTTTTAGGCTATCGATCCTTTAGGCAACTGTAGCTTTGTTCATGTAATATTTAAGTTTTACCTTGACCTGCATTCAACTTGAAATCCCATTAGACAATCCCATCCTTATCAGAAACCTTCCTAAACGCGCTAGAAAAAGATGAATTCCCTTTCTTGTCAAAATTGGGTGTGGAATTTTTAGAATTTTTAATTTACTGCATTTTCAAAAACAAAGAACAGAAGATATCTATACTTTGTTGAGCAGCCATGTTTCGAGAACGAGCTCCAAGAATGAAGTTGACGCTACAGGAAAAAGGGGCTCTAATTGGGCTATACAACTCCCGCGTTCCTGTTCGGGATATTGCGCAGCAAATAGGCTGCCATACCAACACCGTGAAAAAATGGATCGACAGATATCAAGTCACTAATGACGTAAAACGAAAGGTGGGATCTGGAGGGGCCAGAAAAAACGACCCGTATTTAGGACAACATGCTTTTGCAGGCCGTCCGAGCTAAGCCACTTACTAGTCTTCAAGAACTAAAAGGTTTGGAAAAAAAATTATAATTTATCCTGTCTCCCCTTCTCATAATTTACCATGAATATATTTAGATGTGTGTGAGCTACCCATCCATGTAACTACGATATCTCGCCGATTAAAGGCACACGGAATTCATGGACGAGTTGCCGCGAAAAAAGAATTCTTGACTGATGCCCACAAACGTAATCGTCTGGAATTCGCGACGGCCTATGTAAATAAAACACAAGAGTGGTGGGACAAAGTCATTTTTAGTGATGAAAAATCTTTTGGGTTAGTTTTATTGTCTACATAATTCATTATTAATCATTATCTGTCACTTAATCAATGTTTAAATTATTAATCATAAATAAAATTATTGGAAATAGATCTCAAGAGTGTGGCCGTTCATACGTGTATCGAGTGAATGGAACTCGATTTCAGCCTGGGCACACAAAAACTCATCAAGCGTTCCGGTAGAAAATCAGTTCCAGTTTGGGCCTGGTTTTCATGCAGTGGTTCCGGTGCGATAACTCGTATTGAAGGTCGACTGACGGCCCAAAAATATATAAAGATCCTCGAAGATATCCTCATGCCCACAGCTTGGGCGAGATTCGGAACGGACGAGCGGATTCCATTCGTCCAAGATCTGTCTTCCATCCATGAGAGTATTGCTGTTCGGGAGTGGTTTGAAGACGAAGGAGTCTCCTTTGAGCTTCTCCCTTGGCCTCCAAAGGGGGCCGATATGAACCCCATAGAGAACCTGTGGAGCCAAATGGTGAGAGAACAGGATCAACACCATTCAACTGCCAATCAGCTGTGGGACTCGGTGTTGGGCACCTGGAATCATCTCAGTCAACGTCCTTCTTATTGGCGTGTTCTTGGGAACTCTATGCGATCCAGGATGCAAATGGTAATTGAAGTTGACGGAGATTGGACGAAATATTGAAACCGAAGGGAATTGTTCAGTCAATCGCGTTGATTTCTATCACTGAAAATAAAAAAGACAATTTGAAAAAAAAAATTGATTAAAAAATTTAAGTTTGTGTTTTTTTTACTGTTGGCGATCAGTGACACGTCCACTGAGAGGCTGTAATCTCTCTTTCTTTCATTTGTTTCTCCTTGATCCGTTCTGGTGTGTTCACATGCCGCAGTGTCCACAGGTTTCGCTGCACCAAAAATGGATACAGAGCTTGGAGGAGCCGTAGTAGCAACTGACCGTTTGATGGGAGCAGTAGCAGCAGTAGCGGCTGGGATCTCAGCAACGGGAGTGTTACCTTCTTTTATTGGGACAGTTCGGAATTTCAGAGATAACTTTGGTCTTTCCTTGGTCGGTTCTAATAAAAAAAAGAACAAATTTTGGTTTGAAAATCATTTTCACGAGGTTAAATGATAGATTTATCGACATTACCCCCCAGCACTTGGACGTTCACTTCGCTTCATTTCATCACCGTTAAAAGATGGACTTTCTCGATCATGGCCAAAAGATGAGGGACCGTCCCGATCACGTCCATACGATGAACCACCACCTTCTCTGTCTTAACCAAACGAGGAAGGACCGTCACGACCGCGACTGAATAAAGACGAACCACCTTTGTCTCTGTTTCGACCTCCAAACGATGACTGACTGTCTCGATCACGTTCGCCAAATGAGCCACCTTCTCTATCGCGACTACAAAAAACCTGAGCTTGGGGGACCATCTCGGCCACCACCGAACGAACAAGAAGGTCCGTCTCATCTCGGACCAAATGAGTTTCTCTCGTATGACGATCCCTGGGATTGAAGGAAGCCGAATAACGTTCTCCAGAAGGTTCTGTTTTCAAAATGAATAATTGAAAACACTCGCTTTGAAATGAAAATCATTTCAATCAAAAATTTACCTCGTTCCATCCTGTCTCCTCCTTTATCGCCGCCTCTGAACCCTCCACCATCACCACGATCCTGGCATTGGGGAGGTTCCTCCATTGGCGCATTACGCCAGTCGGAAGGAGTACGATCTTCCCTTTCTTCGTCGTTGCGAGATGGACGGCTACGACCTCGGCCCATACAGCCAGCTCCTTGTTCTTGGTCGCCATCTGCACCGCTGGCAATGTCTACTCGAATTTTGCGTTTCTTGATCATCTGTATAAGGACATTGAGATAAAATCATGGTCAACTAATAAAAATGACGTGATTACCAGCTCGTTCATCGTTAAAGCGTCGACCAAATCTTGTCTAGTCTGGAACCCCGTATAACCAAAGCCCTTTAGTCTGCCACCATCTTCACTTCTCTTGGTAGTCGAACACATTTAGGCAACAAATAAAGGGAATGAAACATCAATGGATATGTGGGACTTTTTGAGTAATAAGCCTTACCGATAGTCCATGAAATAAATTGGATACATCCTTAACTTCAATATCATTGGGTAGATTGGCTATATAAGCTGCATATGGGACATTGTTGTTATCCTAAACAAATCAATTTCTTATCTCCTTACTTAAACGGTGACCTAAAAATAAAGATTCATTATGAGTGATGCATGTTATTAGTTAAATAAGATTATTATTGAGCTAAAGAGTAAGGAAATAAGAAATGATTAAAACCAAATGCCAACCTGCAGATTGCTGATTCGAAAGTTCAGTTATATTCGTGGCAGGTTTTCGTGTAATCAATTACCAATTACACAAGTTACTTTTCAATGTCTTTCTTAAACTCTGGCCTAAATAAAAACATTTCATTAAACATTTTTTTTTTCATTTTATGAAAAGTCGAGACTGGGCCTACCTGTCATTAATTACCCTTGCGATTCTGAACAACAATCCTCAATTTAACTGTTGATATTTTCAGTTGGGGATTATCATGGTTGATAGTTTTCAACAAAGGACTCGGGGAAGGTTTAATGTTGCAGCAGTTTCTATGAAGGTGGCTGTCAAACTACCAATTTTCTTCATTTGGTTCTTTACGAGATTTCCCCTACAACAATACCAAGAACTAAATTAAAGTAATGCAATATAGATTTAATCGACACTTATTCCACAGTCAATGCTTACCTTTTATTATAGTTCCTTCTTCCAATCATGCACAAGAATCCTCAATATTTTTTATGAATCGTGCAAAACATGAAAAATCTAACGAAAGAAATTTTACAAAAACGATCAATGGTAACAATTAAAGATATATCATACATACCCTTGGTCTTTAGTTCGTGACTTATTTTAAAATCTGGGGCTAAAGAAACTTCATAAAGTTAAATAAAAGACAGAAGACCAAATTCAAATAACCAACAATTATGCACTGTAACAAAAATGTCTGCTAGACATGTCATTTTACATGAACAGACACTGAAGCTGGAAATTTAAGGTATGGTAAAGGGAGACATCTAACGCTCAAAATAACTAACATTTCGTATATTGTAGCCAGACACATTTTCCTGAAAGGTACTGTACACTCTAGTATTGCATCGCCAACTACGTCGGCACCTAGATTTCAACGTCGTTCTTTATGACAGAGTGGATTACCAACACGGCGTTGACCAGTTAACTCACAGAAACTTATTGGAAGAACCCAAGATTCCCTCGTCTAACGAATGAAGCCATCGAGGCGATGGCTCATTACGAGGGGGGGGGGATCTGTCGCAAATATATGGAAGCCCTTCTCTTACTTAGTTACTTTTAGTTACCTTGAGTTTCTTTGTTCTTTGTTGTCAGGCTACGAGGAATCCAAAGGACACACACGGGTTAATGGATTCCTCGTGCCGTACTGCTTTCTCATTTACCCTCCAAAGGGGGTAAAGGAGCCTGGCGGTCATCTAGACCTTATCTAGATGACCATCTTCTTACTAGAAACTTCCGGCGTCGTCCCGTAACAAGGTGACGCTCTTCTCTTTAAAAACCCTGAACACTGTAGGCTCAGGAGGTCAGTCTTACTCTTTCAGTTGTAGTTGAACACTGTGTTGAGAAATACATCTAGTTGCATACAAGTCTTAGTAGTCTACTTCATCGCACCCGGAACCCCGTCACAATATCCTTTATCCTTTTTCGGACCAACTGAAGCTTAAGTGTCGCCCAAGGATGAAAAGATTCCTAAGTTGTATACCACGTTAGAATCATATTTATTTCGTGAATATTTTTTAAATTATACCTTTTCTCTCGATGTAGAATTGTCAGTACTTTTCGCAATAGTCGGATAATCAATAAGTAAGGTGTCTTTCGTAGTATGATTAGTTCTAGTGTTGTGGTTCTCGTCTACAGATTGCATCAATTGAATATATTTCCTGACATCATAAAAAATATCTTAGACACTTGGTCAGCCATATCACGAAACACATTCGTGGCTATGATGTATTTGTATATCAGATGTCGTAGGTATCCGAGACTTTTTTCAAACGATGCACACTAGTTTGGGACGAAACACTGGTGGTGTCTGTTACATAATTCTTTAAAGTACAATATATTGTATAAGTGAATAAGGTATACGATAATATTTCGAGAAATTTTGAGTAACTCGAGACATTTATTCCGCTAGTGATCGGAAAACGAATTCTTTGGAATTTTAGTGTTTTCTCTGAATTGGAAATACATGATGTGACGACAAAAAAGTGGATTATTCTTAAAAAAACTTGCAGGTACAACCAGTTTTATTTCGTACGCAGAGGATTCCTAAAATGTTAAAGTTTCTTTGGCAGGCAAATGGCTCTGCATGTTTCTATTTTAATTTTAAAGAAGGCATAGTCAAGGCCCCTTTACCTATGTCTATTCTTTTTTCCCTTTACTAATCTCTTCCTTCCAATGGCTTCCATTTTCCCACCTTTTTTTTAAGAAAAAAAAAGAAACAAGGAGAAATATAAAGGTTACGGCAGGCACTATAAGATACTATAGTATCCCTTCTGTCAAATTAAAATAAATTGCCTGCTAAAGAAACTTGCAAGCATTACTGTATATTTAAAAATAAAGAGCAGTTAGTTAACCAACCTTATTAAGAACGAAATTATATGTAGTTTTCATAATTTTCTTTTAAGCTTCAAGCTTACTCTAAGCAAAGAGCGATATGTTCGTAGCAAAACTTTGAGCAACGGATGCTTTTCTTTCTTTGAAAATTTTACTTCTCTTTATTCGTTTTGCCAGCTGTCTGTCAGTAAGACGGATCACACCGATGTTTATCAAGTTGCGAAGAACTTCAGACAAGCTTTTTAATCTTTTGTAGAACAATTTTGATTGTGTGATAAAATTCAGCGTGACTTTAATCATAATGTAATTAGTGAATATTAAATAATTGTGAATATCCTTCCAGTCGGATTGTTTCCCATCGTTCGCAGGTTGTGACTGCCAAGGATTGTTCATCTGTCAATTTTTTTGGACCACTTTTTCTCAAAGTAAGCAGCAAAACTGCCAGATAAGGTACCCTTTTTAAGAATAGAACAATTAAATATATTTAATGTACACATTAAATCGTTTTCTTTCCATGGTTCAGGTAGGGGAGACCGGGGCTATGTCGGACACTTTTAAAAAATTTAAAAAAATAAATTAAGAAAAAAATAAAAGTATAGGAGTGATTTCCCGTTTATTACAGTACCCACCAAACTATTAGGTACACCCCCCCTTTTTTCAGTGCATTCTTATGGCACTACGTGTCCTAGAAAAAACCAATAACTCTTGAACCGCTTGAGCTAGATTTTTTTCCTTTTTTCCCTGAGTAGATCTAATGATGATCTACATTTTTTCTACACATGAAGTTGTCGTAGGATTAACCCCTACGGCGCTACGGTATCGTTCAGTTTATTAGGTACACCCGTTTTCCCCCATAAGCGCCATGTTAAAACCGGCTTTTTCAAAAATCGAGAAAAAATACTTTGCAACAAGATAGAGAAATTTGGTTTGCGCACAAGGATAAATTAACATTTAAATAATAATATTAAGATATTTTTATAATTTTAAGGCATTTTTCAAAACCCTCTCCCTATCCCTCGAAGTTTTTTTCGCTCAAAAAGAGGGGTCCGGCTAACGGCTTAACCTTGGGGAGATAGGCAGAATTCCCCCTTTTTGAGAAATTTTGAAATCGAAAAGTTTGAGGGATAGGGAGAGGGTTTTAAAAAATGCCGTAAAATTATGAAAATATCGCTATATTATTATTTAAATGTTAATTTATCTTTGTGTGCAAACCAGATTTCACTATCTTGTTGCAAAGTATTTTTTCTCGATTTTTGAAAAAGCCGGTTTTAACATGGCGCTTATGGGGGAAAACGGGTGTACCTAATAAACTGAACGATACCGTAGCGCCGTGGGGGTTAATCCTACGACAACTTTATGTGTAGAAAAAATGTAGATCATCATTAGATCTACTCAGGGAAAAAAAGGAAAAAAAATCTAGCCCAAGCGGTTCAAGAGTTATTGCATTTTTTCTAGGACACGTAGTGCCATAAGAATGCACTGAAAAAAGGGGGGTGTACCTAATAGTTTGGTGGGTACTGTATTTATGTTTGTTAATTTTTATAATTTTTGTCGTACATGTAAGTGATTGTTTTTCAAAAAAAATGTAAAGAGGAAAAAATGAATAAAAAAAAATAGGGTTGAATGGGAGAGGCAGGGGCTAAATGGGACAGCATTTTTGCAAAACTGTCATGATTGAACGTAGAATAATTTTTGATTATTTATTGCATTAATTGAAAGGGTATGGTATTTTTTTGTCGTAAATTTCTCCAATAGGTAATTATAATTAGAACTATACACTTTGGTTTATAAAGGAAAAGGTTACATTATTTACAATTAAGTGAGTGACAAAAGTTACTCACGTTATGTGTTATAAAAAGAGTAAAAATCTCTAGGTAATGTCCAGGTTGGTCGCAGATGTCTCGTCGATCCTTTGCGACGAATCACACCTGCACTTTTACTATACTGAGGAAAGTAAATGGCAAAATAAGAGTCCAAGATCAACGTGCATGCAAGTATTATAACAACAATATATAAAGATGAAAGCTTGATAACGAATAATCTAAAATATCTCTTTTTCAGATTTTTTACCCTGTTTTTTGTGAAACAATATTGTCTTAGCAAGAAAACAACCGGATTTTGATTATGACATCGAAGAAGGCGAATTGTTTGAATGCATGATGCCTAGAACCAACGTGCCTGAACCTTCCAATCAACAAGATGCTAGAGCTCGAAAGATAGGCTATGAAAAGAGAAGAAGAATACCTAAAAATGTTTTTGGAAGAAAATGACGACCCATGTAAATATATTAAAGAAGCCAATTACTGAATTATTGAAGTAGTGAAACAATCACACAAACAATGTTCTTTTAGATTCATCATTATTTCAAAAAGTTCGTCAGGTAATTCTTCCATAGTTACAGGATCCCCTAAAGGAGCCCTACTTTCCATCAGCACGTTTAAATACAGGAATCTTTCCCTTTTTAGTCGTTTTTTGCCAGTTTGATCACTTAATTCACATATATTCTTTTTGTTGCACTTATTGTCGATCGTGTGGTTTTGGGTGTTGAGCGGCCGTTGCAACTGACACTTTCAGTTATTAATGTTTTGTCAGGCATTGATGGAGTCGGAGTTTTTGAAAGAATGGCCCCATCTTCCCTGTTAAAAACAACATTAGCTTTCAGTCAGTAACACCAACATTTACTATGTGTTACTTACGTATTGTCTACAAACACATTGCTTGTTATGACACTATGATTGCTGCTCTCTTCAACAACAAAGTCATCATCATCAATCTCATCAACATTTGTAGTTGGTGTTGATTTTCTTGCTGGAACGATACAGCTACTGCTGGCTATTTCACTCACTACACCTCCCTATCCTATGACATCTTCACAAATCTTTTTTTGAAGCGGTTTCTTAAATTTATATTCAGGGCCTCCATCTAGATTAACATTTCAAGTTCACCAAAATAGTAATATGCTGATAGAATAATAAATACCTGTCCCACTTATCGATGATTTATACTTGGCAATCTCAGCTTTTGGTTCTCTTTTGAGATTGCCCCATTTTTTCTTTACTTAAGAAAGGTTTTTTGGATCAGTATCAGGGAACTCATGATTGATTGCCTCATGAATCTCATTCCATGCCTTAGTTTTCTCTTCTCTTGCTACAACATGATCATGGGCACCTTGGAGAGTGTTCTAATAAATAAAAGACAGCTGTAAAAAATGCAGAATAGAAAATAAAATAAAGTTTCAAGTATAGCTTCCCACCCTTCGCAATGCAAACTCGTCGAATAAAAAGTTTTTTTCTTAAGCAGTCCATTCAAGCCTGTTTTTATTTGAAACCACACTTTCACAAACACTTGTCGGCTTATTAACTAATTTCTTAAGAGCTTTTCCTTTGTTGCTAGCCATTTCTCACTACTTTTCGAACTGACCAAAATTGTGCTGTTGTTTTTTTTCAGTCTGGTCGCAGACCACTCGTCGATCACTAGCGACCAATCGCACCTGCACTTTTTTAACTGAGGAAAGTCGATTCTTATCGACTTGCCTTTTTGATATAGCTATTAGTTAGTTTTGTTTATTATATTACCTATATTATATGTTTATTACTAACCTAACCTAACCTAACCTAACCTAACAATGATTATTAATGATTAAAATAATATAAACTAGTCTATAATTAAGAAATAAAGGCTAGTCTATAAGCATCGACTAGTCGATAAGAGTCGATTGGGTAGGAAAGGGCAGTTCCATGGGGTAGGGAACTGCCCGAATGGAGAGTATCACGCAGGTGCGATTCGTCGCTAGTGATCGGCGAGTGGTCTGCGACCAGGTTGGTTTTTTTTAGGTGTTGTAGTTTCGTCTGCTACAAATGTGAAACGCGTTCCGTTATTGGTCGAAATAAGACCCTCGTTCCAAGCTTGCCCAAGTCAAGCAAAAATACTAATCCAACTCAATCAAAAATAAATTTGTGTTTAGAATTCTCTCTTTACACTTTGCTTGGCTTGGAAAGGATTAGGATTACTCAATCCAAGCTTTGGGATCCAATCTTCCTTGAATATCAATCCAAGTTCAGAATACGGCCCCTGGATTGTCCAACACATTCTTTAGTTCTAAAAGGGAAGATTTATACAGTGGTGAGTGGTATCACTCACTTTTGTCTATACTGAGATACTAAGATTAACACATGACTAATCATTACAGGTTTCATAATGGTTTGTACCTACCACAGGAATACTGAAAAGGTGCCTAGAGAAATATTGATTGGTGCACTAAGGCACTTGAAATTACTCAACAATCTTAAATGGCAACAATCAAAAATCTTACAAATAATCCATTTAACGTTGACAGATAAATTGAGTAAACTGATAATACCTGTTACCTAACTGTCTCTTCATTCAGAACTGGATATTAAATAAACATTTAAAAAAAAAAGATTTCTCCCATCTATTCAATTTCGCATTGAGTCGCAAACCTTATTTAACAAATTGAAGTTGTGTAAAACTATAATAATCAAACAATGAGTCTGAGGGATAATTTGTATTATATCTGAAAATTAAGTACAAAAAAAAACAACACTTAGTCAACATAATCACCTCGAATCTTAACCACTTGCTCAAGACTGACTGCAATATTGATTCTACTGGCATTACGTTACCAAAAAAATCTTGGCAAGTCGAGAAGGCTCAAAACATTTCTGTGTTCACTGCTATAATAATTTTTCATGACAGTAGATTATGTACTGGAAACTTGAATAAAGAACAACAATCTTATAATGATGATCATATCAGTTATGTAATTTAGAAAGTGGTAACTTACCAGTCATGGACATATTGAATCATGTTCGATTAAGTCTTCTCTGTCAGTGGAAGCACATGCTTTTCCATAAGATTGCTGTATTTAGCTGAATTAAGTCTGCCATCAACTCGAGAAATTGTAGAGTTTAAGGTCGACATTCAGCTCCAAGCAAGAACAGTGCTGAGAATATTATCTTTTTTAGATACCGTTGTCTTCAAACCTAACACAAGTAGCAATTGGTATATATATAATAAGTAATATGAATAATGATATCATACTAAAAACAGCTGAGCAAATAAGTTAGACTCCACCTAAACTAGTGCCTGTCTTAATAAGCGACACCCATACTGTATTTTTCAACATTCTTGAGCATGGTTTTTTGCAGCTGAAACTCGAGAAATTCTGTTGTTTCTGTTCTAATGTTTTCATTCCACTAAATGTAATAAAACATGTTTACATTGGTATTATTATTACAGAAATTAAATAAATATTTTTTTTATGTTTGGGGCACTGGAGTTGTGTCCTGGTTACCAGGGGCTTCTCCAGCTTACAAGCATAAGCGTGCTCTTTAGCCCCTACCTTCGCTTGGACACGGCTATAGTGTTTTTGGCTTGTTTTTTTTAACGGTCGCCATTTCTGGCGTTCTTGATTATTTGTTTTTTGGGAGGATATATATTGCTGTTTATTTTGGCTTTTTAGATGGGCGTGGTTTAATTCCTGAGTTTGCTTGTTGGACGTCCAGGTAAAAAGCGATTTAATTCTATATGTAGTGAGTTGCTGCTGTTATCTCTTCCGCCTTTCTGCGGATGGGCATGCTTTGGATCTTGAGTTTGTTTCTTGTTGACCAGTTGCATCAGAGAGTTACTCCCATATAGTGTACTTGTTACTGCTATCTCAACTTCCTTAGTGAGTATTACTACCTATACCTTTAGATCCTGTATATAATTCTTGTATTTCTTAGGTATTTTACGAGTATTCTGATTATGTTGAACTGTGTCTTACTGTTGAAGCTTGGGTTTAGTTCTGGTTGTATATTGTGTGTGTTGAATTAACGATTGATATCTCCTCTTTCTGGTATCCAGCTTGTGCATTGAAGCAAGACATGCTCTGCTGTTTCTTCGCCCATGTGACATTCTTGACAAACTGCGTTAACGCTTTTATTGAATCTTGCCATGTGGCCACTTAGCCTGTTAAGGTAAGTGCGCAGTCTGAATAGAGCTCTTGTGACCCTCCTTGTTTTGCAATTGTGTCAGTTGTACATTCCAGTCTTCGTTTTCAGCTGTAAGTTAGGATGTCATTTCCTCTTTTCAATAATTCTAAGATCTTTTTCTGTAGAAATTTTTTTTAGCTGCACAAACTCTTCCTCTATTGACGGTGCATTTGAGATTTTGTTGGAGGGTTCATTGCTCAAGCTTTCTCTTGCTGAGACTAGCCTGTCCGCTATCTCATTAACATAGATTCCAACATGACTGCGTATCCAGTATAATCCTGTTTTGGTTCCTGCGCTTTGTAGGGTTTCCGCTGCGTGGATGATTGTATGGGCGACTGGGTGTTTCGTTTTTCCTGGTGAGTTGAGTACCTGTATGATTGATCTGGAGTCGCTTAAAATTAATATTTCATTCAATTCTTCATAGTGATGCTGGATGAGCTCCAATCGCTTTTATAATTCCATTCCCTTCCACTGCAAAGATTGAGGTACCTTCTGTGAGTATGTAGACTTCCTTGATTTGGAGACAAGGTATGTACACTGCGCAAGTGGTCGTGTTAGCTATGGGGTTAAGCGAACCGTCAGTGTTGATTTTTGTCGCGTTTTGCTGAGTTTGGAGGATTTCTTAAAATAGAGCTCTTGCTGCTCAGTGATTTGAGTTGCTCGACGGCTTTCTATTGAGTTAAGCCCTAGCTCTCACTGTAGCTCCTTGATGGGTGTAGATGCCGGGGCTCCTAAGCAGTGTTAGGAACGTCACCGACTGACTTAAGTCAAAAATTGACGTATACGTTGACTTTGACTGAACTCAATTTATAAGGTGACTTTTACGTTGACGTTGGAAGTACCAAAAATTTGTGCGTCTTAAAAAAAAGTCAAAATAAAAACGTCAACTGAATGTAGCCGAACAAAGCCGTTAATGACGACTTTCTTGGACTAAACATTATTCGTATTCGCTTTTTTACAATAAGAAGAAATCGATCATCTGATTCGATTTTGGAAACTTAAATATTTCCATAAAATCCTTGAAACTTTTAAATTTTTTTAAAATGTAAAAAAATAGATGACATATTTTGTAACTTAAGTCGTGACGTTGACTTAATAATTTTTGGCATTTACGCTGACTTTTTTTTGTGACTTTTGACGTTAGCTTTCAAATTGACGTATGACGTGCAAATTTTTCTTAAGTCACTAAAATTTCCCTGACGTTCCGAACACTGCTCCTAGGATCATTCGCAGTATACTGTTCTGTATTGTTTCTCTTTTCTTCTGTTGATTTTGGTTTGCGCAGCCATTGGGGATAATGCCGTATTCTAGTCTGCTTCTTATTAGGGCTTTATACATTATGCAGAGAAAGTCCACACTTGGGCCATTGTTAGTGCAAGTGAGTATTTTAAACAGATTCCTTAGTTTTTTTGCTTTGTTGATATACTGTTTGTTTCTTCCAGCGTAAACCACTGTCAGTGTAGATTCCAAGATGTTTGACTTCCTTCACTTCCGGTATTCTTGTTCCTAATAGAAAAAAGAGTGGCTTGGTCTGCTTTTTCTTTTGCCTTGTAAAATTGACTAGGAGAGATTTTTCGGCTGAGAAATTGACCCTCCATTTCTTGCTCCATTTTCTTATCTTCCGTAAGTATGGAGTTATTTTTCTTTCCGCTTCGATGTCTCTTTCTGCGTGTACGTGGAATTCTATGTATAGTATGGTCATTTTAGCTGAAATGACCATATACTGATAGTCTGCAAACATATGCGTTTGATCTTTGTCTTTGAGAATGGAGAAGTCATCTACCATTATCGATAATATTAGGGGGACTTCGAGGAAATCCTTGTGGGACTCCGACTTTGAGTGGCCGATCTTCCTAGAATTGATCTACCACCCTTATACAGTACGTCCTGCTTCTGAGCAGGTTGTTTAGCCATCCTAGTGTGTGTCCAGTTACGCCTTTGCTACCTATCTTGTATAATAGCCCTTGTATCCAGGTGGTGTAGAATGCCTTGGCTAAATCTGAGAAGACTGCATATGTGTTCAGTAGCTGTTTTGGGTTGAAGTTTATCGGATGAATAGCTCCAGGGCTATCCATTGTGCTTTTTCCAAAACCAGACTGGTAGGTTAGTCGCGATTCATTTCTTTCGAATAGCTGGGCCAGTCTACGATTAATGATTTTTTTCCATTGCCTTACCCAGGCCTGAAGTCAACGAAATGGGGTGATTTGATTCTGGGTTGCTTGCTGTCTTGCCTGGTTTCCGGATTGGAACTATAACTGCCACCTTCCACCTGTCCGGTACGTATGTTTTCTTAAGGAAAATATTGAAAAGATGTAGGAGGTGCTTTTTTTTATTCTCTGAGAGACTCTTTAGCATTTGATTGTGAATAAGGTCGCGTCCCATTGCTTGGCTTTTCTGTTTACTCAAGCCTAACTCCTGTTTACTCAAAATTCTAACTCCTGTGATGTTATTTTGGAATTCAGTCGTAGGTCGTTATTTTGGATTCAGTAATATTTCCCCATATTTTTGTAAATGAGGATTTTGGATTGAGTCCGTCTATGTGCTTCTTGAATGGTTCCTGCTTTGCTTTGATTATCGTGCGGTTCATCACGTTTTCTTTAGCCCTCCATTCCTTTCTGTTGGATTCACAATTAATTCCCCCCATTTTGGGGTTGCAACGGTTCTTAACTTTCCTGGCTTCTGCCACCGCCTTCTTACAATTGGTGCTCCACCAAATTTGTGGAGGTTCTCTACTTATTTTTTCCCTTGTTTTGTTAAGGACTCACTTTGCTTGCTGGTCTCTGAGAAGGCGTTTTGGATGACTTGGTAAGAATTCTTTGGGTCGCTTGCAGTTTACAAGTTACTATCGGTGATGATTTTATCAAAGGTGGTGTTCCAGGTGACCCAGTTTGTGTCATTGAAGTTCCAGCTGGGGGCCTTCCCTATGGAGAGATATGCTTTGACTTAGATTTTAATATGTAACGGAAGGGTGGTCACTGCATAGATTGGGGCCTCTTTTGGTCTTTGCTGCTGCTGATCCTAGGTGAGGGTATATTAAAGTTATATCAATTGTTGAGTACTTGAAGTTATGTGAGTTGAATCTTGTTCTTATGTCGGGGGGAGTTGTGATCATAATATTTTCATTTTTTTCCAGGAGGTTGGCCACTGCTCTTTCTTTTTTGTTTTAACTGGTGACAGGTATGCTCCCAGATATTGTGATGCGCGTTCAAAGTCTCCTCCTAAAATGATGCTGTTTTGCCTCTGCATAATTTGTTGTAACTCATCCTCGCTGCAATTGTTTCCATTTGGTATATAAACTGAGAAGACATCTATTAACTAATTTTTCTTGTTTACTTCTACATTAATTGTGACAGCAACAGCTTCGACTGTTGTCAGATTTGGGAGCGCAATAGGTATAAACTGAAGGGATTTGTGAATAAGTATCACTACTCTTCCACCAGGGGAATTTTCGCGATTTTTTAGTATAGCGTGGTATTGCTTGAATTTAACTGAAAATGATTTTTCCAATAGGTTCTAGAAAGTAGAGCTATTAGGGGTTTGTGCTGGTGGAGATAGGCTTTTGAACATAATACGGTTTGATTTAGTGTGACTTCTTGAGTTGAATTGTATTATTGAAATCATTTAAATGCTTTGGTGGAGGAGAGGGATGTTCCATTAGCTAATCTTTTTATGTTTTTCTGGCCTTGGTTTTGAAATTTGGAGTTTTCGAACTCAAAATTTCTCAAAAAGGGGGAATTCGGCCTATCTCCCCAAGGTTAAGTCGTCAGCCGGACCCCTCTTTTTGAGCGAAAAAAACTTCGAGGGATAGGGAAAGGGTTTCTAAAAATGCCTTTAAATTATAAAAATATCTTAATATTATTATTTAAATGTTAATTTATCTTTGTGTGCAAACCAGATTTCGCTATCTTGTTGCGAAGTATTTTTTCTCGATTTTTAAAAAAGCCGGTTTTAACATGGCGCTTATGGGGGGAAAGTAAGTGTACCTAATCATGTGAACGATACTCTAGGGACCTGGGTGTTAGTTCTACAAATTTTTCATGTGTGTAAAATTTGTAGATCGTCTTCTCTCCTGATAGAGGAAAAAAGAAAAAATTATTCTATCCCTAGCCATTAAATAGTTATCGACGTTTAAGTAAGACACGTAGCGCCATACAAATGCACTGAAAATTGTGGGGTGTACCTAATCGTTTGGTGGGTACTGTATGTAAAGTATGTTATTCTTTTGCTTGTTACAAAACTAGAAATGGCAGAGGACTTTCTTTGTCCCAATCGTGGGCGTTGTGTGTAGCGTCGATTATTGTGGATTAGTTATAAAAACCAGGTATTAAAATTAGAATGGTTGTTAAATAACAGTTTTCTTAAAAACATTATCACTAAGATGCTGGGATTATTATCCTGGACTGACACCTTTAGGATAGTCAACTGAGTTTGACAGAGAATCTATAGAGGAAGAGGCTGATAACAATTCTGAGGTACCAAGGCTTCTTTCTTTCACAGCATCGACTCTCAATTTCATTGAACTTTTATATCTATTAGAAAAACTCTACTCCCTAAAACTACTGAAGTGCCGCAAAGTGAACTGTGCAAAGTTTTTGAGGTATCTGGACTCTTTAACGCTCGACTTTCAATTTCATGTAACTGTTATTGTGTAGACTTTGAGCCTTAAGTAAGAAGGATACAGTGTATTACCTAAGAGTCGATGAGACAGCGAGATAGCACAACGTGAGTGAGTGGCAAGCTAGCCGAGACTGAATTCCTCTCTCTCTCTTCTCGTCTGCTAGTCCCCTAGCGGCGAGTCAATACATGCCCTTTTTCCGTGTTTTTGTTTTTGATTTGACACAACATATAAGCATACCATACAGGGACAGAACAAAACAAAGGAACGTGTGGGTCTGTGTGAAGTGATTTCAGATTGTGTTTACTAGGTTAATTTTCCCTGACGGTCCGTCGGGTGAGAGGATATATGCGAGAATAAACACATGACTAAATGATTGAATATGATGCAGCTCTAGGCTGGGTAACGCTTAGGAGCGTTGCGCGGTCTGTTGGAACGTCGGGACGCCTGGCCATAGACTCTTGGGCGGTACTGCCGCTGTTGCCTTTCCTGTTCCACGTTGATGGCCTCAGGTGGGTTGAGAGGGGCCGGAGCCGCTGGTGGATTGGGTTGAGCCGGGGCCGGTGGCATCGGAGGCTGTGCAGGAGCGATTTGAGCTGCTGGAGGGTTTGTTGCCGGCATCACTACGACGCGTTGGCGCAGAAACCGTCTGTTTCGACGTAGTAAACGCCCTGATGCTGTCTTGATGATGTAGTCTCTGTTGGGGCCGGTTTCTACGACGATGGCCTGGGTGTCCCATCTCTTCGTAGTGGGGTGCTGGGCCAGCACGTGAGCGCCTACTGGAAAAACTTCTAGTGGATTGGTTGATTGGTTGTAGCGAGCCGTGTTCTTTTCAATTGCGTGATTTGTGCGTTTCTCTAACGCGTGCGCTGCGCGTTGCCATTCCGGCGCGAAAAAAACGGCGATGATTTGGAAGTCCGTCTTGGACGGGTCTGTTAAATACCAGCTGGGCCGGGGATGCTCCGCCGTACCGTGGTGCGTTTCGGAACAGCAATATTGCTTTTGCTAATTTGTCTGGGTCCACTCGACCGCCCGATCGTGATCCCTTGACCAGCTTGGCCATGGATTTGATGGATGCTTCGGCTCGTCCGTTCGATTGATGGTAATGAGGCGACGATGAACCAAAAGAAATTCCCCAGTCTTTTAAAAACGACTGGAATTCCGCTGCTTTGAATGGGCTGTTATCTGAATAAATCATGACCGGGGCTCCGCCGGTGTCCAAGAAGAAGTCCCGGAATACGTTGATGAGGCGTCCTGCTGTGGTGTGTTTATCTGGAAAGGTTGTGACTGCCGGCCATCCACTAAATTGGTCGACTATGACTAGGAAATGCCGTCCGTCTACCTCTCCGATGTCCGTGTGGATGATTTCGAATGGCCTTGTGGCTGGCTGGTGTTTCTTTAGCGGTTCTGCTGGTAACGATGGTAATTGGCTGACGCATTCCTCGCACGTTGATGCCGCGTTGGTGATGTCGACGTCCATGTTCGGCCAATACATTGATAAGCGGGCTCGTTCTCGCATTTTTGATGCCCCTTGGTGCATGCTGAGCAATGTCTGGAGTGTGTCTTTGACTAAAATGCGCGGAGGACGATGCGCGGGCCATATACTAACATGTCGTCGCTGTCATCAATGGCCAATCCATGACGCACGTTCCAAAATGGCCGGAGTGCGAGCGGGAGGTTGCATTTGTCGTTTGGAAATCCCTCTAGTACAGTAGCGCGCAGGGCCGTTAATGCAGGGATCGGCTGCGACTGCACGCCGCACCTTTTCTAACGTTGCATCCACGATGACGTCTGGCGATTCCGCGATGATCCCCACCACTGCGACTCTGGCTGTGAATGATTGTGGCCCTTCTCCGAGTTCATCGGATGCCACTCCGCGGGAGATTGGCGAACGTGATAACGCGTCTGCTTCGATGTTTCGATTTCCCGGTACCCAGCGGGCTGTGAAATTGTAACGCGCCATCTTGAGCCGGAGGCGGAGTAGCCGGGGGTTATCCAGTTTTTCTAACGAATACTCATTCAAAATGGGAATCAACGGGCGGTGGTCCGTCACTAGATCAAAATTTGATAGTCCTTCCAAGAATTGACGGCATTGCTTCATGGCCCACGATGCTGCCAAACATTCGAGTTCGATCATGGCGTATCGTGTCTTGGGGGAGCGGAGAAATCGCGATCCGGCTTGAACGATGTGCTATACTCCTGAGTCGTTCTTTTGTTTTAAGAGGAAGCCTAAACCGTTTAGTAGAGATGCATCTACTGCCAAAGACGTTGGACGGCAGGGATCGTAGAATGCAAGGTCCGATACGATAGCCAGTTTGGTACGTGCTGCACAGAATGCCTCTTCGTGATCCGCTGTCCACTCCCAGCTGGTTGATTTCTTCAGTAATGCTGACAGTGGGCTTAGTGCTGTGGCGATTTGATCACTGAAATTGCCCACTTGTTGACACAGCCCGTAGAATGAGCGGAGGTCGGTGATGTTGGATGGCCGAGGGAAGTCTCGTATGGCTCGCGTCAGCTCCGGGTTGGGTCGGAATCCATTGGAAGATACTTCGTATCCCGCGAAAATCGCTATTTTTTTTGCGAATGCTGTCTTCTTTTTGTTAAAAGATACGTTGTTGTCGTCTGCTGTTTTACATAAGTCACGTACTAAAGCGACGTGTTCTTTGTATGAACTTGAGTACACTACTAAATCCTCCATACATCGAGCCATATTTGGGATGTGGCCGAATATGTCCGAGAATCGGCGGCCGTAATCATCTCCAGCGTGTTTGATTCCCATGGGTAAGCGAGTGTATTGATGCAGTCCCTCTGGTGTTGCGAATGTTGTAAGTGACCTGGATTCCTCGTCGAGTTCACATTTATGGTATCCTTTTAGAGCGTCCACCACTGTGAAGAATTTCATCCCTTGTGGTATCGAACGGACAGCTTGGAATGGTGTGGGGTTGTCAAATTTTGCCCCTATGAGCCATTTGTTTAGTGGGCGATAATCTGGGCAGAATCGAATGCCGCCTTGTTTTTTCGGAATTACTACTACTCCATGTATCCACGGGGTCACTTCGTCTGGCCGAACTTTTCTAATGATGCCTTGTTTTACTTGAGTTGCGAGCTCGTCTCGAAACGGTGCTTTTAACGGCTCGGAAATGGGACGAGAACCTCGGATTTTTACTGGAATCGCGCCGTCCTTCAGTGCTAGATGGCATGGCGGGCCGGCCATGATACGGCATACCCCGTCGAACACTCGAGGAACTTCAGCCATGATGGCTGCGAGGTCCGTTTCTTTTTGGGATTCTGATGGCTCAAACTGGCAATCTGCTGAAATGCTATGGAGGCGAGCGTGGGGGTATTTAACGGGCAGCATGCCCAGATTTCGTTGAGTTGCTGTACACAATACTGGTTGCTGGAGATTTTCCAACACATGTATCGTTGTAGGAACTGGCCGTGATATGCCGTCATCTGCCTTCCAGTCAATTGTGGCTTTGAAGGATCCAAGACAATTGATTTCACTTCCTATCGCTGTGCACGCCTGTGCTCCGGGTAGAAGCGGGATGTTTGCGAACGACGTGTGGTACATTGAATGAGGTATGGCGTCCAATTGTGAGCCTGTATCTGGCAACCCTTTTGTGCAAAGTGTTGGACCGTTTGGGAGAGCAGCAATCTGTATTAACACCGATTCGTCGTTGCTGGTTGACGTGACTTGTTGAATGCGTATGCTTCTGACTGATTTCGCTGTGCCTTCACAGACCGCTGCGAAGTGATTGTCTTTTCCGCAATTGTCGCACTCCTTTCCGTAAGCCGGACATTGTGATTTGCTGTGACGACGGGGTCCGCCGCAATACCGGCATGATGCTGTTGTTGATTTTTCGCTTGACTTCTTATCCTGGTCGAATCGCACTTTTTTGTCGACGTCCGTACTGTCTTTGTTGCATTGGTATGTTGAGCGGCGAATTGCATTAATAGCGTAGTCAGTTTGTTGAAGAGATGCGGCTTGAAGACGTGAAGTCTCTGCAGATCTGAGGATTGCAATCGCCTGATCTAGTGTGAGCCCATCTCCCTTTTCCAGTAATTTAATGCGAACCGCATTGTCTTCTACTCCGGAGATGATTTGACCGAGGATACGTGTCGGCTCGCAGTTACCGCAACAATCCTGGTTGAAGTCACACTTGCGGCTAAGGTCCCGCAGACTGCATAGCCAATTGTCCGCCGATTGATTTGGGAGCTGGGAGCATACGGCGAACTGATGGCGCCATACATGCCGATTTCTACCGGCGTTGCATCTGGTGCGAAGTAAATCGATTATGGCCACGTGATCCGCTAATTGTGCTGCCGTTAAGCCTGCTGACAGTACTGCTTGAAGCGTGGCGGTGGATAAACAGGATTTCAGTTGATTCGTTTTATATGCTGGCTGGGCGGCTGCGTCGAGCACCTCGTCGATGGTAGAGAGGGCTAAAAATATGTTCCACCTTTCCAACCAAACTGGGAATGAGTCACGTTCCGCTTCTAGATCGAATGGCGGTGGTGATCCATACGGCTTGAATGCTTTTGGTGGGGTGGCTACTGCTTGTGGAACAGCTACTACGGCTTGGGCCATGATTACTGTGGCAATCTGTTTTAATAACGATCAATCAATGAAATGTACTGGCGGTAATACACTCGTACTGCGACGGAGTAGTATTAGGGACGAAAGTTAACAGGGAGTGATGTGATATCAGCGTTTTCCCCGGAGTCTAGTGTGTACCTTGTTGGAACGCCTCTAGCGGAAGCGTGGGATGACTAAACACGGTGGTGGTATGCAGCGCCGCCGTGTCAAAATGTTTGAATCGAGTCCGTATGCTACGTTTCTAGACGACTTCGATTTTGGTCTTCCTCGACACTATTAAAAAATAACGTTGTTTGTGAAGCTGGTGTTTCGCCGAAGCATTAACATGAAGCACTGTTTACCTTGGATGTAAAAGTATCGTTAAGTGCTGATGCGACTTTGGTGTTGCGCACTTGGCGGCGAAAATGTGCGACACCACGCGAGACTGAGACTGATGTTCGTTTTTTTTCCGTTGATGAAATTTACATATGATGCTGCTACACGAAAATTTGCGTGGAAAAAACCTTAAGATAAATGTAACTGTATCTTCTGGAAGTCTGGTGATTATAACTAATACCGATTTTGAATGTAATCGACTTTGGTGTTGCGCACCTGGCGGCAAAAATGTGCGCGACCACGCGAGACTGACGACCGAATGATGAGATCTTGTTACACAGAATTCTGAGCATACAACAAATAATCGGTAATTAGAACTTGTAGGAATTAACCAACTGCGCCATGTGTAGACTTTGAGCCGTAAGTAAGAAGGATACAGTGTATTACCTAAGAGTCGATGAGACAGCGAGATAGCACAACGTGAGTGAGTGGCAAGCTAGCCGAGACTGAATTCCTCTCTCTCTCTTCTCGTCTGCTAGTCCCCTAGCGGCGAGTCAATACAGTTATATCTATTAGGAAAAACTCGCTAAGCCTACTGAAGTGCCTGAGTTGTGCAAAGTGGCCAAGGTATTTGGATTCTTTAACGATACTTGAATCTAACATTATGTTTTATTTTAAATTTAAGGAAGATTTCTACGTATTCAAAATCCAGAAAATTTTTTAGCAAAACAGAAGATTAGAATGGTTTTGAATAAGTTCCACGTTAAGGATGTTACCACGAAGTCTGGCTGTGCCTTTTTTCTTTCGAAACCTACCAACATGCCGTAGAGGAAAAGGAAGCTGTTGCTGGGACTTATTGCGACAGTATTTGTCTAAAAGTAGCGTGGTCAGAGAACCGTGATTCAAGAAGAAAAGCACAAGACAGTCGGACGAAAAGATCATTAAGAGCTGTTGTGGCTGATGGAAGCAGTGGCAGATGTTGCTTTGTGAGTTTTTGTTTTTTGTTTTTTGTTTTTTTTTGTCTTCAATTGAATTAATTTGCTGATTTGTTATGGCCTCTCTTGCAGAATGTGGAGATGCAGTGGCAGTGGAGGCTCTAGTGGTCTAAGAAAAGCGTGGTGTTTAGTAGATAGAGACGGGTATTTGTAAAAACTTACATTTTTCTATGCATTTTTCTTGTTGGGGTAGTAAAGTATCTTCGGCTGGTAGAATTTCTTACACTTGAACCAATTTTCTATTTCTACTGAACCCAAATTTATATTTCTAATATTTCTCACTGAAATTTTTTCTTCAACTACCATCTATTGCTTACACACTACTGTCTTCTCAAACACCTTCATATCTATATTTAAGATTACTGAAAAATCTTTTTTCTCTCATTTATCCTGAGATGAAAGTGTGTCATGTATATCCTTTTTCTTCCCCCTTCCTTATATTTTTCTGTTGTAATTTATGCGGTGCCTGCCATATATTCCGTCTTGTCTTGTCGGTACTAGTGCCCTGGTAGAATTTGACATATTTACTACTGCACGTTTCCGCACGTTTCTTTATTTTTTCTTGTGTTTCACTTCACTTATACTAAATTCTTGACCCACCTTTTTGAAGCCTACCGTAATAAACCTTGGTGGTTTCCATATAACCCTACCCCAGGTAGCACACGATGTCTGATTCATATATTTTTTTTTATGGTTAATGTATACGAATATCGTAATCGTATCATGTATCAATTTTCGTTATGATTTGGACATCAAATGATGTTGCCAACACCACGTGAGACGGAGACGAAGGAAAAAACACGAGATGAAAATCAAGCACTGTATTCCACACGTGGCCAGTTGCCTGCTGGCCGCACGAAAAGAGGAATTATTTCACCGGTTGCCGGCCGGTAGAAACAATAAACTCGTACAGTACACGAAAATACAAATTAAAGTTCGTTGCCGGTTTACCAACGAACAAACAAACACAAAAACACAAAGCAAAACGAAAAATCACGAAAGGGGAAGATTCGCGCGTGCGTGTCCACTCTCAACCGTGTAGAAAGAGAAGTGCCTTTTTCGGTTTCGGTAGCTCCTCCCTTCTTCTCCGTTTCCCCTACTCTCCTTGCTGCGTTGCCAGACCCGGCTCGAAGGAAACCGTCTTGCCGGTCGTAGACTCGGCAACAAATGAACATCGTTTTTTTATCACGCCTGTTTTTATTAAATAGATAACTTCAGCAATAAAACCTATTACATAAGTGGATTGATATTCAAGTTGAATTCCGATGATTGTGAACATTTCTTTCGCAAACAATTTCAAAATGTTAAATTTTAAATTTTTTACTATTTTTGTTTCAAATATATAATGAAACATTTAAAAATTGCATTTTTGGTTATTGTTTGGGCAAATCGTAATTTTTGAAGAATGTCTAATGTGTATCATATTTACAACATTTAAATCATATTCGAATGGTTAATGTTCAATTGATATCACATTGATGTCAAAATAACATTTCATACAAGTTGAGAAAAATCATTGTTATTACTTGTAACGCCTATGCTGAAATACCCTTAACATTTATTATTATTCATCTTTTCATTCATTTCCGTATGCGCATATCTATTGTTTTTATATCACTTTTGTGATGTTCGTATTTCTGATGTGTAATCAATGTAATAGGGATATCAAATTAATAGTACTGTAAAAAATTGCATTTGTAAATCTCGAAATTCTTTTATTATGGTATTGTTATCCTTAAAATATTGAAATTAACTAAAAATAAAAAAGTAATCATCACAAGTCCAAGTAAGTATCTAAAATTGTTGATATTGCTATGATGTCTCTACTTTATCAATTAACAATACAAGGTCCTTGGGTATACGCCTTCGGGTTCAGGCTAAAGTAAAATTTTTAAATGATTTATGTTGAGCGACTTTGTTGCGGTGGGCATATGCCCACCACCTCACGTCACACTGATTTTATTTTTTAAATGAATTAAGAGAGAAAATTGAACTAGCTAATATTTGTTGATTTTCGGAACAGTAAATTAGAATAACAGTGTAAAAATAATATATTAAATACAAAAATGGCTGTTTTTTTTTAAAGACCTCGCTATCACTCCTATACAAGAGAAACTTAAAAAATCGAAATACATTTGAATGCATTGAAGCATAAAGCAATTGGGTTGTAGACGACGTTTCCTTTCGCAAAAACTTATTGCAGTTGCCCTAAGTCAAGGAAAATTTGCGTAAAAAATACCGTTAAAAAATGTAAAAAAGATCTTTAAAAAACCTCTAATTTAGTAAGACAACAATTTAAGCAACTTGGCCAAATTTCAAGTAAATCGGTCAACTAGGAAAAAAGAAGAAGGTTTAAACGAAACAGACAATAAGCCTTTTGGAGCCCAACTCTCCAATATATATCGATTACTAAATCAATACGTGCGACACGATCAGAAACATTATTGCCTTCGGCATACTTAAAAGTATAACCCTCAGGGATTAAATATTTTGTATATTTTGTATCCTACATTTGAATTACTTTTGAAAACGGTCTAATATTTATATGTATGGATCTATAGTTAATTGGTTTTAGGGTCATTCAACAATGTATAACAGATCAAATCACTAACCATTCTTGATATGATAATGATATCGGATTAATAAATTTAATTTTTTTTAAATCAGTATAAACTATATAACATAAAAGTACTACCACAGTTACGTAGTCGTCCATTACACTATTATTTTCTTGAAAGTGAATTTATTAAAAGGTGCGAATCTTACAAATTTATTCATTTATTTAAATACATCCTTTTTCTCATTATTTTTTAAAACACAGACTGTCTTCATTCCGAACATTTTTGCGACATTTTCTTGGCGTTCATTTGATGGGTAAAATTGAGAGTTTTATGTTTATTTGATATCCTTATAAGATAATTTTATACATATTTCTGATGTTAGATATTTTATGTATGGTTGGTTGATATTAAAAAGGATAAACCCAAGTAGAACATGATATTTTTTAAATATCTTATAAATATTAACATGTCTAACTGTTGTTTTAAATCTCTAAGATATCTACAATCATCACTAAGATATACCAAATTGTATATCTATTGCGATAATTGTAGATCCATGCGATTTGTACAGTAGCCTCCAAAAGTTTGGAAACACGGGGGGTTTTTTAGCGCGTTTTACAGGGGCGTCTTACGGGCTAACGTGTTCCCAGTATTTTTGCGATAACTCTCGTTAGAGTTATCACATTTTCAATTTTCAAACACCATTCTATTGGCAAAGAAATGAACTATCACCGTGGTTATTTTCAAATCACGGTGACTTATAGTTTAGGCGGAAAACGCCAAGTCTTAAGTTTGGAAACAAAGTCGTTTCCTTCATATGACTCCATGCTAATGGAGTCATATTTAAAAAAAATCACAATAAATTCAAAAACAACGATATCGCATTGAAACTTGCACAGTTTGTAGGTGACATTTGTCTTCTACATACATGCCAAGTTTCAAAGAAAAATAATTATATGCAAAATAGTTATGATTTTTTTTTTAACAGCTCAAAAATTATCGTTGGACTGATGGGGGAGATTTAGGCCCCAGGGAAGAATGGAAGGGAGAGAAAAGAAAGAAAAAAAAGGGGGAGATGAAGGTTCGAATGGGTTTAAGCTCCCCTTCCCTTTAGCTTCTTCCTTCCATTCTTAGATATGTTGTAGGTATATGGTATTCACATCTCGAGATGTGCATTTTGATAAAACTCTTCTCACAAGATTTTATAACCGGAAATATAATACGATCGATCAAGGAAAGTCAAATATAAGCACGGGAAATATATTTAGATATTGTTATTCATAAATCAAAATTTTTATTAATCACCATGAATTAAAAATTGCAAAAAAGTGATTTATTGAGGATTAGTCACTTCACTTTGAGAAGCTCCGCCTCACCCCAGCATCCCAGAAGAAGAAGGGCGGAGCTTCTCAAAGTGTGTACGTTTTCCCTCCGTTTTCTTTCGTCTCCCCTATCTTTCTTTAGGCTATGCAACACTATCTAACACTATAAGCTAACCTGAATTACGCTTGGTAAGTTGGTAAGTTTTTTTTGGATTTTGTTTGGTAAGAAAAGTATTGTTTCACCCGTTGTTTATTTTAATCATCACAATTTATGATGTTATTTCATAGTTGATCTGTCTGTATGGCGTTTCAGTCTTAACAATTGTAAATTTTGTTTATATTTTTAAATGCCGGAAGAAACTTATAAAAAATATTATGTTTTTAGTAATCTTAAATGATTGTGTTAACCTGTCATGGTTTATAGACTCATTGTTGTATGAGAAGTCTTATCGATAAGTTCTAACATTTCTTATTCATTTCAGTATAGAGTATCAACCTCATTTCACCGCATCACTTCTTTAAAAAAAAGGTTGTTCTTTTATTGTTCAAGTATTTCTAAGTTAACTTATTTTTTCTTCTTTTCATTTAGCTAGATGGAGAACCAAAAGGACCAAACCACCACAATTGTTCCAATCGGCCATGGATCTCAATTTGTCTTTTGATTCCGGTAATATCATTCCACATCCATCGCAAGACCAACTCAACCTTCATCATCATCAGCAGCAGCAGCAGCCAGTGATCATCAAACCAGTGCGCCTTCTCTGTCATCCATGTCATTCCAATCAGTCCAGCAGTTCTATCCTGAGCCCATGAAACCCACCCCGATTCAAAGTCGAACCGCCCCGATTACCCAGTGTTCCACCCGTCTCTTCCAGTCTCACCCTAAATCTCAGCATGGATCCCCTGTCGTCCTCTTCGTCGAGATCTTTTTCGAAAACAGATCATGTCAAGCCGCCACCAAACGACTTGAATAAGATGATGATGTCGAAACTTGACCATCAGATTGTCGGCAGCCATAATTCGTCTTCTTCCACTTCGTCATCTTCTTCCGGTGGCATCAGTGCTCCTCCGTCAGTTCATTCGGCAATGCAACGAGTGGAACCTCGAGTGACGAGTGATTTGGTCAAACTGGAATGTCGAGTGATTCCTCTCAAGCCGTTCCCGCAGACCACCAATACTCTGTCACACAACAAGAATAGTAGTGTCGGGTGCCAGTCGCTGGAATCCAGTCGAATCCATCGACGATCGAAACGACAGATTCACGGCAATCATTACTGGCGCCTAGTGAGTCGATTAGCGCTCGAAATGCTCTCAACAGTGCATTGCACAATAGTCGGACGACAACAACAATTGATTTCACGATTCTTCATCGTCTGATCAAACAACGTTAGTCACGTCCAAACATAACATAACGTCGTCGTCTACTTTGGCCACTACGGCTGCAGCCTCGGCACCTCTTTCTACGCCGCTTCTATTGCCGGTTCCTCATCCACCTCCTCCAAAAACTGACGTCAGCTTTACCCCAACCCCTTCTGTTCATCAAAGCTCCTTGCCAGCAGTCAGCCAGATCTGCTACACACACTTCACCTATTTACACATTTTTAATATTAAAAACTAATTTATATGCATTGTAATATTTTAAATAAACCAAATTTGGTGTGTTCTTTCGTTTAAATTGTATAATAACGTTATAAAACGTTATTACGTTGATTGAAACGTTATTCTATTTTGATCAGATTTAAAAGACTTATGAATGTGTCGTCATTGTCAAGTCTTTTTCTTTGTGTCTCTTGAGTGTGGAAGCAAATAAGAAGTTCGTTTATCTGACGACTGAATTTATCATTCTTTTTACTTCGCCGTTTTTGGGATACACTAGCCAACGATGAAAAAATGTTTTGCTATCAGATCATCAGAATATGCAGCTATGCGTATTAAGAATCTGGAAAATCATCAGCAGTTTGGTGTTTCCTATGGAGGATTATTGAAAAATTGTAGGATTCAAACTCTATAGTAGGTGAATCTAATAATTTCGATGTAAAATGGACCCATAATGTCCTTCTGTCGAATTTTTGGTTTTAATAATTAGTAAAAACAGGGTCTGAACTGTGAACGATTTTCCTGGTTAAAAATTGCGTTTATACACCATGTTTAGATGGGTCGAGTTGATCATGATGGTGGTCATTTAACTAACGTTCGCAGAATGAATATTTGAATTGTGCAGGGAGCGGGAAGGAATCTCGTCTGGTCTGCCACCTGATAGCTCATAGCTGGTTAGGTTTACCAATATTTCTCTGATGCTCAATAATCAGGAATAAACGAATATCGACAACACATGAAATTTATTCATTTCTATTCCGGAATAAACCTGAAGCGAATATCCTCCTTCTCCGCAAGTGCTACCGATTTTTAAAATGACGCAAGTTTATACACAATATTGCCGCTTATTCTTCTCCATTTCTTGAATATTAATCAACGATTAAACGTTTCATTCCATTCATCACAAATAAACGTTATATACACAGACAACTTTATTTGTTTGATTTTCATTTGATTTAGTGGATTGGGATTTGTATAAAAGTTTTCGGGGAGGGGGTAGCATTCAAGCTAATGGAAAGAGGACATTTTAAAAATAAGTACTTGATATTTTCCTGACGATGTTTATTTAATATTTGGTCCAATAGCCTTCATTTTCTACTACAAGACGAAGCCGGTTTATCATAGAATAGGCAAGTTTTCGCCAGTAATTGGCACTCTGGCGGTACCCTTCCCAAATCGAATTTGCCCTATCAAAAACCTCATCAGTAGTCTGCGGTCGAAAAAATTGACAATCCTTAACTATATCCCCCCAGACATTCTCGATAGGGTTAATATCTGCTCCCTTAGCTGGCCATGGAAGAAGTTCTAGCTCCGAATTATCTTCAAACCAATACTTAATACGGAACGCGGATCCCCGGGAATCTTATGTGAACGGAAGGAATGACCGTATCTCCAAGGATTTTGAGATATTTTTCTCCTGTGAATTTTCATTGGATACGGACGAAATCTCCGGCACCAATTGCGGAAAACCAGGCAAAGACAGGAACAGATTTTCTTCCGCTCCGGTTCTTAATTTGAATGTGATTTTTACCGAAACGGGTCCCATCACGCCGGTACACAAATACTCGGCCGCGCAAGTCCGATCTAGTATTTAATGAATTAAATATAAGATGCTGATTTAGCATTGTTAAAATAATTAAACTTAAAATTACCCGAAAGTTTTTTCGTCGCAAAAAATAACATTTTCTCAGTACGCTTGCGTTTCATTCATAAAATGGAACGCAAATTCCAAGCGCAAATTTGCGTGCACTGGCGTCAAAAATAATTTGTGCGCAGCTCGCCGTGGATTTAGTCCTCTTCTTTTAAGAACTCGAATAATGGTGCTGGGACTCACATCAATATTAACAACATCTGGAAAATTATTCATAAAATTTCTATTCATGGGATTGCTTTATATTTAACCTTGCCTGCAATCTCTTGTGTTGTTGTGATTGGTTTGGCTTCCATCGCAAGAGCTATATTAGCTTCATTCGCCGCTGTAAGTTTTTTCGGCCTACCGGAACCATTTTTTCCTGTTGATGTCCCCTGTATCAGCATACTGCGTTTGCCACAAACTCACGGTCCCGATCGCAATCCCCAATCAATCACTAATAAATCTAACTGATTTCCCATCGTTTGTGTACGCAATAATAGCTGCACGCTCTTTATCATCTAAATGTTTTCTTCCACGATCCGCACGAAACATAACGACTACTTTCAAATATAAATAACTTCAGACTGTTTTTTTTGCAGACTGTTGGGTCAGCGATTTTTAAACCTCCCACACCTCTAAATCATATTGGGACAGGGGAGTTAATTTTCATGTCTGGGTCACGATTGCAATCAGACTTAATGCAATAACATAATTATTTTTCGTCATATTAACATTGAACATGATTTGGTATTGCGCCAGAGTTCAGTAACCTTGGGGCTTCCGGTTATGAAATATTTATCACTTCTTATCCTCCTTTAGGTTATTTTAATGTCTTTATTTGTATTTTCGTTGGAGACCAGAGATTGGGTCGGGTAACCATTCATTTTGTGTAATATTTCTGTAAGAAAAATAAAAAATAATTTATTTTTTAGATTGAATCCCGCTGGAGATTTAATTCCGCTTCCGCTACGAAGTCACCAACTACTAGAGATATTCACCGTGTTTGTGGACCACTCAACATCAACCAGTATGTGCTGCAGAGTGTGGCTGCGACCGGAAGAACTATCGTATTCACTCTCGTAATCCCGTTCATTCATCGCCGAGTGTGAAGGCATGGATTTCAGCGAACAACATGTCCAGCATTTTATGGCCAGCAGGATGTGTAGATATCGTGCCGATGACTTCTATTTGGCTCCAATTTATTTTCGAATCAACTCTAGTATTCGGAAACTCTGATCAATTGTGGGCGGAAATTGAAACGTGTTGAGAAAATTTTATGCAAAATGAATTTCATGTAATGTCTTCAACCGTTGGCTATTTGTGGGCGGATCTCTTAAATATTAGAGAGCAATACAATGCATTATAAACTCCTGTCTTCACGTTTTTATTGGAGTGATTTTGATGTGATGCATGCCGGTTGCTTGATTGAGGAACACACTGTAGACAGACTCTTGTAGTAGGGTAAAAGTTCAAACCCGGACACGGCCCATGAAAATTCAAACTTCGGACACAAAACCCGATTTTTTAATTCTTATAAATACAAAAAAAATTTAAGTTTATTGGGAAATCTAATAAACAAAATTGAAACTACAAGGGGAAATACGTAATTGAGCCAAAGGGCATCTTAAAATACGCAACATCAACGGCGTAAGGAATATCTCCGCTAAAACTGAACAAAATCTCTTAATAATTGGATCAAAAGATAGAAAATGAAAAGTTCTACAATATTATACAAGTTTTGCCTAGTATTTTGCGCTATTTGACAAAATATTGTCATTGCCAGGAAAACGTCCAAAAATAAGAAGTTCGGACGGGGCGAAGTTCGGACAGAAAAGTGTCAAAAAAAACAGAAATTATCATTTCTCCCTTTTTCTCTTCTTTTTTTCCCCTCCGAATCCCAAATCCTTTGTCTACCCCTCATCCCTGTCCTTGCCGCAAAATATGACAAAGAGGGAACAGGGGGGAACACAACACACCGAGAAAAACAGATAATTTCTGTTTTATTTTTGAAATTCATTAGTGTAGATCAATGAATAAAAATCCCATATTTATAGCGCATATAGAGCTAACGAAGCTCTATATCCCGACTTCTTTTGGCTGTAAAACCCGGCCACCTGTCCACATGTCCAACGAATTTGTCAACATTTGGTTTCTTGCTCTAATTCTTCTTTTTTTGCTTTTAAAGCCTTTACAGCCAAATCAGTGAGCCCGACCTCCGCCGTTGAGGATCCAGTGTATCGTTGCAGCGTCTTAGGAGAAGGTAAGCGAACCATTGCCGTAGGTAGGAACCAGGGACTTTTGCATGCAAAATTATGCAATTTTTAATGACTTCTTGGTTCCATCTAAACCCATTTCCATTTTTCTTCGCATGATTTTGGAATTGGTCATTCATGAAACAACTCCACAAATGGCGTTCATTAGTGGCCTTTTTTATTTCCCTTATCACACTGAAATCTTCAATGGTCAAACCTAAAAAATGTTGTTGCATGTCTTCCATCTTCTTAATCAGTGTCTTCTTTTCTTTCTTTGGGCGAAGCACCTGCTTCTATAACCACAAAATGTTATAGTTCAGCTCCGTTTTCACGTGGGATTCACCATCATCAGCGGTTAATATTTTGCTTCCATCGGACTTGTTTCATATTCCGAATCGGAATCATCCGACGACGATTCTGATTCAGAATCACACTCCCATGAGGAGCTACTACCCTCCAAAAAGGATTCGGTATCATCGTTGCCATTGACAGCAGCCGTCACAGTTGGCAAAATCCCGTCTTCAACTTCGGCAGCACAGTAAAAACTGTAAGTCTTCCACCTTCAATATCAAATCGTTAATTATTATAGACAGGCACGTTATGAGTTGTTGCAAGAGTTAATGCGATTCGAACCTGAATGCGCATTTTCCGTTAGATGCAAGACAGACGAAGAAGGGATAGAGGTACTAGTAATATAGTCGAGTCTAATTTTTTTTGCACCCGGCTCTTCGATTGAGTCGGCTAAATCTTGTGTTATCGTCAAAAAAAAATTGTTAGTACGGCGTCTCGATTCAGTCTAGTGGTTCCAGGGAAAAAACTGTCAGTCGTGAAATGACGGCCGCAAACGTAGTAACACTGTTTAAGAAAATTTCGGGAAGGGACAGTTCTTAGGCCACTCCATAATTCATCTATAACTTTAATCCAACATTCTCTTCTTGTCGGATCACTAAGGAGCTCATCACGTGAATAGATGTTTCTTGTGAGCCCTTATTTCGTTTCGAGTAGCCGCATTATTGGGACACCAGACACTTTTGGGGTATATTTAATACTAAGCTTATTTGATTCTTTTTGTTCCCCCTTTTTTGGTATTTGAGTAATTAACATCATTTTCAATTTCATTTTTCATTTTTCTTCGCGAACGTTTTCGGATGGGAGAGAAAACAAAACGTGGTACATTATATCGTTTGAAAACATCTTAAAACCTTGGAAAACTTATTGCTAGGTGGAGAGAACCTTCGACCACCTACCCCTTCCCCCGTTGACTTAAAATGAAAATATCACTGAAATTCAATTTTTTCCGCATAGGGACAATTTATTAGACTATAGCTAATTTTTTAAACTCAACTTATTAAATAAAAAAAAATTTTCTGTCCGACATAAGATTCGTTGAAGTGTCCCGTCCTTTAGCTTAAGCAGTCCATGCATCGACTAACAGTCGACCTGTCTTGTGGTTTTGGAGGTTTTGGCATCTTTTTCAGTTAAATTAATTGCTCCTCTTAAAAATTCACGCTGCCATTTTCGCATTATCAGAACAAGAGGTATGGTAATCTTGTCCTTTGTAGACGCCATTAGTTATTTGTTGGCATTTCATTCAACTTAATTTGAAATTTATTCTACAGGCGTCAGGATTTTATAACGGACCATTTTGAATCGCCCCTCCGAGTTACTTCTAATTGCCTCAATGTCGAGTTTAAGCCCGATGTTGAGCTTGAGACAACGTTCAATATGGGGATCACGTCAAATATTGTAAATGATTGATAGTTCATTTTTATCAACATAAAATTAATTCAAAATTTGTTCGTTGAAGTCAACGTCCGTTCAAGAGCCCACGTTCGTTCAAGACTCCGCGTTCGTTCAAGACTCCGCGTTCGTTCAAGACCACGCTAGTTCAAGAGTTTACGTTCGTTCAAGATTCCACGTTCATTCGTTCGTTTCAGTCGGACTTGACGTCATCCAGTGATGTGCCACTATTGGAGCCACTGCCCATTGTGATTTCTCCGCCCTTTGTGGTAACTGCGGAGCCTCCGCCAACTGTGGAGCCAAACGCACAAATATGGAAAGTAATCGTCAAGCATATTGCGTACGGTGTCTCCGTGCTTGGATTGGTTTACTACTTTTTTGCTTGTTTCAGTTACTATATTTGCGATTTTTATGAGTTGGGGAATGGGCGCGTTCCCAGTGAGGGCTATTAACACTTTCTAACGACCACTCCCCCTCCGTTTGAACACATACCTTGGACAACGGAAACCCCTAACGCGGCAACTTCTTCAACAACATCCCTCACGTTTGAACAAATCCCTTGGACCACGGAAGCCCCTAACGTAACAATTTCTCTAACAACATCTCCCCAACCGTTTGAGCATATCCCATATTGATTTTTTCGGTTACTATATTTGCAATTATCATGAATTGGGGAATGGGCGCGTTCCCAGTGAGGGCTATTAACACTTTCCAACGACCACCCCCCCCCCCTCCGTTTGAACACATACCTTGGACAACAGAAACCCCTAACGTGACAACTTTTCTAATAACATCTTCCCCCCCCCCTTTGAAAACATCCCTTGGACAACGGAAGCCCCTAACGTAACAACATCTCTAACAACATCTCCCCCACCGTTTGAACCATCCCGGATTGATATTTTCGGTTACTATATTTGCGATAATTATGAGTTGGGGAATGGGCGCTTTTGTGTGATCCCAGCTTGCTTGTTTTTTGGCTTCGGAATCAGTACATCTTTCTTCTGTCAGTTTACCGATACTTCATTCTGGTCTTGACCTGTGTGTGCGTTTCTCTTCTCTCGCATCAATGCGCTCTGAAATTCAGCTTATTTATTTGTGGTTCAATCTGCGCGCGTACTGTCGTAGTCTCAACTTTCGCCATCATTCTCTCTCTGGTTGTTTTGTTCTTCCCCAGCTCTGTTTTTGTTTGCTTGTTTTTGTTTTATCGATTGTTCCCGCTCATATTTTATAATTTGACAATAAACAGGTAACATTCGCCTCAGCGAATATACACCTTTTATTTTAAAAAAATGGGCGCGTTCCCAGTAAGGGCTATTAACACTTTCCAACGACCACTCCCCCTCCGTTTGAACACATACCTTGGACAACGGAAGCTCCTAACGTAACAACTTCTCTAACAACATTTCCCCCACCGTTTGAACACATCCCATATTGATATTTTCGGTTACTATATTTGCGATTATTATGAGTTGGGGAATGGGCGCGTTCGCAGTGAGGGCTATTAACACTTTCCAACGACCACTCCCCCTCCGTTTAAACACATACCTTGGACAACGGAAACCCCTAAGGCGACAACTTCTCTAACAACATTTCCTCCTCCCCATTTGAACACATCCCTTGGACAACGGAAGCCCCTAACGTAACAACTTCTCTAACAACATTTCCCTCACTGTTTGAACACATCCCGGATTTATATTTTCGGTTACTTTATTTGCGATTATTATGAGTTGGGGAATGGGCGCGTTCCCAGTGAGGGCTATTAACACTTTTCAGCGACCACTCCCCCTCCGTTTGACAACATACCTAGGACAACAGAAGCTTAACGTAACAACTTCTCTAACAACATTTCCCCCACCGTTTGAACACATCCCTTGGACAACGGAAGCCCCTATCATAACAACGTCTCTGCGCGAAGAAGAAAATTTCCTCTGATCTCAAAAAACACTACAGGAATGGTCAAAAGTCCACTTCCACTTTAGATGAAAACAAGACAACATTATCTATGGACAGAATGGTTAAAGGCATTCTCTCTTCAATGATAAGCGAAAATGGAACTCATTTCTAAAGAAATACGAATTTTGAGCATCCAACTAACATTGAAATGCTAACACAACACTTTAACTAACACAATACTTTAACTAACACAATACTTTCTAAATTCATGTCCTAAATTTTGGGAACCAAAAAACAAAGTGTTTTTTTTTTATTCTGTTTTCATTTAATTTGTGGACTTTTATAATACAGATATGTATTAAGTGTATTTTTAATGTGTTTCTTAATTTACAGATCCATTTTTTAGATGATGTTTGATTCAAATGTCATTTATTTCTTCAGGTCAGGCCCAACATCCTCTGGAGTAAGAACTGTTTGAGATAGAAAGTTGAGAGAAGTCAGAAGAACCTGACTTTACCAGAGTTGACAGAGAAGTGAGCTGTCAAACGACAGAAACTTAAGCAAAGAGGTCGTTACAGGAGTCGCCTTACCGTGCTGCCCTCTAGTGGCTGAATGGTTGACTATATAGTTCCAATAAGAGCATGTTCTGGGACTGATTCATGCTCAGGAATGTTGATGAAGTTCAGATTCAGTGCAAATTATTCCAATATATATTTTGGTGCCATATCCACCGAGGACTAAAATGGATCAACATTTTATGATAGTATCGATACATCTGACTTAATACTTTAGCATATCTGTTTAGCAGATGGTGTCATCCCTGATTGTACAACGATAGTAGCCCTTGTTATATTTTCCTCTTGCATTTTGGCGTTTGGTTGCTTGTTTTCTTGTTGGTTGACGCCATGTGTATGCGACGGCCTTTTTATGAACCGTAGCGGCAAATCATTTTTAATATCTCATGAAAGTCATGATTTATTAATAATAAAAAAAGCAGTTTGCAGAGTCAAGCGTCGAGACTGTTGTGGGGCCTGTGGCGCTGTCGTCTGCCGACTGCTCCGACTCTGAGCTTCTGATCTGTGATAGTGTCATTAGTCATGTCAACGCTGTAAACCGAAAGTCCGAAAGCTGGTTCTGCTAGTTTTAATTTGGAATATTTCACTCTTTAGACACAGATAAAGACCACTGGTTCGACATGTCCATAAGAGAATTAACATGGGCAACTGTCACCACCAAACTTGTTACCCTTTCTCCGATTTTAGGATAATATATATGGTTATCCTGCCCTCTGGTGTGCGTTTTATTCTCTACTTACTGCGTTCGGCCAACCGTCCCTAGAAAAAATACTGTCATCAATTATTTTTATAATATTTCAACAGTTAGTTGTTTAGTGGTAAAGGTATCCGGCTCTCGTTATCGGGTTACGTGGTTCGAGTCCCAGCCTTTGAAGCCTTATCTTTTTTTTATTTGCTTCATTTATTTCCAACCAATTTCAAAACTTAACGATAATATAATAATTACATACAACAAATTTGTAATCAGATGTTCTAATGAAAAAATTCTTTACGACGGGTTTCAAACATCAACAAAGAACTTAGCCAGAAAAAGAGAAACATCTTCTGCAACACCCATCCGTGCATATTGCGTAGTACACTACCTTATCCGCTAGAGGCAGTACAAGCACTTATATTATGGCGGGGTCAGTAGGGATAGGGCTAAAAGGATAGGACATATCGAAGAGTGGTCTTTATCTGTGCTTTAGATTTAAGAATTAGAAAAAGACACCCAGTAGCGGGTACAGAGAAATACGCAAGAGGTTAGATTAGCAAAATTACTTAAATTACTTTATATTGATTAAACCATTACAAATTTCCTGAAATTTCCTAATGTTATTCCATGCATTTTATTACTATTGTCCCTGCCATTTTCCAACGCAATTTCCGAAAAAAAAAATTTAGCATTGTATAGATCAAGTAAAAACCCCTCTCAGAAACCCATTGCATAATGTCTCCCTCTCTACTCTGATTATGGCGTAACAATGGTAAAAAAAAAAACAAAGAAGCTATAAGCGCGTCCGCCGACATTCCTGAAGAGATGTTCAATAGCGCCCTGAAAGTAAAAGCCAACCCACAATTAATCAAAACATAAACTAAATGGCGTTGCAAACTAAAGATTGACATTATAAATCCAGTCTGCAAAGCGTTTTGTTTTCGAAATTCAGCCATTTACCTTTTATCCCATATCTTGTTAATTTAAGTTTCATATTGGTTTTAACTGTCTAAAACCAAAAAACATTGAAACAAACTCGCAGAGTCGCAGATAACTGAAAAAAATAACGTCGACTGTAAAGACATCGTCGGATTTTTTCGAGTTTTTACTAAATTTTTTCGAGTTTTTACTAAATTTTTTCGAGTTTTTACTAAATTTTTGCGAGTTTTCACAAAATTTGTGCAAGCTTTTGAGGGTTTTTACTGAAAATGTTGGAAGTCTAAGTCCAAGTTTTAACAAGCCATCCGCGACTCAAAGAGATAATTTGGGGGGTTGATTTTTCGGAAAATCGTCGCCTGCCCTAGTAGAACGAGATGTCTTTTAGATATCTTAAAGACAAAGAGTTATCTACTAGAAACATATCTTATTGATAACTATCTAGTAACCTATTGTCATCTCTTAAAGATATCTTTCTTGAATATCTAATATATATCTTTCTTAGATATCTTAAATATATCTATTATACATCTTTGATAGATATTTTAAATAAATCTTTGAAAATCCTTTTAAATATAGATCTTATTGCAATTGTCAGTGCGCGAAAAGCCAAAAGTCGTGCGCAGCTTACAACAATGCGCACCACTGTGGCCTATACCCGAACTAAACATTGTTTTATGCTTGACTACTACTCTATAGCAAATGCTTTCCATTAAGCAGACATAGTTAAGCAGTCTATAGTTCAAACCTACGAGGGTCCATTATGTATGTTATTGCTTTTTACTTTTTTTTTACTTTTTTTTCATTTTTTAAAGAAAAACTGATAAAACACTCAAGAAATTACTTTTTTTGAAGTTTTTTGGTGCAATTAAGGGATTTTTTATTTTGACACGGGACTTAGAAAAAAAACGCTAGTTTTTCAGCATCGTCTGCTTAATGGAAAGCATTTGCTATAGAGTGGTAGTCAAGCATAAAACAATGTCTAGTTCGGGTATAGGCCACAGTGGTGCGCATTGTTGTAAGCTGCGCACGACTTTTGGCTTTTCGCGCACTGACAATTGCAATAAGATCTATACTACGCCACTTCTGTTTCACTTTCTCGTACTATTTATTCCTAACTACGAGAACTTTTTTTCGAATTTTGGGATCGAACCTCTGACTATTAGAATGGTAGCCTCACTCGCTAACCAGTGGTTAGCGAGTGATACTTAAAAAAATATTTCGATACTTAAAAAAATAATAAAATTGAATGAAATAGTTGTATTTTGAATTTAATGATATAAATAGATAGCATTAAAAAGAAAGGACAGACAGATTGGATTTTAGAAAAACTATGAATTCAAAATTATCATAAGAAAGGAGGGTTCTTGTTGGAGTCAAAACCCGACCAACAAAAAGTCTTTCAACAGTGGCGGAAGATGCAATAACAGCATTGAATTTCTTAAACAGTTTTTATATTGGGATAAGAATTAAGAATTGACAATGAAGATGTTGGTTTGATGTTTTCGCTTCTAAATAACGAGTGAGCTCTAAATTATGTTGCCGAAATGAAGAAACATCCTTGTTTAATTCTGAATAAAAATCAGTTGGTTCTTCAAAAATAAGACAATTCAAGATTTTTTAGATGCATTTCAATCTTGTTAATCATTTGCTTCTTTTTAACTTAATTTGATTCGATTTAACAGTTTGTTAAAGCCCTGTCTTTTTAAAAAACCGTCTGCTTTACTCCCTCAAAAGTATCGATATCGTTTATCGATCGATACCAATTTCGAGAATCGAACGATACTCATTTTAAAAAGTATTGGGCGATACCAGAAAACCATTTAAAAAGTATTTTCGATACCAATTTTATCGTTTATCGAAACGATAGTCGCAACCCTGCTAACCACTATACCAACATGACATATTTGAAGAGCATAAATAAGAAATATATTTTTTTACCAATGGGATTTATGTTTTAACTAAAGATAATTGATATTATCTGCAACATGTAGGATTCTAGGTAGACGATTTGCGGTTCCCTTGAAATCTTCAGCTGTGTTGCGTATAGAAATCGTATTATTAGCAAGCTATAAAATCTTGTTGGATTTTGCAAGAGTGCATGCAACCACTTTATTGCAACTAGCCAGTCGTACTATCGAGTTCATATCTAATCCGCCCATCCAAACAGTTAAATTATCCAAGCGTGATTAAACTACATTTTAAAAACAACAATGGTCCAATGTTCCTCCTTCGTTGGCTGCCGTTTTCAAATGTTTGCTAGAAACTCAGGACCTCAGTTCCTAGTAGGAAATTTGAAACTTTACCTTAATCTCCAATGTGTTGAAAAAAGTGGTGGAAAGTATATTTTGAAGGATTTTTTTTTTAATTTGACATTGTACGATTTCAATGATTTGATTCTAAATAACTTGATACTCGAATTGTTCATTCATTGTGTCTCAATACCCAGACAACACGTTTGGTTTTAATTTGGGAAAAAAGACGTCTTTGTGTGATCGTCTGAATAGGCTGGATAAAAGTCGGCTTTGGCGGTCTAATTTAGACGCACATATTTTTATTTTGGATAAAAAAAGACGTCGTCTATACCGTCCGAATAGGCTTGATAAAAGACGGCTTTTGGTGGTCTAATTAATGGGTTTCAAACTAGGTTTTTTAACGGTCCAAAAATAATTTTTTTTCTGGCCGCAAAGATTATTTAATTGGTCTAAAAAGAGTTTAAATTTGTCTCTATCAGGATTTACTAAAGATTTGTCATTGTAACTTAAGGGAAAAAGTTTAAGTCCGTTTAATACAGTATAAATATAATTCCTAGATTACTAAAGAACTTGATAGTGTGGTGGTTAGCGAGGTGGCGAGTGAAAATGAAGGATCAGGGTTCGAATCCGTTTTGGTTCTTTTATTTTTATTTTAGATATCTTACGTAAAATGTTTTTATAAAGATATTTTCTAAATGTTTTATAGATATGATAAACGGGTGATGTTTTTGTATATATTTAAAAGATATCTGTAAGATGCCAACAAAAAAAAGACAGCAGAATGATATATAGATATCTAAAAGATATCTAAAAGATATCTCGTTCTACTAGGGTGGGGTGGGGTCCTTAAAATTAACTAATAGATGGGTCTTATGCGGAATTTTTCGCTAAGTCGAATGGTGAAAACCGCAATTGCCGAGCTTTTTTAGTTTGGGAGTTATTTAAAAAAACTGAGCCGAAATTTTGACTTTTTTCGGTTTTTGTGCAGCGGTTTTCTCGTCAACTGCTGCACCTAAAAATAATCTAATTCTTTTAAAATGATGGGATAGCCCATCTCTTTAAACCGTTTAAAAAAATTTTTTAATACTCGGCTCAGAAGCCGAGATATTAACGATTAAAATTTGGCAAACATTTTTCCAAAAATTCTTCATTTTTTTGGCCATGCCGGCCTTCATCCCGTAAGCCACCTAGCGCTCAAAATAACAAAATTCCCCGCTTCTTTGCCTTTAGGGTCTTTTGGGTGGCCACCCCCAAAACTATCGCCAATTGATTGAGAAATGTACATGTTCCCTAAGGGGGAAATGTTGTTATTTCGAGCGCTAGGTGGCTTTGGGAATGAAGGCCGGCATGGCCGAAAAATAAAGCAATTTTGGAAAAAAATTTCCAAAATTTTAATCGTTAATATCTCGGCTTCTGCGCCGAGAATCTAAAAAATATTAAAATTGTTTGAAGAGATGGGCTATCCCATGATTTTGAAACAATTAGATTATTTTTAGGTGCAGCGGTTGACGAGAAAACTGCTGCACAAAAACCGAAAAAAAGTCAAAATTTCGGCAACCCCTCAGGTTTTTTTTAAATAACTCCCAAACTAAAAAAGCTAGGCGATTTTCACCAATCGACTTAGCGAAAAATTCCGCATAAGACCCATTTATTAGTTAATTTTAAGGACCCCAGGCGACGATTTCCGAAAAATCAAAACCCCCAAAATTATCTCTTTGAGTCATGGTTGTAGATATAATGGTTCCCAGTCACAGTGTTATAAGGTCCCATAAGAAAAAAATTTAAAGTTCTCCGTCAATGATCTTCCTCAGGGCATGGTTACTACGAAAGTGCTGCCATCTGCACACACAATCTCTGACTTACAACAATAATAATTCCATGTCCATACGAGATTTAACACATAAGCAACATACGCAACCAATGTTTTTCACCATCCAACGCCATCATGGTGCAATGGTTATAACGTCGAACTGTAGATATCGGGTTTCGCGGTTCGATTCCAGGCTCGGGTAGAATTCATATTGACCCATAACATTAAGTTTATTTTTTTTTTCTTCTGAAATTAGTTAATTAGGAGTCATAAATCAATCTGTTTTACGCATGTTTATCATCATAGCCCTACAACTTTGTTTTGTTTACGAGCCATACGAGGGACTTAGAAAATTTCTGTGTTGTTTCAGTGTAAGCTTTCACCCTTCCAACACCAGGTCGCGGGGCTGTCGCAGTAACCAAAGATCACAAAAAAATCAGATGCCTTATGGGTTATAACACTGTGACTGGGAACCATTATATCTACAGCCATGCTTTGTAGTCGCGGCAGGTCGCGGACGGCTTGTTAAAAAAAAACGGATTTTCAGGTTTTTTTGAGGCAACCCTGCACGACCATGCGATTTCAGAAGTGGCAGCACTGTCGGAGATCTAGCCTAAACGTCACCTGGAATTCAACCGGCATTGAGATATAAATAAAATAATAAAATAAAAATCGAAACTGTAATAGTGTGTTTTGCTTAATCGAAAATAACGTATATTGAGAATTGAGGATGGCTAACGTTCCCGAACCTGTTGAAGTCTTGGTAATTTCTAAAGCATATTTCTATATAGCTCTTTTTTAATATATAACTATACTCAAACTTTGAAAATAGGACTTCAAAATGAAGCAGTTGTGCAAGTTTAGAGTTACTGGAATAGATTACGATGTACAGGATACCTCTTCATTGCTGGCTACTTCCAATTTGTTTGGTCTGGTTTTTGTTGGAGCACCTGACAAAGTTATTGTCATGAAAGTTACAGACCTCGTGCAGATTGATAATGCAACATCCAAAAAAACAGAAATATCATCATTTCCCACTAAAGAAATATTTCTGCCTAACAAACCTAGTGTTGTAACATTGAGCTCTGATAATCTTACCTTAATGGTGTGCCTTCAAAAATCTGGATGCCCAGTTGGTTGGATTTATGATGTCCGTGGATTTGCAAGACAGGTACATTTTTAGAGATTTTCTTTATCATTTGCTTCATGAAATGTATCTAAAACCTGTTTTCAGACAGGAGAATGGAATCCATTCCAAGAAGTAAGACTTTCATCTACTGAAGGAGTAACAGTGAGAGATTGTGCATGGAACCCTGTTATACCAACTTTATTGGCTGTCTGTCTTAGTGATGGTTCTTTAGTTGCTGTGGAGATCAACAATACTCAGGTCACTCTAAATAGTCTGCCATCAAGTACAGGAGCTCAGTAAGTGAATGTGCTATTTTTCTGCTTTTCTTTAACTTTGTCCTAATTTACTGATATGTTAGGGCTATCTGTTGGAGTCCCAAAGGAAAACAGTTAGTTGTGGCCAGACCTGGAAAACTAGTTCAATATAAGCCTGATTTAAAGGAAGCCAAGACTGTAGCGTTTAATGGTAGCGACGTGCATATGAATCAACCAATGGTTTGTGGACTTCAATGGCTTTCCACATCTCAGTTCCTCGTGACGTTTATGGATCAAAATGAGCCCAATTCTCGTCCTCACCTCTACATTGTCAACGTACACAAATCGGGATCGACGACTTTCATAGATTATGACGATGTTTGCTACGGAAGCCCGTCAGAAAGACCGCATAGGTACTTTGACATGAATTGTTTCATTGTTTTAAAATTTAACAACTTTGAATGATTTTTGCCTCTTTTTTAAAGGTATCTGACATTGGGTTTACCCTCCTGGAATGTGTTACTTGCTTGTTCAGCCAATGCGATAGAAATTGCCGTCCTCGCTCAGACAGGGGCCGGGGATGCTGACCACCCCGAATGGAGGCAATGGGCACTGGAAGGAGAATGGCGAGCTGAACTACCGTTAAATGAGAATGCGGAGACCAATCCAATGGGAATGGCCATTGATTCTACTAGCCAAATTCCAATTAGTTGGGATGACAATCAAACTTTACCGCCTGCTCCCATACTTTTCGTACTTAGCACTCACGGTTTGCTTTGTCCGTTTCATATAATCAATCTAAAGAATGGTGCTGCCAAATTCAATCAAGCTCCTCAAGAATTGTCGACTATCGGGGAAAGGCCAGCGCTTAGTGGAATTGGTCTCAAAGCTGTACCATTAGCAGCTTCCACTCCGTTGCCTGCAGCCGGTAAAATTGCTATCCCTAGGACAAATCTCGGAGAACGTTTTGCTGCTTTTGCGGATGCTCCTTCTTTAGCAGTCCCAACGACAACGAAACCATCTATTCCTCCAGTCTTGAATCCGGCTGTTGCGGACTCGTTTTTCGGCAACCAACCCCAACCTCAATCGGTCTTACCTTCAATGACGAAAGTGGCATCTGCACCTGTTTGTACCAGCTGTGAAGATAGGAGCGGCTCCGATTGTTCCAAAAGCTGCCCCACTTTCTCTTAAATTAACAAGTCAAACTCCCATAGCAGATGAATCTAACACCCATTCATCCATGGGCGCCGCTGCTGCAATATTACGTGACGAAGTGGCCAAATTCGTTCAAGACTTGAAAGAATTCAAAGCTCGTTCACTGACTTTGAAGGTTATGGTTGCGAGTGATGAGGAGAAAGAACGATTGTTGAAGATGACATCCGATCTAGCTGAATTTGGTGTAGACCTGGTCGATACCACCAAGGTGCAAGACGAAGAAGTTCGAGGTTTGTGCACTGATTTGGTAGAAGTTGCCGCTCTTCTGGAAGATGCTCGCGTTCGACATGCTCGTCGCAAGAATTCTCGTTACAGTCATTTGCTCAAGCTACGACCTCTGGACCCAGGCAACCGTAGAAAAATGGACTGTATCGAGCGCCTGCATGTTCACATAGAACAGCAGCTTGTGGAAGCTTCACGAAGTCTAGATTCTATTAGCCAGAACCGTAGTAGAGACAAAAGTCGAAAAATTGAAATTCCAATTACTCAGGTATTTTTTGCACGCTAATTTATTTTCTTTTTTAAAATAAGAAATGTCCAGAATTTTCTGTTTTACCCATCACAGGTTATTTATGAAGCAATCAGAAACAATACAAAAGTAATATCACAGTTAAAATCTCGTGTGGAACGAATAATGGTTCAGAGCAAAGAACAACAACTGAAACTCGCCGGAGCTGCTTTCGAAGCTTTAAGGTATTTTCCTTTGTATGTATTAATTTACATTATAATAATTTAATTTTTTATGTATTCTCTTTTCTGTAGACCAAAGGGTTGTGATGAATCACGAAAATGGGAATCTGAACTAGCTGTTCTGGCTGATTCACTTTTGTCGTCAAGTATTAAAGGAGAAGGCGAAACTCAATCAACTCATTCGGTCATCCCACAAGTTTCACCTGATAAACAAGCAATGTTACGAAGTGTATTAGCGCATAGACCGGTAGCTCGAATTCGAGCCGTTCGCCCAGAATCAGTTGCAGAGTCACGCTTGCTGTCGAATCTTACTGGTTATATTCACGCTGAAGATAAGAAAGATACCTCTGCAGCTAGTCCTGTGATTTCACAAGCCCCATCAAAACCCGCTTTTCCCACTCTTAAAGGTGTAAGCTATTCGTCACATGAAATTAAACCAGACTTGCCAAAAATGGAGTCCACCAATAATGGATTAAATACCAAAGTCTCTGCAGAATCATCTGGAGTCGATTTTCTCAAACCTGCGACACGCCCGCCTTCCGAAATCGAAGATGTTACTCCGCCGTCTTCACCAGTAAACTTGGATCAAAAAGCTAAATCTCTTGGCAATCAGTTAATGATGAGCAGTTTGAGTTTACCCTCGCGTATTACTGCGTCCACCGTAGAAGATACAAAGCCTGTGTCTAAATTAACCGATGTGAAACCCAAATTTTCTTTACCCACTTCGCTTCCGCCACCTTACCAACCGCCACCGTACGAGTCCAAACCGATTCTCCCCTCAATGCCCACTTCAACACCTGTGCTTTCGTTTGTTGCCCCAAAGAAAGAGTCCAACCAATATGTATTAGGATCGACCAGTTTGTTCGGGAAATCTTCGTTTGCTTCAGCATTTGGTGTTGCTGCGTCCACTTCTATGACTGGTGCGACTGCATCGTGTAAACCAACGTCTGAAGTTACCTCGTCATTTGCAATTTCAGAAACACCAGTTACCAGTACTGCAGTTGCAGCTACGTCAGTTCAGCCGCTAACAACGAAAGCTGTTCCTATTTCATCGTTTGGCTTTGCAGCTCCACCAGCTTTATCAGCCTCCGCATCAACTCCCGCTTTGGTGGCATCCAATCCGGCAGAACCAGTTCCGACTCTAAAAACAAGTTTTTCTTTTAATGTGCTATCATCTCTCGCTGGATCTGCAACTACAACTCCGGCCTCTACTATCACAACAACAACATTGACACAAACTGTAGCGACCCCTTCAAATTTCACCTTTTCTTCTACCTCCCTTCCTCCTTTAGCAGCACCAGTAATCTCTACTATTGCTACTACTGCTACTACTCCTTTGGCATTTGTAGCGCCTCCGTCGACCTCTTCGATTAGCAATTCCAGCACAGATAGTTCGACTACTAGCAGTAAACCGTCAATTGCGCCTACAAGTTTCTCTTTCAGTTTGGCTGAAAATCCCAGCTGTTCCAGTACCGGTGCACCAGGAGCCACTGCTCCGTTTACTTTTAATCTCTCTGGAACTGGCTCAACTACTACCGGTTCGACATCAACAGGATTTTCAGGAACTTCATCCACTCCTGTTGCCAGTTCGTTGTTCTCTTTGACTTCGTCAACTAAAGCACCCGTCGCCTTTGGTGTGGTCAATACTTCTAGTGTGTCCAACAATCCTTCACCCTTTGGTCAAGCAGCAGCACCTGTCGCCACAACAGCGACTCCAGTGGGTACATCTCTATTTGGTCAGGTGTCCACTTCAGCTACTGCAACTAGTACATCTGATACAAGTGTGGCAACTTTATTTGGGCAAAGCAAACCAATCCAAAACGTTACTAGTGCCCCAATCACTCAATCCGCTCTTGGACTGATAGTGGCCACCACTAGCACTCCTTCCGCTCTGACCCCCAATACACCTGCCACAATTTTCGGTCGTCCAGTCACTACATCAGCAGCCACTGGAAGTTTATTCGGCCAGCCTGTTATAACGACTGCTGGACCTTTCTCATCCTCTTTTGGGCAGAGTGTATTTGGCCAACCTACTTCAACAACTTCGACTACAGCTAGCACTACAGTCTTTGGACAATCAAGCTTTGGTAAACCGGCTCCAGCTAGTGGAGTACAACCAGCTTCATCTTTTGGTTCGCCATCTGTGTTTGGACAATCAAGTGGTGGAACATCGACTGGATTGTTGGCAGGGAGTGTTTTTGGACAAGGTGCGACTTCACCAGCAACCGCGATCAAACCCCTGTTTGGGGTTTCTGCATTTGGACAAACATCAGCGAATGTAACTGCTCCTACTTCTTCAACTGCAAATGCCAACCAAGGATTTGGTGCTGGTTTGTTTGGTAATATGGGACTCGGTGGCAACTCCACAGCCTCTCCCAACGCCAATCGCAATGTTTTCGGTGGTTCTGCATTTGGTGGAGGCACTGGCACTCCATCTGGTAAGTTAGATTGATTTATTGGTTTGTTCTCCACGTCCTAATGTTTTCACACCAATTGAAGGTCAAGGAGCGTTTGGGGTGACATCGCCATCTTCTTTTGGCGTGCAACAGACTGCTGCTGCTCCCGCTCCTTCGTTTGGCAGTACGTCACCGCCAAGTTTTGGAGGATTTGGACAATCGCAACCCGCATTCGGAGGAGCGGCCACATTTGGAGGTTCCACGCTCTTTGGAAGCAAACCAACTTTTGGTGGTGGAGCAACATTTGGTTCTCCTGTTAATAGTGGTGTTACGGCTAAGTCAGAAACAGGTAATAGGAACTTATTTTGTGTTTCTATTTCTTTTTATTGATTGACGATTTTTCCTAAAAGGATTTGGTGCCTTTGCTGCTTCTAGTAATGTCCCTACATTTGGAGTACTTGCAAACTCTGGACCGTCTTTTGAAACCTTGGCAAGTAGCGGTAATGCTCAACCAGCCTTTGGAGGAGCAGCTTTCCCATCAAGCAATCCTCCGTCATTTGGAGGGTAAGTCAGAACCATTTGGATTTGTATATAGTCTTTAAATTTATTACCCTCTAACTTGAATTATGTGAATTGATTTTTTAGGGGAAGTTCATTTTCTTCGTGGCGTTGAATTCTTAATGCTCTTCTATTTTGGCCAAATTTATAAAACATACAGTGGATTTTTTAGGTTTTGAAAATGGAAAATAAACACGTGCTTTGTAAACATTTTTTTAGTCTGGTTTTCTAGTTTAAAATAAAATTGCAAAATGTTATTGAGAAAATATTTTTCAACTTTAAAAAAAATCCAAATATGCAATCATAGGAGTCTTTATTTTCAATCTGTAATACGATTTTGATACCAAGGACAACGTGTCATTCTTTCAGGCGTTTATAAATTTGGAAAATTGAAATCGAATTTTTTCTAATAAAGAAATGCTGTGGTTGGTATGATATATCCACTTATCCAGCCCACGCATTTTGTTTGCTAATTTCTATTTTTTTAACTTTTTTAAATGATTTCAAATTTTAGAAATTAAAATCAATCAATCTTGTAGGGCTAGCGCCCCTAGCGGCTTGATTAGTAATTTTTTTTTTGAAAGAAGTTCGTTTGAGGCTTTGAGCCATATAAGGAGCGGAGCTATTTTCAAAATGGTTCAATTATTTTGCGTTGTTTTGACAACAAACGTTTTTCTTCTCAATGGGACTTAGGGATTAACTCAATTAAGTTTCTTATGAATAAAGTTCATAAAGAAAATATTTGTTACCCATTTCACCCAGTTTTAAATTCAAGAATCATTCGTTTTCCACTACTATTCGGCAGTATTGACATTAATTCCATGACACATTAGTGCACAATCATTCAACAAAACCACAAAGGGAAAAACATTAGGCAGCATCAAAAATATTTCCAACAATCAATTTTTTGTGAGTTTTTTTTTCTCATTAATTGCGGAAAATCAGCTTCAAAATTTTATTTATGAATGTTGTCCCATAAAAATCATGTTAATAGGAAGTGCATCTCGAATAAGAATAATTCGGTTCTGGTGAATTTTTTCCAAATCTTCTATATATCCAAACCAATAGATAACTAGGCCCGGTCCAAATCTAATATAAAAATTGAATTAGTTAAATTTATTATAAATTTTGCTGTTTATTTGGAGAAGTATAAACCTGTTCCAATAACTGTACAGTTGGTCCTTTAAGTATCCACGATGAACTTCTTCGTCTCCAAAAAGAGCTTTACTTTCGATCCAGTTAATCACTTGTCCATCGACAGCTATACAAATTTTAAAAAAAAACTGTCATGAATAGACTTTTAAAAAATTACTTAAATAAAACAAGTGTTTCATATTTGTGCTACGAACCTACAGGGATTTCTAATTTAATGTCAGGTGTTTTGTCATATCCCTTGACTCTTAGATGTTCTTCATGGAGAAATGATACCTGACACTTTTCCAATTCCATTCTAAGTCGGATTTCATATTCATACCCTATAGACCTGCATAGAAGGTTACAAATCAGAAAAAGAAATAAACTGATAATTAGTTAATTTAATTATTATAACTAGATAACCAAGATATACTGTTTGGTAGCTTCTGCTATGGGCCCATATTCATCATCTTCAAGCAAGCACTACACATACAAATAAATAATTAGTAGGCTCCATTAGATGTAAAGATACTTTGATTTGAATAATACAAAAACTTACAAGATATGTCTCAAATGCCAGATCTCGATCATCAATCAAAGCAGTGTTTTTCAATAGTGTTGAGACCAACAGTTTTGCTGGTTCTAAAAAAAGAAAAAATTATTCTTGGAAAATATTTTTTATATGAAAGAAATATTTTACTTGACTTGTCACTTTTTTGATAGTGCCTTTCTATTATGGATCGGGCAAGCAGGGCTGGAGTTAGCCCATTTTCATCAGACAATCTAAGGAGTATTCCTGGTTCTTCACTCATTGAAATTGAGTTTTTATATCTAATAAAGAAAGATTTTTAGGATCAGTTAATAGACATGTGTGAATCAATCACAAGAATAATAAAGAAAACAACCTGTTGTACAATACTTCAATTGCATCTGAAGTAGTTAATCTTCCATGAGAGCCCTTCATCCGTCTCTGGCATTCTTGTGCGACAACGCACTTCAAAGTATCGACCGAGAGTCTGCATCGAATATTTCATTCCAGTTAAATGTTTACTTCTATTATAAAATCTACTCACTTTGGAAAAAGCTTTTGCAGGGTTTGAACTCTATTTCTGTATGGTAGTTTATATACAGAATCTAGTAGAGAACTGTATGTTGTTTTGCTTACGACTCGCGCCATTTAAAAGATTTCCCACTCAGACTCGACGTTATTTATTTTGATCTGACATGCACATGCCATCTGTTAGTTATATTTGGCAGCGCTGCTATTCAACACTCATCAGCACCTCATCGCGTTGATTGAGTTTGTTTCAATGGACGACATTATAGTGATGTGGTAAAAATACAACTAGTGAAGTAAATTTGAGAAAAAATTCATTGTTTTGGTAGAAGAAGTAAGTTTTGCATCAATAACAGTGTTCTGAGTGAAATGTTTTAAATAATCAGGGCGTTTCCTACATAGAAAAATGGCTAGAAACGGAACTCACTTCAGCGATTCGCATTTTGAGAAAAAACTAAACAATCTCAAGGATACTCAAGAAAGCATTCAAGGCCTCTCAGCATGGTGTCTTAATCACAAATCAGACTTGAACCACATCATCAAATGTTGGCTAAAAGCAATTAAGAAGAGCAAACCTGAGCAATGTCTTACATTGTTCTACCTTGCTAATGATGTCATCCAACACAGCAAGAAGAAGAGCTATTTAGACCTTGTTTCTGCTTGGGAACTTGCACTGAAAGAAGCTACTCCATATGCAAGGTATTGTTTTACATTTATTTCATAAAAGATGTGCTATCATGGAATAAGTCATTCCACTTTGATTATCCATGCAATCTATTAATTTTGTTTACATTCAGAGAAGAGAAAGTACGCAATCGTGTGTTACGAATTTTCAAGATATGGGAAGAAAGAGATGTCTACAGTAACACTTTTGTAGATGAATTATCAGTTTTGTTGGAGCCACCTGTGAAAACTGAAATAAAAGCTACCGTGAAGCAAAGTTCTGATTTTGAAGTAAATAATTAGTATTGTAGAATGAACTGAATTTAATTATATGTCTTATTTAATTTCCTTCAGTCCACCCATCTTGTTGACAAGATCCACCAGTGTAGGACCCTAGAAGAAGATACTGACCTGAAGCAAAGGACATTGACTGAATCCAAGGTTTATAGCATTATAACATAACAATGTTTGTTTTAAAATGGTTTTACAAAGAACAATTCTTCGTTAGGTTAAAATTACTGAAGTTGACGTTCTTCGGGCTTGTGTTAAAGAGCGTCGTAAAACCGATGACTTTTTCAACGAGTTCGATACCAGTGTCGGAAGAATGGAAGAGTACGTTAAAGCCTTAGAAGTTGAAACGCGTGAGAGAGCATCTCTAATAAGTATACTGGAACAAGCAGATCTTTTTTATGAAGGGCAACGGGGAGAGTTTAAAGTTGTTTGCATGGTAATCCTCTAACTTTTTGGTGTCTTGACTGATTTTTAAAGATTGTTAAAAATATTATTTCTTTTTTCTTATCACTGTTTTTTTACAGGCTTATAAGCAATTTGGAAGTAGAATAAAGGGTGTTAAGCGTAAGCTCGAAGAAATGATGCAAAGTCTCCCCAAAACAAGTGAAACAAAGCAAACTCAATTGCCAAATATTGATGCTCCATCGCCTACATCATCAACAGGATCTGATTTAGAGCTTCCTGATGCATTTGTTCAATCCGGAAGAACTGGTGAAAATTGCCGAAGACCACAAGAAAGTATGCAAGGCATGGATTTAGACTCAAGGATCACTTCCTTCTTGGCAGCAGGTTCTCAGGGTTTTACTGTAAGTAACTATATTTGTACTAACAAAAAATTAAGAAATATTTTGTAATTTCTTTGATTCAAATCAGGGCTCGTTTTTTGTCAGCAAGTCCAGTGAAATCAGAGTCTCCCAAGCAAGTGCAAGTCTGCCTACCAAGCAAACCTGTTTTGCCATCTTCTGTTGATCCTTATCCATTTTACCCAGCAGTTAACAGTCCTTTTGGCAACCTTGCGTCACTGTTGGTTCCGCCTCCACCTCCGCCACCTCCACCCCCCTTAATGCCGCCTCCCGTATTTCAGGATCTACCCCGACCAGAACCACCTCCACCACCGCCGATTTCTCTTCTCGGCCAAAAACCCTGGTCGAAAAACAGTCCAGTCCACCATCCTCTACCCTCGCGAATACCGTCTTGGAGCGTGGAAGAATCAGCTAGTAATAACGGAACCAGTAAAATCAATAGTCATCATACGTCAACGTTCTTTCCATCTCAAGATATTGATCTTAGGTTATAATCATTTTTATAATTATCATGAATTCTATATGGCTAAATTTACCGGTTTTTGCAATATTAATTTTTTATTTTCCTTATTGTGGTTTTATTTAGAAGTGGCCAGCGTCCGATTGATCATCGCAATCTTATTTCGCTAACTAGTGGCCCGGATAAGTATTCGCCACCAACTTCTGATTCCCATAATAGTATAGAACCTTCTATCGGAGAAGAGGAAATTTCAAGCTGGCTGAAAGACGTTTTGAAGGCACAAGAAGCAAGAGAGCGTAAGCCTGCCGATTTGAATGAGCAAGTTTTAAATCTTTTGGATTCTTTCGATCATGACCAAGTCAACTTCATGTCGCAAGATGGCCAAGTGCTGGGAGGAACACCAACTGGTGGGACAAAGATAAAGAGCCTCATTGACTCTCATCATCCTTATTCGAATCATCACACTCGGATAACCACGACATCAAAAGCTTCTTTTGAGGGCAGTGACCAATCCCGTATCGAGATACCACTTGTTATACCAGATCCTCCTTCAAAAGTACCTAGCCTAATGGCCACCGTATTATACCCGGATCGACCACCATTTACAACTTCGGGATTGGATAGTAGCCCGACTCGGAACCCGTTTGATCAACAATCGACACGGGCCCGAAGCAGCAACAGCGCAACGTCGTCAACCATAAGCCCTTCAATCCGAGGATTCAGTCCTGCTCGTTTTTCCCGCCCACCATATCCGCGTGGATCTCGGTGGTAGCGGCTTTGTTGACAGCGACAATGTGTGTCTATAACGCTACTGGTTATCATAAATCTTCAATTTTATAAACAAGCACATCATCAGGAACGGTCGGCGGTGAATTTCGGATCTCTTCCTGACTAGATTGTTAATTTTTCTTTCTTTTTCCCCTCGCATTGTTTTGTGTCATTTATCTTAAACGAGTGAATTTTCTACTGGCATCATGAGAAGAATTCTTGTTTGTTTGGCCACATGGCAGCATATATCCTCATGCTCTTGCCTCCTGTGTGTGTTGTATATGTGACGGAACTAATCCTATCTTTAAATAGTCACGTAAATTAGATTGATTTACCTTTACAAAAAAAAATGAAGGCAACCAGACATTATGAGGTTGTAAAAACGTTTCTTTAGATGCCAGAGTAGAGAAATCCCTCCGGAAGGGAATATGGTAAAATTACACCGGCTGGTTGATAAATAACATTTTTGATTACTTGGATCATTGATCAGAACTGCTCGGACATTCTTTCTCATTTTTGCAACGTTTCATCAACACCGCAATGGGCGTTAAAGCATTTTATTTTTCATTATTTTTATTTTTACGAAAAAAAATGTACTGCCAAAGCAAAATGAACGCAACGTATTCGAATCAAGCATATTTTCCTGAAAGATCGCCCACTACGTTTTGGTAATTTCTTTTTGCTGTTGAGTGGAAACCGTTTCTCTTCAAGCGGAAGGAAACTTTGTTGAACTTTGATTTGAACACAATACGTACTGCATGGCGGCTTTTCATTTCACGCCAAATGCATACGTTGCGTCCCTATTCTTATGTTTCGCCTGCTTGAATTTTAAATTGGCCAACTTTGATTTTTAAGATAACTAAATACGCGTTGTTATTTTTCTGGTTATTCAAATAAAGAATGTGTTGATAAATCGCAGTAAATTCCCATATGGAACAATTCGTACTACAGTTTATTTTCACTTTAGCTGTTTTATTGAGATAAGTATAGAAAGTAGTTAAAAGAGCTGTGAATTTTAACGTGTTTGTTTGCAATATTCTTTAACTCGTGGCTCAAAATATTTGATCTCCCAAGTCACGCCCTTCGTTTTAAGTTTTTAAATCTGAAGAGTGGTGATATGTTGTAAATAGTTATTTTCCATTGTATATACCATAGTTTTGTTTTCAAAGTTTCCCACTCGTGTGATAAAACGAAAAATAAAGTCGATGCCTTTCTTTACGGGACCTGACATGTTTTCTGGGATTTGGTTGCATACACCATGACGCACAGAAGTTCAAAAGAAATCACTGCCATCTCCAGACGATGTATTTTACCCGCGTCAATTTTCGAGTGCCATATCTGTGATACATCTGTGATACATAATCTCATTATTTGAAAGTGTCGTAAAATAAATTTTTCATGTTAAAAAAAAAAACGTGTCATGAAATTATTTCGATGAAAAATCGTGCGTGTTCAATAAAAAAAGAAAAAAATTCGGTCTAGTAAATACCTTCCTACTAACCCTTTTGTCGTTTGACTGTTGGTATGTAGAAGAAATCATGGGCTTTAGAAGGTAGGTATACGTTGATTTATTAGACTAAATGTTTCAGAAGCGCAAAATTGAAACGGAGATTGAAGTGTTGAGGGTTCACCCGCCTATATACTTGCATATACATATCATTCCAGGTGATAGCAGCATTTTTTAGTTAAACTGCAAAAGGTTTCTTTTTTGTACTTTTAAAATATTGTCAACGACCAAGCTTTTTTCGCTTATTCTTCATTTTGTTTTCACTCGTTCGTGTAAATCAAATGAAAGCGTGATTTCATCTGAAAGCATTCGATCATCTCTCATCGTCATAATAATGTTTTCTCATGTTTTGGACAACGTCAGCGACTTTGGAATTCATTGAATCGTTGTTGACGACGCTATACAGAAGACCATCGACAGACGAAAACGGTGACGCTGGCAACCTGACGACAAAGACGTGATGGCGAGCGCTTGAAGGGCGCAGATCAAAGTCAAATAGACATATATCGATCCATCGACCCAAAAAAGCTTACATTTTTTTTATTTTTTTTTTCTTTTCGGTGGGAGGCGTGTTGTGTTTATTTCCTGACAACAAATACCGGGGTAAGGCAGCGTACGGCTCAATTTTATAAGCCAACGCCCAACGGAGACTTTTCTTTAAACGGTGACCATCAAAATAATAAATTATGCTAAAAGCTTCCCTTTTGCTGAAGGTTTGATAACTTCTAACCACAGTATACGAGATTCGGAAAATTTGGTTTTAATTTAACTTAAATAAGATGTATTTACTTATATCCCTTCAAAGCATAAGCGAAAGACTAGTACGAATCCGTCGCATCCCATTTAGTTGCCTTGCTTACGATGAACTTAACGACGAGTCGCTTGTTCTTTCTCTTGCAAATGCAAAAGAATATTTTGAGGAATAGAAAAAGTGAATATTTTAAAGGCTTGTATACAAATAAAACTTGTTTACTTTGCACCGTCATACACGGAATGAACGAGAATGAGAGTAAAAAATATTCTTGAAAAAGGTATGTGTTCGTTAAAAATATTTGTATATGTAAATATGACTTGCACTGTTTTATTGTGCGTGACGTAAGCTACGTATACTATTACGTATGCAAAAGAACAAATGATGGAACACCCAGGAATCGGCTATATCCTTAGATAAAAAATAAAATGTGCAGCCAAACTTATCTTGAAAACAAAATATGAAACGTCGATTACCTGACAATCAAACTTTTCAATACAATTGTATTTAACATAAATATAACCTAACATCAAATGTTGAATATTCCCTCAATCAGAATCTAATCTAACATCGAATGTTGAATATACCCTCAATCAAAATCTTATCTATCATATATCATCGACATTCGACATCATATTCATATCGTTCTCATTGAATTAAATAAATAAACACACAAAAGGGTATTAAAAATTAGAGTAAATTAATTTATTGATAACAATTTAACATACACAGCAATTTTTGGTTTCAAAAACTGACATCCTGGAAAGTGAAGAGATAAAAGTATAGCTCACGATATGAAAAAAATCCTCTATGACCTGCCCAGACGAAGGATTTTCCGCATATGAGAAACAAGGACAGTGGAGCTCGCACCGGTTTGGCCCTAGCCATACCAGCCCGTTGTCTGTTTTATCCCCATTTTTCAACCGTATGCGTCGAAGGCGGAGGACTGCCCGATTCTTCGTTAACTGGGACAATCCAGTCGCCGGGCATAGCTACACCGACTGCTTCTGTTCTGACCGCCCGGGCGCCGGACCGAGAACCTCGGTACCCGTAACTCCAGCAACACCGTGTGTGGAGACGACCATGACCAAGTGACAGCAATTTAGCTCCGAGCCGAGAATTTAGCTCATCTGATAGTCGCGTGTATTCCGGTGAAAGAGAAGCGATAAATTTATTTTAGCCGGTTCGACTTATTTGATGACTAAAGTTTCGATGTCCGCTCGAAGTGGCAACAAGAATCGGTTGAGATGTACGTGAATTTCTTTCACGTTGACGTATATTTGGAAATTACTGTATAAATATTATATTAGGAAAACTGCTATTTCCTTTATTTTTCCCTGTCCAGCTGTATACTTGATATAATTATCTGCTAATTTCTTAACTCTCAGTACCTAACCTGAATAATTATTCTGTCGTCCTGAGAATATTCGCCTTCTGCTGTTACGACGATTGAATCATTGGAATGGGTGCGTTGTTGGCCCTTAATGGGCGTCGGTGTTGGGGGAGTTACGGGTAGCGATCGAGCGGTACTGGGCCGTTGGAACAGAAGCACTGAAGCAGTCGGTGTAGCTCTATATACCCTGGCGACGGGTTGGTATGGCTGGGCCAAACCGCTCGGTGTGAGCTCGACTGTCTTTGTTTCTTGCGGAAACCCCGTCTGGGCAGGGTATAGAGGATTTTTCACATCGAGCTACTGTTATCTTTTCCCTTTCAAGAATGTCAGTTTTTGCATCCATCAAAAATGGTGTGTGTATGTTAAATTGTTACCAATACATTACTTTGCTCTAATTTGTAATACCCTTCTACGTGTTTATTTATTTATTTCAATGAGAACGATGTATGAATATAATGTTAGTGATATGATAGATTAGATTTTGATTAAGGGTATATTCAACATTTGATGTTAGATTAGATTTTGATTACGGGTATATTCAACATTTGACGTTAGGAAATAGTGTTTAAATTAATTTTACATAAATATTTCATTTATGTTTTCATTTAAGCATTGTTACATCAGTGTTATATCGTTGTTAGATTGTTTAATGAATGTTGAATGAATGTTAAATGAATGTTTGATTCGTTTAATAATTGTTTGATTGTTGTTAGATATTGGTTTAACTTAGTATTTGTTGTTAGAATGGTGTTAGATGTTAGATTGAACTGGTTGTATGATGTTAAAAAGGTACAACGGCACCCCATAATTATGTGTAATGTAGGCTTTTTACAGTTCAAATCCTTCTTACTAATTAAGCTACTAAGTAGGCCTATATAGAACAGTAAAGGAATGTATAAATAACATTTGGACAGGAAACATCATTTCTGATTGTTCAACTCAATCGGGTTAAGCTATCTTACCTCTTCGTTAACTAAAGAATTATTTAACCTTTAATTGAAGTTTCCTGGGAATTTTGAGGCAGTCGCTGGAGCTTATTATTGGGTTTGTTGCTAGCACATAGTAACAATCAACGTCTGATTCTTATTAATGGTTGAGGTTAACAGGATAGACGCAACTGTATACACTAAAAAAAAAATCTTGTTTGAAAAATATCATTAGAACAGCAAACGTGCAATGACAAATTATCATATGTAGGCTACAGTAATTCAGACTAAAGAGGGATCAAAGAGATTTAAACCAACACATTTGATCATTTTGATTTTCGACTATTAGTTTTACTGGTTTTATTACGACGCGGTGATCGCTTGAAAAATGAATCTCACTTCGTTCGTGTAAGTACTACACTAGTGCTCGTGTTATCATCACCACCAACTTCACGTTTACCGACAGAGAAACTTAAATTTAAGGCTGAAAATAAATATGAGGCGTACGGAAATGGAAAGAATTGAAGATGTGATTTGTAGGATATATATTTCGAATATATGAAATGAAGAAACAGAACGAAATAAAGTACGTTCAATGGAAACCATCTGTGTCAAACAATTCACCTGAAATTTTGTAAAAATGGCTAGATAGCTGATTTTGGGGTCAAATTTGTTACATTTAATGTAAGCCCACTTTCATCCGAGTCGATCAAGACATGTACAGCACTTGATAAATACACGGTTGCGTGTATTATGCATTTGAATCAAAGAATGTTTTAGTTAAGAACAAAACAACTCTTGTAATAAGGAACATTCACTCCAGTAAAATTTTCACATTCGATCATCATAATAAATTTGAATATCTGTCTTTAAGACAACAGTACAGAAAGGAAAACGACAGTAAGACAAAGATTATATGTGTAATGTGTTACGCCTGCATTGGTTTGTGATCATTTTTTTTTTTTTTTGACTTTATAGTTTATACACATCCAGAATCAGTAAAAGTAGAGATGAGGTGCTGTGTAATGGGTTGATCATCTTGTCATGAGGAATTGTATACTGCCGAGCCAGTGTAGTGTCCAGTAAGTGAGACATAATATAGACATGACTTGCACCGTGTTAGGTAAACAGGAACCACCTCCGCCGCTTCGATTACCGTGTTGCATTGCCGCTGGATGTTCTCCTGTACATATTATAAAAACTCAGCGTCAAATATTTTTATATTTCCTAATTATCCACTTTGATTAAATCAAACAGCCGATTACGATGTAAAAGGAATTTTTTACGGTACAACTCCAATTAGTTTTGCGTTATTTATATATGCCGTTTTTAGTTTATAAGCATTCTCTATTTTTTAAATATCAGAAATGTTGAACGCTTTCCTAGTTCCTACTAACACATACTCGAAAAAGATAATTAAGTTTCAGTTGCATTTTATTTATTTCTCTTTATAGCCTCCTCTTCTTCTGCATTTTATGAATGTCTACATATTCTCGTTCTGAATGCTGAAAAATAAGATTGCGTAAAAAATTCTTCCATAGATTTGAATTTCTCAGTTCTGATCGATTTTTTCCACATGCAGATCCACACACAACTCTCGATTACTCAGCGATTCAGACTAAAAAAACGCCAAGAAAAAAAAAATCGGTAAAAGTAAGTGTGCCGAGTCATAAAATGGTATAGCTATCCGGATTTTTATGTCTCAGAGAAAGAGCAGTGACCAAAAATAATGACCTTCTATTATTTATTAAACATTGACATGCACAAAGAAATGAAATAAAAAGAAGAGTAAAATAATATTATAGATGGCATCATATTACAAATTAAAACACATGAGAAACAACATAAGAATAATGATACAAAAGGGAAATCAGAAAAAAAAAACAATACCAACAAAAAGATAAAAGCTTTTCATTAACTCTGAAATCAACAATTCCATTTAATAAAACGCGGATCGTTGTTTTCACCCTGGAAGTGGTGCCGCCTGTTGTCTGACGCACCGGAGCGGACGCACCGGAGCGTATGCACTAAGCAATCTAGGGGAATTCATTTTCAGTATTCAGCAACATACAACACCCTATATATTAGCCTATGTAGACTACGGTACGCATGAAGTAGTACACAACTACACATATGTGAGACCAAAATTGTTTCTTTTTGTATTGATCCGTATTTTAGAATTTCGTTTGCTCAGCATCTTCTTCCTCCTTCCCACTGATTTATTGATTAACTGTTTGTAACTTGTAAACTTTTACATTTGCGAATCATTTGCAACAATTTAACTTCTATAAGTTCTGTTTTTGCATCTACTTATTATTTGTGGATCTTTTTGAATTCGTCACGTTATTATTACTAGCAGGAATTTTAAGAATTATGTAAATAAGAGCAAACACAAATAATTTAAATTGTTTCAAAAATAGTGTAAAAATTTTAAACATGATATGAATTAAACATGCCACTTGACTGTGAAATGTCCTTTCAATGCGAAAGTGTGCATCAGTGAGAGGCCAGTGTACTTAACTACCAATCGATAGCATTTGTAACAGACCAATAAACATCCACAAAGTGTTTCGCTTTTGTTGTTTTCATTTTCTTGGAAACGGCTTTGGTAAATAGACGATATTCAAATTATTATTCTATTTTAATTACATGACATTTAAAAAAATATATTTTGCGTACTTTATAGTTTCACTTATTTCACTTATTGATATGGTCTAGATAATGAATCAATGTAAATCTTACCACTTAACACATGGACGAGAACGGAAACGGGTAAAGCTTCAGAGGGTCGGCAAGTGTAATTTCCACCATCGATAGCTGAGGCGCGAGGCAATAAAAAACGAGATGAAATGAAATGTTCACTTCGTTCAGTTGCCAAAGAAAGGGAATTTCGCGCCGTTTCTAGTAACACCGGCTGGTCATCGTGATACCAGGAGAGATTAGAGTCTGGTCCAATGATGGTTCCACGCAGCGAACAAGTCAGCGATAATGTACTGCCTTAAGTTTAAATAATTCAAATAAATAAACACATTTTACTATTTGAATTATTCATGGAGAATTGTAGATGAAATTAAAAAAAGAAATAAAATAAATGCTTACCTTGTCGAACGTGCACCTCAGACGGACCGGCTATTTGTGCTTGCCCAGCTATAAAAATGCAAAAATAGTATTAACATATTTATTTTTTTTTAATTTATTTCTATTTTTATTTTATTGGCATCAAAATAAACTGAAAGTAATAATTTATTAATATTTTTGGTTACATGTAACTAAAGACGGTTAAAGGCACAAAAGTTCGAGAGAACGTTATACCAGTGAGGAGAATTAAAATTATTATCCAAATATTTTACGACAACATACTGCATGCATTAGTATGTGGACTATTGCTTTTTAAATATTTTGTGTCGTGTGGCTCAACTAGTGCGTCCATTTCCGCTTAAGTGCATAATCAGATGTTGCTTCTGTATTGATTTCCTTTCTTTACAAGTTTTCTGTTCCTTTGTTCCTTTGAATTTGATTCGTTTATTCACTTTGTTACCATAGATACACTGACAATAATTTGGAAAAATAAATCTAATCAAGTCTCATTTCGATAAGATCCACGACTATAGCAACACCGAAAATGAAATTTAGACATAAAGTTCTCTCGGATGTGACAGTACTATACAGTACAGCCTACGAGCCTACGTGTATATATAATCAAAACAAGAATATTCTGCACTTGTAGCGCACGCATCGCCTATTTTAGAAAAGGTTCAATTTAGAATGTCAGCACTCATTCACACAAATGCATTTTTTATTACGACGATACAGTTGAAACATTGTTTATCGAGATTTTTATTGTCAAATATCATTATACTTACTATGAACTAGTAGATGAACTGGCCAGTTGATTTTGGGTTCCGTATTGACTTGACACTCATCTAAAATAATTAAAAAACGAGAAATTTCACTAATAATAATTTGTATTTCTTTCACTGTTCAAAAAATAAATAAATAAAAAACAACAAAACTCCATGCTTCTTTAATAAAAACCAAGTTGTGAAAAGAACACTGTGTAATTCATCTCATTCGATCGTTCGATGATAATTATTTTTATGTATGATGAACATCGTCAGTTTGTTAGTAAATGTTCTTCTCGAGTCTTTAAAAAAAAGGAAGCACTTAGCATTGTTGCATAATCAGCGTATCGGTAATCGATACATTCGTTTAGACCAACGTAAAATAAACAAATATATTATATTGAAAATACTTACAGAACCCTGCGTCGCGAGCTTGAACAGTCGAAATTCTGAGCTCCCAGTCATCACTGATTGACTGATGGTGAACGCTGAAGCGGCCGTCACTTGTGTAGCTCACCAACGCCGATGTCAAAACGTGGAGATCTCTTTGGCGGATCCATGACAACTGAACATATTTCGTTTAAAAAGCAGCAATAAGAAAGTGGTTGCCATGGCTTGTAAAAGAGCCTAGCTAGGCTATCGACATTTATTAACAATTTAACAGGTAATATCAAAGGTTAACGACCTATTCAGCGAGATAAATTGTTATAGCGGCTGTGTGGTTTGCAATAAGGTAAGAAGAACCATGAAGGAGGGGAGAATCTTTTTAAAAAAAAAGATCTATAAATTCATTTCGATCAAAGTAACTTGCATCACATGCCTATGCTGCTGTTTTCGGTTGCAAATAACTTTCACCAGAAATGCCATTCCGTTTTCCGTCGATGAAAAAAAAAGTTGAAAAAAGCAGTAGGTACTAATTAGAATTTTTTTATGAGACGAAGCTCATTTCTGAATCCCTTGAGATCCAGTTTCAAATATTGCCTCTTTGTTCTATTCGAGTCTTTTTACTATTGTCTTTTGTCTCAATAATGCCTAGCTTTACACTCTTTTTTGTTGGCAAGTTCACGAAAATCTTATGTTCTAAATGGGAAAATGCGGGAAAATGGAAAGAAAAGGAGAGTTATAAGAAGCATACCGTAGCACTCTGTTGAGATTTTACACTCGGACTCAATTTAGAATATAGATCGGTTTTTGTATTTTTTATTCTTGTTTCAGTGCGTAGCAACTTACAGACCTCTAAAAAGTGATCCAATCAATATCTTTGTCTCTTTTGTCCTTTTTCCTTTCTTGTATTTTAAAAGATCAAGAACTCAAACCCACCATTAGAAAAGAGTCAGAGCTTATACATTGTCAACATAGTTCGCCTCCTTTTTCTTGTTCTGGTTTATTTACAAACACACCCAGCGTTGTCGCTCTAGCAGGATCGAGGAAAAGGTCGTTTTTTTTTCCCGGAAAAAGGGGAGGATGTGCTGATAGAGAAAATAAAACATGTGGAAAGGGGAAAAAAAGTCGATGATTTATTATCAAATATCAAAGCTTGCGGAGCACATGGAATCAAAACGCGGAAGAAATTACGACGATTTTGATCACTAATACAGTACGTACGCAGACTACCGTAGTTTCCTGCACATTACGGGAAAGAGCCCCAACGGGGATTTTGGAGCCAATAGTTTAGACTACAATGAAATAGGCCTAGTCATTTGTGCAAGAAAGTACTTACTACAGCCTTGACTACAGCTCAAAATAACTACTGTGCGCCGGTTTACGTCTGACTTTACCTATTCCCGACTAAGGATATTATAAAAGCTTGCGTATTTGCGGTGTATGTACAAATGACTTGTGGTCAAGAACGTTTATACCTTTAATCAGAAGAAAATAGACACCTTCGTTTCGTTTCATCGCGTTTCATTTAGTCTAGAGTTATTACGTAATATTCTATAAAGTTATCTATAATAATAAGAAGGATCAAAAGAATTTGTTGCTACATTCTTTTTGCTAGTTAAAGCCAATAACTTGGTCCAGTCTTATAAGTGCCTTCTTTACTAGCTAATTTTAAAAATAAAAACTTCAAAAAATAAAATACCATTCGGTCACCAAGAAGCCTTGTTCGACATTTAAGTACAGCCGGTTGTCCAAGAATGACAGAAACGTTGGTCGGCCAAGTTGCTTCAAAATAAGGTTTGCTGATGGCTAATGAAGATGAGGGAACGACTTCAGCGATAGGGTCAACTCCAGTGAGGTCCACCTCTGCTGTAACCTTTCCGGCAGCGGAAGGAAGATCTATGATTCGTGGTTCGTGGCGGCGCTTCATCCTTTTGACAGTCTGTACGCTGTCAACGTACCATTCACTCAGCATCATTGGTTCTGGTAGTACTGCTGGGAGCTGCATTGCATTAGCCGATGACCATGGCTGGCTGGCTGGTGAACTGCCGTCGGGATTCAATCCATCATCACCCCGCCAGATCCCAGTCATGGGAACTAAACAACAAATACGTAGATCAATATAAAATAACAAAAATATATAAAAAATAAACAACATGTCTCTCGCTCAATGTCCTCTTCCAACCCAGCCCGATCATCCGGATCGACTAGTTTATGAAGCTCAACTCCTCAGCACGCCATCTGTCATAGACACCAGTAGTACGCTAGATAGCAGTTACGTTCGAGTTCGACGAATCGATCTTGTTCTTTAGTATGCTTATCAAGTGATAAAGTGATAACACTTGAAAATGCATCGCTAAAGTATCGTTAGCCGGTTAAAGTGTAGGAGAACTACCCATTTTACTATACTTTTACCTCTCAATTCTTAACCACACTCCGCTACTCTTTAACTTTAGTTTACTACTCTCTTACTATTCTTTTACTTCTCTTTCACTACTTTAAGAGCGAGGGGTTCGCAACTCGGCCGCCAGGTGTACGAGACGCCAGAATCAAATTCTGATTCTGGCGTCAATTTTGAAGATTCTGGCGTCAATATCAAAGATTCTGGCGTCAATTTTAAAGATTCTGGCGTCTATTTAACTTTTTTTTCTAACTTTTAAAAAGTTCATTAAATAATGAAGAGAAAATTTCATGAACTTTATCTGTATTATCGACATTTGGAAAATAATTATTTTGACTTGAAAGATTCTGATTCTTGAATCATTTTTTAATTCTGGCGTCATTTTCAATGATTCTTGATTCTGATTTGGGATTCCAGAATCGATTCTCGGGCAAGTGTACGAGATTCTTTTGAGTTGCGAACCCCTCGTTTAAGAGTAGTGGATAGTAAAGTAAAGTAAAGTATCCTCAGCCTAAACTTTACTTCACAAAAACAAAAAAGAGGTTAGGTTAGGTTAGGTTAGGTTAGGTTAGGTTAGGTTAGGTTTTGTTAGGTTAGGTTTCGTTAGGTTAGGTTTCGTTAGGTTAGGTTAAGTTAGTTTGGGTTAGGTTGGGTTAGGTTGGGTTGATTAGGTTAATTAATAATCCGGCCGGTATTCCGAAGGTTCTTTTACAGCTCTTTTACTTCACTTTACTTCACATTTGTAAGTAAAGTAAGAGTAGTAGAAAGTAAAGTGAAAGAGAAGTAAAAGAATAGTAAGAGAGTAGTAAAATAAAGTAAAATAGTAGTAAAGAGTAGGAAAGAGAGGTTAAAGTATAGTAAAATGGGTAGTTCTCCTACACTTTTACCCGTTAGCCTAACACATATGGCCACAAATAACTTTTCTAAAAGTTGCTAAAAGTTATCTGTAGTGTAATGTTACTACGTATGATATTCGTTCGTATCAGGTTCCCATGTAATTTGCACTTTTGAACATTAAATATTAATAGAACTTTCCGCTTTTAACACAAAACAGCTAAAAGTTAAAACACTAATTTGGTGTGTAGTCGACCTATTCTTGGGGAGGCGAGAGAGAAACTCTTAGTGCACGAGAAACACACAAAGACTCTAAAATTAATGAAATACTTACCACATCTAGCCAAAAATTCTCGTCAACTAGAGCTAATAGTAAAATATTTTTAATCAAATTAAATTACCAACCTTTGAAGAAAACAAATGGAGAAGATCGCAAGAGGAAATGGTGTCAGACGAGGGAATGTTTATACATACATTCGTATAATAGTCGCAACATTAGACTAGTTAGCCTACGCTTTTGAAACTTTCAATCTTTAAAATTGCAGTAATTGTTCCTATTCATGCATGGTAGCTTTCATGGTCACTAAGAAATAATCAAGATAATTAAACATTTCTATGGAAGACTAAGATTCTATCTCTCTTTCTGCCTACAACTCGACAAGATGAGTAAGCATCGAAGAAATGCCTTGAACATTACTGTGGACACCTAACAATTTCAGTGAAAAAAACGGGTAAAGAAATGACTTTCAAAAGAGTTATGACATAAAAATACGATCGGTATTATTTTGGTAAAGAAGAGGTAGGTAGAAGTGCTGTATATAGTTAAGAAATGATTGAGAATATCCGAACTTGGAGCTTAGCACTTGCCAATTTATCTTCTAGAGCCTACCTATATGTTAACTACACGCTTGACCAGTTGGCCTATTGTGCGTGGGTATTTAATATGGGCAACGTGCTTCGATTTCCGCTACTCTATGGAAGATTGTGAAAGTCGGTTGACAGCTTTATATCATCACAATACATAGTGTACAGCCATTTATATTGGTTCCTACCGAATGGATATAGCAAAGTGCCAGAATAGTTGTGCGCACTATAGGCAGGCGGTGCGCCTTGGTATAAGTCCGAGTTGGTCCCACGGTCAGAGTAAGTCGTTTGATAGCGACACACAGACAAGACAACGAACGAAGTTTAAGAAGGCCAACAACACTTTTTCTGAAGATCTATAAAAACCTCTATGAATAAATCATAAATGTGGAACGTTTTGACGTCTTGGAAGGTATTTATTTATTTTTTAAAAATTTGTTAGTGCGATGCTCTTAAAACGGAGCGTTGCATCTGTTTATTTTGTACTTGGGTAGCATTAAAACAAAGAGCAATGTACAGCTGTGTTTACATAACAAAATGATACGATACGACACAGTATATGGGAAACTGAATCTATATTGATCGAAGGTTACTATACCTATTAGTTTAGGTACCGGTACCAAATAGAAATAGCTAGGGCATAGTAATAGAATTCTTTTTTAATTACCCAGTCATCACAGTCAGCAAGTTCTTCATTATTCTAATGAAGCATTAAGCTACACTTTATTATTCTGCTTGATATCATCTGTCACGACAAAGAGCACGAATCTGGTGCCTTGAGCATCGCCTAAATTTTCGTCATCAAGGTGGGGGAGGCCTGATTATACAATGAATACGCTGTGATTACGTTATTAGCTTGTCAGTTGTCTATTGTCACGGCACAATTCCTCATCATCCCACTACTGATTTACGGAGTTCAGATTCGATTTTTACAGAGCATCAACATCATTTACCTATTACAAATTTTGAATTTGCATCAAATATATCAGAATTTTCTTTTAAAATAATTTCTAATTTGATTTAACCTCAGCATATTATGGGTGTATACGTATTAATATGCAGTCCACTATATGGTGTTTAACTAAGACGACAGTCGCGGAACGCGAGTGTATTAATCCGTCTGCTAAGCTGCAGGTCTTTGAGCCCGTGACGCAGACGCATAAATTAAAGCAAACCTCTGAAATTCTTTAAATGAAAAGCTCTTCTCAATTGAAATTGTATCATGGTGAATGGCAAAATCAATGTTCTTTCCAAGTTCTGACTTCATGCGAAAGTAAAGGCTTACGTGGGGCGACACCTAGTTATTCGTCATATTTAGAAATATTAATGATTATTAATATTTTATAAATTCTTTTCATCATATCTTTCCCTCTTCATTATGAATTATTTTACATTGAACGAACAAGGCTAATAGCAATGCAAGCTCCGAAAAAGATGAGAGACGCGTCATTTTATGGAGCCATTTGTTTAATTGAATATATTTTGAATATCATCCGGTATCGTCACCCCATCTCCAAAGGCGAATGAATGATGTCATTGCCAATGGTTTGAACAGAACTTACGAGTTTACTTTGTCAGAAAATATTATTTTTAGAGATTGATATAGGCCTACACTAACAAGTTTTACGTAGATTTGGGTAAAAACAAGGAATTTTCTATCCAATCCTACCATAAATTCAAACTTAAAAGTTCTTAGTTATAAGAGATAGTCTACGTAATCGTTTCAATAAATATGAAAAATATGGGAAGAGCGTATAGGTCTACTTACGCACTGATGTGTATTTTAAGCGACTTTACGATAAAAAATACTGCGCTCAGCAAGGGTAGACATTTACTTAAAGATAAGAATAGAGAAATTTACGTAAAGCATAGTCTCGAATAACAGCACAGGAATTTAATCATACGAAAACAAATGAAAATAGCTGTAGTTTTCAGTATTTTCCTCATCTTCGCTATGATATTAAGGGGTGGAAGGAGTTATCTTTTTTATGATCGAGATATTTTCTCAGGATTCTATTGTTGCGTCTTGACTCTATCAACAGGAAATGGAATTCGAATTTTTTTTAATTATAAAAAGATAAATTACTGTTATCCGTGCGAGGTCATTACTCGCTCCATCTCATAATCAAGAGTAACATTGACGATAAGAAGAGGAAACAAAAACTTTATCTCTTTGAGCGCATGTTGGCACGTAGCGATTTTTTGCTTAATAAGCACACTTGGTATCATTCCCATTAGTACTAGTTGAGGATTTTTTTTCTCAATGCACTTGTGCATATGCAACATAATATCTCTAGAAAAGTTAGATTTTGTGTGCACTTTGAGTCAATGACACTGCCCCCACATAAATATATTGATCGATCACAGCGTACCCAATTAAACACTGTTGATATTTGCTTGGTTGCAGTTGAATTTATAACTAAATCGGACGTTGTATCCATGGCCCGTTAATTGACATTTAGCTCCGGAAATAGAGCCATTCTAGATTAGATTTCCCGGAATTTCACAAGAATCTCTCAAATGGCAAATGTCTTTAAACTTGTTTTCTTAGTTGATGCTGAAGTATTAGGAACAAAAGGAAATTGATGTGTTCAAGCGACAAAGAATCAACGGTATTCCCTTTGGTATTATTACACTATTACAGTTGACGTTCAATTATTCAATAACAAGCGCATCCTGTTCAATGAAGATTGTCAGATTGATAAAATTATTCTTCTTATCCAATGAATATAAAAGATCCAGATGCACTTCGACAGCTGATGTGGATTGCTGCATCCTTTTAAATACTTGATGATAAAATCCAATCTCATTCGTTTACAAAGAAAGGCAGTCCTATACCTAGCCTATATAAAAAAAACCTGAAAAGTATTCAACTATCTGCATGTGTCTGTGTCTCTGTGCCGGTGTGCCCTATAATTAAATGGAGGTGCTGATTCAAATGTATCGTTCGTATGAGCGGTAAATATGATTTACCGCTATACTTTGCAAGTTTGTATTCAATTCGGAAGAAGTGACTTCGTCTTTTGGAACCAGAGAACTCAACTTTATGCCACGATTATTGGATAGGATTTTAACACGCCAAATACATTTGACGTGTACACAGATGGCAGAGAGTTGATGGATCACCGATTCGTCGTCCACGTCGTGATGAATCTTCTTTACAGGCTGAGTGTGACGATGAATATTGATGCCTTTCAGTCATCTGTCCCGTATAGACTACACATATACAATCTTTATAAATAAGATGCGCATTGCTGGTTCTCTTTCTGGCGACGTTCGCTCTTGATTACTTTTCGCCGAAAGAAGGACAGAAACGAATAAGGAACCGAGCATTGACGGAAAAGAAGACAAGGTTTATTGGGAAGAAGAATAAGACCAAATGGCGCTGAAAACTATCGCATTGATACTTGTGTACACTACAGTACCATTTCAGTACAATGCTTGGGAAGGGGGACAGGAGGAGGAGCTGGAACCTTGCATAGCTATTTGTCATCGTCAAGAATATAGACTCGGCAAAGGGGGAGTTTAAAAAAAAAATAGATTGATTGTCTAACCTAGAATTGTTGAAGGGAATACAGCTGGTTCTTTATAGACTACAATCTAACTGGTATAAATAACAGATATTTACTATTCAGTGTAGGAATTGCGGATGAAATATTTGTAATACGAAGTGGATTACTTAATTTCATCTAACCTTGAAGGAAAAAAAGAAAGTAAGATGAGAACAGAACAAACAGTCTAGGCGATAAACTGGTTAGTGTGGACGTAACACATCAATTAATCATATAGTCCGGTCGACAGTTGAAGTATATTTGGTCGTCGCTTTTGCCATCTTAAAGAGTCATAACTTGTCAGCAATCGATTTATGTACGTAAACGTGTAAGAGAAAACTAGTAGAGCCGTAGTAGGTACCATACAGATCAATCAATAGCGCAATATTCGATCATGAGAATGAAACGAAAACCCTTATTTCATCTACGTTTTTTGTTAAAAAGTAGACAGCTACTATTCGGGACCAGATAAATTATTGTTCCTTGTTATTTTTGTTATCAAAAGATATTTGTCGAACGAGTCAGCGAGGGCTTTATCAGATAGCATCCATTGGACCTTCCATTGATAATATAATTTATAAAAAAAGTAAGACGAAGAACGATACTAATGTCATATATTGTAACTGGCCTAACTGGCTATTTCTGCAAAAACGTTTCAGAAATCAATGTTAATTTTATTTGACTAGCAATATTTGTAAAGGTTTCACATTTTCTTTAACTTTTTCTTTGTCAAAATTACAACAAAAAAGGAATAAAAATAAATTGTTTCGTTTGGAATTGGAAATGTGTAGCCTATTAAATCTTTTTTACAACTATAATTTAAGTTTGGTGTTGTAACTTTAGTTTTGGATAAAGAAAACTAAGATATTTTGTGGTGGCACTGACCGGATAAAGACCCGCAATGAGACAAGCTCAGAATGTCGTGATAGTCTTTCGTCGTTAAATCGTATCGTAAAGGTTCGAAGTAGCGAGAAATCGTCGGTAAAATATGTTAAGGATCGGGATTAAGACGGGGAGCAATCCCCAACAACGCCAAACGTTGTTGCTGTACTCCGATAAGACCAAGAGAAGACAAGGTGGAATAACTATTTATTTAATCGATCCGATTTCATTTAGGATCCTGCCTTCTTTGATTAATTTTTTTAGCTACTAGTCAATTAAACAAAAATATAAACTTGTGTTAGGAACTTTGGACTTTGATTGATTAGGTCAAAGCCAAAATTAATGCCTCCTGGAATTGTATTTTAAAACGTATGGCACAACATCTCAATTCCAAAGTAAAATAAAATATAACGTTTGAAATATACATATTGACTAGGACTTTTTTTGTGGTACAGTACAGGCTACATTTTAAAGGAATTATTCTAGGAAAAGGGAATGGAAACGCCCTAATAGGATCGTAATGCATTTTACATACGTAGTTCGAAGACTAAGACTTTGATGGAAGTAGTGAAGCTCATTGAGCACAGTATAGCCTATGAATGATAATTATGTATGACCCAATGGCGTTTTTGTCTATAGGAACATAGTTTAAATATTTCATCCTCCTTAAAAAGTCTGATTCTTTCTGGTTCAGTTCGTGATGCATATTGCATAGTGTTATCAACAGTCTATAGCATTTCGTGCTGGGCCTGTGTAGCTGTGTAGCGTCTACAGCAATAGCCGTAGGGTGTAGTCCTATAATGTCTTTGCCAGCGGTTTCTTCCTTTATTCAATACTCGCTAAAGCGGCTCTTTATTAGGGCGAAGAACACGATACACTCTTGAACAGAAATTTTTTTTTTTTAGTTTACAGGTATCGACCACATCCTTAGAGACTCTCACTTACGTATAGACAGAACAAGCAGCACATGGAATATTTGGGATAACTGTATATGTAGCAATAACCTAACCAACATATTTCAAAGCTTCCCCGCAAACTAGAAAAGACTGTTACTATCGTCTTGAGCTTGACCAATAAAGATAAGTAACTATGTTAGATTATTCTCACTATTGTTCCTTTATAAATTTAGATGTAGCCATGTAGGACATTTCCGTGTCTACTGGATTGTACGCAGTTTCCGAATAGTTTCGAAAGTGCGTGAGTGCGTGAGTATACGTATGTTTCATTAAAAATCCTCAAAAATCTACTAGACTACTACTATGAAATTTCCTAATAATACAGGGTCTAATTTATCTCGTGGCAGTCTTGAATAATTTAAGCTGTCCATTGTGCAACCTTTCGAAAAATAAATTTTTCGTGGTAATGACGAATGATGCTGGTGTTCGAACAATTAAAGAGTCTGATGAGTTACGAGAAAAGAATAATGATTAAACACTTTATGGAGCTATACACATTTATCAATATCTGTACATTGCTGCCTCATTGATTCGTTGTCATGCATTATGTAACCAGGACATTGCATGGCTATATGAAAGTGTAATATTGAAATATAAAATTATATTGCATATAAAATAATTATGTTGTATCTCAACCTTCGTTCGTTTTCATTTACCCATAAAATGGATCGTTTGTATAGCGCATAGAGTGTACACAACTACACATGATAATATGTAGGGATAGACTATAGTAATGAAGGGATAGCCAGGCTATAGCTTGCGTATACATATTAAAGGTAAATGTAATCCGAGATTCCGATAGTCTCTATAACAACTGCTATGCTGAATGTCAGATTTCTAGCATGTCTTGCGATATTGTGTAGTTTTGGTAATAAATACAATCGGGTTCGCGACCACCGAGACGAAGATTGTCAAGCTCCGTCAACTTGTCGGCGTCGACGAAATATCATCTCCTCTTTCTTCTTCCCTTCAAGGCCATACTGCCGCCTCGTCATGTTTTCATAACACGTCTTCGGTCGTCCTTCTCCAGTTCTTTATGTATAGGGCGATACAGTTGTGGATTTTTGCCAGCAACGAGACCTTCACGTCTAGCCAAATACTTATCATCACGTAGGCTTCACTTTTGCTGTGTCATCAAACTTGTAGTTTATTTATCGTCATTAAGTTTAAAGTAAACTCAAATATAGTTCCCACAAATTTAACTGCTTTTAAAGTTTGATTTCTCAGTTTGAACGGATTCATAATTCCGTCAATATAGCCCGATTCAATCATTTCTTAGATTTTCTGTGCAGGATTTATGATACATTTAATAGAATTGATTTTGAATATAAAATATTTGCAATTGTAGATGTTGACGGTCTTTAATAACGGCCATAAGCAATTTGAGCATAGACTGCAGAACCTTTAATGTTATATTCTATTATAGACGCGTTTATAAAAATATAGTTATTAAGTCTATAGGCCGGAAAGTAAAATGAAATTATACTAAGTATTTATTGAACTAAGTAAACATATTAAATAAAAGTCTAAAGTCTGCGAGTATATGTATATAGCTATATATAAGATTAAGTAGATATTATGGTATTCTTTAGAATTAGACGTGCAAGTGTAAATGATGAAAAATGAAAAATCTTGACAATAAATAAGACTCGGCGAGTTCATTGAGATATGGGCAATTTAATATGACATTGGATATTCTGTTGATGAATGAATTCAGAACTTTCCACTGTACTGTATATCTAATCAGTAACCAAGCCCAACAGACAAAGTACCAAGCGTCTGACATTTGATGAATAATACGCTCTCGTAAATTCAGATTAAACCGAAATGGGACAGTGCCGTAGCTGGCTTGTGGCTACTGGAAGACCAGCCGAGTGACCCTTTTATAATGATTCTTAATCCAGACAGAAAGTATTAAGAACCGGTATATATCTACCATCTACTTATAGTTAGTAGAAACCGGAGGGGTGGACTCAGATCAATGCTTTGAACTATATTCTGTGTGCGTTCTAATGGAAGGAAACTGTAGAATATCTCTGTGCAAGTACTGGAAAACTTTAAGCTGCAGAATAAGAATTTTCTGGTGAAATTGACTATCATCCCTTTTTAAGTGTTTGAAATCTGTTGAAAAATAGCAATTACGGCGACGATCTCTTTTTTTTTTCTTTAGAAGGTGCAAAGGTAAAATGGAACAAATATGACTGATGATATAATACTTTCTTGTTCGAATGAAGCCAACATATGACCAAAAGTCTATACTGTACGTGCCTTGCTTTCCGTAGCAAGGACGTGAATTATTTCTTCGAATCTGAAGTCAAAGTGAAGGAACAAATACTACTAACTGAGAAAATATAGTTACACTCATCGTCCCTTCACCACTTCACCAGTGTCCGGTCATCATAAAATACCTTTTCGTTGAACTAGCCTACACCTACCTGTATACGTGTAGGCTACACACATACCTGTACAGTGTCGCTAGACACGAATTACGATTTTGATTTGAAAATATAGGACACAGAATTTTTCTCGGCATCGAGCCCATGTAAGAAAGAAAAGTTTGTGGCAGTCAACCAAGGTCGATATGTATGTATATGTACAGTATATAGCAGTATATATCGAACTGGTTTTGTGGTTTACCTTTGACTGAGATCGAAGACTCTCCTTGCGCCATACTAAGTGTAATCCAGGCGAAAACGAATGTGGTCACGAATCCAACTTTCTTGAGACCAAACCTCGCCTCCGATGTTTCACTTTTACAGGGTTTCAACATGTTTTGTCTTTTAGTATTGTCTAATTTAGTTTTCAAACAGTAGAATTTGAAATATTCGAAAATACGGTTTATATTGGATTCACTCGCATGTCGCTAGCATTAAAGTTTAAGTTTTCCACCAACGACACTTCAACGCACTCGTTTTCTCGGTCGGACGTAATAGGAGTGACCACGGATGTTTACTGCGTCCAAGAAAACTCTGCAGGTACTACGTTAAACGGCCAATCTATTTCCTTTCCCTAGCCGTCACATGTTGAGCGCAATAGGCTTACTTGCAGCAGTGAGTCAGCTGCAGGAGACGTAGAATTCTAGGGTAATGCCGCTTGATCTGTTGCCACTTGCCAGAGCTGTGCGAGTGTAAAGGTGTGATCAAAAGCCAAGTCAAAAGCCGTCAAAAACGATTGTTATCTAATGCGACCACTCAATCCTCGATGGACAGTACCATTTTACATCGCCTGTTCACTATATTCTTCATGTCTTTGCACGTTCTTTTGCTGAAAAAAAAATGGGTAATCAAGACGCAATTTTTCGCAATTTTCCGCGTTGTCAAGATTTGCGATATGTACTGCAACACTATTTGTTTACCAGTCTATTGAATGCTAAACTATAACACCAGCAAAATTTATTGGTATTTAAAAAAAACAAAAACAGGTCAACTTAAGCCTACCGTCATATGGCTCGCTGTAAAGGGACCAGTAGCACAATCAGAACTGAGTTAGTCATCCCAGCTGCTTCTACTGCGAAGGGCTCCAGGCTCCTAGAGGGGGATTCAAGCGCAAGCGCTCTCATATTCCCTTGCATCGCTTATATAGGCAGCGATGCGACCCACATGCCAACAGGGCTGCAAATAATTTTCAGTCTATCTGTTTATGTATTCCACTATTGGAAATTTAATAGGGATATCACTTAATAGGAGAAGATATTCGGCATTCTGCAATACAACCAACAACAGCTTAAATATTCGCCTTCTGACATCAAGCAAACGAAAACTTATTTCATCGTAGATTACACAAAAGATATCGGACATTCCGTACATCCTAACCTATGCGTCAGTTCAAGCTGACTCAGTGACTCTGGCATTTCATGAGAAAGAACCTTTGATGAAGTTGAAAAAAAGAAAAGAAAAAAGTACGCGACTATAAAAAGAGAAGTAATTTCACCGTGTCCGAGTGGCAGTGCTTCGGGGGTGCACGGCTGTCGCTAATGCGCTGCGTCTTTTTACAATTTTTCCATTTCCCTTTCTTTCTTCTTTGCCGGGATTTAAGCACATGAGTCCTTCAACCTTTTATTGTTGAATAAAAAACGCGTCGGTGATAGCAGCCAATCTAGACTCGACATTCGTACGAGATGCGAAATGAGAGAAAACACACAAGTCACATCATGTATTGCACATTTTGTTTCCGATGATCATCACTTGACTTGTCTTTCGTATCACTGTAAATGATCTCTTGTGATCTTCTACTATAAATACTGGTAACATACGTATGATTCTAGCATTTTCCTGTCTTGGGGGTAGTTATTTAAGGACTCACCAATTGCGACTGCTGCGTCTGCGTATCCATGCCAACGTTGGCTCAATTATTAGTTTATTAGCAGTTAACTTTTGTTATTACTTTTAAACGGCTGTAGCACGGTGCTAATTGCACAGTTCAAAAATCGGAAAAAAAATCCATATAGTGTTCAATTAAGTACAGGAATGGAGTTTGAAGGCTATACACAGCTAGTTTTTGTATTTACGGCAGACAAATTCATGATTTTGCGTAAAAATGATATCATCGTCATTCGTTGACTATTTCAGTATAATAGCAGTTTTGAAAAATCATTTTGAAATTGAACTTTGTGAATGCTTCCAAGGGACCACGGTAACAACTTACCACCATCCAAACTGTCTACTTTATTAGTCTGGTACTCCGCCATTTTCCTTCTCGCCCTGACAATTCATGATAACCGAGCCGTTCCAAAGCCAATCAATCAAAATAGCCATGCCATCACTTAGAGCTCTATGTATAATATGCGCACAGAGCGAGTGGAATCAACGACTGTAACAACAACAAGGGGAGAGAGACAGTGAGGCGGCGGCAGCTGTAATCTCGTCTTGCAGCCACTTGATCTTTTGACGTCATCATGTATTATGCGGCACGCTAATAGGATATAGCAGCTAATTGTTAATTATGTTTTCAAATCAAATTAGATCGATATGAATTCATCTATAAAACAAAAATCACACAAACAAAAATTGGATGGAACGCCAGTAGTTTTTTAATATCATTTTCACAATAAATATCAAATCGCATTTTTTAGATAGTGTGGGCGGTGCGGGCCTAAATATTGAAGACGTTATCTACCTAATTAAAAAATTGTTTCAATATTTGCTCTATACCAGCAGGAGATCCATCACAATCAATAGTTGTCACATCTAATGATAGTTGGGACTATGCACTAACAGATTCGCTTGTTTGTTTCTTTATGAGTATTACAAAATGAGCATTAAAAACGCACATCTCAGCTAGGACATTAATTCGAAATTTGTAGAAGCTCTTTTGTGCGGTTTCAGATTCAGCAGCTGCCAATCATTATTCTTTTCTTTTTTATGTTGATGTTATTTCGCAGTTGAAAGAGGACAACAACGTTGGCTACTGTTAACTTCCGCTAGTCCGTTAACAACCACTTCTTTTTCAAGTACGTACCATACGCAGCTGACCTGTATAACGCTGCTTGATCAGACAGAAAACAGTGCTGTACACAGGCTGTACAGAGCTGTTAATGTCACTTTACTTCTACATGGAGTAACCAGAGTGTCTGAACTCCAGATTCACAAAATAGAAGTCACCTTTGATGACAAAGAACCAGTTTTATTTAATATTGTCATTGGAATCAAGAGAGGCAAAGAAATTTATTAACCATGAAATAGCCTAGTATTTGCCTTAAGTCATAACTCATAGAAGTGTGGGAATCAGGCTGTATTTGAAATATCGTTTGTGTGTAAACCGAGCGCACTAGACTATAAGATGGTACATTATATGTCTTTTTTCGATTTGAAATTTGCAATTCAAATTAGGAATGTGTCAAACAATGCCAAAACTAACTATAAAATACAGTAGTTCTATCTATGCTGCATGTCTTTATATTATACTGCCATTCTTATTCATACGTATTTTCTTTCTCATTTTGTTTTTCAATAGCATGGCGTACCGACACTGAATAAAAATAAAATAGACGAATTAAAAAACAAAATTCATTTGATTTTTGTTCTTTTTGGTTAATTAGGCTAGCCCTGCGTATACAGAACATGGGAATAAAGCGATTACTAATAAATAGCTATTGGGCTCTCTTCTCCAAAGTTTAGGAGACTATGACTCTATGAGACAGGACGAGCAAATATCTTATATAACGGCATATGTACTATATCTGATAAGGCGGTATACATTTGACATTTGTACAACTACTACTGTCGCCTTCACGTTCACCCTGAAGACTTGGCAATTTGTACAATTGTTTGGCATTCAGGAAGCATGTATTCCTCCAACGTCCCACGCTTATTCTGTCTGAACATCAATAGAATCTCGAATATATTTCTCAATACATCAAGGACGTTATTATAAGAACCCTATAGGTAGACTAGGCTACATCGGAGTGATCGGACCAATGCCAATGCCATGCAATAGTGTTTTGTGTTGCCATCTACATCAAAATAAACCCAAATACTTTACTGAATGACTGAAAATAAGAAACCAAGACCAAAAGATCCAAATATTTCGACATTGTGTATAGGTAGCGATCAATGCGTATTTAATCGTGTACATTGAAAGCTCTAGATGAATTTGTTGTTTATAATCGCATAGAGAGAACTCCCTTCCATCGCGTTCTTAAATATCTAGGCCTATAGCATTATTTTCTTTGATTTTCTTTTTGAATGGGATTTCTGAAGGCCTCCGCCATCATATTCTTTTTTGTCTTTTTTCTTTTAGGCCTATACCGGGACTTGTACGCGGTACCGTACTCGAGTCTCCTAAATTGTATGCGTAGAGTGAATTGTGTAAGATGTATTGTTTCTTGACGGATGACGACCATAGGGTATGTTGCGAACGCGACTGAATGCGTTCGAATGCGTTCGAATGCGTTCGAATGCGTTCGTTCTCTGTAGGCTATAGATACTTTTGTGCAGCGGCAAAGAGTGGTGCTGCCGCAGTTATTTTTTGATTTCGCTGAAAGGGGAGTACTGGATTTGATTCGAAACTGGCAAAAACAGAGTCGTTTCAACAAACGTATATACTACCTGCCCGCTCGATAGCCAAGTGCTCCATAGGTAGTTTTTCTTCCTTTCTGTTGTGATTGCTTTTCTCTGACAGTTGGTAGCACTCCCCGTCTCTAACTATATTGCAAGCAATATATATCTTAAGCAATACTAGAAAATGCCAAAATGGCTACTAGACAGCACAGGAGAGCCGAGACAAATAAAATATACCGCATATGCCGTACAACATAAGAGCAAGGCTGAAAGTATAACTGGTTTCCATGGTCATACAGTGCACATCGGTGCACATATAGGACAAACTACAAATCAGCATACATTTTCAGAGTAGGTATAATACGGTACCTACAATATAACGTTGCAAGAAAATTGTGGCATATGGACTTGCGCTCTTCTTTTTTATTTTCCGTTGACATTGATCTCATCAGCTTATATAGCCTACAGCTCTTTATCTCAGTCAGTTCTATATATATGTGGAAGTAGCTGTATAGGAATTGGGCTGTGAAACCGACTGTCTCCTGGGTGTAGTCCCTTCTTTCCGACGTTGTGACGTTGAAGCTTCTTTCACTCATTTTAAACAAAAGAGACTCCTGAATTGCTGAAGGAGCAAACAAAAGAAACAGACAAACAGAGAAACCCGGCTGCTGGATTGTTCAATATGCACAGAAGCTTGTGAACGATGCAACATGGAAGAGAGAAATAGGCAGGAAAAATATCCAGGAAAAAGAAGGAAGCCATGCCCGACTTTTCTCTTCTCCTCTTGATGGTTTGATGGAACATGCAAATTTGCTTGATTTACAGAGCCGCACCGGTTGGCGTCCCCCACCCTAGCTGAATGCTGCCATCATCATATATACGGAGCAATGTTGCTCACACTGCTGCGTACAGCAACTACAGCACCGTCAAAAATAGAAGACAAAGACCAATCAGCCAGTCGGAAATCCATTGGGAGTGCATGGGGCTATGGAAATTTTGATGAAAAAATAGCTCCGCATACTTAGGCTATGAAGAGCTAAAACGTTTTGTCAGCATTAATGTACCAACGATGAAGAAGAACGTTGTGTAATTTATTGTCGTCTACTTGTCTACTGTCAATCGTGTGGCATGTGGCCGATTTCACTATTATACCGGTAGTCCACTATAGTCACTCATCATCGTCGTGCCTATGTCATTCATAGGCATCAGGTATGGCGGTAAATTCAAATGCACTTGCACAATTTGAAATACAGATTCAATTTGATCATGTGGAACTAGTACAGTCAAATGAATTCTAAATTATTGTTTTCTGCTACCAAAGAAAAATTTCGAATTGACTTATTCTAATTGTTGCTGCCACTGCCAGCAACATTGTGTATAGTCAATAGACGCACATGGCCTCCAGCATACAGCACTTGTATCTCCATCCATTTTCTGCTTGATTCTTTTTAAAGGTATTTGACGTCATGTCGGCATATACAATACTTCAGAGTTGGCCATAGATTTCCGCTGTATAAGGTTTCTTCGGCAGTCGACAGCTTGCAGTAGTCACGTAACATATACTTAGCCTACACATAATACTCATATGAGCCGTGTCGGATACACGTCCACAGTCCAGGATTTCATCAACAAATAGACAAGTTTTGCACAAGGTACAATACGTCTATGTAAAAAAAAAAGAGGCGGGAAGAAATGGCATCTTGTCGAGCTAACATTCGACCCGCACTCTACCTGATTTGAAGAGCGCACGACACGTTACAACTCTCTGTTTCGAGTCTCGACTGTCTCGTTTCCATTGTCAAATGTTGCATGGCGATTTATCAGTTATGTTTCACTTATTTAAATGCATTTTTTCCTTTCTTTTCAAACTTCAAATCGGTATCTAGGTAAGCAGCATTGAATGCATTTTCTATATAATAACTGAATATCCAAGTTCTTTCTTAAGTTTCAATTTTAAAATGCGGATACCGTAGTCTATTATATAATAAGACAACTTTCTTGGTTTATTCTGATGGATCAGCTCGATTTTCGCAAACTACGTAGTTTTACCTCTGAATAAAGAACGCACCAACATGGACGTTACGTCTGCTGCATCAACTAGTGCAGTGTGTGTACAGTACAGTACACAACACACATATAAATATGGGCGCTAGTTGTACAGCATAATATTTGATAAAAGTGGAATAAAAACACGCACGTTACCGATTCAGCGATTTGATAGTCTGATAGGGTGGTAGTTTCCGTTCGAAAGTTGACCCGAGTTTTTCGCTTCTTTCGTTCTTACACATACACACACACACCACAACGTCAAGTTTACGGATTGCATATACAACTCGATGGATGAATCGTTCGTGACTTCATTTTGAAATGTAGCATTGTAGCTGTGTTGTACGGTACATATTATATACAGTATAATGTATATCCTAGTAAATAGGTCATTCAATCTTTGAGCTTTTGTGATTTCGTCATTTCCCGCTCTGCCATCAGGTGATGCGGCATCCTCCCCCTCCTCCTGTATACACGCGTCTCTAGTAATCGAGAACTATTGAACCGTATGGGCATAATGGTATATGTATTGTTAAGGTGGTACAGAACGCACGTCACCGTGTACGTCGTCACGCCAAATGACAGTTACATACACGTAATCATTGCAGAGGGCTGGCACGCGTAAAATAAGGCAGCGTTTCCAAGGGTGCCGGGTAGGCTTCAAGCCAAATAGGTCCCGTGTACAATGGATGTGTTGGGTCAACCTCGTCGCGCCAAATACCTGTATTTGATTGTAGAGATTGTACTTGTAGATTTGACAATTTGTTTGAAATATATAACATTTTTTTAAAAGTTGATATTTTTAAAAATAGGATTTTGCCTTTTGGTAGGTAAATGTCTTTCGTCACAGCTCCTTTTTCCACTACTGGCGCCACGAGCACATCGTCTCCCAACAGATACTCTGTCAATATAAAATGAAACTAAATTCAGTTGACACTTGGAAATATGACAAATGATTGATAACATTCGAGAAAAAAAATTGTATTGCGCCGTATTAAAATACCACTTGGAAATAAATAAAAAAAAAATCGAATTTGTGTATGAAAAAATGCTATTGCATTGAGCAGACAGGATGGAAACGGTAATGCCTATGACGTATCTTTCGAGAGTAGCAGTACTACCAGTACATGTACTGTATTAAGTTACAGCAAGTGTCATCATCATCTATTTGACAGTTTCACTTACTTTGTGTGGTGGAGACGGAGACTAGTATTAGGCCTACAGTCATCGTCCCACGGATGTCCGACGTGTTAACGTTAAAAGAACGACTGAAACCAACGAAACGCGGTTGAAGAATTTATGGTTAAGAGAACCATCGCCAGGGTAGCTTTGGCATTTAATTCAATATCATATTGCCCGAATGGGATACATGTAATGCGCTCATTGCGTCGTCTTGGACGTCACTATGTCTACTTTTTATCATTCAGTCGAGTGATAGCGTCAGAGCTGAAGTGATTGACTGCGTGCGTGAAGGCAAAAAGAGAGAGAGCTAAGGGAAGAGAGTGAAAGAAGACTAGAAGAGTGATGTTGAAAAAGGAGGAAGACAAGAGGAAAGAGCAGCCAAAAGATGACGGCTGCATAAGTGAATTGACGATCATCTGTTGACGGCGAATGAAGGGAGAAAGAAAAGAGCAAGAGAAAGAAAGATAAGAGAAGAAGAAGAAGAAGAAGAAGAAGAGAAAAGTTGACGGCGGTTTTAACGTCGGTCTCTACATAACACTATTTAGCTAGTTCTAGTCATCTGTGAAACTAAATGCAGACTTTTTCTCTTTCTCTTTCTGTGTGCCGAACAGGGAACTTCCTTCATCCCCGGATATTGCTTGGTACAAAAGAATAAAGAGCAACTGACAGATATATAGATATCCAGAAAGAAGAAGAACGAGTGACGGAAAAGAAAGACACTATATAGACCCCTATAGTGAGGAGAATGGAAGAGACACAAAGACAGAGAGACAGCACTCTCTCTCTCTATTGTGACGTCAACTACTCGAAATATGTATAGCCTATTGGCCTATACGTACCCACTTGTAAATAAATAATCTAAAGAGTTAGGAGTCTACAACATATAGGCGATATAGCATATGATATCACCTGACGGCATGATGTAGATACTTGTTATTACTTATCTAGATGTGATCAAATGTAGTCCGGCTGCTAGATAAGGCACCTAGTACCATAGCAAACAACTGTATACACTATACACTATACACTATACCCTAGGCAGTATTGCAATTGCAATAAGATGGGAAACTCTTTTTCCGAGTCTTTTTCATTAGCTGACAAATCAGTAATGTGTTGCCATTATTGCCTTAGACTCTCATTCTATTCGTATAGTTATAGCGGCAGCTTGTCATGAGTCATGGCGAAGCAATAAGCTTGCCCTGAGATTAGGCTATTGATCGTCGTCGTTCCATTTACACAGATCCAAATATTATTACGCGCAACGAGTAACGTGAGAGTTCGCTTTGTTTCAAAATAAAGTCAGCCAAAGCAATCCCTTCTGTAGACTGCGATATATAACGATGGAAAATAAACAGTAGCCAGTAGGCTAGTTACTATACGATCTAGTCTAGGCCTACATATGAAAATGATACTTTTCGTTCTTTTTTTAAATTTCAAGTGTGCGCAAACAAGGCGTAAGGAAAGGAGTACAGGTTACCTGAATCGATGGTCTGGGCAGTGGAGTCTGTAGGATCGATCCACCAAAGTGGCCGATTGATGGGGTAGCCGTTGGTTGTGGCTTGACGAGCCAACGCGATGATTAGTGGTGAATACTGGTAATGCAAACTCGTCATTCTAAGTGCAATGTCGACTACCTATACAAAAGAAAAGAATAAGAGCATATCAGCATGAAATTCTCTTTCAAGTTGGGCATCTATGTCGATGTATAAGTCGTCATCACATAATCGTAAAGTTCACGAGTTTCAATTTCACGACGTAATGCGCAATCGACTCGCCAATTTCAAGCTTTTCGAGAGTTATATCACATGCTGAAACGGGCGTCATTTTTGTCAGTTAAAAAGTGAAAACGTCAAATGCGGTTCAATGTTGGTACTCCGTCTGTATAGTTTGTGGGTACATGATGACCGAGTTCTGTGCTGAATTATTATGAAACCATTTTTAAAATCAGTTTTTGTAATACGGTACAAGCCTATAGGTTCTATGAATTTATAAATGTTGGGTTTTTGTTTTAGTTGACATTATGATAACTTGTTTCTACTAGACTAAAAGATAAATTGAATTGTTATCTCATTATCTTATTTTCATAAATAATAAACTGAATTCACCGAACTATACATACTGTAGTAGGAACTGCCATTTGCAAGTAGCCTACTTTAGTATGTTTTCTTTATGTAGACGCCCCGGGGAGGAAGGAAAGCAACAAGTCTGACGCCACATCAGCACCGCATTGTCTTACCTTACCACATGTGCACTGTGCCCTGTAAAGGCCTAGGACATGAAAGTAAGTCTTTGCAATAATTATAGTGTCGTTTGAAGTTCAAAGATCACTTAGTTCAACGTGCAATTTGTACGAGACCAAACTGAGGCAGCTTAACGAGGTTGATGTGCTCAGCTCACTCCAAGCTCTGCACTCTCTGACTCCCATCCTTTGGCCAACAGGATAGCCTAATGCGATCGACTCCTTTGCTTTTGAGGCTCTTTTGAGCTACTGAGTGACTTTCTCGTCGCTATCGCAGCCACTTTCACATTATAAGGAGCGTACGAGGTTGGAAAAGATTAAACGAGTAAATAAGGAGAAAGAGTTAAAGAAAAAAAGAACGTCAAGCTCCTAACGCTTTCAACTCCATCGACTTTCTCTGTACGTGCGCCTCTTTTGCGCGGCACTTGCTACTATTGTTAGAGAGTGTGTATAGTTGTGTACGAATCTGTACAGTGTGTAGGCTACAGTCTACAGTACACTGCTGCAACCTCTGAGTATAATCGCATCGTGTTTTGCATTACCAGCCTCACTTTCTTAGCACTTTATACTGGGGTCACGTATTGCTGGAGCCTATCTATGCACACACTTGAACTCTTTTCTCAAGACACATCACTTCTTTTGTCGTGTCTCAAATAACCAGATGTGTTGGCTACATTATACACAGCATCCGCACCATAAAGCACACAAGAGTTCGCTTTTTCCCATCAAAAACTTTAACAGGCCTATTGTCTTTCATTTTTTTTAAATATTTTGTAAAAAGCCTTCATGTTACGAAAAGTATAATTTAACTAGGCCTACGCGCATACGCACTAGGCCTAGTTCTATTAAGCTAATTATTAACAATTGCTTTTATGATCTACCATAAAATCTTTCATTCCTTTATATAACTAACATTCTTCTTCTGCAGCCCATAGAAAAGTTTCACGGATTGGAATCATTTCAAGTTTCGTTATTTTAAATAACAAGTCTAAGATAAAGAAGGGGTTTTCATTTTTTCAACGTCACACATCACACGTCAATATTTACACGCAAAGATTGAATCAACTTCGTTTAAACATGTTTTGATGCATGCCAATAATGAACAAGTGAACTTTAATTATTATATCATCTCGTCATTTTAAATTGAGGGGAAAAAAACACATTGCGGGAATATTACATCATGAGCTTTCAATGCTTGTCAACCAAACGATAAAATCCGTCAAACCATCGAATTACGTGTGTATAAACACACACGTAAGGAAGTTTTCTATGATGTTACGGTATTATACTGAACACGATGAAGAAATCTATATACGTTTGTATGTTTAGTGACGAAATTGAAAAATTTGAAAGAAAACAGAGAACCCCAGAGAGTTTATTACTCCGATGGAAAGAGAACCATGTTATTATACCGGTGACTATCCTTCTCAAGTTCTCATTAAGATCACCGTATATATTGTTCGATGTGTAGAGTGGTACGTATAATCAACCAAGGTGGTACTTGAGCAGCGTCGTCTCATCTGAGGGCTGCGACATATAGTTCCGTGTCTGTATTTCACTGAGGCAGTGGCGGGGGTCTCTGCTACTCAATAGAAAATTAAGTAAAGGTATCCATGTCATCTTTTGGGTGGAACCGCGACATCATATCAACGTCATTACCGGTATATGCCGCCACTGATAACGAGTGGATCGAGCCTCATGTTATAAATTGCCACTTCTAATTTGTCAAAATAAAAAGGAGAAAGTTGTTGAGAACGAGCAACCACTTTTTTCTTGTTACCTTTGTCCACTAGAATAAGTGGGATCCAATTAGGATTCCCCAACCCAAGAGATGCGCTATTTACGGAGGGGGAGGAAAGAATATTAGGATGGATGTGGAAGAGGCCTACACACACTTGTGAAAAAGGAAGAAGCAACCGAGTTATACTTGGTCCAGAGTTTAGACTTTAGACGCATAAGAGAATCCCAAATAATAATGTGTATGCCCTTACTACGGTAAGTGAAACGAAGCAAAAAGAAAGTGGAAACGAGAGCGAGCCTGTATGGTAAAGTAGTAAGAGAAGCTAGGACCTAGGAGCGGCATCAAGACTTTCTTATTCTTTGGTTTGATACTTTGATCCATGTTGTACAGTCTAAGTTGTAACGGATCACTCGACCAAGTCGAAAGAAGACGGAACAACCGCTAGCGCTGTAGCCTTCCGACCGAGCTCAGCTAGGCTTTCTATTTTTCTTCTATGAAAAACTGATTCCGACTACGAGGGTGGTGGTGTTCAACCGCATGCGACACAGCCAACTCGCCTCGTCTGGTCTCCATAGAAAACGGAGATGAGCTGTCGCGTCGTCAGCACGAGTTGGCAGCTGTTCGTACATCAATCGTATCGCTGTTCTGTTCGTATATATATTATATAGAATATAGATTTCCATTGCATGCACTCGGGTTCAGAAGAACGGCACTAATACTTCTATAGACGTGCAAAATAAAGAAAGAAAAAAAAAGAAAGAAAAGAGAGAAAGAAAGAAAGATAGATGGAAAGAAAGAAAGTGAGCGAGACAGATATGCGTCAGTCCATTGCTGGAACGAAATCGAGACGACGGCATAGATATTGAAGATTCCACCGAAACTGATGAATACAGCATACTAAAGTCTATTATATATTAAAGGTTTCACACACACACACACACACACCTCGACACACACGTACACACTATTGGAATCCTAGCAGAGAACATTAGGGTGGCATTAGAGCTATAACATATCCCATTCATAAACGGAGGGAGAGCATTGGGATACATTTAGAATAAGCGTCTTATATCCAAGTATACATATCCGTTATGGCCACAGCTCGTTGGCTGTATGATCTGTATCAGTTTGAGGACCTTCTACACGAGTCTATGACGCCATATATACAGTACAGGACTAACCTGACTGACTGGATATCAAACTGACCCACAAAGCCAAACGGAAGTATTGCGCTCATGCCGGACAACCGTTCGCAACGTATATAGCAGCACTGACTAGTCCCTACACACTTATGTATCAGCCTATCAGCCAATGTTGTATGATGTATAGACTGCAGTGTCAACAGCGCGAAAAGGAAGAAGGACGGGTAGAAGGCGACGGGCGACGCCTATACTACACTAGGCTCTACAAGGCAGTTTGTGTTATATTCAACTATGGAGCTATTGTGTCGATAACAGTTTCGTGCTGCTGGTAATGAAACGGAGGGTCCCACGTTTTATGAACTTCATATACGGCAATATAGACAAAGGCTCTATGGGATCTATAAGATTGTAGACACTAGTAGGAAATGGAGTATATGTACAGTACCTCTAAGTCGTAGTCCCAAGGGGTAAAACTGAATTGCATCGTCGGCATAAAAACATTGGCCTGCATCCAGCGAACGAACAACTCTTTTTCAGGCAAAAGTGTGTTATAGCCGTTACCGCCGATCATGTCCGGAAGAACAAATGGATAACCTTCAATACCGAACTGGAAGAGGGTCGGAATGACTGTGGCCTATCATCATGATTTAAAGTCATTTCATTTTTTATTTTTTCATGACGTGAATGCATTTCAGTAATTAAAATCCATTTAACTATTGTAAAATAATACATTACCAGTCCGTTGGCTTTCCCCCACACGGTGCTCTTGTCCAGCATGCCTTCCACCAATCGAGTTTGATTTATTACGGTATTGTAAACACATTTTGACAATAATTACGAGTATATATGGGAATGTCCTGAGCTGCCCAACCAATTCGCACCTCGGTCATGCCACCGAAGCGTTCCATTGTTCTCACGTAAGCCGTTGAGTAGCCGTTTGGTGTGGCGTTAGCTGCTAATCGCTGAGAAAAATCGAATCCATTTGGAAGCCAATTTGTTTCCCCTGCATCAAACTTTTAAATCAATAACAATCAGAAGAGATAAAATAGGGGGCCTAAATAATCAAATATTGAATAACTCAAAAAACCTTAAATCCATCGAAACCATAGTCTGTTTTTATTTTCATAATGCGCGCCGACCACCAATCACCGGAGCTTGGTCGAGTGAAATCAAAATAGCCGGCCGAATTTCCTTGCCTATTGCAGAAAGGATTTGTTTTTAAATTTGTTTTTTTTTCAAGTCATTGAATGGCTAGAAATGTAATAAATACCACCAGCTGGTTAGCGCGGGTATTCCTGTAATTTGACATTGTTTTTTGTTTTTTAATTATGCTTTGAATGTTTTTTAATTTTTTAAAATGTAGGCTATTACCATTGGAATCAGATACGACGTGCTGACTTGCCTCCGCAAATGAGGAGCATTCCATATTGATAAAAGGATGAATCCATAGTGTTACTCTAAACCCCTAGACGAACGAGTTGTAAACGTTGTTCAAGTAAAAATGGGTAAACGTGTATTGGACGATGATGATCATGACGAAGACGCTATTAGACGTGATCATTGATTAGGTAACTATATCCCAGTATTGTTCATTACACCATACAAAGTTTGATACTTCTCTGTTCGAATAGTGGACAGATGACTGAGAAAAAGGTGAAAAGATACCGTCAACTTAGTCAAAGGTAAAGAGACACGTATAGCGACGGCCAACTTTCTGGCTAGTCTAACTTCTCATATATTTTGAGTATAGAACAATATGGATGGATATGGATAACCGTTTTGGGTCAATGGGCATCGCAGAGTCTTTTGATTGACGTAGCCATTATTAAAGGAAAGAAAGAAAAAAAAAGCAAAGCGATAGAAAATAATTGCAGACAATATGTATGTTGTATACAGTATATATGCTGTCAGACATTAGATTGGAAGACTGCTGGGAAAAGTTTCGGAAGCATCTGCACGGTTGTCTACGAGAGGGAATGTAGGAAAAGAAGGTCCGTGATAGCGTCAGCCGCCTGTCCGATTCTATTGCTATTACTCTGACTCTGCGCGTGTTTCTTTGCCTCCTTCGTGTTATCTCATTACGCTGCCAAGTGTATTGTAAAGGAATCTCCAAATAGCCTTTCGCGGCTCAACTTGAGCTATAGTATAGAATCACTTGGACCACATAGAAAATAGAAGAACCAGAGTGAGCTGATGGATTACCAGCAACAGTCCCAGAGAAAGGAAGAGAGCGCAGAGACGGGAGATGGAGGAAAGGGTGTGTTTACAAAAAGAAAGAACAACAGTGCACTAGCACCAATGCACTGCACTTACAAGTTAACGACAATACACAATAGGAATAACTCAATATTCCCCTCTTCATCAGCCCGCGTAACCATACTGCCACGCCCGTTCACGCAAAAGTTGAGATGTAGACCAGCAACCCTTTTGGTGTTGGACTGTTGGTTAGCTGTTTCATTGGACTGGAATCATCAAAGTTCGTTCCCCAGCAAGAGTCTCAACTAGATTTCTCTTTTAAAAAGCAGCAGTTCTCTTGCTTTTTCTCCATCTTTCTCTGTCTCCAGAATAGTACCGGCTCTTTTCTCTAGCGCATGTTGCAGCTGTTCTTTCATGGCTTCTTCGCGGCTTTATTGTCCAGTTCGAAAATGCGACCAACAATGACGCCCACAGTACCGGCGGTGTGTAATAGTACGTTGTTTCTCTGGACCTTCAAAACTTTGAAGCTCGACATTGGGCTCTCTCTCTCTCTCTACCACGACAACTGTCGTCAAGAGAACTGAACCTAACCAACCACCAATCCGCCAGTCAATTGTGTCATGACGACGACGATGTCTTCAAGGGCATGTAGTCGGCCATCGATCGACCGAGAGTCGCAAAGCAGGGCAAAAGCCGGACGGAAGCAGTGGGTGGGGTTTTTTTTTTAATTTTTTCTTTCAAGTGATGGCTCCTTAACGAATAACGATTCTATAACATTTTTTTTTTGCAACTGTATACCAGGCAACTATAATTGTCAAGGAAAGGTATACCATGACATTTTTGTGTTTGATATTTGAATTTCGGCCCTCTGGTTTTTTCAAAGGACACTAAAGAGTAAAAAGAGAGTAGTATTGATTCGTACTTGGTTGTGCAGCTGATTAACCATTGCGGACGGGTCGGAAAATTTGCCCGCGTCAAATTGGTGATCACCATAGCTAATAAAAGTATAGTTATGATAATACTGAATGTGTAACAAAATAAAAAAATCTTTTTGCGCTCACCAGGACTCCCATCGATCATCGATTTCTAGTTGACTGTTGTTGAATCCATATTGGAGGATTTGCTCGGCGAAAGAGAGAACGCGGGCTTGATTGACGAGTGTCTTATATCTCGCCCAAGTTGACCTTATAAGTCACCAAGTATACATATACAAAAAACATAGACAATTAATCAATAAACCATGTAAAAGTACTACGACTTTTATTTAGACTTTATTCAGACCAGATCGGATGCTCGAATATTCGTTCATCAGGGATGTTGCGTGGTTTGGACCAAAAGTTTTGTGACAAAGCCAGAAGGTGCATTGATTTGACGTCGCTCGTCGTGCAGACGGTGTAGCGCAAACCAAGTTCCTCATCGACACTTGGCGCAGGATACGGAAAATCATAGCGAGACTTGAGGCAGAGCCGATGATCACCTGAGCTGTTCCAACTGACGAATAGAGGATTTTCGCGCAGCGCGTTTAAGCCGAAACCATCAGTGTTGATCCAGTACGGTTCAAGGACACCGGCAAAGTCATTGTGGAAGAAATCTCCCGTCACGTAAGGGACGTCGGGTCGGCCTCCATCTCCCATCAGCGATGTATCGCCATCGATGGGCCAGCCCTGATCGAATACCTCTCCTCCACCATACCAGTGGGCTTCACCCATGTCGAAACAGTCCTGTAAATAACAGGCCAAATTGAAGATTAAAATATGTTATACACCAAGTTATACACTGCCTGCAATAGCCAAACTGCATTCAATCCGCTCTTTCTATTCGCATTTCCGTTCAAATGAATTCTAGGAAATGTTGGAAACTCGTCGTGCAAACTGGACAGCAGAAAATCAGAAATAGACGATGTGCAGTAGCTCTTTTTTTGTGTGTAGCATAATATACATCTCATCGGTCACTGCTTGGCCTTTTGTTGGTTCGTATGGAAAATGCTTTTAAAAATGGAAGTCAATTCCTGAGCCAGCAATCATTTAGAAAGCCATCTTGAAATCAGGACTTCATCCATATGCTAATGTGAGACGCAGAGGGGGTTGGGTTCTTTGGTACATTGCACAACATTCTTTGAAAAGTTGTCAATAGGGCAGCGAATTCTTTTTTTAAATAACGAATCGAAAATTTACCGCCAAGGAGTCAAATTGGCTCTTCCATTCAACAAAGTGGCACTGTCCATCGGCAGTAGGAATTAGTGACAATGAGGCCATAGTTCCGAAAGTCCAACATAAACCGACTTCGTCACAAGGCTCCGGCGGTGGCAAATCGGAAGGAATGGAGCCGGATCCGAGTTCGCCTATTAGCTGCGCTCCTACACGTTAAATTAATTATTTTTATTTATTTTTTTTTTTACAAACACACACACATTGTGACGAATATAGGAGGTATTAAAATGCTAGAGGAAGTCACAGACCATTTCAATAAAAGCCCGATATTACTGCTGCAGCGTATAGGCCTAGTATACTCCGGCAATTCCATCAGGATGGCCACCATAATCCGACCGTATACGTATAGTCGTATACGTACGTACAGTATATTCCATACCGAACGTCAAGCCCAGCAGGCAACGTAAAAAGAGGAAAGGCTTCCAAATAAACGGGGTATGAAATATAAACGGATCAGGAGAAAAGAAGAAAAAAGAGGATTTGATTTCTGGCTTCTTTTCCCGCCGACATCTTTTCTACAACGCTGTTTCCTTATTTATTTCTTTTTTGCTTTTAAGTAACATTTATTTTTTTATATTGTGCGGGTAGTTTCTCTATTATGATCCGATCTCTCAATGCTGCAGCTTCATGGCAAACTAGACTAGACGATGACTCTATAGTCTATACAAAGAAATATGTCATAAATAAAAGACAATCCCACATTCGGCGTTGGCTGGCTCGACGCTGAGCCAAAAGCATCATCAAAGAAAGATTGCAGTTCCGGGTTGGGATATTAGCCGACAGCATCCTAACCAAAGCAAATTCGCTTGCTCTTTCTACGTATCTACGTATCGGTTTTGACTGCATGCTGTTTGCTGCTGTTGCCTTTGCTGCTTCAGCAGTTGCGTCGTTTGATGAATGACTTTTGCTACATGGGTCCGCACTGGTTGACTGATGAGTTGCTGCCTTCCTGAAAACGTATCATCTCTTGACATCGGACGCAATAGTGGTGTCCATTCCAAAAGTAAATACGTTTCTTTCTTTATTTCTTTGATCATAGAATGGATATAGACATTTGCATTTCAACTTTGTTGCATAGCTCGGCTTTTTCTCATCCGATCAGACCATTTCAATTTCGTCATTCGATTGACGTCTACTGCCTTGCGACCGCGTCTGTTAATACATCTTTCATAGACCTTAGCATAGAATGCCTTGCAGACTGGGCATCTACACATCGTTCGTTCCCAAAAGGTACAATTGGCACAGATAATGTATACAATATCTGTACCAGCAATGAGTTATTCGATCAATAATCTTTATGAGTGGCAAGTTGACTTGATCACTCGAGTTGGCATCAACATGTGTCATTTTCCCTCTGAAGGAAAGACCTTTTAACCAATAGTTTGACTGATCGAACTCGGAGACGGGTTTCCAGCGCATGGCACGTAAGAAAGGACATGATATCGAATCATGTACAGACTAGCAGAGCATGCTGTACGCGCATATTTAATCATTTCTTAAAAAAAGAAACGATTACAAATAAAAATTCGTACAATGCCTTGGGCATCATAGTCACTTTTTTCTTTCCCCTTCAATAGGATATATTGAGAACGATTGAGACGAGTACGTTGAGAACTATGTTAAAAGTTGGAGTGTGTAGCTTATTAGAAGTTGGCAGGGTTGTTCATCACTTCTTTATTTGAAAACATTTAAAATGAAAACGAGAGTAAAGAAAAAGAAAAAAGAAGAAGAAAAAAATATAAAAAAGTAAAATAAACCCAAGCCACCGAGGAACTCATATAAGTACGCACCGGCTGCAATAAGTAGGTGGACGGCTATATAGGCAAACATACTTTATTGTTGTCTACTTATTTTAGGCTATTTGAAGCTATTTAGTTGGCGATTGCCGTTGTTTTCCCCGTCAAACTTTTCCTTATTTTGCACTGGTCTTTATTCTCTACTGGTCTGCTTGACTTGTCTTTTTCTTCAGTTCTTTTCAGAAATTTAATAAACTTTAGAAATTCACTATTAACTGGGGGTATTCATTTTTCAAGTGGACCTGCGTAGGGTCGTCGACGTGAGCAGAACAATAGAAGAAAGCAGAAACCGCAATGGCGCTTCTTCATCTGAGAAGTTGTACAATAGCGTTATTGCGTTAACAAGCTTATCAGTATATACAGATAGGCATAGACCTCTTTGTGGCCTCCGTCTTCTAGCTTGATTCTGATTTTCCTTTTTTCGCCTTTTTTTGCTTGTGGTGTTTCTTGTCTGATGACTGTTCGTCTATTGTATATTGTATACTTTATATTGTATGGATATAAACTTTTCAAAAGTTGTATGCCGCGTCCCAAATATCACTAAACGCACTCGCCTCCGCTTCCCGTTTTTTCCTTTTCTATAGTTCCATTCAATATCTGTAAAAATGAGTTTGAATTCTTGAGATCGTGCCAGTCTATATCTTGTATAGCCTAGATAGAGTATGATAACATTTTTCGGTTTTTATTTGGTTCAACCAGCAGCCGGTTGAACTGCGATATCACAAGGGTTGGCTGCATCTTGTTTCCCTATTTGCCTTTCTAGCAGAACGGCAAGCTGTATTAACGCACTGCGCAACTATACTATAGCCTACTGTATTATTATTATACAGCAGTAATACCCAATCTTTTACAAACAAATTGAGCTTCTCTCTATCATCTTTGCCGGAAAGATAGTTTGTGGCAACTTTCTCTATATAGCTCTAGGTGTAGCTACGTATATGATGCTGGAGAATTTCCTTGTTTGGAATATAACAAAATGGAGATATAAAGACGGGAAGGATTCAAAAGTTGCGCATGGTACAGTATGTTCATGTTGATACTTTGACATTTGCTTTGTTGTTTCCACATCATTGTTGTAAACTTGAAGATAATGCACTTTCAAGTTTGATGGGGAAATTCTTTTTCTGGAAGAAATATATTGGCATTGTATAAATGTATATATAGTGTATACTATGTAGCAATAGCATGTAGCTAGCTATACGATAAAGCCGTCCAGAAAATTCCTGATTTATTATTTACGAAAAGAGGAACAGGGAAAAAGACTCCTCACTCAGTCATTCTATAACTACGCGTCAACGAGTTCGAAGTCATGTACAGATCCATATCATGTACGGCTCCAAGTCTAAGCCAAAAAATGGTTAGGGCTAGAGCAGCGCAGCTAGTGTCTGACTGTCTGCCAAATCATCAGCAGCCAGAATGAGAATTGACGCCACTTATTTGTCTTTCATTCAATGTGAGTTTGCTCCTTTTTGAAGTGCGCTAATCTTCATAATTTTCAGCTGAAAAATAGAAGAGCTCAATTCGTTAAATGTAGTGCAGTCCTGCAGTACTCTAATTTTAATACTACGGAATAGTAAATGTTAAAAAGTTCCGGGCGGTATGATAACTATATGGGCCGGTCTACCTCATGTTGCGTAGTCAATTAATTAATTAGTTTTAATTAGTTTTGCTTTGGGCATTCAAAATCTTGTTCAAAACGAAAACGCATCCATAACAGCATCTGCCTACCTTCACACTCCCACTTCATTCGTGGTAATGTAAAATGAAATTTCCTCGAATGTTTCTAGGCGAACCACTTATACATAAGGATGAGAATCGTTTTTTTTTAAATTCGCACAGGGAAATTTCCCTTGATTGTTACATCTTAAGGAACTTGAAGTGGCAATTTTAATTCACTAGACAGCAACCTAATCTGCAAATTACACGAAATAGAGATTACTTTTAAAGTTAACATCATGCATAATGAAAGTTTACGATATGAAAATGAAAGCAAATACATAAGAAACCTTATTACGAACTCGAGCAAAGACCATTTTAAGTGCGGTCTAATTTTAAACCTACGTAAAATCTTGCCAGAATGAATAAGCACACATTTTATGTCTGAGATGATAGATGATACACATCACGGTGAATGAGAATCCATTAACTTATACTGCGAAATATAATGCAGATTTAATGCTAAATCCTTGCCGTAATGCGCTTTTACAAAGCCAGTTTTGTGCGGTAATGGAAAAGTTATTTTCTCTGACATATATCAGGACTAATGTTAAAATAATGTTATTATTACCATCATCTCTTGAGTTTCTTGGCAGAAATCAAAGTTTAAAAAAGGAAAGGCAAGAAAACGCTCATCGCCTAATGCTTTACGCTTTACCGTGTGTGGGTTGATAGTTGAGGTCTGCATCAGTATACCTTTTCAGTGACATTTATTAAGATCAAAAGTTACTTAGCGGACCAGTTTCAACTTTTAACCAACGAGTTTCTTACCGTCATGCGGAACCGAAAAAAGAACAAACATATAAACGTGATTCCTCAACAGAAGATGCATGTTGGCAATGCAGTCAGCTTCTTAGTTTAAATACCATTTCTTTCCATCATTATTAATTCATTTCCAATCCATTTCAATCTCTTCTTTTCCCTAATTCCATCCAAGTAAAGTGTCACGGAGGTACTTTGTTGTATTTATTTTCTATTCATCGTGAAAGGCAATTTAAAAGCAGAAATTTTTTATTTGAAATGCTTTCTCTGACATTCAAATTAAAAATTGTTGGACAGAACAGAAAAACTAGATCTTTTCTTCCTTCAGTTTTTTTACCGTTTTTTACCGTCTATAACAAAATAAACATCAAATGCTTCTACGGTTCTACATCACTCGGCATTGGTTATGCATTAGTTGTTATAACAGTGAAGTTTTTCCTCTAAGGACCGGTTATATAGGTTTGCTGATTAAAAATTGACGATATTGTGCTTCCTTGTTTTTATTACCCGTCGTTTCTTTGCTTGTACGAGAAACTCAAAATAATTTAGAAAGTCCTGCGGGTGTCGCCTTGTTTGTTTTTTAAATTTATGATTGCCTGTAGACTGTGTTGGGCGAAAACAGTAGATGAGGCTATGACGGATTGTGCAAGTTCTTCTTTCGTAGCTATTTAATTAATCATTAAATCATACCTTGTTGCGATTGATAGACAAAGTCGAAGGCGTTTCCGTTCCAAGAGACCATCAACGAAGACTCCTTAGAGTCGAATCCGGCAGCCATATCTGATCGTAGAACGTCGGCAGCGGCAAAACAGGATGTCACCGAAATGACGAGCATAAGTAATCCTGTACGATTCATGGAGTGGAGCGGAGTATATTAAGGATCATCAGGTAATGTTCAGCTACCATGTTCAGCTGTTATATAATAATGTGATGACTTACCGATTCGGCTCGCCATCGTCGTCAAGCAAGTTGGTGATGACTAATGAGTAAGCTAGAAATGGTGGAAATGTCAATCCTGTGATGCGCGAGTAAAGATAGACGAAAGGTTACACTACTTTCGTTAAGGGAATCGAAAACCAATGTAATGGAATTTAAAAAATGGAGAAGTAATTTTCGCGATGCGCACAAAGAAAAACCCAAGTAGAACCAAAGAACTGCCCAACGCGTCCTATCAATGACTATGGAATGAGATAAGCGTATGAAAAGCCCGACAAACCCAGACAGGGCAAACGGTCAGTGAGATAGCGTCCCTGCGTCCCCTGTGTCAATATTAGAGAAACTTCTCGCCTTTCAAGCTATGATGCAGTATGAATGTATTTGTACGTGATGCTGTATTGAATGTTTGAAATCTACCATGCTGCCACTGCTGGTACACCTCGTTCTCGCCAGTAATTTCGAATTTAAAAGTAACATTTTGCTAGCTTGATGCTAAAAAGGGATTTCACGGATAAGATTTGACCTTTTGATGATTCCGAGTAACATTTAATCGAATGGAGAAGAAGACTATTACGACTTAATAAATAAGGAAGACACAATTACATTGGGAAAAACATTGAATTGTGGATCTGGGCAAGGATTTTCCTAAGAGAAGCGAATCTTTTGGCTTTATGTAACGACTTTTCTCATTATAGGTGCCAGAGGGGATGGAGTGGAGTCGGGTGGGGTATTGGAAGGCGTTGAGATGCTATCTAAGCATAAGCTATCTAGTCGGGTTGTCTGTTTTCTGCTGCGCATCACGACAAACGCTTCATCTTTAGAGTTACTGTATTTCATTACGTGATACAGTGCTACTGCAGTAGCCTATATTCGTATGTTTGCTGTTACGTGATTTGTTACTTCTCATAACGTTGACGTCTCATTACTTGACGCGTATATTTAGTGTATGGCTAGTCTAGTGGCATACTGCACGTATGCGATACAACAGGCCGACGTCCTGTTTGTCGGATGTCTATACTATTCAACTGGGAAGAAATGCACTAAAGGTATATTTGTAGCGATTATAGAGGATGTCTGCCGACTATAGACATATCCGTCCTTGTTCCTACTTCGAAGACCCAAAATATCAAAGTCAATATCATCTACGTAGTCAAACAACTGAGAAGGACGTATATGCTATTAAACATTTCGCAAAATCTAATAACGTTGACAGAATACCCAGCAAATTGGACGTCTCTTTCTATCAACTATAGGCCTACATGACAGAGTACATACCGTTTCTTCTCACAAAACGGAAATAAAATCGAATTAGCATCTCACCTGTCACTCTGCGTGCTTTGCGTCTTCCTTTTAGCTTGAACTTGGGCCTCCATTTTCAGTATAGCATCTTATTAGTTACGTGATATTACAATGGAATCAATGAATTTCAACAGCGTTCTATTGATTCTATTCGACGCTGGCATTCTAACAATGGCTGGAGTTTAATACAAGGTTTAATAAGCGTGAGTTGTAACGGAACCGTTGGCATAGGCCCTACTAATCACTGTAAGTAAAACAGATGCGCTTGGCGTGTTTTTCTCATTAGTGGCCGCCTGTATGGCTCCGGATATGACTGCAAGAGCAAACTGCTCAGGTATATCAATTCAACGGGACCTCGTCTGGAATGTATATCAATATAGGTTTATACAAACAGCACTAAGGGATATGTTTGTATTTACACGATATTTACGCACACGATGGCAATCATAATTTAGAGCGCGAATATGTTAGACTACCGTCGACAGTTGTTGACCGTCTAACCTAATATTACTTTTGTCTTGAGGCATCTGTTTGCTTTATTATCGTTTGGCTTTTCATCTTTATTTTTGGTCAAAGGGAATCAAATGACAGGCTTCTTGGTTGCTATTACGTGCTCATCGTGGGTGAGCGTGTTGAAGTTTCTACGACAGCCGGGGCAAACGATGTTAGACAAGTGCTCTTGCTACAAACACGTTTGCCGTCGTCAAATAACGAGAGAAAGAGAGAGAGAAAAAAAGAATAAAGAAAAGGAAGAAACGAGAACGAATGAAAAAAGAAAAGAAAGAAAAACAAAACAAAAAAATGATAGAAAAGGATGAAGGAAGTGCGTGATATATGCCATAACGGGGATAGAACAAAACATTGTGTTGTATACCCTTTCTTTCGTTCGTAGACTTCAGAGTAATCACAACGTCAGGCGTCTGTTGGGTTGGTATAACGCTGCGAAACATTTAAATAAAGACTGGCACCCAACGGCTCTATACACACAGTTCGCACCGTTCGCACCCGTATTTCGTATTATTGTATTATTCCCTCAATTTTCGTGGGATAACAACGTCGCTGTTCTACTGTCAGCGGATTCAACTCCCTCTGGAGTTCCAACGGTGCAACATGGTGAAACTGATAGTCGCATGTTTAAATATAGCGGAATTGAAGAGAAAGACGAACGAATGGATGTAAAAAAGAAAGAAAAAAGGCGGCGACGAAGAAAAGCACGGAGAACTAGGGTCGCCGGTCGCCACATACGCTTACACAGTCTTAAGCATATAAGAACTAATACGACAACGTGAATCCCGGGCACTATCTATCTTGGAGCTATCTTCAAGCAACGGGATTTCATCCAGTGCACTACACCATCCTTGAGGTGCATGTGTACAGCTAGAGCTATGATTAGCACAGACAATAATAAAACCTATGAATCGCTTGGTCCGTAGTTTGCGGTTGAGTGCTGACGTCAGGGCACACATGTAGTCTTCTCAATGGGTTCGGCAACCGCGACATTATCTTTCCATCGATGGGTATTACGTTTTCTTGAGTAGTAGTGTAGTACTACACGGCAATTTGGATGAAATAAGGCCGAGTACAAGCGACAGCGTCCCTTCATTTACTTTGGATGTATGAAATTGGATGTACAGTATCTTGCGTTTTCGCTTCTCATCAGCAGTCGTTGATGAGTTTTCATCAACGTTTGTTGGCGAGGCCCAACTTCGACGCGACAGAATGAGGAAGAAGATGATCATAGAGACAAAGACAAAGAAATCTGACAAGAGGTAATAACGGCTCAATCTCTTTCGTCCCCGGTCCCCCTTTTCTCGTCAACACCGCCGAATGCCAGCGCTGGCGACCGAGGCGAAACGGAGCTCGACGTCCAATCTGTCTCTTGCATTCAAAAACGACTCCCATGACGTCTTTTGAAAACTTGTAGAAAAAAGAAAACGCGTGTTGAAAACGGCGAGAAGTGAGAAAATGCGAGAAAATGTGTTCCACTTCTAAGCCTTTCTTCCTCTCCATATGCAAAGAAGTGTGTACAAATTCGTCTACCTACATATATCCTGTATAGAATAAATGTATACTCGATTCAGAGCTCTGCCTACGCATTTACGTACTACAGATCATGTCTCGAGATCCAATTGAACCAGCTAAGGGAATAATTCTATGTTGAAATTGTACATTGCTAACCATTATCCAGTCTAACACAAAAAAAGTTGAATGGAAAAAAAAAAAAAAAAAAAAATTAGCGAAAAGGATATATCCATTTATGTTGGGCCTGCTTTCTCGCTTTTTTATCACTAATTTCTCATCACTTTTAATTTTTAAACGATCTATATTTTTTTAAACGTTTTTAAATCATCAGAGGAAAGTTAAGTTATCTATTATATTCTTTGTTCGTAATGTTACTATAATTGTATGAAGCCATCAAGTAACATCTGATTTTTTGTGTGTGGGTTCAAACTCTAGACTGGGTATCACCTCAAAATACAATAGGGCTTACATATCTTTACTTATTTTTGTCTCAATTTTTGGATAGAAAGTTAAATCTAGTTTTTCATAGGATGTGTATGTTCAATTAGACAATTACTTTGAGAAACCTTAACTCAAATATTTTTATGGGAAAATTTAATCTAATACTTTGATAAGTCTTTAATTAGTCATTAAATAATTAAAACTTAAAAGTCACAGATTTCAATAATCGGCAATCAGTTTTAATAACCGAAGATCCGTTTGAATTATGAATGCAAAAAACCCACCTCAAAAGTTGCTTCCGTTCATGAGTTCATATTTCTGTCGCTAGATACCCTTCTTTTCAACCTTCTTCAAAAATAATAATAAAATGCAAGCAAAACAAAATTATTTTTTTTTTCGTCTTCCAGCTGTGAGACTGTGACATCAACTTAAAAATCTATAATCGATAACACTTTTTAAAACAACGCACTTATCAGTTATCAGGGACACTCTTATTGTGTAGATTACCCCAAGATTCAAATTAATTATACTTGTTGTTTGACACAGTAAAAAAAAAAAAAAAAAAAACGAAAAACCAAAAGGTTTAAAAAAAATGCTCTTATTTTTGCGGAACGAATATTATTATTATTTTTTAAAAATTGTAATCTAAATTCCAAAGCGCAACCAAACGAGAAGGTTTACATTAATAATGTAAATTATTTTTAACTCCTTTAAATATTCTAATGCAAATGACATAATAATAAATACATATGCATACATACTGTATTTTTAAATTGTTGCTAGTTTTCGTGTCCTACTTGAAACGTGGAAATTGTAGTTTGTTCTTGGACTACTAATAAATAAAATAAAAAAATAACCCTTAAGGTTATAAGCTTAAGAGTATGTTTGTATAAAGAATTGTTTCCAACAGTTAGCTTAACCGCTTTTAACTTATGAATTCCAAATCTAATTTAGCTAAAGTAATGTGATTTCACTATAGTGTCCGCTATTTTTCAACAAAATAAAAAGAATGAACGAAGTTGCAGCTTGCAGCGGCTTGCAGCATTATCGATCGGAACTAGAACCATGGAGACAGAGAGAAAGAGCATTGACTCTGTAGAGTAACATTTCCTGATCCCGCAGCAAAGGGGCGTTAACCAGTGCTCAGATAAAATTGCTGCAAAGCATCGGCTGCGTCAGTTTCCTTCCCGTGTATTCAATGCCAAAGCTAAATGACAGCCAATAGAATTTTATTTTGTCCAATTGTTGACGCCCTTTTCCGAGCGATTCTATCATTTCCCCTTGTACGATGGGATGTGAAATTATTTTCCTCCATCACTTATTCTCTATGCTCTGACTGAGACTGACTGAGTCACTGGCCAAAGCCACCGAGTTCCGACTCACGAAATCCATTTTATCACGATCCGGCAACGTGGTATGCCAACAAGACTCCTCCCCCCCCCACCCACTCCCCCTTACCGTCAGCCTAGAAGCAGTTTAGCAGTTGCAGCGGTCGACGTCTCGGATGCCGAACTAGTGCCGCTTGTGGTCTTCGACATTCGATTGGAAACAGTGAAATATTCGGTGCCATCAAACTACAATCAAGTCAAAGTAGACAACAACAGTCAAGTAAGTAGCAGTTTTATTATTAACCCTTAAAATCAAGATGTAGTCTGTTGGCTGGGTCTTTTCTGTTGTATGCTTTGCATATAATAATACCATACGATACATGTAAGAAATTTGCAGGTGGATCAAGATTTTGATCTTCCATCTGGTTTTATTCCATTTGATTATTTATCGTCGTCGCACTGATGTCAGATCGTGTCGAAAACACCTTAATGGGTTAGCAATTCAAGTCAGATGTAGCATGTTCTTATCAGTGTCTAGATAATGCTATATTGATTAGTCATATCGTAGCAGCGAATATGTAAAGGCCGTGTACCAGTGTTGACGAGCGTCCCACAAGCAGATGAGAGATGGCTCTCGTAATGGTTCAAACGGCCGTCCTCCGGGGGGGACTTGTTCACCCACACTATAGCATCTACATTGACTTTCTTTTCTTCGTTTCTGAAAGCCTTTTATGGATATCTTACGTACGTCTACTGTTTCGTTCGTCCCACCTCATTCCATAACGGTCAAGTCTCTCCCTGCCCAAAAAGTAAAAAAAAGATACAAAAGAAGGTCGATATTTGTTATCGAAAGGCCGTTGTTGGAATCCCGTATTTGGAACGTAGAATTCTATTTTTCCATTCTTATGTTTTTGTTTTGTTTTTCCCTCTCTCCTTTGGGTGGGGAATGTTAAAGTAGAGAGAGAACGTTCTAACAAGAAAGTGGAACGCCCCGTGTAGTTTCACTCTTGATTTCTTTATATATTTCCTCCGTCTGCTACTCTTAAAAAAAAAATGATCTTGACCATGGATTTCCGTCTTTATCAACCGTGGAATCAGACAGAGGAGGAAACTCATAATGGAGATAGGTTAAAGTTTGCAATTGAACCGCGTTGGCGCGTGCGCCTCGATATGTTCTATCGTTTCCAATTGTCATTTTGGCAAAGGATTCGGCTGCTCTTCTCGCTCGACCGGTACTCAAGATCCGTTACGTAGACTGGCCTGTTCACTTCCTAGCGGTATTATTTGGTTAATATTCGTAACTTTCATTTTAGATGTAGCTCAAATTCGTTGTCAATAAAACAAACAAACAAAAAACAGCTGCATCGATATGTCGATCATGTTCATATTATTACGAGTGGGTAAATGCTGCTATTGACTCCCGCCGCTGTGTTTGTGTTCGGAGGTAGTGGGGGGTAGGAGTTGGGGGTAGGTCTGTGCCTGTATCAATCAATACTGTGAAAGCACACTGTCTGCTTCTGCCATCGTCGAGCTCATAGAACTCAGCTAACTCGGTTTTCTTGCCATCAGTCCAGATGGTGAACGATAATCGAATTTTGTGTTTAGATCGATTTCTTAAAGAGTGTAAGAAAATCAATAGGAATGGCGCTTGATTTGAATACGAGTTTACTAACGAAATGAATTTTGGTCAATTGTATTGTGAATTTTCATTATGGTTTTCATTTATTTTGCTGATGAGCAGGTGGATGCCAAATATTGAAACCCGGCGGTAGTGCTTCAGTTGGAATCTAGAAGGACGAATCCAAAAAGGCCAGCCCAAAACCAAAAGCATCATGGCGTTCGCCGGTCTCAAGAAACAGATCAATAAAGCCAACCAAGTATGTGCTGTGCTGTGTGTGTCTGTGTGTTAGACTGTATTGATTTTACACACCCCCGCGCTCTCCCATGTTCTTTTTCTTCATTGATCGGCGGTTTCTCCTATTCTCTTTTTATTTTCTGATCATTGGGTTTTCGTTTTCTCATGTTTGAGGTTTTCTTTCGAGGTTGGACTTTAAATTTGGTTTAAATAATAGTACTTACTGGATCTATTTGAAATTCAGAGGCCGTGAAGAAAGTATCAATTTGACGCAGTCGGTTCAAATAGAGGGAGGTTGAGTAGTTGCAGGCAAATCGATTGAAACAACGTTGGGAAAAATATGAGTTGGTTGTCTTCTTCGATTGGTTGAAGTTTGAGTCCTCCAATACATCTGACATGGCTAGATTGCATGTTCACACACTTATATAAGACTATGCATTTTCTTATGATTCATTCATTTATCGACATACCCGCATACCTACCATATTCATTATAATTTTCCTTTTAAATTTATAGTATGTCACGGAGAAGATGGGTGCCGCAGAAGGCACCAAAATGGATGATGATTTCGTCGAAATGGAGAGGGTAATAATGATGATTGAATATCTCGTTTTATGGCGTGGGTGTTAATATTTTCTGTTTTGCATTTTTCTCGATTCACAGAAAACTGATGTTACTTATGAACTAGTGGAGGAACTCCAAATGAAGACGAAAGAGTTCTTGCAGCCTAATCCTACCGCTCGGGCTAAGATGGCCGCAGTAAAAGGTAATTCTTTATATTTTATCAAACCATGGCGTTCGTACTAAGGCCCAAATCGTTGACTAGCAGGAATTAGCAAACTTAGTGGCCAAGCCAAGGCAGCCACTTACCCACAGCCGGAGGGAACCCTAGGGGAGACTATGTCGGCATATGGACGCAAACTGGGCGAAGAATCTGTCTTCGGTACGGTGAACTAACTAATTTCTGTTTTTGTTCATTTAATTGTAGATCGGATATTATCGATTGGCTGTGGCGCTAAAGAGGAAACCGATCGATAGTCTTGGGGTTTCCGTTGGCCTTGGCTCCTCCCCAACTTTTTTCAATGGAATTCATATTTTTTTTCTTTCTTTACTACTTGAATTTATCTGTGATCGCCGGATGGGGGTGTATCTGACGATGATAGGCGCGGCGCTCATTGAATCCGGTGAAACAATGAAGCAGTTGGCTGATGTCAAATACGCACTGGACGATAACGTCAAGCAAAACTTCCTGGAACCACTGCACCATTTGCAAAGCAAAGACTTAAAAGAAGTTTTGGTATGTTTATATTCAAATCATGTTTGCTTGCGCAATAACTCACATTCGTGACTGGTATTTTCTTTTACAGCATCATCGCAAGAAGCTTCACGGTCGACGTTTAGACTTCGATTGTAAAAAACGCAAGCAGACTAAAGGAGGTAGTAGTAGCGTTGAATAGACTCACCCTCTTACTGAACTAATTATACTAATTTGATAATGCTTCGGGTTTAAAGTAGGTTTATATCTGTTTTTCAATACTCTGACCGACTCTGACTTATATCTTGCAATGTTGAAATAATCTGTCGACGATCCAGCAAAATGATCTAGTTATAGGCTATATAACTAAAACTAAATTTATTTACATTTCTCATTAATTTCTGTATTTTTTTTTTAAATTTTTTATCCGCTTTGCACGGGCTATGCTGCGTTCCTTGATGTCGTCCTTTTTCAGCGGGTAAGAATAATTTTCATTTACGACGGTTTTGGAGCATGGATCTTTTTTCTTCGTTATACTATGATAGCAGCCTTACTAACGAATGTCTTCATTTTACTTTGATAAATATTTCCGCTTTTTATGTGATTTTCTTTTATCTGTGTTCTGTGTCACATAAAATGAATGCAATGATGTACAAAATCGAATTAATTTTGGCCTTGTGACACGACTGTTTTTTTAAAACGATATTCACATCTCAAGGCGGTAACCTGCAATCCAGCAGTCCTTATGGGAGCCCTGCACGTTCTCCCTCACCCTATCGGGGCACTGGTATTCACTCATTAATCAGCTCCGCTTCTGTTCCTAGAAAGCTTTTTTGGTTTTTCTTGTTTCTGTCCGTTTCTGTCTTTCTCTTTTTTTTTTGAAACAATATAATTACCGAGCATGTTAGATGTGAATGCTTAACATATTTTATGTCATCAATAAAAGATTATTTATATTTATATTATCTAACGTTAACGTTATTTTTGGAAAGGCTCGTCAGTGACTGAGGATGAAATTCGCCAAGCTGAGGAGAAATTTGCTGAATCTCTTCATCTAGCCCAAATGGGAATGCATAACATTCTAGATAATGATGTGAGTTGTCTTTATTGTTGATTTAGCGCTACTACCTTATTTGGCTGTTTGGAATCTTTCTGATACTTTTTTATAATTTTTTTAAATTGGTTATTTTGTAAATGCAGGTAGAGCAAATTGCGCAGTTGGCTTTCTTTGCCGAAGGTCTACTCGAATATCACAAACAGTGTACGGATATATTGAAAGTGCTTACGGAAACACTGCACGACAAGTAATTATCATCACTTTATTTTATGATTTGAGTTCACTTTAGTGGTAATGTTTATTTTAGACGGAACGAAGCGGCAAGCAAGCCTCGCAAGGAATTTATCCCCAAAACGTTGGCTGATTTGCCTATGTCGATGGGTGGAGAAATGATTTCAACTGGCCGTACTACACCATCAGGTCTTACCGATGGATTGAATGGTATTCTGATGTGAAAAAGCCAGCTTTGCTGAAGATTTATTATTTTTTTTTATATTCATTTATTCTTAGGCATGAATAACGCCAAAACACCTAGTGCAGTGTCTCCTGGCTCTGCCCCCGGTTGGGATCCTTTCGGTCAGAATGCGCCCGCCGCACAAGGTATGTCTTCATTTATTGGTAAAGATTAGGGAACATGACTTCCAACTAATTTTGTATTCATTTTTTATACAGGCCGTGCGAACTCTAGGCCACAACCTAGCGCTACAGCTGTTTACGATTTTGATCCTGAAAATCCTGGTGAATTGGGTTTCAAGGTAAGGATGCAGAGCATTAAAAAAAAGTTTCATAAATATTACAATGGCAATTTTTGGTTTTTAGGAAGGAGATTGCATCACTCTCACAAGTCGTATTGACGAGAACTGGTTCGAAGGGAGCCTAAATGGTAAGACGGGTTTCTTCCCCGTCAATTACGTGCAGGTGACGGTACCGCTGCCCTAATTGTGAGAAAAGGGGAATTTAAAAAAAAAAAAAACGAGCAATTGATGGTGAAGGATACGGAATGCTGAGCCGATTATGCCGAAAGTGAGATTACGGTTTACTTGGATAGGACTTCTGCTGATATTCACTATTTCTGTTGAGAATACCAAACAAAAACAAGAAAAACACTTAGCATCCGGGTTGTATTAAATATTTTGTTTGCTCTTTTGTTATGAAGATCAGAAGTTGTGTTCTTGCTTCATTAAATTTAGCATCCGGGATCGTATCAATTTTACATCACGTGTTAAATAAAAAATTACAAATTTCTGAGTGTTATTCGGGTTCGGAATGTTGGCTTATCCGATTTCTGATTTCTGACTAAATGTTTTACTCTCTGTCTTCTCTCCCCGTCTTTGTGTTTCTTCTTCTCTTTTCCTATCATCCTGCTCTGGGAATATATACTTCTAACCAGTTTATTGCAGTCTACTTCTAATTTAGTTTTTCGGAGTTAATTATTACATTATCTCCTTTTCTTGTTTGGCAAACATTTCTCTTTCCGTCGTTTACAAGCATAATATGGTAACTGTACTCTCTTCTCATAATCAGCTACAACGCTGTTATACCGTAACGTTGTACAATTAAGACTCCACCATCTTCTGTATTTTGAATCTTATTCTCTATTTCTTGTACTTAGTAAGAAAAAGAATGTTGTGTGATTATTAAAAGGCCGTTGTTTAAAAATGTTTTATCGTGTTCATGCATCTCTAAAAGTTAAAATCTTATCTATTTTTGAAGTCTAACCTGAGTATTTGTACGGTAACTTTAGAGATCAACAAATTTTAAAAATGTGCTTCATAAGGAATGCAAGGAGTTTTTTCTGTATAATTGCTTAAAGCTGTAGCGAAACTAATAAGCCGATAGATTCATTCGATTAACCATACGGGAAATAAAATAGAATATTTTATAAATTTCATGGCACGGTCAAAGTACTTAAAGGCACCGATAGAAACTAAAACATTTGCTTGAAAGACCGATCTACACACGTTATTTACAATAATGATTATTAGAAAGCATCCACGCTCAAAATTCAAATTTTGGCAACAGAGTGTATTCCATAGTTTTCGAAAACTCACTGAGTAGTTGAATATTACGAAATATTACAAATAAATTTTTTAATTTGTGATGGATCTTTTTTTCCTCAACTAGTGCGAATAAGTTAAATACATTAATCTGATTTTTTAAAAAATGTCAGATATATGAAATATTCAGATCCTAATCCCTCTTAGTGATTAACTGATTACTGATTTGAAGAAAAGGAAACTGCGGGAAACTGGTTCGAAAATGTATAGGTATAATGCAGCGCACAGTGGAAATATAACCTAATTATTTGCATTATAATGTAAATTTGACTGTTTATTTCCCACTTTCCTTTTATATAAGGATTTATTAGATTTAAACTAATTTGTAGTACTTATTCATGAGGTCATGACTTGTATTCTTTTAAAAGAAAACAAAGTTACGTGCATTATTAGAATCATTGGCCTTTAAAAAGTAGAGCGAGTATTCCTAATGATGGAAATAAATATAATCCATTTAGGTCTAGCTTCCACAGTAGAGCAATTAGTAAATTGAGTCGTTCCCAATTCCCCTCTTGCTACATTGTTAATCCGATACGTCCGGCTCAAACGTCACACGGAAAGCCTTCAAATAACTCTGGTAAAAAACTAAACTCACTTCATGTTAGCGAATGGGATGGTACCATACCAACAATGGAATACCAAGCAAAACAAGAAACTAATAATATGAAATCCTTATTTTATCAAATAAAAACATTTAAACTAAATATGGGTGGTTTATCGTTAAGAAACGCACGCACCATTTGAATTATGGATACTCGGACAAAACTACACGTATTTTTTCAAAAATAATTTAGAAATAGTAACGTCACGATTTTGTTGCCTTTTAATATTCGAGCTTATTGCTATCGCTATCGATTTATTGATTATTGTGTAGGGATTTGATATAGCACAGAAGTAAATTACGTCACGCCATAGGAGAACAGGGATTTGCCCATTGTGAAAAAAGGCAAATTCTACAAAGTGAATGCGAGCAGCGATATGCGAACATGAAAGGAGAAGAACAAAAAAAAAAATCATACGCTGACGTTAAAGCGAATGTTTCTTTCCGCTAAAACTTTTCAAAAGGATAAAAATACTAAGTATTTTGCTTATGATACCGTTTACCATTCGTACCTATATTTCTTCGTTATTAATGAAATGGCACTTTTATTTGAAGATGTTGTTGGAATGGAAACTTAACCTAAATAGCATCTGTTTTTCTTCATTACCGTACTGTGCAGTCTATTCTTATAAAAATACCTAATACTGGGTTACCGGCAGTCTCTGATAAACTAATAATAGCTTATAATTACATCTCTAATAAATTTTATATGAGAAATTTTTCGGTAATTAATTTCAAATTAAATTTAAATTCTACAACAAATACAATGACGCTATACGTTTTATTCAGCTGCAGCACAAAAAAAAAAAAAAATACGTTTTATTAGCAGACGAAACCAGAAAAGGCAAGGGTTGTTGGTAACTTTCAGTCCTCCATAGGGCAGTGTCGCAGTGATTCGTCCAATGAGTCCATCACTCCATCAACTCCAGTGTCCAGTCCTGAGCTTCTCTGAGCCAGGACAGCTAAGTAGTATTGCTGACATCGCTGACATGCGATGAGCTTACGAATATTTAATTTTAACTCATTGGAGATTTTTAATTGAACGGAGAGTTATTTATAAATAAATTTAAGTTAATTCGGTTCTGTTTGATTTATAAAAATAAGAAAATTCAAATGATGCGGCGTAATTTTCCAACCCGTTCTGCCTGAACCCTAGCGGCAAGACCGAACATAACTTCTTCCGGTTTCTCTCAGCCTGCTGGGCCTGGTACCGATGTCACCGATCAGCGATCGTTGTCTCTTCAGTTCTTCATGAAACAACCATGGAAACAGACACTAGTTTAGAATATCTCTCTTTTCGAAGCAATATTCCCTGTCGCAAAATTGTTTTAGATGACTCTGAAAAGGTTGCTTATTCAAGAGATGTTATACTTAAAATAATTTGTGATTTTGTTTAATTTCTTTTTATTTACCTCAGGTGTGGACTATTTATGATGGTGGACCAAAAACTGTCAGAACTCCACTTATATGTTTAGTAATGATATATATTTAATAATATATACAATATAAAATACTTACATTATTACAACATCATAGCCACCTGTCAGTGGAACTGCTGACACTTTTTTCCAGCAAGTTCTTGGTCTGAGTGCTAAAGGATATAGAGTCATCTCCCTGAGTTACCCTGGTATCTCATTTCATTTTTTATTCACTTAGGCTGTTAACCATTTCATCTTTGTTATTATCTCCAGTGTATTGGAGCATCAATGAATGGTGTGAAGGTTTCCGTAAATTGTTAGACTTCCTGCAATTGGATCAGGTTCATCTATTTGGGGCATCATTAGGTAAGTAATTATAGTTTGATTAAACTGATATCAATATTTATTGTGTTGATTTCTATAGGGGGATTTTTAGCTCAAAAATTTACTGAGTATACACATCGTTGTCCAAGGTATGAAGGCTCAAGGAATATCATAATGTTAAGTTTCCCTATGCAACCTTTCATTTCTTGGAATGATTGACATATACTTTTACAAGTGAATTATTTGGTGTATAAACAGGCAAGGAAAGAGAGATTAAAGTTCCATCATTATTTTTAGTTATACTGAAACCTATTAATAAGGCAAATTAAAAGACATAAAAGAACAATTGTTTCTTAAAATGTAGAAATATTTCATTAATATGTGTTTGTTTTTATACATTTCAAAATTTAGAGTGCTCTCACTAGTTCTTTGCAATTCCTTCACTGACACATCTGTTTTTCAATATGGTGATTCAGCCCCATTGTAAGTTTTCTGATATTTTTAGTAATAATTTCCTGTTGAATCATAGGTAAATTGAATTTAATTTTTTTAGTTTATGGATGCTACCCTCCATGGTTTTGAAAAAAATGGTTATGGGAAATTTTGGTAGTGAGAAGTTGATGGAATCTGTCGTTGCAGACTCGGTTGATTTTATGGTGGAAAGGGTAGGTAGATAAAGCTACACTTAATATTGTTGTAGGACATTGCAATATTTTATCTAACTACTTTCTGTTTTATAGCTGGAAAGTCTATCGCAAGCAGAGTTGGCATCCAGGCTAACCCTGAACTGTGGCAGTAGCTACGTCCATGTCGATAAATTGCAACACTACTGCGTTACCATAATTGACGTATTTGATGACTGCGCTATCGCCTCGCCTGTTTGTGAGGATATGTACAGGAGTTATCCTCATGCCAGCATGGCTCACCTTAAGAATGGAGGTAAATTTTTTTACAAAATTGTTTCATCCCGCCTAAAAGTAAAAAAAAATCGAATTTTTCTTACTTAGGCAATTTCCCTTACCTTAGTCGTTGCGACGAAGTGAATCTTCATCTTCAGGTTCATCTACTTCGGTTTGAGAGAACGCATTGCAAAGACGGTGGTGGCAAAACTTTTTCTAATTGAGTTGAACAACAAGTCACATTCAGTAGCCTACGTTCTTCATCAACCTGAATTCCGTCACATCTCAGTGATATTAAGTAAGCAACTTTTGAACGTATATTGCAAAACACTACATTCCCACTGTTTCCAAACGTTGCCTTTCTTTTATCGTCAAACCTTTAAATGATCTTATATTTTGAAATTTATCTTGTCTTGAAAAATTCCTCGGAATTGGAAGTCCAGACGAATGTGTGGGTAATTTCTTGACTGGGCACCGGTATCTGATAGGTTAACAGGCAGATGTTGTATCCTCCCTTTATTTGTTTAAATTTTCAAGGGTAGGTGACTTGTCTTTATTGCTCGTCTGTTACTATAATCTCGTTTAAGTATTGTCTTTTCCCCTACCAATATCCATCGGAATTCCATGTTTTGCCTTATATCCAAGTGTGATGACTGACAAATCAGAATGGGTCAGAAAAAAAAACCATATAAATTTTTGCGTGTACTCGTCGGCTTTACACATTTTTCAGTAATTAGGTTTAGTTTGTTGACGTCGCAATGAAGCTCGATACGTGTTTACAAAATAAAAAATGATTTCTTACTTGTTTTGTCTAATCTTGATTTCCAAAGATATGAAAGCTAAAATTACTATGTGGTATACAGCACACTCAAGATGTGAAAACTGATATATTTTGAGGATTACAGCAGTACAGATATACATGGGAGACGATCAACTCTAGAACATAAAAGAACCAGATTATAATGAAGGTAAAATAACTCAAGAATGTGAAAAAAAAAATCCGAAAGATCAGCTGAGGGGAATCATAACTGTATATGACGGTTTGTTTTTGTAAGGAAAAAATGCCTTTTGACATGAAAATCGTCGTAACAGTGTTACTATAAAGCGTTAAAATGACAAGCACACAGTGAGGAGAAAGTTGGGAGTTATATTATATCTTCTAGGCGGGATTGAATAGACCTCAATATCAGCACACAATTAACTACTGCCAAGGAAAAAAAAAAGAAATCAAAATTAAGTTCCACTGACAATGCTGTCAAAAGGATCAAAAACCTTGTTTTCTTAGCGTCATATGTGTGATCTAGTTGCTAGAAGACAGTGGAAATCTCAAATGTTTTTCTGGTTTGTTTTTGTTTTAAAGATGAAATTTCAAAATACAGGGAATCAACTCGTATGTTGTGGGCGGGAAGAAGTTTTTCTTTAGCGATTTTAGTACCGGTCGGTGACAGACGTTCTCTTTCAATGGCAGTGTTGACATTCGAGGAACAGTTTGGCTTCCCATTTATTGGTTTACGATGCGTCCAGATAGGATAGAAGACACAGATGAAAAGCGGTCATAATCCAGGAGGAATAAAAGATAAAAAGAGAGAGAAAGAGAGAGAAGCCCGCCACCCATGTAAGCCTGTACGTTGCGAAGCGTATTCTTTTCAGGCTAAGTTTCCCTTCATCCGTTCTATCCTTCATTCAACTTGACAATCGAACCACTATTCCGTGTAACGAAACAAAAAAAAGCGGAGAGCACCTGGCGTGGCATTATAAGGGGACAAAAAAGGACCGTCTGCCTCAATAAGAAAAAAATAATAATAATAATAGAAAGTTGGTGGTAAAATCGATCTACTACATCTTCCCATATATAGAAAGCGAGGGGAGAAAATGATTGGATGGGAAAGGACTTCCCTCAACTTCTTATTTCTTCATTTGATTTGACATAAATGGGGATATTTGCTGGATGGTTCTCGATTATTTCTTCTTCAGTGTGAAGAAACTTCGTTTCTTGGGTTCATCTTTTGTTGCCTGTGCTGGCATCGTCTGAGCTCGTGAGGATCCTGCGCTCGCACTCTCAACTGCGGCGGTGGTAGAAGCCTGGAGCTTGCTGACCCATCCGTTCATTTCTTCGTCATCCTTAGCTTGGAATAGATATTCGCCCCCGTTGGCCAATCTAAATTGTGTGAAAAAGGCGAGTTAATAAGTGAGCTAGTGCACTCGCCAAATTTTGTAAGAAAAAGAAAAAGAAAAACAAACAAAAACAAAAACAAAAACAAAGATGGACGTTTCTTTACTTGAGACGGAAGACGTGTCTCTTCTTTGTGTAGTCAGCAGCCACTTCAGCAACTGCCATGCGAATGTCCAATGGACCTTCGTTGCGATAATGAGCTTCGGGAGTCGCCCTAGCAGACTTTTGATCCTGTTAAAAAGTAATAAAATAAAATAATGTAATTCAGACTCAAAGTAAAAAACAAGAGCTAAAGAGCAATGGTATTACTTTGTAAACAGCCAAATCTCCTTGGCGTAGAGTCAAATAGACCTTGTCCCAAGATCGGCTGGAAGCTTTTTTAGTTGTAGATTCCCATTCGTGTTTCCGGCTAAGAATACCCTCATATACGTCGTCTCCACCAGCTACAGAACTGCGGCGCTCTGTTTGAATTGAATTATTACGATTAAAATACGTTTATAGCCACACATTTGACAACATCAAAGCTAGTGACAGACGGAGAAAAGAAATGGAGAAGAAGCTGGTTAAGACTGATAGCAAATCTTTGTTTTCGTATCTCCTCAAAAAGAGAAGCTCGCGATGGCCGCCTTAAAACACCAATACTATGACAAGAAACCGTGAAGGGTCGAAAGATTGCTTTTTAGATGATTGGCCGCAAATACAACCTTCTTCATCATCGCAAGCAGCTTCGTCGTCTGTAACGCTTCCGACGCCAGACGGAAGCTGGCTTTTCGATGATTTTTTCCAGCGGAAGGATCGGAAGGGGGACTTGGAACGGGATCGAGATCCTTTGCCCTTTGGCGGACTGGTGGTGGTTGTGGGCGTACGCGACGTTGTTGACGGCCTGGCCGAACGACCCGTTGAAGATGCGGCTACAGGCGTACGGCACACAAATAGCAAACGGACAACACATCATGAATAATCTTACCTTTGGACAGCAAATGACTTTTTGGTTTAACGCTTAAGGCTTCTAAATCGTATTCTACAGACAACACAAGTTCATTCGACGTTTAAATAAAGGCTAATAATAATAACCCAAATCTAAGAAACCAAGTTTCATCATTCACCAATCAAAATGAAATTTAAAAAAGTCAATGTCGTGCATAAAAAGATAATACCAAACCAAGAGCTAATTAGAAACCAAAAGAATCTTGCGTCATTACTTGTCGACGAAGCTCCAGGGCTACTAGGTGAGACTGGTACGGTCTGTCCAGAAGCAGAATAGGAAGGCGAAGAAGTTGCTTCAACTTTGGCATGCACTGGAATGTCAACCCCGAATTCCATTCAAAAAAGAAAAACAATTCAATGATGATACGATGGTTTACCACGGGTAAACCACTTCTATCTAAAACTGAATGAACTCAGCTTAAACAGAAAAAACAGATCTACATGAAACAGTTTTATGCTTCATAATTTAGCCTTGAATTTAGCGCATTACAGAAATCAAGCAAAGGACAGAAATAGCGAGGTTAGACATGCAGGCTACATCCCACCACCACTTACCGGATTTACAGAGAGGTGAACACCTCTCTCTGAACAGAAATGACTATAAATCAAAGCTATTTTATATTCGAAGATGCCGCCACCATCAATCGCGTACACCAACCAACCACCACGACTAGGTCACGTAGACCAGAGAATCGCAAAGCTTATGCCGAAAGCTACAATATCCATCCAAACTTAGCGCAAGAAAACAAACAATTGTACATATATAAATCTTGAAACAATTTTCATATTGCGATCAAAAGGCCAGTGGATTGGACAAAATCAGTTCGGAGAAGGGAAAGCGAATCTTTTTTTTTGTTAATACGGCTCTTACCTGGCACCGGTTTAGCTTGTTCAGCTTTAGGTGAAGCTCTTCCTTTGAGTTGTCAAAGGTTTTGGGCGGCAAAAGTTTTAAAGAGAAAAGAAAAAAATCCCAAATTGGATTTGTGAAAAGCTGTCACAATCACCAACCTCACGAGTATTTTACAAAATAAAACAAGATTTTACCTTCTGTGGCTTCTGTTGTGGGATCCTTATCGCTACTGCCAGATACAGGCTCGGATGGCGACGTGTCTCCGTCAGTTCTGGAAAGAAAAACAATCAAGAATATAATATAGACGAGGCGAAAAACTAGAAGTTTGACATACTGGTCGTGATGTGATCCTTCGGGTGGAGAATGAAGTGAGGCCAGAGCAGCTTGTTGCGCAGCCAATTCTTCAGCCCGTAGTCGTTCATCGTCTTCTTGACGTCGTTTCAATTCTTTCAACTCGTACTGCAATATTGCAAAGAAAAAATTTAAAAGTGAAAAAGGGAACACAGTTGAATAGACAAACTCTCACACGAGAGGTTTTGTGATGAGTCAAAACCACAAACAGGATTAAAACTTAGGGAAATTAATCGAAAAGGATAACCACCACCAAATGAAAACATACCTTGTTATGATTAGTAGTGTTAGACTGTGCGACACATGCAATTACACTACCAGAAGCAGAGGAAGGTGCTACAGAACAGTGTTTTATAGAAGGAGTGGAATGGACAGATTGTGTTTCGGACAAGCCGCCTTCAGAAATGGAAGGTAGAGTAGAGACCCGACCGACCATTGGACGAATTTCAACGTTGAGTGGTTCTTGGGTTTGTTTTGGGGGTTTAGGATTGATTCTCAATAAATTTTGCCAGATATTTAACCAACTCGTATTCTTCTTCGGACTTTTAGAAAGATCACTTTCGAGGCTATTTCTTCTTATTTCAAGGGTATCAGGAACTCTATTTTGTTCAACTTCGCTCAATGCAGCAAAGGTAAGTCGTTTGCTTAGGTCTGGGTGATTGGCGGTACTGTAAATCCATTCCTCACAATAGACAGCACTAGGCGATTCAGCTTGGCCACTACATCCTTCTTGAGGGCTTTTCAAAGATTGAGTCGTGTTTCGCCGTTTAAAGCTTCTCTTTTTTCTGTATTTACGACGCTTTTTTAATTTGTCTCCAGAAGCCGACGCGTCAGATGAAGAAACGGACGAGTCCGAAACGCAGGAGGAGTGAGAAAGGCGGGATAAGTGGGGGGATGAGGAGGCGGAAGAATTGTTAGAAATCAAAAGAGCATCTTCTTTGTTGAATGCTGACTCGTCAAAGAGTTCCTTGATGCAAGTAGGGCTAGGTGTTTGGTCACTAAACGAGCGAAGTAAATTTCTGAATGGAGATTCCACTACTAAGGGTGAAGGATGAAAGTAACCAGGATGCCAACTAGGACGGTTCACGACCCATTCACGAGAACGAGCGCGAACACCTTCACCGTCACCATGCAAACTCCATTCCATCTACAGTGAAGGAGACATAACACAACCAAGAATAACACCACCACTGACATAAGAAAAAACAGACATTTAAGAAGAGCGGAAAGCATGCTTGGCTGGACGACAAAGCGGGTGGAAAAGGTGGAAAAAGCTACCGTGTCTTCGGGTCGATTGTAACCATCGAAATGTTGGTCGTAGGCTTCACCGTCTTCGCCCAAAAGCTTCTCTTGTTCCCTAAGCTCCAGCTTTTGTGTGTAACAGAACCAAGATTGACAAAGCGATGACAAAGATGACAAAATAGAAAAAAAGGCACCAATGACAAAATAGGAAAAAAAAAAGAAAATATATGACAGAAAGAAATCTACCGGACAGTCTAAGATCTCATAGAAACAGAATGAAACCAAAGCCACAGGCCGTCAAGCAATGTCTAGCTACTTTTGTGACAAAAATGTAAACTAATTTGTTTTTCATTTGAATCCGGTAACGCAGAAAGAACTTCACAGAATTTCCTCTTACCGTTGTCAATCTTTCAAGGGCAGCAAAGCGTTCTTCTTGGGCAGCAGCTGATTTTTCAAACGCCTCGTGTTTCTTTATCAAATTTTCCACTTCGTCTATGGTGTGCTACAATAGGAAATATGCCAAGAAATGAAATAAATTAGATTTTGTGACTCATGACAATGCCATCTCTTCTTACTCCTAATTCATGACTCATCAGGTAGGATTCTTGCGCCATCAGCCATCCTTCAGCAACAGCGGCGTCGCGGGCAAATTGGTAAACTTCCAAAACTAGAATAACAAGAAGATGGCAACATAAATAAGTGCCGTTCATAAATTCGTACAACGTATTTCAAACGTACTGAGCTGGAGGTGTTCCCAACGTTCCTCCCATCGATGTAACATGGAGTTGCGTTGGTTCGTAAGGACTACAAGTTTCTCTTTGATCTGCGAAAACCCAAACAATTTCAAATAAACTCAAATAAATTAATATCAATGCTAATTAAGTACCTCGTTGGTAGCATAGTGCCCTCTGGATAAAAGTTCTTTGCCCAGAGCAATGCATGCTGAAAAGTTGTCCCCTCTTGCGTCGATTTCAGCCTTGAGACTCTGATGATTATTCATCAATAGTTCCACGCCACTAACATCACTAGAAAGAAAACAAAAAGACAAAAATTAATTACGTTAAATATGAAAATAAAAGAATTCCAAAAATGTTAAATAGATTTTACCGGGGTTTTTCTGTTGTGTTCATTTGTCGAATGAGGTCATCGATCCATAAAACTAGCGTGCGTACCATGGAGAAGAATCGGAAAAGGTCTCCAGTGTCGGCTAATTTCTGACGCCTGCCTTCGCATAAGGCTTGCAATTGTAGCCAGGCATTGACAACTTCACCTTCACGACCAGTGATTTCACGAGCTTTGTCTCCCGCGTAAGCTGTTTGAAGTCGCTGTGAATCTTCTTGGACACCCTGGACTTGACTCTGTAACGTCTGAAGATCCTGCAAAGTTGAATCGATAATTTTAATGATAAGCTCAAAATCAAACAAACAAATACAACCCATTTACTTGGATAAAATTCTGGTGTTTCCTCTGGAGTGCAGAAACAGATCCTGCATCTCTTCCCAATTCATCTGAAAGAGTGTTTTGTTTTTCGACGATGCGGCCTAGCACGTCTTTGCAATCATGGAAGAACTTGTGCAGTTCGCGTGAGGCAGCCAACATTTGTGTTCTCGTATCAATAAGTTCGAGGAGATCAGCCCAGGCTTCGTTCAGGTCGTCTTTCCATTCGGCGATAGTAGCGGCGTCAGAGTGACGGGCACCCATCAGCTGATCAGCGATCTCGTTGACGGCTGCCACTCGCTCAGTGCCGATTGTTTCAGTGTCTCGGGCAAATTCCTAACAAATTGAAAAAAGGATTGATTTAAAATAACAACAGTTTAAAAATTGGTACCAGATTTAGATAAAAATTACCTTAAAGCGTTCCCAGAGTAGCGTAACGTGATCGTAATCCTGGCCAAGTTCGTGAGAACCGGCAACGACTTCACGGTCAGCGATCCATTGGCGGAGATCGTCGACTTCGCGGCTAAGCATAAAAAGCTGCAAGGCTTCTTCCAACTTAGCACGGCGCTCTTGTGCCAGATCGCGAAGACCAGCGTATAATTTGTCAACTTGGGCTTGTCGGACGGCAATCTGGTCACTGTCTGGATGGCCTTCAGCAATAAGCTGAGTTGATGTCTCTCCAAGAGAGCGGATCGTCTCGGCGTAGTCTTCTACAGCCAGTTCCAAAGTTTGATGTTTCTTCATCAAGTTCTGTGCTGATATTTCATCTTTGCCACGGTCTTCCACCATCATATACAATTCCTGTTCGCTCATCCATGACTCGGCCTCGCTGGCATCGAAAAAGTATTGCTGGGCACGTTCAGAAGCCAACAGTTTAGCTCGTCGATTATCCATTGCGTCTTTCAGAGTCTGTTAACGATGTTAAAATAATTAAAATAATGATAATTAAAGAATGAAGTAGAAAAGAATTCGATGTTGCCATACCTGCCAAGTGTCGAGCAATTCTTCGATGAGGTTGGCGAACTCTTCGGAATCGGCGTGATCTTCGTCGATCAATTTCTGTCCGTTATTGCATACCAAATGAATCCGCTGTTCATGGTTGTCGATTTCTGTTCTAAGTGACTGATTTTTCTTTTTCAAAACGTTGACGTTGAAGAGCGAATTGCCATTGTCGCTTGCAGTGGCCAATGGCATCTTATCTGAGATCCAGAGTTTTTCGTCTTCGACGTCGCGACGGAACTGGTATGCTTCTTTTTTCTTCTCCAAATCGCGCTGTCGTCTGACCAAAGGTGCTTTAAGCTCATCGAATCTTCTTTCAACGGCTTCTTTCTTTTGCTGAATATCTTCCACTTTCTCGGGCGTCATGCGTTCCAAATACTCAGCCTGTGCGCCCAATTCAGATACTTGCTGGGCTTTGATTGCCATCTGCGTTTCAATCATCTGCTGCTTCTGCATCAAGATGTTGACAGAGGCCAAGTCCTCGCCAGTACCCCCAGTCACCATCTGTTTCTCCAGGTCAGACATCCAGGTATCGATGTCATCGCAGGTTTGCTCGTAAAGGACTTGTCTATTAGCGTCAAATAAGCGTTCACCCTTTTCGCGTGTTGTCCTCTCAAGATCGTCAAACTGGTGACTCAATTCCTGAAATAAATTGATATTTCATTTATAATGGAATCCAAATTCGTTTTGTTTTCAAGTCAAATATATACCTGGATACGGGGATCAATGGTAGATATAATTTCGGGTTTTTCATTAATTAATTGCTCCCCAGCCTGCTGGATGTGATAGAGCCGGTCTTTATTTGATGCTATTTCAGCCTCGAAAGCCTGGTGACGTGTCCACTTGGAGTGAACTGTTTTAGCACTGCGATATGTTTCATCTTGGGCAATGATGTTCTTTTCTTGGATCCATTCAGACAACTCTTCGCAGTCTTGCAAGAACTGTTGAAGTTGAAGAGCATCACGAAGCTTCTCCATAAGTTGGACAGCTCTCTGGCGGTTAGCCTCGCGACGTTCACTTATGTTTTCTGCTTTTCGTTGGGCCTTGTCAGCTGCAAAGTGGCCCTCATCTTCCAAACGCTGAGCAAATTGGATTACGTTGTTGACCTTATCGTCGTTAGCGTCCATGGTTGTAAGGAATGCTTCGTGGCGCTTAATGGCATTCTCTGCTTGTTCCAAATTGGCTGGCATTTCATCCTATAGAAAAGTGGGCAACCAAATGACGTGATAAATCGTCGACCGTCGAATAATGATGTCAATGTTAATACCTTTGAAAGAACGTGTTCTTGATGAGCGAGAAGAACTTCGGCTTGTTTGGCATCACGCAGGAACATTTGTAGGTTGAGGGACTGAGAGAGCAATTGCTGGCGGTTCTCCCACATTTGATGCAATTCCTCCCAGCCATCACGCAGGGCCTTTAGTCGCTCTCGCAAAAACATGTACTGCGGATCGTCCGATGTCGTCTCTTCGGCAGTGATACGCTCCCCGTAATCCATCATACGTGAATAGTCATCAGTGTAGTTATCAATCTCCTCGCGAATACCCTGGTGTTGGCTCAACAGTTTTTCAGCTTCTGCGAGGGAAGCAGGGATGTCTTCGGAGGCCACATCTGTCTGTGTCTTTGTCAACCACGCCTGGAAATGATCCAAGTCGCGTAAGAAGCGGTGAAGATCACCGGCTTCTTCTAATTTAGCGTCTCGCTCTTTCAACATTTGAGTCAAGTTCTCCCAAACTGAGCGGATTTGTCCTAGACGTTCATGGATGACTTCATCTTCTTCGGGGTGTTCCACGCCGATCTTCTCAGCTTCCTTATCAAGCGAATCTAGTTTAGCTTGGATAGCGGCTAGGTCGCGTTCCATGCCAGACAAACGACGTTGCAATGTCATTATGCCAGTCAAATCCATTTCCAAACTGTCAGTGGATTGAAGAATACGGATCTTGTCTTCAATCCACAAGATGGTTTCACGACATTCAATATGGAAAGTCTGGACACCATGGGCTGATTGAAGTTCATCTCTCTTAGCTTCTGCTCGATCACGCAACTCAGCCCAGCGGGCGTTGAGCTGATTTTGGCGAGTAACAATATCTTCCGAATTCGGATGTTCAACGTGAAGCAACTGGCGAGCCAGCTGATTTACAACGGCTACACGAGAAGCATTTGCGTTCATCTCGCGATCGAAACCGTCGTAACGGTGACGCATGACTTCGACATCTTCGATGTCCTTGGCTGGCACCATCGTCTCCAGCATGCGTTCCTTCTCACCGATCCATTGCTCAACTCCGTCAGCTTCTGAAAATAGCTTGTATAGTGAAAGAGCATCAAGCAAACGCTGTTTGCGCAGTTTAGCCAATTCCATCAACTCCTGTAAAGAAAATTAAAAGAATTTCAATATAATTTCATTAACAACCTGTAATCAATTATTTTAATTGAATTTACTCTGTAGCGGCGCTCGATGCTAGCCAGACGTTCTACGACTTCAGGAGAAGTACGATCCTGCTCGCCGAGTTGTTCTGATTGCTCCTTTAGAGCATCGATGGTGGAAGCGTAATTCTTCAGCTCTTCGGTAACGTCCTTATGTTTTTTAAGTAGGGACTGGACGTTGGCTTCATCTCGACCAACATCTTCACTTGAAACCAATCGCAAAACATCCAGCATCCAAGTGTCAACGTCATCGGCATCAGTGAAGAATTGGTGGTAGCTGACGGCTTCCTCCAATCGCTTTCGTCTGTAAGCGGCCGTTTCGCATAGATGATTCCACATCTCTACCATCTCTGTAATACGTTCTTGGATCTTTTCTGAGCCTAAATTACGTTAAACAAGATATAACATTGAGTTTCATAAGCTATTGCAACAAAACATGAAATGGCACGCACCAAAATGCTCCTGCTGAATTAACTCTTCGCCAACGTTGACTACTGAATAGAGAGCCGGCTCATGGCTGGCAATATCTTCTTCCAGCGCCTTATGTTTTGAGATGAGCAGGTGAATTGTAGTTAAATCATGCCCAATATCGCCAGTGGACAAAATGTGTTCTTTTTCTTTAATCCAGTTTTCTTCATCGGCCATATCCCAATAGAATTGCCAAAGTTTGCGACTTTCTTCCAATCGGGCACGACGCTCCACAGCCAGTTTGACCAGCTCAGCGTAAGCATCCTGAAAAACAGCCGTTTCCATGAGATAAGAGTTGAAATGGAATTTTAATTATATTATATTATTACCTCAAGCTGTTGAACACGATCGACAATAATGGCAGGGTCACATGGACCGAATCCACCAGTGGCTTCTGTCTCCAAGAAGCGTTGAGAGTGTTGCACTACCATTTTGACTCGTTCTCCCAAAACATTAATGTCTGCTTCTACAAGGGCGTGCTTTTGGAGCAGATCTTCGACGCCCATCAAATGTTTACCGTAATCTTCCGACAACAGCCGGACTTTTAATTCTTCCATCGAATCCAGGATATAAAGCATTTCCTGCCATAACAAGATAAAATGATTAAGCAATTATGGCATTTCGTGACGTGATGATCAAACCTGGAAGTTTTGCTGCAACTGAAGTGAAAGTTCCAAACGCATACGTCTTGCTCTAAGCAATTCTAGGAGATACTGCCAAAGGCGTAGAACGTTGTCTTTACGAGCGTTGATGCGATCGATGTCGTGATAATTTTCTGCTTCCAACTCCTGTGCGACAGCCACAACCGCCTGGACACGTTCCTCATAAGCAAGAATGTCCGTCTCGATAGCCTCGTGTTTCTTAGCAGCTGCTTCAACCGCGGCCAAATCAAATCCAAAATTGTCCTATAAGACGAAGTTAGCTTTAAAAAGGTACACCTATTGTTGATGATCGCCAATAAAGTTCAATTACCTGAGAGACGAGACGTTGATTTTCACTGAGCCAAGTTTCTCTCATGCCGGCCTTGCGGTCAAAACGGGCAGCTAACTGCTCTAACTTTTCTTGACGGATCAGTTCTTCGCGAAGAGTGAGCTCACGTTCGTGCTCGGACTTTTCCAGACGCTCCCATGCCTTGTTAATATCAGAGATCATTTTTCCTTCTTTGGGAAAATAAGGTTTCTGATTATTCGCTCTCATCTTTGACTGAAGAGTGAAGAGCAACACTTCCAGATTGCCCTTCTCCACAAACTTGGGTGGTTTTTCCAGCGTGCGGTAATTATTGAATTGTAACAGCTGCTGCTGGACACCAGCCAGCGAGTTAGCAAAGTCACGCTCGCTTAACGATTGGATTGTTGATTCGATCCAACGAAGCAAATCACTTGTCAAAGTCTCATACTCAGTGATCATACGGTCGTTCTCCATTGCGAGACCAACAACCTTACCAATACGTTTTCCCTGGACAGTTTCTTGCTTTAATTTCGAGAAATAGTGATAGTACGTAACGACGTATGTGATGATGGATTTCTCATCGGGCTGGTCGACGTAAATGTCTTCGGCGTCGAGCAGTTTGGTCAGACCGAGCTTTTGTTCAGCTACGTTGAAAGCATTATTCAAATTAAACATGGCGTTGGATTTGGATAGTTTGTCGTATTGGACCAATTCTGGGCAGTGCTTGTGAATGATGGCGTTGAAAGCCAAACCATCGCGCCATGACGTCGTAAAATTTCGAATGTTGACATTCTGATAACCGGCAGTTTTCATTTGACACCAGAGTAACAAGGCGTCCTTAGCCGAACGTGTTTCGTGATTATCTGTCTCTTCAATTGTAATATCTTGGATCTGACAGATAGAATATAGAGTTACAACAATTCCTACGACAATAACAACCAATCTAATTACCTGGAAACGAAGGATAATGGTCCAGATAAGACCAAGAGTTAAACGTGAACTGCCGTCCACGATATCATGAGAGCCCATGTTTTCCAAATGAACACGCTGATCTCGAAGAAATTGCAGTGCCTTGTCCACATTCTCAAGACAATGAATACGCATTTTGCCTTTGGTCGGACGCGGCTAGAAATATCAAAGAAAAATGCAAATCAATTTTGAGCGGAAAAGTACTTGAAAAGTTGAATAGAGATCAAGTTCGAGACATACCAGGCGCTCGCCAGAAAGAACTTCCAGCAGTTTCAAAAGCATTTTGCCATCACGGAGGTCTGTATAAAGATCACCGATGCGATTTCCGACGCGTACAAGATGAGAATTGACCCATTTTTGGAACGTCTTTTTTTGTACACTCTCACGTTCATCTGATTAAAATAAAATACGAAGATTAGCATTTGAAAAATGATTGACGGTAGTCAGTAATCAAGGAAAAAAGGGACGCGGAAGAAACCGCAGGGTGTGGCACCTCGCAATTCTTTGACGACGACGTCAATATAATTATCACTCAAAGTGGCGACAATTCGTTTGTGATGGTTGAGCACTTGAACATCAGGTGATTCTGTTGTGGACAACACCACTGGAACAATAAAAACTGGAGGCACAAGATCGTTTTGGCTATCATCATCGGAGCTACTGTTTTGATGTGGCACGGGTGGTGTAGACGAATAATTAGCTATGGCGTCCATTTCTTTGGGAATCGGACGGTCAACCCACGAAGCGATAGAGAAACTGGCTTTCTGCTGCTGTCCTACCTGGTCACTACTGCCGCTATCGGCCGTTGTGGCCCAGCCAGAGCCTTGATGATAAGACAAGCTCCAATCATCGTTAGGATGCCAACTGGACCTTGGCTGTCTCACAGGACTTTGTTCAGCAAGTGAGCGTTGAATGTCGGCAGCTACGCGAGCAACATGCCAACTCCGACGCTTGTCGGCCGTTTTACCGGCTCGTACTCGTACCACATCTGGTGTTACGTCGTCGTCCATTTGTTTTCTTAGTCCGTCTCTTTCAATCTATGCCAACGACGTGAGACTATGACAAATATGACACCGGTGAGAAGAACGGGAGACCCGTCACTGCATCGATGATGCTTAAGGCTGACTGGTTTCCTGAATTTGACATGGAAACCTACCGCACTTCCGCACGCGGGCACGCATGATTATTTCACACTCTCTCTCTCATTCTCCCTCATCCTGAACGGAGGGGAATAGGGCGATTGTATGCCGGAATCTGACGCCCTCCGATAAAAACATCCCGTGACAAACGTAAACCACCAGCAGTAATTTTTTTTTCTTTCTTTTTTTTTTAGTGTGAAATACTTGTGCGGTGGTGGTAGCTGTTGTTATCTGCGTTATGTTATCTGGGGCTTGGTCGTTTGAAAAACTAGTAAAACTATGAACAAAAAATTCACTGTTGAACGAGCCGAACGACCGAGCGCGAGTCCCCAACAAACTCTCTCGTTGATTTTCAGGTATTGTGCCGTTTTTTGTTATTTGATATTCATTTTGCGATTGTTCATAATGCACGATAGATCGCAGAGTCACGACTACAGACCTGGCTGTGCATAATAGAGAAGACATTTTTACACCTTTCGTCTCCCTTGTACAATAATAGCGGTTTGGTGCGGATCCATCCGGTTTGTTGCGGATTTATGGACAGGGTTAGAAAGTGGGTCACGTGATTTAAAAAAGAAAAGAATACCTGCAAGAGCTTTGATGCGAGATCGTTCAAAAAGTCTCGATGACGAGTTGCCTCCATCGTAATCGTAGTCGTCAATGACTTCCTGCTGCGTCGCTGGGTCCCACCGGACGCTGACGCTAATATCCGTCGTCATTTTCCGTTTTTCTTCTTCTTCAGCTTCGTCTTTGTTTCGGGTGGTTAGGGGATTCTAGTTTGGAACTTCAAACAGCCACTTCCCTATCAAAGTTGAGACGTCTCGTCGTACTAAAACCAACTGTAAAGTCGAAAAATTAAAAGAAAAACAGATCTTTGGTTAAAAGAAAAGAAACATTTCGGTACGGAAGTAGTACAAAGTGAACTATTGAATCAATCAGAACACGCTAAGGGGAGGAAACGAGAAAATCTTCATTCATTCCCACAGACGACCAAACGCAGTAATGTGGCGTGCGTGTTGGCATAGTCTGATACGCCCACGAAAACCAGTAAAAAAGCAAAAATGTGGAATAGAATAACCAAATGTTTGTGTTCATTTGTTGTTTTGTTCCGGAATGATCGGTGCTGCCATCTGAGAGCCGGCGAACCCCAGACAGCCGCACCCAGACGCCATCTCTGCCATGCAAATAGAGAAAGTCGATGGTTTTGTTGTGTCGGCCACATGCCCAGAAGGTGGAAGATATACTCGGGTGATGACCGCATCGCCGATTCCAGACGATAACTTGGCTCAAACACTCACATTCTCTCCATCGATCGTACGAAAAACTTTGGGGTATTTCAAGTCGTCAAGGGAGTGTTCCCAGTATGTAATGAGCTTCTTCCGGCCGGACGAAGCTATAGACTAGACGGGAAACTGACGAAATTTTTTTTTAAATTTTAAATTCTTTATAGCAACACGAAAATAATCTTCATTTAGTAACTTTTTTCTATCATCACAACAAACAAAAAAAAAATTAGTTTGAGAAACCGAAACTTGTACTCGAATTCGTTGTAAAAGAAACCTTACAATAGGAATCCTTATCAAAGAACAAACAAGGCGCAAATCCATTGATTTATCGTTGATAAGCAACAAAAGGCTGATCTGACTGGGCGACGTTGTTAAACTTAATAGTGATCAGGTTATCAAAGATATCGTTGTCTCACCCAGAGGAATGGCGATAACAATGTATCTCGATGAGTACTCAATCGACTGAAAAGGGACAACGAAGGTGGGTGTGAATGTCGTCATAAATTGAACGATGGCGACGATTCATAAAAATGGTCGTAACCAGAACGAATCGAATTTAGTAGGATTTCGTCAACTCGTCATAAAGTTTTTTTTTGTCTAATGAAACCGATTCATTCAACTCAAACAAGACAACGATCACGTTTGGCGAGCAGCCTTTTAGGCATGGCCTCATATCAACACGTGCAACAGAAACAAACAAACATGTCAAAGACGCTGGGCAGTAGACAGGAGAGGGAACTTTGTCACCGGAGCATCGGGGGGAGTAGGAAATAGGGGAGAAACAAGTCTATTGATCGCGTTCCACTCCCTTTTATTCTATTCCACGTTGCCAGTTTTCGTAGCGACGCCCAATTCCAGTGCATTCACTTGAAAGCTTCCGTTCGTCAACAATGCAAGAGAAGCTTCAAGCTACTTCTACGCTACAATCTCTTTATACTCTTGAAGATGATGTGACGTCATCATCGTAAAAATGGGGTTAGAAACGAATCGATATAATCTTGAACCGGTTGTATGTGTATAATCCAATTAGTTTCAAACAAAAACTCGACGAAAATAGTAGCCTATTTTAGGGGTCACCTGTCCCACTCTACTCTGTCTTCCCCCTTTAGCTGACGATCAAGTTACCTCGGCAACGGGAATTTCATTTCGAACAGAAGGTCTCATATTGATCAAACACGGGATGAGAAGCAGTTTTGAACTTGCTAAACACAGATGAAGAAGAAGAAGCACACGCCATCAGACATTCGACTTGAAACCGGCGCTTTTACAAAACCACACGGAAGAGTTTCCATATGTTTCGTCGGAAGTGGTAAGAGGGGAGGGGTATTATTTGGCGCGGTCAGCCGACGTCGTCCTAGCGTCTCTTAGCCTATGGCTGCGGGCGTTTGTTGTAAGGGCAACTCAACGTCTGGTGTGACGAGGCGAAAAGGCAGCAAGAAGCGACCAAAAGAGATGCAGCCAACATTTCGGGTGCCGAACAGTGAATATAACCCGCCAGTTACTAAAATAGACAGGGCTCTCTGAATGGTATGTGTCCGCACGGCTGGCTCTCTTTTACGTTGGCTTTTAGAGAAAAAAAAAAGACTGGGAAATATATAAAATGCCAGAGTTGGTCACTTGTACACTAGCAGAGACTGGAAAACTGAAAAGGCCAGAAAGCTTTATTCTTTTTGTTTGACGATTCCTGACAGATCACCAACCAATCTGCCTGAAACAAGTTTTTTACAGTTCGTATCTTTTTTCCCCGACATTTCTCTATTGTTATAATGAAAAGCCAAGCCCAGCCCCTCCTACCACAACTTTCAGCTGATCAGCTTTCATGGTTGCAACTCTTACGAGATGCCACGATGACGACATGAATATTTAAAAAAATGAACGGGTTTTCAATTGCCAACAGCGTCAAGAGACGAAAATGACCCCGGTTTTTGTGAGCCGTCGAAGCGGCACCGGCTTTCCAACTTTTGGGATTTTCGGTCTCGCAACAGACAACGGCGTCCCCGTGCACGCACACATAACACACCCAACACAACAAGACATGATATCACTGCACAACTTTCCAACTTGGAACACTCACCTGATCAAACTGACACGTATCCTTGTTTCCTATTCAAAGATGAATTAAAGTTATTCGTTATTTTCGCATCGATACAGGATATTGTGGTGGAAAGGGCTCCCGATAGCACAGAGCGGCCACACAACACTCTCAAGCTCCGTTCACCACAGTTGTCCAACTCCAAAAGCAATGGTAAAAAGAAGAAAAAAATCAAGCCTCGCCCTTGTATTGCCTTAGCAGGCTGCAGTGGCGCTAGTCGTAAGCAATTCATTGGTTCTCAACACTGTTGTTTTGTTTATTTGTTTTTTTTGCGACATCGAACTTGGAAAATTGCTCTCCTCTTCTTATTATATTAAATTCAGTGTAGCTTTCCTTCTTATAATGTATAACAGCAAAAAGACAAACTTTTTCGGGGAAATGCAAATAACCTGGCGCAATCTTATCAGTAAACCCGAGTAAACCTTTATCAGTTTCAAATAACACTCGCACATGATCTGCTCACTTTTTAATTACATAGAATTTTTATTCGTCAATTTTTCAATGTTAGATTTGAATGCAACTCGTATGCCTATGTGATTCCTGTCAATAAACACCGTATAAAGCTGTATGGAACCTGTCACGTCTGGCCGTGTGGAAGGATAAAGCAGAAGATTAGTAGATTACACAACAATGTTTCAACTGCAAATTAGTTTTAGATTCGGGAAAATCATTAACTTTCGAACATCACAATTATTTTGTGATTGGAAATGTTGGAATGACAATGCCCATTGCCCCATGGCATCCCATGAGTTGTCACTGATGAGTCATAAACTCATGTCATATTTGTTGAACTTAAAAAACCATGGATAGATGGCGGAAGGTTCCGGCACACTAAAAAATGCGGCAATATGAATTTTGATAATATACTACCATTTATTTAATTCAATGAGAACGATATGAATATGATGTCGAATGTCGATGATATATGATAGATAAGATTTTGATTGAGGGTATATTCAACATTCGATGTTAGATTAGATTCTGACTGAGGGAATATTCAATATGGCATTCCGTGGGGACAATTTACAATTCTTTATTTATACACTGAAATTTTTAAGTATATCCTTAATTCCGCTTAAATAACTAATGTTTTGGATAAAAAAGTAAACAAATCTAGATTCTTATTTAAATGTTTATTTAAATGTAAATTTTTAAAGTAGAAGTTTTATTTCTAATTGTGATTCTTAAGTAAACGTTAGTTTTAAATTATTGTAGAATTGGTTCTAATAAAGTAAAAGGTTTTTCAAATTTTGATCGCTAAAGTTGAAGCATGAATTCGGTGGCTACTGGCGTCACCTATTAGAGGTGATACATACTCCACCAATCAATAGGTTTGTAAGGATACTATTGTGCGGATGTCCAGAACGAGGGCAAAGAAGAAAAATAAATTTTTACATTACGCTACGTGCGCATTTAATTTACGTAAAGAGAAAAATATATTGGTGCTCGGTATTTCGACACCTTTGAATGTATTGTCCTTAAAAGTAAAATAAATGCACTATGCAAAGTCTATAAATTAAAATATGTAGTCTAATTTAGCATAACAGTTTTTCACAAGTTCGCTTTCAGAAGTCTCGAATTAAAAAAAAATAGAGTCCAGGTGATTTTTATTCTTCGTATTCGTAGTGAACAAAAGGTTATTGCTGGATAATTACAAAATGCAACAAAGTCATCCGACCGCAATGAAAAAATGCAAGCTATTGAAACAGTTTGACAACTTACAGTTTCGAGTTATGTCTCTCTTTTTCTGTTCATGCCCACCCGGAAATTTTTGTTTTATTTATTTTACCTGAACTAACTCTTATTATTATGCATAAGACCTACTCGATTGGGATGGGTCATGTCATCACACACACACATACACCCGCAAACCACCTGGTTGTCATTTGGTCGATAACATAAACGCTAATAATAAAAACCAAATGAAAAACTAACATGAAATTGAAATGTGTTTACCCGGAATAGAATCAGCAGCTTTTTGATTAAGATTCCGTTATCTACGTCGTCATTGTAACCAGGATTCGTTTTCCCTTCAAGACGGAACTTGGACCTGGAATTAGAATCCTTCCGGTTGGGACTCTCTTTCGACTTATCGCTGGTCTCGCGATCGACCACGTAGGCCTAACGAGAACACCTTAAATGACCCACGCTCTAAAAGGAATGAGATTGACATCAATTCACATCAATTTCCTTGTTTTGTTTCGTTTCATTCTCATCTTGCAGCCGTAAAGTTTACAGGCAACATGTTGATGGCACATCTCATCAGGATCGACGAAATTATCTCCACTGGCCGATAGTTTAAATTTATGTGTGTTTGAATTGAGGACTGTGCCCTCTCTAAGAATAGAGAAATAAACATTTGTGTTTGACTGTTAGTGTCATTGAATTTTAAAATTAAGCATTGAGTCAAGAAAACGAAATAATTTCAATACTTGAATTGCAGCGACAACTCTCCCGCTACCATGTTACTGCTGCACGAAGGATTGGAGTAAGCCAATGAATATGAACGAGGTCTTGTCAAGTTTGTTGGATTGCGACGGCAAAAGTGCCTCGAAAATAAATGTCAATGCCCAATATGTCTCCGTGATTTTAGATTCACGGTGTTTCTTACCGCGAATCAGACAAGGCCGGATATAGAGAAATCCCACTGTTTAAATCTGATCGTGTTGCAACCATTAATTAATTACGTTGCACAACTTGAGCTACTTGACTATCAAATATAGTAAAAGACTACAAACTAACTTGTTGCGAATTTTCATGCTGTTGCATTGGCGTAACACATCCAAGATTCCCGCCATCGTGTACAAGCGTCTGTAATAATGTAATAAAATCAATAAACCGTTAATTTATTTTTAATTTTACAATCAGTCAAATTAAACGAGTTACCCTTTCAATGGAGACGTTCGTTCATTGTTTTCTCCTGGTGTTCCTCTTGTTTGACTTTGAGGAATTTCAATAGCGGACGGATGGTGATGCCCTTTAATAAATGAGATTCAAATCAGTTAAGCGATCGAGAAATCCTAATTAGCTTTGTCATTTACTCACCTGGAAGACGGGCGGGATCGATTAGGAGGACCAGAGCGAAGGCGATGGCTCCACGTAATCCGCTGTAAGACATGACCAACTTTTCTACAAAATTCAGTTTTTGAAGGCGGAAGTAGTTGGCGATTTTCGACAATTTGATGATACCTGAAACAACAATTTTTAATAACTGTAATCAAAATGAGGGGCATAACTAAATAGCGATAAGGTGAGTTCATACCAATTGCTCTGTACAAAGAGCAGAAAAAGATGGTGAGAAGAATGAAGGCCGTGTTCCATTCGTGGTGATCATTGACCGTCGTAAAGCCGAGAAAGAGGAAAATGATCGACTCAGAGCAATTGCTGATCGTCCCTTGTTGATCGTCGTCAGTGATGCATTTTGACACATTTTCCGCCACGTAATTCTTCATGGTGATCCAACAAAACATGACCCTGATTTATTGATAATATAATGACGTACGAGAAAATGCCGGATAATTGAAAGGCTTCAGCGTTGATCAATGCCCCGTAATAGCTCATAATAAACAGAACAATGGGCTCGATGACTGGAACACGGTGAGTAAATTTGGAAGTGAAACCGGCCAGGAAATCCCAAACGATCCCGATGGTCGTTCCACCAAGGACCAGAACAATAAACGCGGCGAATCCGGTAAAAACGTCCACCGTTTATTTGATCAGCTCCAAGAGTGACGTAAGGGTCACAGCACATGTTATACAAAACCTGTGATGAAATTTTAGACCCAAATTTAGCAAAATAAAAGATCTATTGATGTTAGATTTAAAAGAAATATTCACCACAGAGACAGCATCGTTCATCAGCGATTCGCCGAAGACGATTATGTAAAGGACTTTGTCAACGTTTACTTCTTCAATAACGGCCAGCACTGTCACTGGATCCACGGCGGAGATAAGCGAGGCGAAAATGATGTTTCCAATAAAGAAATTTCGAACCCGTAAACACCAGTCCATCCGCAAGCCCAAAGGCTAATACCTTTATATGAAAATAACCCAGAGAATGATGTTTTATCTGACTTACTGGGGTGAAAATGTTGAATACCTATGCAAATGGCGTTGAATATCGTCCCCGCCACGGCAAAGAGGAGAATTGCGGAGAATTGTTCAAAAATGGTCGACAAAAAGCCGATTGGGCATGAACTAACCGGCATCCAATCTGTTGGGTGGCAACATACATAAGAAGTAGATGGTTGACGAGGGAGGAGACAACACGGCGGTGTTTGTCTCATATACAAAATGCCCCCGATGGCGAATCCGACGATGACTACAACACGTTTCAGGGAACCAAGCAAATAATTTCGGCCAACCGTTCACCACTGCGGAAGAGCAAAAAAAAAGAGAAAAAATACAACGGACGAATACATAACAATTTAGAACTTTGCTTGTTTTATACGTACCTATTTTTACTATGAACACGGCGAGAACCCACATTCCAATCGCAAACGGAACAGCCACTCCGCGGAAATTCGGTTCAGCATAATAAGGATGTGATGGCGTATGGTTGATGCCGTCGGATCAAACGAATCAGATGAATAAGTAGAGATTCACTAACATGTTGGTCATTTTGATTTTTCTCTGCGGAAGATTAAGAAAAAATGTTTAAAATAAACTGAAACGTTTTAAATCGAAGTATATTACCTGTTTGTGAAGTAATCAAATGCTGATGATCAATCGTTGTAGTCGCCGACAATTGATCATTTGATTCCTTCGTCTCTGATACCGGATGATCTTTAAAAATGACGTCAGAAGGCTAAGTCGATGGGAGTAAAATTTGTGGAAGGGAATAGCAAGCAACCGACCACACAAAATAAAAATATGTGGTGCAACTTCATTTTCTATATTGCTTCTTAGTTCTTACAAGAGTCGAATATTGAAAATAAGAAATCTAATAATGAGACACAAGAAAAAAAGAAATTCTTGTCATTTTCTAATAAAGAGAAGTAAACAACTATCCAAGCTTTCGTTGTTGAGCGAGTATTTTTAACTTTTCACTCTCTATTCTCTACGGTCAAAAGAAGGAAACTGGTTTAATCCATTCCGATCTGTTTGAAGTGGCCGACATCCTATAGCTGCTGACGAAAGTATCAGAATAAACTAGTCAACAGAAGAACGAAAACCAAGTTGATCAGAAGTGGCAATTTAAAAATTCAATGCATATGCTGGTATCCAATTACAAATAACGGACGCAACGCATTATGTAGTCACGCAACAGATTTCACCGTGATTTCAAGTCGTTCACTGTTGTCGAGCTGTCAGATCAAATAGAAATGGTTAAGAGAGCGAGCGGAAGGCCATGGTGCATTGCACGCACAATAATAAGAGACAAATTAAAACTGAAGATTGCTGGCGATGGTATGGTTGAAACGTTTAGAAAATATCAACGTTAAACGAGGTCAGCAACCCCTAAAAATTCTGTTTGTTTTATTTTATTTGCCATACTTTCTTGTCAACGTGAATCAATGCTGGGAGGAGGCAAGAAAAATAGAAAAAAAGGTTAGACTGTAACATTAGAGGCGTTGTCAGGTCTTGAGGGAACAATCAAAATGATGTAATTTCTGCAAAACAAAATCCGAGATCCAATGTGGAACAATTTCCCATGTAGCTTCTGCTTCATAATCACTAGAGTAAAAATATCACAATTCTTTTAACTTCGGAATCATTTCGTCTTTATTAATTTCAATAATATCACGACGCTTCTTCTATCGCCGACTAAACTGGAAGGACACTTGGTAGAATAATAATCACGCCGATGGTTACAACTCAATTGTATAGCAATCCTCGGCAATCCTTTCAATTCGTGCAGGCCAACCTAACGACGGTTCGGTTTGTGTGACGTTTCTCAAATTATTCATCGGAGTATTAGCGGTGTTCGGTTATGTTAGTCGTCGTAAACGCACCTCGTGAGAAACCGTGAGAAATGTGAACTCGGCGGGATCTTGGGCAGACTCTAAGGAGGTGAAGGATATTTTTAAACTTTGCCCCCGTTCCGCGACATCCGCATAAAAGTATTGATTGATGGAGTATGTATCACCTCTGATAGGGGGCGTTAGTAGCCACCGAATTCATACTTCAACTTAAACGCTTTCCATTTGATTAACCTTTTACTTTAGAACCGATTCTACAATAATATAAAAACTAACGTTTAATAATTAGAACTAAGACTTCTACTTTAGGAATAAACATTTGAATAAGAATTTAGATTCGTGTAGTTTTTTAGCCAAAACATCAGTTATTTAAGCGGGATTAAGGATATACTTAAGAATTTCAGTGTATAAATAAAGAATTGCAAATTGTCCCCACGGAATGCCATATATTCAACATTTGATGTTAGGTTATATTTATGTTAAATACAATTGTATTGAAAAGTTTGATTATTGATTATTGTTTAATGTATATTGTTATTTAATTAATAAGCGATTAACTTAACATGCGATAGAATTGCTGGTAGAAATAGTGTTTAAATTAATTTAACATAAATATTTCATTTATATTTTCATTTAAGCATTGTTATATCAGTGTTATATCGTTGTTAGATTGTTAAATGAATGTTAAATGAATGTTAAATGAATGTTTGATTCGTTTAAGAATTGTTTGATTGTTGTTAGATATGGGTTTAACTTAGTATTTGTTGTTAGAATGGTGAACAGTATAATGGTAAACAGTTAACTAATGGGAAACGTAATGATAGTGTTAATGGTAAAAAATCAAACAATGCCCAGTCCTAAATTATTTAGAAAATGAAAATTAAAACGAAATTGAATACAATAACTAAATGAGGGTTTTAAATACCATTTACACCAACAATTACAAATGCACTTATTATTGATTTTAGTACATCATTTAATAATTATTTAGAATTAGTTCAATTCAATCTCGCATTTCAATAGGCTTATTCAATCGTAGGTTTATAATGCGCGGCTACTAAATAAGAAGTGTTCGACGGCTCCGCCATCTAGGATGGAAAAATATGAGCACAAAATTTATGGTGATCCTCATAGCGTCATTTAGCGTGAACAGATTTGACAGCAAGAATTCCTAAAATGGCTGTCGTCATTTGTTCATCACTCCACAGTACACAGTACACAACTCTGACACTCAATCATTTTCTCATTCATGTATGTAGCTTATGAATTATGAGACATATCCGTTTCTTAAAATTTACCGGATAAAGCTACGCTCAAGTTGCAACCGGACACATCCCAATGCGGGTAAAGTATGGGAGACGCAGCATTATCCTCTCCATCCGCGCCTCAATAGTCAATACTCAACCCGGAAAAGTTGGCCCTTTCGGTGTTCAATAATTGCGCATCGTATAGGCTACTCAGCGCGGATTCAGCGTCAACAATCGCAACAACATGTTCGTCTACCGGAAGATTCCGGCAACGTTTTATACCAGCTTCTGAACGAATCGTCGTGCAACAGTCATCGAAATAATTTCCGAATTCTATTTCCGTTTCTCTTTACAATACCGACGAAGCAGATGGCTTCGCTTATAGGGAAATCATCTAATTGGAATGTTAGCGATCGACCTAAGGTTCGTTTTTAATTTTGAATTCTTTGTGATTTAAATAAGTTTTTGAACTAGCTATAATTTTTTTTTGTTTTGTTTCAGGTGGTTTAGATGAGGACAGCTCGTTGACATGCAACGGCGAAGTGGATCTTTAATTGAGCGAGATAGTGTCGGAGGAGATCAGATGAGCCTGGACAGTGTATCACTCAATCGTAGTCAACAGTATTAGTCGCAACAGCATCTAATGCTCGAGAAGGATTGCATTCAACTAAAAGTGCACGGCATCACGGAAGCTGGACAGGCCATCAATGTCGACTTGGTGTGCGTCCTGCAGAACAAACTTGGACGACGCTGTGATAGAAATACTCCATTCGCTACTTCACCGAAATCTGGGAGCGTGGCCACATCAACTTAGATGTTTTGAAAGAGAAGTTGGAATGGGCCATTCAACACGCCTTTTGGGATGTCGTTTTAGAATATCGACTCCTGCCGTTCCCTCTTTGTGCAATGACAGATCAAGACGGAATGGTAGTTCCGTAATCTATTATGGCAGAAGACCTGCCGTGTTCCGAACCGACTACTCGCTCGCTACTCCCGTCCGTCGTAAGTGGCTGTTGATCCAGCCCATCGGTAGTTAGCCCCCTTCACCTTACATATATAATCTAACTCTTATAGCGTTAGCGATGTGGACAAGATGAATACGAGTGGAGAGCACGGCTCTTTGGTTTCACTTTTGATCCCGCGCCAGCGTCTTCTCTGGGCCACAGTCAACAGCGACCAGGAATGGGTCATGTGGATGTACAACTTTAACAAGGACAGTTATGAATCCTTATTCCCTCTTGGCTTACAAGAGGGTCCTGTGGGGTGTTATTAGGACCGGTTTTTTGGACAATTAGCGGGTTTCGTGGGATTTTTCACTTTGATCTTGTCCGTGGTGGGTGGGCTTAATCAAACTTGTCGAGACGAACAATTTGATATGAAAATAATCCCGATCTGTTCAGCGGATCGTGAGCGCTTGCGAATAAACCGCTTTCGTCGTTTTTGCGGTTTCGGTTTGGATTTTGGGAAGGGGGTGAATTTTCTTTGTTTTTGACGGGTGGTGTGGGGAGGGGGCTGGAGAGGGTGAATTTTTTGTGGATCGGTGCATCGGGCTGGGTGGATTTTTCAGAGGTGGGATTTTGACTGTGCGGAATGTTGTGAGAAAGTGAAACACTGTCAGAAAAAGCCTTCTGCTTTTGCTTTGTTTATGAGTTTGTTTACTTTTAAGGTAAACATTATCGCTTGCCCAGTCGTTAAAAAGACGAAAAAAAAAATTAATGAATTTAAAAAAAAAAAACTCCAAGAGGGACCTGCCGCCACACCGGCACCTCCTGGTTGTTGAATCAGTGCACCAAACTAGTCCAGTGGAACAACGTCCTTGCTCGGCTTTGCTCTACATTGTCTAAATTTTGTGCTCATATTTTTCCATCCTAGAAGGCGGAGCCGTCGAACACTTCTTATTTAGTAGCCGCGCATTATAAACCTACGATTGAATAAGCCTATTGAAATGCGAGATTGAATTGAACTAATTCTAAATAATTATTAAATGTTGTACTAAAATCAATAATAAGTGCATTTGTAATTGTTGGTGTAAATGGTATTTAAAACCCTCATTTAGTTATTGTATTCAATTTCGTTTTAATTTTCATTTTCTAAATAATTTAGGACTGGGCATTGTTTGATTTTTTACCATTAACACTATCATTACGTTTCCCATTAGTTAACTGTTTACCATTACAATTAACTTCACCATTACCTTTTACATTTCCCTTTACAGGTGGCACGAACGGCTTGCCATAAATAGGTCGTGTGATCACCGATCATGGATCATTTATGTTTTATGCATCTTTATTGAGAAACCGCACTTAATTTTATGATATATCACGAGACTACTTGAGATTTCGACAAAACCACATCCAACATAATCTATATCTGATAAAGTCTTTTTTTTAAAGAAAAAGATGACTCAAATGTTTAATTTAAAGCAAATTCTCTGGGTACACAAATTCCAAATATTATAAATAATTTTCATCCAGCTAGAAAATTATTTCAATTATTGTCTTGCTGTAATATTACTATATTAGTATTTAAAAATTAAAATCTACATTATTGTAAAAACAATATTCTGAATTTATTGTATTATTAGTTATTATATATTATTGGATATGCATATTGCATTCGAAGATGATTTATTGGGGTTCGGAGTTTATTGAACAAGAATGTAATTTTTCGACTGCCTTAATCCGTAATCTGTATACATACACAATTTATTGTTAACATAAGTAATATTACATTAATCGAGAAAGAAGTATCAATCATATTCTAATATGATTTAATTACAAGATATATAAAATAGATTAACCACTGTGAAGACATTTGGAATTAGACTTAGACTGCATTTGACCTGCTTGCATAGTGCAAACTGCAATAACTGGTAGCCTACTATTCATGGAATTTTACATAAAGATATGGAAAATTCAGATAAAAGTATAACCAAGAATGTAAGCTACTCTTTCAATAACCTGTACATCAGTCAACATTCTAACCTTACCTTTTCCAAATTTGATGTACATATTTAGCTCAAAAGCATGGAAGAAATTTCATACTTGGTGAGCAAAAGCATTGCTAAGGTTATCCGTTTCTCAACTAATGAAGAAATGAAGCTGTCATGCCTCAAGTTGTTAAATGTAAACAATTCTTTGGAAGCTGAGAAAGTATTCCAACAGCAACTCATTGAATGGAAGAAACAACCCATGGAAAAAAGCTATTTGAAGTCTCAATTAACTGCTCAAAAACGCAAAGTATTTCCCATCGTTAAATTCGAATTATGTTCACATAATCTTAACTCATACTTTCACAGGTGGATTGCGAGTTGAGTAAAATTATAACCAATGACTTGGAAAATTGGGAATAACAAGCTAGTATTTAAAGTTTGACTGAGAAATACAGTTGATGAAAGAAAACAGAAAATTTCAAGTTATTCTTCCTTTTTTTCTTGTTCAAGTAGAGTAGATTGGATTCCAACTTTTTGTAGCTCTTCTATTAACTCCCCATTTTTGTGCATTTGTAAGAGAATATCACAACCACCAACAAACTCACCACCAATGAAAATTTGTGGTATTGTAGGCCAGTTTGTGAATTCCTTGATGCCTAAAAAAACAAGAACATGTTGCGTTACTTTTTTTTTAAAATGTGTATTGTTTGAAATTACCTTGACGAATACTCTCATCAGCCAAAACATTGTGGGCATCATAGTTTGTTACTCCATGCATTCTGAAAATTTGAACAACTGCATTACTAAACCCACACATAGGTTGATCAGGAACACCCTTCATGAAGACAACAACTTTGTTTTGCTTAACCATCTGTTCATACTGATCTTTCGGTGACACAGTGGAAAAGTAGGCTAATGAAAATGGCTTTTTCAGCACAGCTGTTTGAAAAAAGGATCTTGTACATTTTTGTATGACACTAGCCATCTCACCGTAATACGATTAATACAAGGACTTAAATAAAAAAACGTTTAAGTTTTGGAGTTTATAGAAGCAAAAACGTAAGAACAACAGGCCAGAGCCACAGGCTAAGAGGGTAAAGAGGCAAGAGGGTAAAGAATACGATGGGTGTTACTAAAACGCGAAGCGAAACGCGGAACGCAAAACTCCTAAAACGGTCCCAAAATTTGGGGACCGTTTCTCGGGTCCAATTGCCTAAGGGCATCCTAAATTGCGAAACCACTTGCGAAACATTTGAAATTTGAAATATAAAAAAATTATATTTTTTAAATTTCATTAAATTTCTAAACGCCCAAGGGTATCCTAAAGTGCGGAACTACTTGCGAAACATTAAATTATTTTTTTTTAAATTTCACTGAATTTCTAAATGCCTTAGGGCATCCGCATCGTGAAGTGCGAAACTATTTGCGAAACATTAGCTACACTTTTGAAATGTAAAAAATTATCTTTTTTTTAAATGTCTTTAAAAGTTCAAATATGTTATGAGATGGCCAGGCAGCCTAGTCTAATTTCACCACGTTTGGAAATTTGGGCCTTTCGCTGTTGTGCAGTGTGCTATTTGGTGCTATATTATGAATTTATGATGTGACATGGACGTTTGTCAACAAAACAAATAAACCTGCTACGCGGTCGGATACTTTCCCTATAGATTAATTGAGCCCCAAATGTAATGAAAATTTCAACCCGTGTTGTCTGATTTTCTTCTAGAATTATTAAAATTTTGGAAAATCCGGATTCCGTAATATCACGGAACTGACGGCGAGTGTTTCGCGTCTGCATAGGCATGGCATAGGTTTCGCATTTTAGTATAGGAAGTTGGGACCTCTACCGTCTAAACTGCGAAACGGTCCCAAAATTTTTGGGACTGTTTCGCACCACTGTTTCGCGTTTTAGGAGTTTCACGTTCCGCGTTTCACTTCGCGTTTTAGTAACACCCGAATACGATGGGCCGGATGGGGTAGAAGCTATTGCTATATCAGTGGTAAAACCCCCCATCTAGCGGCGTTGGGGGTAGATAGCATTTAAATGACCATTGCCGTTTAGCGGTTTCGGTGTTCATTTATTTTTCATCTTTTTTACGTTAAACCATGGTTAAACAAATCACGACACTACAGAGATAAACAGAGATTGGACTCAAATAGGGGGAGCCGGGAGCCAGGTAGACACAATCCGGGCCCGGCCTTAAGGTCGCGGACACGCTTCCTCGACCGACCCCGTTACCTCGGCCGATTCCAGAGCCTCGCATCCGTGCAAGTACCCACTATCCGAGCAATTTTTCAATTTGAAGTATTAAAGGAAATTACATTGAAGTCAAAACTAGTATTAGTTGAATGTATTATTTCCCCACTCAAACCCCCATGTTTCTACCCAAGCTCGGGTTTCTATCCCGAATTTCAATTTAATTGAATTGGTTTAAATTGAATTAATTATTTTATTAACTTGAAACCGGGTCAAAAAGTACGGTTTAGCCATTGCATATCATGTACTTTCGTGAAATTTTTTGGAATACCCTGTTATTTGAATCTTCAAATATAAGAAAGCTTAGCTAATATACTGACAGTATTATTACTCTGGTATTAGCATCATCAGGCATAAACATATAGGCACAGAGCCACAGACGTATGGTAGCTGTTATTACCATCGTGACGATATCATTGCTCCACAGTCCACACCAAATCCTCTTAAAAGTAAATTTCTTATAATTTGAAATATTAAGCTTCCTAATAGATATTGCCCTTTAAGTCGTCAATAGTAACAGCTTAAGCTTGTTATTGTCAGATGACTCAGATCCATATAGACCTTATTGTAATCCAAAGCTATTCGTAGAGGCAACAGAGAAGCGGTGCTGCCACCACTGCGCACTCTCGCAGCTACTCAAAAATCTTTTACTTCGCTTGACGGATATTGTTGGTTCCTAGAATCGCCTCATTTCCAACCGGGCCTCCCCCTTTCGGAGAAAAAAAGGGAGAAATTTCGGGTGAAAATTGTCGCGCGTTGCAGTGTGAAGGGGTGCCGTGAACAGCCGCTTCTTTTTTTGTTTGCCGGATGTGGTTGCTCGGGCGCCGCTAGAGGGGTTGGCTTGACTCATACCTTTTGATCGCAATAAGGTCTATTGCCAAAAATTTATAGTTACATTATTAGTAGTGGTCGGTAGTTGTACATGTACGTTCATGAGAAATGATTGAGCATTTTGATAAAAAAAAACTTGCTGCTGCTGAAAACCAATGTATTTATGACATCAAAATTAATAAAAACAATACAATCATTTATCATTTCACATATCGTGTAAATCACTGTCTTCTGATTCGTCGTCTTCCTCCGATGAAGATATATCCGATTCATCTGCATCGCTGGGTAAATCTTCGTCCCCAGCATCAAATACCAATTCTTCCATTTCACCTTCTTCGATCCGATCTAAATATCTTTTGTCTTTGTACATGAAGACGTCTACGACTTTTTCATCGAGATCAGTGGATCGCTTATAGTTTTCAGCAAACGGACAATTTCCATCCGTTGAAGCAGCTCGAGACTCAGGGAAGGAGCGATTCATGGTGCAGTTGTGCGCATAATAGAGACGATAACTTGAACGATATAATTGCTGCATGTGTTGAATAATTTCGATGTGTGAACACTCTGCTTCTTGAAGTGATGAGTTAATTTTGGTCAACACAGAATTGACGTATGTGTTCACCAAATCCTTCGTAGCTTTCATCACAGTTTGTAAATCCACCTGGTTGAATTTTTATTCCGTAGAGAGGTGCCCCTAGTAGAACGAGATATCTTTTAGATATCTTAAAGATAAAGAGTTATCTACCAGAAACATATCTTATTGATAACTATCTAGTGACCTATTGTCATCTCTTAAAGATATCTTTCTTGAATATCTAATACATATCTTTCTTAGATATCTTAAATATATCTATTATACATCTTTGATAGATATTTTAAATAAATCTTTGAAAATGCTTTTTTAAATATACTACGCCACTTCTGTTTCACTTTCTCGTATTATTCATTCCTAACTACGAGAACTTGTTTCAGGGCGAGTGTGGGGATCGACCCTCTGACTATTGGAACGGTAGCGTCACTCGCTAACCACTATACCAACGTGACATTCTTAAAGACCATAAATAAGAAATATACTTTTTTACCAATGGGATTTATGTTTTAACTAAAGATAATTGATATTATCTGCAACATGTAGGATTCTAGGTAGACGATTTGCGGTTCCCTTGAAATCTTCAGCTGTTTTGCGTATGGAAATCGTATTATTAGCAAGCTATAAAATCTTGTTGGATTTTGCAAGAGTGCATGCAACCACTTTATTGCAACTAGCCAGTCGTACTATCGAGTTCATATCTAATCCGTCCATCCAAACAGTTAAATTATCCAAGCGTGATTAAACTACATTTTAAAAACAACAATGGTCCAATGTTCCTCTTTCGTTGGCTGCCGTTTTCAAATGTTTACTAGAAACTCAGGACTTCAGTTCCTAGTAGGAGATTTGCAACTTTACCTTAATCTCCAATGTGTTGAAAAAAGTGGTGGAAAGTATATTTTGTTGGATTTTTTTTTTTAAATTTGACATTGTACGATTTCAATGATTTGATTCTAAATAACTTGATACTCGAATTGTTCATTCATTGTGTCTTAATACCCAGACAACACGCTTGGTTTTAATTTGGGAAAAAAGACGTCTTTGTGTGATCGTCTGAATAGGCTGGATAAAAGTCGGCTTTTGGCGGTCTAATTTAGACGCTTATATTTTTATTTGGGATAAAAAAGACGTCATCTATAGCGTCCGAATAGGCTTGATAAAAGACGGCTTTTGGTGGTCTAATTAATGGGTTTCTAACTGGGTTTTTTAACGGTCCAAAAATAATTTTTTTTTCTGGCCGCAAAGATTATTTAATTGGTCTAAAAAGAGTTTAAATTTGTCTCTATCAGGATTTACTAAAGATTTGTCATTGTAACTTAAGGGAAAAAGTTTAAGTCCGTTTAATACAGGCTAAATATATAATTCCCATATCAACTAAAGAACTTGATAGTGTAGTGGTTAGTGAGGTGGCGAGTGAACATGAAGAATCAGAGTTCGGATCCATTTTGGTTCTTTTATTTTTATTTTAGATATCTTACGTAAAATGTTTTATAAAGATATTTTCTAAATGTTTTATAGATATGATAAACGGGTGATGTTTTTGTATATATTTAAAAGATATCTGTAAGATGCCAACAAAAAAAAAGACACCAGAAAGATATGTAGATATCTAAAAGATATCTAAAAGATATCTAAAAGATATCTCGTTCTACTAGGGGCAGGAGGTATAATACTGAGTCACTATGAATAAAATTTAAAAAACTGATCAGTTCAGGACTGTGAAATATATATAAATGCAATTTACTAATCTGGTGGTTTGACAACCAGTTCTTCTGTTGACGAGATAGATGGTGAACCCATAGGCGATGGATTTTGACAAAAGATTTCTTCTTCGTGTTGTTCTGCATCAGAAGCTGCTACTGCTCCAATGTCCAAAGTTTCTTCAAAAAATGTTGCGTGTGGTTTCTTAAGATGTTTTCTTAGAGCATCTTCGGTTTTGTATCTTTTGTCACAAACAAAACAAGGCACATCAAATAAGGGGTCTCCCCGATGAACAACTCGATAGTGAGACAGCATATTAATTTTTGAGATTGTTCTAGCGTTACAATTAGCCACAGCACATTTTATTCCTATAATATACGAGTAAGAGACGAAATAAGTAAAAAACTGTGGTAGTATAATACACAGCTGTGTATTAAGAGCTTCTTAAATTCATTTACATTAACATATCCAGATTTTCCACTGAAACATCCATTTTCCTCTAATTCTGGCTGTCAAACTATATTCTCTGTGAGTATCCATACGCTGGATTAGTCTGACTTATTAAAAACAAACAATTAGTAGCCAAACAAACAAACAACAGGGCCACTTTTTGGGGCGGAAATTTCGATTTCCAGTCTCCTAACTCCCATTTTCTGGGTCGTTCACACCGCTATCTGGTGTTGGATTACCGTTTTCTTGAGGACAAATCCGAAAAATTATTTTCGGTTTAAAAATCACCTAATTTTGAAAATTATGTGCAATTTCCCGGTTTTCGGTATGATTTCCGATTTTAGGAGAGGAAAAAAACCGAAAAACGTCAACATTTCTATAACAGTATATCGGTATACGGTGCAGCACCGTATGGGGTATTTTCGTAAAGTTAGCATTTAACGCCTTGAAAACGACGTTTATGGTTTTCTCGCGGAGACGCGGGCCACGTGTAGAGTACCAACCTATTACTGTAAATGACATCCCCATTAACTCCTCCCATAGCTGCGCTTATCTTGGACTCATACTAGGTGATAAGCTTACCTGGCGCGGACATATCACAACTAAATGCGTTAAGGTAAAGTGATTGTTATTCATTGCATATAATTGTTGTCGGCTATCATGGGGTCTCTCCCGTGTTATAGGTATATTTTTTTGGTTGAAAGTGAATTCGGTACCCACTGCACAGTTATTAATTGTCACGGGAAAGAGAGTTGGATTTAAAAACGCTTTACCAGTATTGATGCGCCATAAGCATTGTCTGATGAGAGGGAATGCAACTGGACGTATTCTTCCGGGACGTATTTAATCATAATATTGGGAGATGAGGTTGCATATGGTTCTTGGATAAACGCAACATATCGATTTATAGGTCATGCAGTAGCCTACTTGTGATAAGTGGTTTGTAGCTAATCAGGAGTGTTGCAGGTTGATTTGCCAGCATTTAATGCTTGACGGGGGTGGGTCAAACGCTTTGCTATTATTGTGATGATAGACTGGCATGCGGTTAGTTGGTTACTCGGAGGAAATGTAGGCAAGATAATGAGCCACGGCTTTGGCCTGAGCAGGACAAGCGCTAGAGCAAACTTGGTGATTTTACAAACAGTTTGCACATTTGAAATATTTAGGTAATGAGGGACAGGAGGAAGTAGCATGAGTCTGCGAGCATTTCCCACAGAATGTGGAAGCAGATTTACACAAATTATGAATATGTCCCTAGTTTTGGCATTTTTAGCAATGCCGCACTTCTTTTCTTGGGTCAGACTCGACGACCGCATGAGTAAGGCTGTCCAGAAGGATTCTACCACTTTTGATCAGTTGCTCACAGAAGGGCTTGGAAGAGATAGTGATTCGGACAAGAAGAGAGTTGCTGTTCGGATGCTGGTGAAGAACTCGCACTTGCTCCATTTCACCTCGCAAGGAAGGATTGTCGGCTTGAAGTCTACGTTCAAGCTCGCTTTCTTTTGCTCTTCAAGCATCCTTATTTACAGCGCCTTTTAGAGGAGAGATTCCCGGTACCCAGGTAGAACACGATGTAGAGGAGACTGGAGTAACGCGGGACACTTTTCTTTTTTCACGTATACAGTACCCACCACGAAATTAAGAACACCCCCCTCGTTTTACGTGTATTCTTATGGCGCTACGTGTCTCATTGCAACTCGCATAACTTTTGAACGGCTAGGGATAGAATTTTTTTTCTTTTTTTGGCGACCGGAAGAAAAGTCGATCTACAAATCATACACACTTGACATTTTTGTAGGACTTATCCCCAGGTCCCTACACCCTCGTTCACAAATTAAGAACACCCCCTTTTCCTGCCATAAGCCCCGTGTTAAAACCAGTTTTCTTTTAAATCGATAAAAAATACTTCGCAACATGATAGCGAAACCTGGTTTGCACACAAAGATAGATTAAGATTTATTTTATAATATTCAGGTATTTTCATAATTTTAAGGAATATTCTTAAACCCTCTTCCTATCCCTCGAAGTTTTTTTGCTCAAAAAGAGGGGTCCGGCTGACGGCTTAACCTTGGGGAGATAGGCAGAATCCCCCCTTTTTGAAAACTTTTTGAACAAAAAAAACTAGGTTGCCATCACTAGTCCGGCTGACGGCTTTAGCATGGGGAGATAGGCAGAATCCTCCCTTTTTGAGAACTTTTTGAGCAAAAAACTTCGAGGGATAGGAAAAGGGTTTGAAAAAATTTCCTAAAATTATGAAAACAACTTAACATTAATAAATAAATGTTGGCGTATCTTTTAGTGCAAACCAGACCTGAAAAGGGCAGGAAATTGTTTCTGAGGTACCAATACAGAGCGGAACACATTTTGGGCTGGGTTCTTGTCGAAAAGGTCTTGCGCTTTGTCACGTGAAGCGACATATAGAAAGGACAGGACGACTCTGCCATCAATTTTTTCACACTTTGAACAACTGGTCCGTCCCCATCAAGTTCGAAGAGTTTGTCGATTTAGACTAGTACAACACGTATTTATTATATGCAAGGAATGCATGTTATTTAGAAAAGAGATCCTTTCACTTCACATACTGGTTTGTGTGTGAAACCTTGATGTTCTTGACTGACTCGTGACTGTATAGGTTTCTTGACATGTCATATGTTACAATTAAGGCACGTACACTAGTTTCTTGTGTCATGGACTCCCCATTGTTTACTAGACAACAAATGAGATAATGAAATGACATTAATTCAAATTTAATAAATGAGAATAAAAAGTACGTTAGCTAGATAATTTATACCACTGTTAGTAAGCATGACTGGTAGAATGTTGTTATATAATAACTGGAAACGGGGAGCCTGTTTTAGAGCTGATTCTGCTGTCCTATTATTATTCTTGGGAACCATGGACCGCTGCTTAACTCCCCAGCTAGCACATCGTTGGCTTGGTCGTGATCATAACGCTATTTAGCCAACATGTCGCTACCATTTTTTTTGCTGCTGTGTGTCATTACCTGGTCACTAAATAAAAAATGAGAGAAAATGGCCTGAAAATTTTTTCATTTTTCAATCGTTAATAACTCGGCCAATAAGCCCAATATAATAAAACGGTGAAAATGTCTGTAGTCCAGGACTAAACCTTTCATCCTGTACAATTATTCTTTTTTTAATGGTCTGGTTTTCTCTAAAACTGATATCAAAAACGCAAAAACGTACGATTTTTGGCTACCCACTTACGGTTTTTTTACATTTTTCTAAAAAGTACACTAGCTAGAAAATCGCCGTTTGTTTCATTGAATTTTTCGAAAAATTCTCAACAAAATGGTGCAAATTGTTTTTTAATCTAATGTAGTTTAGATTTGCGAAAAAAAGAGACCCCGAAAAACCCCAGGTTTTGGCCTCATTGATGAGTCACGTATTCGGTGAAAATTCTTTTTTTCGTGTGAATAAAAAAATTTCATTGCAATAGAGCCGTTCTACATCCTGCGTTGTCAATTCTCGGCAAATGTTAAAATCTCATTTGTGTCCAAATCGAATATTTTGTTTACAGCGTCTTATGGAGAATCCAACTCGATCGGGTAATGAATAACGTTTTCTCATTATAATAAAGAGTTTTACCCCATTTTCCTCCTAAAATTAAATTCTTGATTTATCTGGCTATTACCTAATTTTTTACGACCCTAAACTCAATTTAGTTTATTTTTAATTAACTATTTTCTATTGATGGTTCTTCTATTATTCCAGACGACATGGATGCTAAAGGTTATGAGACCACTGATGTCATAATTGATCCAGTGATAACTGTATTTCAACTGAGTGCTTATGCAAATGGATTGTCTGCTGATGAAAAAAAAGTTATATTTGGATAAACTATGTAACATTCCCAAAAAACATTGGATTTTTGATCCAGCTACTATCGAAAAGATTTCTCCACGTCAGTTGACAGAACAGGAAGTTTCTATGCATTTAATTGCACGAAGAAGTCAAGATACTGGACTACAGTTAAAAGCAATGAAAACCATCAATACTGCGAATTTCATGGTTGCAAATGGTTGGGTAAGCAAGTTGAGTGCAATTCGGCTCACTCATGGTGCTGTTGTTTTCAAAGCCAATGTCCGACATTCCATGAGTTTTAACAGCAAGAAGGACTTGTGTACATGGTTTGCTGTACATGAAGATTCAACTATTATGGCAGCACATTGCAACTGTACCATTGGGTAACTAAATTACACAAGTTCAGTTTTCTATGTAAAGATTAACTATTAATGTATTCATTAAACACAGATTAGGTGGAGTGTGTACTCATGTTGGGGGTCTTCTGTATAGTCATTAACTTGTTAATAACACCTTGCACATCGAAAGAAAAATTCCTTGATTTGTTCAACTAAAACCTTACCAGTGGTACTTGATTTACATTATTAAACTTAATACAAAACTTGATACATTTCATTTGTTACATTTCACAATTTGAGTACCAGCATATTAGACTTAAAGTGCGCCCAAAATGTCAAGAATCAATCTTTGGAATCTTGTAAAGTGGGAAAAAAGTTGATGGATATCCCACCAATGACAGACGAAGAAATCATTGCATTAAATAAAGTGTTGTTAGAAAATAGGGCAGTCCAACTACACGTAGTGAATGGTTTTGCTGCCTGTGTGCAACATGTGTGATTTGTGTAAATTATCACTAACGATATTAAGTGTTGGAGCCCAGTCAGGATGTGATTCATCTGAATCAGATTTGAAAGGAATCTCTAAAAATGTATTTAAATTGCTGTCAATATGTAAAATAATTACAACACACATGTTAAACAAACTCTTAAATGTTTGCTGATGTTACACTCCTTTAATCTTACATTTCTTAACCATGCTTTCCTTCGCGAAGACTGAAGTACTTGCAATTTTTTACTACTTCGAGTGTTTTTTTTGGGGGGAAACTAAAACATTTTATTTTATTTTTTTTTTTACTCCATTTGAATGAGTAATAACACAAAAAGGAACTCAACACTTCATTTTGTATGAAAAGTAACAAGTTGGAATAATAAAACTAACAACAGAGGTCTTCTGCTAATGAAGAGAAGAAAAAAGACCCCCCTTCACAAACAATAATTAATTAAAAATATACTAGATTGAGTTGGGCGTCGAAAAAAACTAACTAAACTCTATTGAGCACAAGGTGCCGCTGACCTAGTGAGAAAGGTTTTGTATTTACATTTCAGACAGCTGAGCTGTCCGCGTGTCCAATTTACTTTTGGATGCCAGTTTTTCCCCTATAGGCGATGAATTTTTACATAATATAAACTACAACATAACGGTCACACAAAAACTTTTAGACCGATATAATGTTATTTTTTTAATTTTTTTTACGAAGCAAATGGAAAAATCTCTATATTTCAATTTATTTAATTGAAACGCCGTTTTATAACATTGTTCTCTATTTTTTAAATCCTCATATTTGTTTTAAATTTGAATTTGAATGGTCCATACAGTATCCATTTCTTGTTGATGGCCAAAGGTAATAAACAGCTTACTGTCACGGGATATGAACTCTGGGAACAGGGCATCAATTTCTAGATCAAGGGTCAAAAGATTTTATGATGTTGGAAGACGACGTCGACGATGAAGATGGCCACAAGAAAAAATTCGTGCTAGTGACAGTGATGAGACTGAATGAAAATTAGATAGTATGCAAAAGGAAGGTGACGAACCCATTCATCATTATAATTACACCACAAAGATCTTTTAGTACCCGAGATGGTAGATGGTGAAGATATCGACTATTGTGAAGAACAAAGACAATTCGGCGAACTTGTGCTCCGTTTTCAAATTAAACGCGCAAATATAGCTCAAGAAACAAAATCGAAATATACAGTTGTCTCTGCAATTGGTTTCAACTTGTGATAGCCTCATTTAATAAATTGCCAACATCAAATATAGAAAAGAGTCGCCTCTCTTCCCCTGATCATTGCAGCAATCCAATCAGCAAAAAAATTAGTCAGAAGATTCAACAAGTTGACTGTAGCCACTACTAGACTAAAATTTCCTCAAATTTCTCAGGAAAGTATTCTTACTATATATAATTAATAACAAAAAAAAATTAAAGGTATGATATTTCTTGTTTTGGAAATATCAATCTATCTGGTTTTCGAAATACTATTTTTGAAAGTGAAAAATGACAATTTTACGAAAAATGGCCTTTTTTGTAGTTCTGAAAAAAAAATTATACTTTTTAAAAACGCTAGGAGCCTAAAATTTTAAGCAAACTTAATTTTTAATCTCCCTAATATCTCCATCAATTTAAATAAATCTGGAACATGGTCATTCCGATGAGTTTCGAATATTTTCGTCGTGAAAAAAATTTCATCTATTAGCTGTTTTTACCAAGTGTGTACAATAGTGTAATAAAGTACTCCACAAAGGGATTTAATTTCGTTACAACCAGAAGCCCAAAATTGATTATGTCAGCGTTTTTATTTTGTTAATTAGGTTTTAGCGGGTTGTTACATACACGGGTAAAAAAATAAAAATATCGGAAAAAAGAGAATTTCTTTCTGTCCAGCGATATATTTGCGACCTCTAAAATATTTTGTCATCGTTTAAGGTTAAAATATGATTATTTTGTGATATTTTCAGGTAAACCAAATTCTTATCGTTTGTATGTCCAGTCAACACTATATATATACAACTGGAAAAATGAATTCCAGAAAATGAATTTTTCCAGTTGGTAAAAATAGTTGTGTAATAGTGTTCAGTTTTCCCCGGTAAAAATAGTTTATGTATTTGCATGTTTTATTACATGTAATACTATGTAAAACTTTATCATACTACAGGTTAATTTAAGGTTTTTTTCGTCATGAGACAAAGTTTGATATGTATTGAAAAATGTAAACATATAGTGTACTTTATGTTATTACATGTAGTTTGCATGTAACACATAGTGTACTTCACATAATGACATGTGATGAAACATGTAACATACATTGACTTCATGTATGACATGTTTTGAAACATGTACAACATATAGTGTACGCTATGTAAAGATATGTAGTACTATATGTATTCAGCACTTCTTTCCCTTAATTTGATCGAGGAATTCCCCGCTGACTAAAACAGCAAGAATCAGATTATTATGGACGTAAGTTTCGGATTATAGAATTTTTTTTATATTTTTAAACATCACTAACTTCTGATCGAACAATTATTTATTTGTCTTATTTTCTTTTCTAATTTAAAATAGGGTTCTACTGGGACATGGCTTTCTCAATGAAGATTACTTCAGACTAGATAGAGATGAGACCAGTGCGGACCAGCGTCAAAATGATGGCAAAAATTGCAAAAATCTGTCTAATATATTGCCGTGGTCAACTATTCCTTCTTTCGACTAAAGCTGAAGGAAAGGGAATAAATTTGGTTGCGGAAATTCGTGCAGTAATTTTTTACGCTTGGAATCCGTCGCAGGATGTCCAAAGCATTTACCTTGTTTATCGGTAAGCTCATGTTAACTTTATTTACATCTTAACCTAAATGACGCAGATTTATTTTAATTTTATGGCAATTCAAGATTTGGACAAACCAAAACCTGCTACATTTACCAAATTTTTGGATCATGACACAATGCTAGAAAAGAACATTTATTATCGGAAGGTAATATCAAAGTTGATTTTAGATATATCTGCTATATTTTACAACACATTGTTTAAAATTGTTACTTATTTTGTTTTCAATCAAGGTAATTAAACAGTCGCTGTCAAGTCTTTGAACAAACGCAGTCACCTTTGTATGCCTTAATAGGAAACCAACTGATAATCTCCCTATTCCCAAGAAAGACATTTTGGCTAAGCTTATCAAGAGAAATGTCTGCATCGTTAGTTATCACGAGCATGACTCAATTCTGAAAAATAAACCGGAAGAGGATCTTTGCGAAGAAGAATTTCAAGGTGCTTGGTTTAACTTTCCAAAGATGCGCGCTGGCATCACTCAGATATAGAATTTCTCCTCTTGTGTGGAACTTACGCTCCAAATACAAACACTTGTTAATTCAACGATACACTACGTAATCGATCGCTACGTATTCACCTACATTTTAGAAACGTTCAAAATTTACTCATTTTTGCATTTTAAGCAAAAATTCAATGATTTCCTTCTCCGGTCTAAGTTTTTGAACTGCAAATTCCGCACATGGTATACCACCTTTTATTATTAGACGAAAAAAGTAATGTCAATCACGTTTATATCATTTTATGATTCTGCACTATAAAATGTCATGTTATTTCGTGAGGCCATGTAATCGAGACTTTTCTTAAATAACTTTTATTTCGGTTTTGAACCTATTCTTTCATTTTCACCAGGGAAACTAAGAAGTACGTCATTGCGTCAAGTACCACGTTATGCTGTTTTCGGTTAATAATACTGTTTCATTCGTTCGTTTAGAAACACGATAGCGTCAATAAAAGAAATTCTGTATTCGACATCACTAGCTTTCATTTGTGATAATATGCGATGCCAAATACTATCGATGTTTTGAAACCTACATGTCTGTGGTTGTCGGAAAAACAAATGACCGAATAAAAAATATAATATCTGTTTTTTTTTTATTTGCGCATTTACGAAAGACACGGTTTGTGACAGCCATGTGTTTTTCAAATAAAGCGCTCATATTGGGTTGGCTTCTTTCGCGCATTTCCTCTAAGCTCTTACGGTAAAAGTCTATTATATGGAGGTAAACAAATTGAAACAAAGTGTGTAGCTTAGATTTTACGACACAATATTCTATTCTTTCAAAACCACATAAAATAAAAAACTATTACTTATAGAGACAGCAATATACAGACATCCACCCTGTTAGCAAAATATCAATGGACTAAATAAGTTGTCTGCAACAGATGCTAATTAATGAAAGCGCCCTCTACATTCGATTATTCAAATTTTTTAAACTAACGTATATAATTTATAGTATACCGCCTTAGATTTTCATTGTTATCAAGTAAATGAAGAATGATAATGTAGCATGAAATGTTTTTTTTTTACTTTATATAACTTAAATTTGGGCTTTAAGTATTTTCTTCTGGCCCCACCCCCTTTTTTTCTTTTTCTGGGGGAGGGGGCCCCCAACCCGCCCCGCCCAATCCCCCCTTTATTATCT